>CM061141.1:23964020-24584082 GCA_030789695.1 Scilla litardierei
CATCGAACAAGTCGATGTACTCACCAAGCGTTACTGTGGAGACATGCTTCAGTATAGATTTAAACATCAGGAGGAGGGGAAAGAGGAGGAAGAGTAGTGTTGCCTTCTACATGTGTCCTAATGAAGAGGTTGCACCTACCAGTTACCACACATCCCACCTTCTGAATTTGTTGTATGTCCAAGATCTGCTCCTTTTCAAACTTTCGCTGTGGTTGGTTGTGAGAAATTGATGTGGAGTGAAAAGCACATTTTCTTACTTTCATTTTTGTTTGCAAAGCGTTGTGTGGAAAGGAAAGTTTGAAACCCTTTGGTAGTATCATGTTTGGATGGTTGAGAAAAATGTGTTGCAGAAAAATCAATCCACAAGTTTCAAACATTTGAATCTCCATAAATGCAAATTACGCTGATATCCACTAATTCTCCAAACAGATTCTTGTTCAGAAAAATCTTTTCATATGGTAGTATAAAGCTTTCAGCATGAAGCCAAACGTTAAATTGATAGATGGGTTATGTGACTTATTGACGAGTGTAGCAACAGCATAATTTAAGCAAAGATGGCTTCTTTGACCATGACCAATTGTCACTAACTATAATTTAAGTAAAGAGATTATTCGGATCACACAGATTTAAAAAAAATGAATTGTGGTATGAATATGTGCTACAAGTACAAGTTTAATAGATTATTTGTATTTAATTTAATTATGTTGTGAGTTGAGGGATGCCTTTGGCCTCCCTCCCCTCATCACTCTCCATTACTCCCCACTTTACTTAGTGGGGAGTCCCTTGGACTCCTAATCTATTAATTATTTGAATATATAGAGAGCCATGGTTTGTGCCATGGCTACTCCTTATGAGAGATTACTTTACACTTCTTCCAATCTTTTAACACGTTATCAGCACGTGTCTTCTACAAATTTTTGAGCCACTAAAATTATTCCAAATCCCCTCTAAATCAAACTCCTACGCGAAGGAATCTAATTGTTGTTGCGGCGATCCGTTGCGGTTTTCGTTGCGGCGTTTCCTAGGCGTTCTGGAGTGGGATTTCTATCTACGGATTTTTCTTATTACGATCGTCCCTAGATCTTTGATCTAGAGGTAACTTTTTCGATCCCGTGGACACTTACACAATATTGTTAGCTTCGATTTTTTCATAGCTTTTCTTGAGACTTGTATGAATTTTCAACCGCTTGATAAATATCAAAATTAAATCAATACTAATAATAATAAATAAAAAAACACCAAAACCCTTCAGCTTTAGAGACTTAGTTATGCATTACTCATTAACTAAGGGATTCTCAAAACGCATCTTCAAAGAAATCCTGTGGTTGGTGTAGGCCATGATTTGATAAGTTCATGCGTACAGTGTTTTAATTAAATTGACTATATATTAGAAACATGAATTGTTCAGGTGCTTTGTTAGTATGTGGACATGGTTTGAATAGAGGTTCCAATTTTCCCTTACAGGAAAATGTAGGCAAAACTAGACTAAATAGTCATATCAGACGAAATCTGACAGTATGATATTAACTCTTTTGTTGTGTAATACTGTGATTTACTGACAGTATGATAGACCATGTCCCCCCCCCCCCCCCCCGCGGGACGGGGGTCTGCCGTCTGTGCACCTCATCGGACGGGGGAGGGGGCTTTTTGTGTGCCACCGCGTTAGAAGGGGGAGAAACAAGAACTGTCACATTTTGGGTTTTGTGGACTTTATAGATTCCCTTACAAATATACTAAAATTTGATTTAGGACTTATGTTCAATTAAATTTTTGATCATTATTGCCTATGGGCCAGCAGCCCAAATCTTAATAATATATTAGATAGCCTGTTTATCTGGGCCTGATGCCCATTTGTTACAATGAATATAAGTTTTATGGGCCAGCAGCCCCATTGAGATTAATTATTAATTTTGAATCCTAAATTGGGCCTGCAGCCAAGTTAATTCAATTGCAAGACTTTATTTGTTAGTTTTTGGCAAATGGGCCTGCAGCCCAAATAATAATAATATATTAAAATGATAAATATTTATGGGCCTGCAGCCCCATTCAAAATATTAATTTATTTTAATTCTTTGTTATGAGCCTGACGCGTCATATTGCTAAAATTATAATACTCTTGCATTATTATTAATTTATGGAATATTAGGATTTTTTTTCAAAATATAATTATCTTAAGGATCCTGCGACCGCTCTGCCGTTAGTAAACTAACCTAACGGTGTATGACGTCTCCCCGTGGTCCGAGAGATTATTATATTTTCTAGTCTATTTTTTCCATTTAATATATGCCTGTGTTATATACATGCGTGGTTGTTTATTTTGTGCATGTCGCATTTATAAACTGCGTGGATGTTTATATAAGCTAAAATGTGATTTTTGGGATCGGCCAATTTGATACCCTTTTTAAATTCCTTGCAATTTTATTTTCTTTTTGAGAGAATTTGTAAGTGAGGATTAAATGTATTAATACCAAAGACCGATGTACCGACAAATGAAGACGGAGGCCAAAATTGGAAAATATAGGGACCCATTCTGGGTTTCCAAATTGTATTTTTCTTTTGTTTATGGACTGTATATTCGGACTTTGGACTTTGTATTTATTTGGGTATCTGGCCGATCCCCACATTTTACTTATTTTAATTTTTAATGCTTGAATTTCAATTTTAATTAAATCATGCTTATTTTAAATTGCGTAGATAAAATGGCAAAATTAGCAAGCGTCGAATTCGAAGTCCTTAACTCTGCAGGAAAAAATTACCTGAGTTGGCGAGTGGACCTGAAGTTCCACTTGTGTTCGATGGCCATCATTGGTTCCATTTTGGCTCCTTCATCGGCCCCAGCAGCGGCTGATGCTTCTGCTACATCTAGCAGTAGCACTCTTACCACTGTCTCCGACGTAGATAAGGCGAAAGCCATAATCTACATTAGGAAACATATAGATCGGACTTTAAAGGCCGAATACCTAACGGTAGAGGACCCAATGGAGCTGTGGACAGCGCTGGAGGCACGGTATAAACATCAAATTGATGTAATATTACCGCGTGCCAGTTATGAGTGGGAAAATCTCAGACTTCAGGACTATAAGTCCGTCGCTGAGTACAATTCTGCACTTCATAATATCACCTCACACCTGAAGTTTTGCGGTGAAGAAGTGACAGAACAACGCATGTTGGAAAAGACATTTACCTCGTTTCACGAGAAAGATGCAATCCTCATGCATCAGTATCGTGAACACAACTTCACGAAATTCTCTGATCTGATCTCATGCTTACTTAGGGCAGAGCAGAATCGAGCTTTACTGCTAGCCACTCATAATTTACGTCCAGCTGGCACTGCACCTATCCCTGAAGCCCACCAGGTTTCTCCCCAGAAGTGGAAAAACAAGAAGAAGGCTAATAATAATAAAGGGAAAGCTATGATTAAGAATGGACGATGAGCAGCACCCCCCGTCCAACAAACAATATAGAAAAAAGTAAATTCATATGGAAGCAAAAGAACACTGACCAAGTGTCACTTCCGAAGAAGAACTGGGAGGATAAATGCCATAGATGCGGCATGACTGGCCATTGGTCTAGAATCTGCCACACTCCTCGGCACCTCCAGGAACTATATCAGGCGAGCCAGAAGTCTCTGCCTGAAACAAACTTGGCGGCTGTTCAGCCACCATTGATGTTCACTGCAAAAGACTTCGAGAACGACGACCTGCTCGATTAAGCTTCATCTTTTATCTATGCATTTAAAAATTCATTGTTGCTTCATCTTTAATTTGCTTAAGTACGAAATTTTATTTTGAATGTCTTTTGCATTGACTTAAATAAAATTTCGTTTTACTTATAGATGAAGTATGAAATATTGTGGACAGTGCCTCGTTGCACTGGTGTAGCATTGATATTGCTCCCACATACAACGAGACTATAAGATGCAAATTCTCCTCTTAAACATATAGGAAATCTCCAATTTTCAAGGATATTTCTTTTAAATAAAATAACTTGAAAATTGTGGCTAATATATATTGAATATCAATATGTAACTCATCAAGAGAATGGCCAGAAGACCATCTACTTACGAGTTCATTGGACCCCCGTCGGGCCCCTATAATTTACAGATATTCTTCCTATAGAAAGCCAACTCGACTGAGCACCAGAAGTGCCTTTCTTTGCCATAGTTTTTAACTCTGGCAAAAAGGACTTGGTCATCCTGGATCAGCGATGATGGACGCATCATCAAATGAATCCATTGGAGAACCTAAAAATTCTTCAAAAGGTTGAGTTTCTTTGTCCCCCTTTGCCATAAGGGAAAACTTAGAGAGAGACCTTCCCTCCTGAAAGTGGGTTTAGAGTCTCCTGGCTTCATTGAGAGAATACATGGTGACCTTTTACGGGCCTATTCACCCCGCAAATGGACCATTTTCGGTACTTCATTACTGTACTGATATATGCATCTACTAGATGGTCTTCTGTGTGCCTTCATATTCACTCGCAACATAGCTTTCTCAAAGCTAATAATGAGGGTGAATTCACTACTCATATCATTCAAGACTTCTGCCAAGCAACTGGCATTGAAATTGAACATCCTGTAGCATGTTCATACTCAGAATGGGTTATCAGATTCTCTGGTAAAGAGACTCCAATGGATTTCACGTCCATTGTTAGATTCTAGTTGCATGTTGATATTTAGGGACCAACAAGCTGCACTCCGCATCGCTTATCACGATACGGCCCGCTTGTGGCCATATCTTATTGCTGATGCCGCTTCCTTATGGTTTACCACCAAGTCTTGATAAATGTGAATTTGATGAGTAAAGTCTCATTGTAATAGGCACGCAGTCTAAAGAAGCCTGAAGCTTCTGAGACCATATCATGGGACACATAAGTCCTCATCTCGTTATGATCCGCATACTTTTTCTGTGTGACGTTGAGATCCAGAAGATCCTTCACATTCAGACTAAAGTACATCAATTGACGGATAAAATTGCGGACAACCAGAAGATTGTTCGTTCACACGTCCCTGCTGCCAACACGCCGTCTAGGATTGACATTCCCAAAGATGGATGCAATCCACCGGCAGCAGAATTGGCTGCACCTCATTTGAAAAGAGGACGCCGGCCAGGTTCAAAATAAAAATTTTCTTATAATAGGAAGATTCCTGGATATAAAAAAATGATCCAACCACGGGATGCTGAGCTCAGACCAGCAACCTCTCCCCTCCTAATTTCCCCTGCAGAGGAAACAACAGGAGAAACATCATTATATTACGTACGTAGTGGAGAGGTACTGGATAGATATAGCACAGTCGTCGACGACAGTTTTACTTTCGCTATTGCCATTCACGTCGCTGAATACGACGATGACGTCTACCCACTTTTCTATAGCGTAAACGCATAGAATGGCCAAAGTGGGACGAGGCAATAAGAGTAGAGCTGGACTCACTCTTGAAAAGCAAAATCTTTGGACCAGTAGTCCATACACCTGAATGTGTAAAAACCTGTGGAATATAATTCGAATTTCATAAAGAAATTGAAATCAAGGAAATGTGATCATTTTCCTACTATGCCTACACTTCTCTGCAAAAGCCAATACATGCAGCTCATGGACGTTGTGACTGCATATATATACGGCAATATAGATATATAGATCTAAATAAAACTTCCAGAAGGGTATACTCTACCCCCAGAGATGAAAGAGAAACGTAGAAACGTCTTCTCCATAAAGGCTACAAAGATCATTAGTTGATCTTAAGCAATATTCTGCCCTTGTATCTTTTTCGAAAGATCGTTGACAGGATTTGTTATATTTGCCTTACATATGGTCGACTTAAAGCTAATAGGATCTCCAACAGAGACCATTGAGATTTCAGATAGCTTTAAAGCGTACCTTGGAAATGAAAAACCTAGGTATAACGATCATCCTGACGATGACATTAATCATCCTGAAGATGGCAATAATCAGCCTGAAGATGAACTATCATCCTGAAGATGACATTAATCATCCTGAAGATGAACTATCATCCTGGAGATGAACCATCATCCTGAAGATGACATTAATCATCCTGAAGATGAACTATCATCCTGAAGATGAACTATCATCCTGAAGATGACATTAATCATCCTGAAGATGAACTATTATTAATCATGCCGAAGATGTCTCGGCTTACATATTAAACACCTTCGTGGTGGAACCCTTTCATATTCTTCATACACCTGGAGTTTATGAAGAATGATGTCCTTTTGCAACCTATTAAAAATGGATACTTATTTATGACACCTTTCAGTAGCTGAAAGAGGGGGAGGACATCCTAGGTCCCGAAGAACCTAGCTCTAGTGTATTATCTGGCCAACTGCACGTATCTTTGATAGAACGTCTCCAGTAAAGTTGTTAACCAGATACAGTGTTGTCCTGGAGAGCAACACTAGACCAAGGATAAGCTGCTTTTGCGCAACTTCCAAGGGTCAAGGAATATATATTGCATATGCAGGTTTAAAGATCATCGCGATGACTGAAACACAATAGGCCGGCCACCTCCTAAATATATACACATCATCATCCAATGTCTGCATCTTCTGAGAAGCTCATCATCCAAGAAGCAAGTATTGAAAACGCTCAGCCAGGTCTAGCAGTACCTTGCAGACACACTGAAGACTGATTCAAAGAATACTTTAGTGGAGTCATCTACCAACTTCGAAGAGCATTACACTCCAGAGCGACGCTGCCTTCCAATAGTCGCTAGATGAGTGAAACTTGTGTAGATGAGTGATAATTGTATTTTCTTTCAGAACATGATGGATGTATAGACAAATAGTAGATGATTGTATAGATACATAGGAGATCTGCAAGCCTGAAGCTTGTACAGATCAGGGGGAGTCCCTCGATAGTTGTACTCTTTTCCCTTAAGCTGCTGGTTTTTCCCACTGGGTTTTCCACAGCTAAGGTTTTAACGAGGCAACCACAGTGGCTCTGGATCCAGAAGTATCTACCCCATTAGCATACTGAATCCTGAAGTATTCATATGCTTAATCCAAGGTAATGGAGAGATGAGGGTGAGTGTTGTGAGTTGAGGGATGCCTTTGGCCTCCCTCCCCTCATCACTCTCCATTACTCCCCACTTTACTTAGTGGGGAGTCCCTTGGACTCCTAAGCTATTAATTATTTGAATATATAGAGAGCCATTGTTTGTGCCATGGCTACTCCTTATGAGAGATTACTTTACACTTCTTCCAATCTTTTAACAAATTAATCATTCTACAATTAAATAGTTTTTTACCCTCCCTCCATTGTGAAAGGTCTCAGTGTGAAATATGAGTGTCCGATTCCTGCATTCTGATGTTTCAAATTTTAATGCCTTGACCGAAACTAAAAAGTCCGGGATATGTCTATACAAATAAAATTTTTGATAATTAAATTCAATTTCCAAAAATATTTTAGCAGGCAAAAAACAAACTATTTAATGGTTTTGGTAAATTAAACTAATTTTTCCAGGAAGCTTTTTTCCCTGAATATAAAACGCCATGACAAGGCTCGAGCGCAAGAAATTCAAAAAAAATGCGGGCCTTATCTCTGGGACCTTCGCTGTGCGAAACTTTCAGGGAAACCCTAACCCTAATTTCACATCCCGTTCGAAGGACTGTCTTCTCTCTTCCTCCTCATCCTCATCGCCGTTGGAGCTCTCTCGGATCTCAGCTCTCGATTACCGCAGGTGAATTCATTCCAATCTCAGGTAAAGCCTATCAATTTATTTATATTCACCCCATTTCTTTAAAGTTAATATCTTTTTGCTGATGATACTGTTGATTTAATGATTATTTTGACTACAGATGAAGCTTTAATGGGATTTATCACTGGCAAACGAAAGGCGACAGAAGTGGCTCATTCGTAGGTACATCCTACCCTTTAATTTTATAATTCTTTTAATCATTAGGACTTGCAGTTCATGTAATTAAGAACAGGTCGAGCTGAAGTTATGTTCTATTGATTTTTGAGAGTGATTTCCTTTGTTTATGTTCATTTTATGTACTGAGAAGTTGTTCATGTAAATTTTTTATTAAAGGTGTTCAGCAGAAGTGATATATAGGTTATAAAAATCTTATGTTCTTCCCCACTTCTAGGAATTCTAAATGGGCTGAAGTTTAGAGAATGCCTAACCTTTATATTGAGGATGGTTTTTATGGACCATTGTAGTTTGGTTAGATGTAACAAAATAAGTAAGTTTGTTTTAACACCCATAACGAAGGTTTCGATTGAGAATTTAATAGCTGGAAATTGTGCGGTAATTACACAACATTGAACACTCTGACGTTGCTGATAGACTTGACCGCGGTTCGGTTCCGGTTTCGAACCGCCGGTTCCGGTTCCAACCAAACCCGGAACTGGAACCAAACCGCCTTAGGGGCGGTTCCGGTTCCGGTTCCCGGCCGGTTCCGGTTCTAGGCCGGTTCCGGTTTGATTTGATTGAAAAAATTTATGAAAATTAAACAAAATTTAGAGACAATACATTTGAAAAGAAATATTTTTACATAATATTTTTGGGCTTGCACTTAATATGTTACATTATTACATATTAAGTTGCCTACGTATCTCCTAATGTTTAGAAGAATCAAAGTCCACATAGTTCTCTTACATTTTACATTAGTCATTGCTGTCGTTGGTGCCTTCTGTTTCTGTCCCCTCTTCGAAGAACTCATAAGTCATTTCATGCTCTATCTCTTGTTGTCTTTGTGCTGCCTTTGTCCAATCATCGACGCAAAATTGAGCTTCAATTGAATCTAGACTCAGACAAGATCGCCTTTCATCTAGTATATTTCCACTCGCACTGAACTCTTGTTCAACAACCGTTAGGACTGGCGTAGTAAGAACTTGTTTGGCTATAATAGCCAAAATTGCAAAATGCTTTTGATGCTCCTTCCACCATTGTAATACATCTAGTTCACTGTCATTCACAAACTCAAAAGAAGTTGTTAGATAATTGTCGAGCTCAGTATATGAGCTCGATGAACTTTTCAACTTTTTATTTTTTTGCATTAACATTTGATACCCTTACCAAATCTTGAAGATGAAAGTTGAGATGAAGAATCAGTTTGTACAACATTTATAGGAGATGGACCATACAAATTAGCATATTCGTCGTATAATTAAAAAACTGCAGACGTAATAGAAGAGAAGAAAGCAAGATAATCAACTTGTAAACCTAAAGCATTATAATAATACTGCAAAGATGTCTCTAAATGATCAAACTTACAACGTTGATAAAAAACAGTTGCAATCATATAAATAGTTGGAATTTGTAGGTAATATTCTAACCATTTTTTCTTCATAGCATAAACAGAAGGTGCTAAATCAATATCAGATTCACATTCTTCAAATGTACTAACAATATTAATAAATTCTATAAGAAATAAATTTGTTGTGTGATAATAAACACCCGATAAATTATTGGTAGCATCATTAAACAATTTCAACAATTCACAAATTTTTGTGCACAAATTATATTGTTGAGGAAACAAACATATATTACTAACATTATATTACATGAAACTACACAATAATTCTTTATAATCATCGCTACGAACAAGTAATTTATATGTGCTATTCCAACGAGTTGAAACATCACGTGAAAACTTAATAGGATTTTTGTTGTGGGTTTTGCAAAATTTTAACCACGATTTCATGATTTTAGGATGTTTTGCACAAATAAAGAATTGCTTTTCTAATTGGCTCACTAGAATCCTTTAAAATAGATAATCCATTTTGAACACATAAATTTAAAACATGCCATGCACATCTTTGATGAAAAAATCTACCACTAAAGTAAGGTCGACATAACTCTTTCAAAAATGGAATAGCAGCAGTATTATTTGAAGCATTATCAAAACCGATTGCAAAATTTTTATCCTCAGTCCTGTATTCTTCAAAAATAATTTTAAGCATGCGATAAATATTATCAGCTGTATGACTACCATCAAAAACTCGAAATGCAATAATTCGTTTTTGCAATATCCAAGCATCATCAATATAATGGCAAGTGACACCCATATATGCGTGTGTTTGCCAATGATCACTCCATATATCTGAACATATAGACACACGACCATCAAAATGTCTAAATTTTTTTTATCAAATCCTTTTCCCCAGTTTTGTAAATATTAAAAAGTGTGCGTGTGAGTGTAGTTCGTGGAACACGACAAGCTTGTGGATTTAATGCGTTATGAACATAATTCATAAAACTAACTTTCTCACTAAAGCTAAAAGATAAATGTTCAACTGCAATCATTTTTGCTAACTCTTTTCTATTAGTAGCATCAGAATATTAAAATAGTTGGTTGGTAGAAGTAGCATACCTTGCAATTTGAGCTTGAGAAGTTGAATTACCTATTGTGATCGGATGTTTACTCTTTCTATGTTTCCAATATGTTCCATAACCACCGGATGCACTCCAAGAATATTCAGCATTACAATAATTACATTTTACACTTAATTTTCCATCGGAAGCTTTAACTTTCTTCATATGTATTTTGAACAAATCTGATGGGTTGCGCTTGCTCTCTTGGCCGTCAACATCAGTTTCAGCATCACGATGTCCTATATTTGCATGAATAGGAATTTCAGAAGAAGAAAATTGAACAATAGTATTAGGAGATTGTTGAGATGTTCCATCGATATGGATTGTAGGATTAGAAAAGCCTTCGAAAATTGGTAAACTAGACTCATGTGGAAAATCTTGATATTGATGAAGATCAAATTGATTATAATCATCATCAAAATCATTAAGATCGAGCAAAATATGTTTTTTCCTTTATTTCCTCTTGAAGAACCACTTGCCATTGAGCAAAAATTTGTAAAAACACTTGAATAATGTAAAGTATAAAAATTCAAAGGAATTTAATTAAACCTTGTTAAAAATAAGTATAAAAATAATTGAAAATTAAAAGTTAAGAGTTGAGTGTTGGGAATTGAGGGTTTGAGAGTTGGGAATTGAGAGTTGAGAGATGGAAGAAAATGGTGTGAAGAGAGTGTAAGAGTGGAGTGGTATTTATAGGGATTTTAGGAGGACGGATGGTGGTACAAAAATAAAATTTAGAAGAGGTAAATGAAAAAAATAAAGAGACTAAGAGAGTGGGGGGGCAGATGGCACTTGGCAACATGTGCCTCTCCACTTTAATTCAAAAATTTATTTGGAAAAAATAAAGCAAGTGGGGGGCAGGCTCGTGCCCCCCACTTTAATTCAAAATTTTAAATTTGAATGGGCAATGGCCCCTTTGCATCTGTGCACGTGCCCCCAAATCGAAAGGCCAAAGGGCCATGCGGCATGCTGCCCTGCAACTGCAAGGCTGCAAGTAACTGTGCAATCTGCACTTTTTGACCAAACCGGCGGTTCGGTTCCCAGTTCCGGAACCGGCGAATCGAACCAGAGAACCGGGGAACCGGCACTGCCGGTTTCGGTTCGGTTTTTTCCAGGTCCAACCGGAACCGAACCGGTTTGGTACGGTTCCGGTTCCGGTTCCGGTTCTTGGAACCGACCGGTTCCGGTTCGGTTCCAAACCGGTTCGGTTCCGATTCGGTTCCAAACCGGTTCGGTTCCGATTGGGTTTCATGGTTCGAACCGAACCGTGGTCGGGTCTAGTTGCTGCACCACAAGACATAAGGAATGCAGGTTTTTATTGGAAATATTATGATCCTCATATCAAGGCGCATGAATGATGTGGTGTGTAAACAAAAACAAGACTCCGTCTGGAAAATTTCATAAGAAAGCATTTACTCAAATTGTTGGGGTTGTATCTAGACCCGACCACGGTTCGAAGCGTGGAACCGAACCAGAACCGAACTGGTTTGGAACCGAACCAAGCTGGAACCGATCGGCCGGTTCCAAGAACCGGAACCGGAACCGTACCAAGCCGGTTCGGTTCCGGTTTGGACCTGGAAAAAACCAAACCGGAACCAGCGGTTCCGGTTCCCCGGTTCCCCCGGTTTGGTTCGTCGGTTCCGGAACCGGAAACCAAACCGTCGGTTTGATCAAAAAGTGCAGACTGCACAGTTACTTGCAGCCTTGCAGTTGCAGGACAGCAGGCCGCGTGACCCATTGGCCTTTGGATTTAGGGGCGCGCGCACAGATACAAAGGGGCCGTTGCCCCATTCAAATTCAAAATTTTGAATTAAAGTGGGGGGCACGAGCCTGCCCCCACTTGCTTTATTTTTTTCGAATAAATTTATGAATTAAAGTGGAGGGGGCACGGGCTGCCAAGTGCCAACTGCCCCCCCCCCACTCTCTTACTCTCTTTGTTTTTTTTTCATTTACCCCTTCTAAATTTTATTTTTGTACCACCGCACATCCTCCTAAAATCCCTATAAATACCCCTCCACTCTTACACTCTCTTCACACCATTTTCTTCCATCCATCAACTCTCAAACTCTAAATTCCCAACTCTCAAACTCTCAATTCACAACTCTCAACTTTTAATTTTCAATTATTTTTTATACTTATTTTTATACTAATTAATTAAATTCCTTTGAATTTTTATACTTTACATTATTCAAGTGTTTTACAAATTTTTTCTCAATAGCAAGTGGTTCTTCAAGAGGAAATAAAGGAAAACATATTTCAGTCGATCTTAATGATTTTGATGATGCTTATAATCAATTTGATCTTCATCAATATCAAGATTTTCCATATGAGTCTAGTTTACCAATTTCCGAAGGCTTTTCTAATCCTACAATCCATATCGATGGAACATCTCAACAATCTCCGAATACTAATGTTCAATTTTCTTCTTCTGAAATTTCTATTCATGCATATATAGGACAACGTGATGCTGAAACTGATGTTGGCGGCCAAGAGAGCAAGCGCAACCCATCAAATTTGTTCAAAATACATATGAAGAAAGTTAAGGCTTCTGATGGAAAATTAAGTGTAAAATGTAATTATTGTAATGTTGAAAATTCTTGGAGTGCATCCGGTGGTTATGGAACATATTGGAAACATATAAAGAGTAACCATCCGAGCAAAATAGGTAATTCAACTTCTCAAGCTCAAATTGTAAGGTATGCTACTTCTACCAACCAACTATTTCAATATTCCGATGCTACTAATAGAGAAGAGGTAGCAAGAACGGTTGCAGTTCAACATTTATCTTTTAGCTTTGGTGAGAAAGTTGGTTTTATGAATTATGTTCATAACGCATTAAATCCACAAGCTTGTCGTGTTCCACGAACTACATTCACACGCACACTTTTTAATATTTACAAAACTGGAAAAAATGATTTCATAAAATTTTTTAGACGTTTTGATGGTCGTGTATCTATATGTTCAGACATATGGAGTGATCATTGGCAAACACACTCCTATATGGGTGTGACTTGCCATTATATTGATGATGCTTGGATATTGCAGAAACGAATTATTGCATTTCGAATTTTTGATGATAGTCATACAGCTGATAATATTTATCGCATGCTTAAAATTATTTTTGAAGAATACAGGATTGAGGATAAAATTTTTGCAATTGGCTTTGATAACGCTTCAAATAATATTGCTGCTATTCCATTTTTGAAAGAGTTATGTCGACCTTGCTTTGGTGGTAGATTTTTTCATCAAATATGTGCGGGTCATGTTTTAAATTTATGTGTTCAAAATAGATTATCTATTTAAAGGATTCTATCGAGCCAATTAGAAAAGCAATTCTTTATTTGTGGAAACATCCTAAAATCATGAAATCGTGGTTAAAATTTTGCAAAACACACAACAAAATTCCTGTTAAGTTTTCACGTGATGTTCCAACTCGTTGGAATAGCACATATAAATTATTTGTTCAAAGTGATGATTATAAAGAATTATTGTCTAGTTTTATGCAATATAATGTTAGTAATATATGTTTGTTTCCTTAACAGTGGAATTCGTGCACAAAAATTTGTGAATTATTGAAAGTTTTTAATGATGCTACCAATAATTTATCGGGTGTTTATTATCACACAACAAATTTATTTCTTATAGAATGTATTAATATTGTTAGTGCATTGAAGAATGTGAATCTGATATTGATTTAGCACCTTCTGTTTATGTTATGAAGAAAAAATGGTTAGAATATTTCCAACAAATTCAACCTATTTATATGATTGCAACTGTTTTTTATCCACGTTGTAAGTTTGATCATTTAAAGACATCTTTGCAGTATTATTATAATGCTTTAGGTTTACAAGTTGATTATCTTGCTTTCTTTTCTTCTATTAAGTCTGAAAATTTTAAACTATACGACAAATATGATAATTTATATGGTCCATTTCCTACAAATGTTGTACAAACTGATTCTTCATCTCAACTTTCATCTTTAAGATTTGGTAAGGGTTATCAAATATTAATGCAAAAAACTAAAGTTCAAATTCATTGAGCTCATATACTGAGCTCGCCAATTATCTAACAACTTCTTTTGAGTTTGTAAATGACAATGAACTAGATGTATTACAATGGTGGAAGGAGCATCAAAAGCATTTTCCAATTTTGGCTATTATAGCCAAACAAGTTCTTACAACGCCAGTCTCAACAGTTGCTGTTGAACAAAAGTTCAGTGCGAGTGGAAATATCCTAGATGAAAGGCGATCCTGTCTGAGTTCAGATTCAATTGAAGCTCAAGTTTGCGTCGATGATTGGACAAAGGCAGCACAAAGACAACAAGAGATGGAGCATGAAATGACTAATGAGTTTTTCGAAGAGGGGACAGAAACAGAAGGAACCAACGGCAGCGATGACTAATGTAAAACATAACTGAACTACGTGGGGTTTGATTCTTCTAAATATTAGAAAATACGTAGGCAACTTAATATGTAATAATGTAACATATTAAGTGCAAGCCCAAAAATATTATGTAATAATATTTCTTTTCAAAGGTATTGTCTCTAAATTTTGTTTAATTTTCATAAAATTTTTCAACCAAATCAAATCGGAACCGGCCTAGAACCGGAACCGAATCACCCCTAAGGCAGTTCGGTTCTGGTTTCGGGTTTGGTTGGAGCCGGAACCGGCGGTTCGGAACCGAACCAGAACCGGAACCGAACCAGAACCGGAACCGGAATCGAACCACCCCTAAGGCGGTTTGGTTTCGGGTTTGGTTGGAACCGGAACCGGCGGTTCGGAACCGGAACCGGCGGTCAGGTCTAGTTGTATTTCGCATCTAATTGAGCATTACTGGGACTTTATATCCAGTTACTGTTGATTGGATTGTGAAAGTCTGTTTGTTAGGCATGGGCATTTGGGTCGAGATTATTTAAATGTGTGTGCCACGACTAAGTATGGATGGTGTTATGGTAGGGGTTTCCTTATACACTATACATATATCTCATACTAAGATGAGAGGTAGATTTTGAATCTCTTGTCTTTAGAGCAAGAGATGAACATGAGATGGGTGAGATGAAGAGGGGAGTGGTTTGAGACTAGAGTGTGAGAGTTCCCTTGTAATCTTGTTTTTTCTCCTTTCATAGTAAAATCTCTAATGTTATTCGCCATATGGACATAGGTCAAATCTGGGTAGACGACCACACAAATTTTGTGTTCTTCTTGTGTTTGTGTGTGACTCTTCATCTTGCATGCTCCAAGGTTTGGAGTGACGATCCCTCACAACATGAAAAATAAATGGGACAAATCAAGACTATGTAGGTTCACATTGAGTGAAAATGACTTAAGAGGTTTGGCTTGTCAATTAGTATTTCCAATACTAACCCTGATGTACTAGATCACTTAAATTCACATGAGCTTAGTATGCAACAATTTAAGTGCGTGATAAATTCATGTGTAAGACAATCTTAGAATTAAGATCATCTAATGAGTGGCTTTATCCAACTCAACAAACTTAGTAGTCAACCATGAGAAAAAATGTCGTATGAAGATTGACTCCTCAGTTGGGCCTCTTCGTACTTTTAATTAAATCATCACATATTTAAACTACTTGTGTATGTTGTGTTCATGACAATTTAAGTACCAGTTGATGTCACTCCAAGCAAGGTGTATAAGATCAATAAAGATGTCCTTGCCAAACATTAATGTTCCATGAACTATTACAAATTGTAGTATGCTTTGGTTTGGGTTATGGGTATGTGGACGAGGTATGGTACTTTGAGCAATACTCAAGGCAATGGACATATGCTTGATGAATCGATGTTTGGATTCTGGTATACTTGGAGCATTCACTAGGATCACTTCTAAAATTATTTAGCATTATGTTAGACCTGCGGGTCTAACCCGCCGGCCCACATGGGCCGGGCCTTTTGTAGCTGCCAGCCCCTCCCCCTTTGGTTATGCGCACGCGCCCATTAGCCTAGGGAAACCCTAGTTTATTTTATAAATAGGGCTAGCCGTCATGTGTAGGATTTTATGCTTGATATTGGAAATTATTCTATTGAGCGTCCTAGGAGTAGTTCTTAGATTAGACGAGTGCGGACGTCCTCTAGGCGTCTTGGGAGGAGAATACACCTTTTTGTATTCAATTATCTTGTTTTTGGCTACTTTTATCTATAAAAATCATCTTTTTATCTTGGATCCTAACATTTTGGTATCTTGGATCCTAACACATTACCTATGCATAGAGAGAAATACGTGTCCATACACATATATATGTATATAGAGACTGACTAGGATCCATCCGAGTGGACCGAACATGCGAAACCAACCCATTTGATAGGCAACCCAAATAGAAAATTCGTAATGTGTCTAAATCAACTACAAATAAAATTTTAAATAGGGTTTTAAGCATATTTGTGCCTTAAATCTTGCATATTTTGATATCTGTCCCTCAAATCTTCGTATTTGCTCATTAGTCCCTCAAATTTTAAACGTTAACCTTAATAGTCCCTCCAACCTGTTTTCTGTTAAAAATAATATTAATTAACGATTAATTATGTATTATGGTTAGTTAATTAAGAAATTATGTTAAATTAATCATTAAACCCCACTTAATTAGGGTTAATTATCCAACCCAAATAAGGGAGGAGGGGGAGGCGGCGCCGCCCCTCCCCCAGAAAACAGGGGGAGGGGCGGCGCCCCCTCCCCCTCCGCCTTCGACAGCGGAGGGGGAGGGGGCGCCGCCCCTCCCCCCCCCCCAAAAACATGGGGGGGGGGGGGGCGCCCCCTCCGCCTCGTCTGAGGCGGAGGGGGAGGGGGCGCCGCCCCTCCCCCTCTTAACCCTAACCCTAACCCTAACCCTAACCCTAATCTTAACCCTAACCCTCAATTAATCCCTTAATCTAACGGAATATTCCCCATTCCTTCAGTTTTTAACAGAAATTTAGGGAGAGGGACTATTAAGGTTACAAGTTTAACATTTAAGGGACTTGAGAGCAAATACCAAGATTGGAATGACAGATATCAAAATACGCAAGATTTAAGGGACAGATATGCTAAAACCCCTTTTAAATAATATTGTCATGTTTTATACATTCGTCAAGTGTGAATGACAAATTAGTCAATTTTATGACAATATTGTCAGTTGATTTTGTGATCACATTTTGCATGAATAAAACAAATTGAAATCACTTAAAATTTTGTTTGTCAATAACTTTAGACGTGTTAGATCACATTCAGTAGAATGAAACATCTATGTGTGTTGCTAAATAAAAATATAAGTGTGTCTGATGTAAAAAAAAGAAAAGGAAGATAAAATGTGTCTGTGCTGGAAATATTTGATTGGAAAACATGATATATTAAAGAAATTGATTGATGCAACCTGGAGGACCTTACAAGATTTAATCACTTCTAATACCGTTTATGTGGCTGATCAGTGTGTGGAAAAATATCATTCAAAGAGGAGATACAGTTATTGATGCTACATGTGGAAATGGCTATGATACTTTGGCATTGCTTAAACTAGTAGCTGATAAATCACGTAAGGGTTGTGTCTATGGACTCGACATTCAAACTACGGCACTTGAGAGTACTTCTTCTTTACTGGATGAATTAGCCGACCAGGATGAGGTATTAAGCGTCTGCTTTCTTGTGTTGATCTGTTTATTTTGCTCCATGATTGTTATACAGGAAACTAGCAAGTAAGTTTCTGTTGATAAATTCTTTTGTTCGTTTCCCCCTTATTTTGATTTTGTAGAGGAAACTTGTTACGCTGTGCTTAGTTTGCCATAGCAAGATGGAGGATGCTATCCCAAAAGATACACCCATCAGGTACTCTCATTTCTTCATGATCCGACTAGGTTATTTCTTACAATATTTTAGTACCTGCATTTCTATGACTTCTCACAGTATGGTGTTTTTGTTTTGTCAACTTTGTTTGCACTAATTAAAACGTATTTTACCTCTATTTGCTAATTGCAGCCAATTTATGATCAAAATGACTATATATACTAGAGATAAACATGTAAAATGGCAGGTTTTGAAATATTGATTTGAAGAGACTATCATCTTAATAATCTAAAGCTAGTTGATAGTCCTAATGGAATTGTAGAAGCTGTGCCTCATCTGTCAAACATGAAAATATTCTATGTATGATCATCTTATTATGCTTGGCAGAGCTGAGATTTAGGTATAACTGTATACCACAAATATTCTGATTCTGCCTTTTCTAGAGATTCGAGTATTATGTATCTGTAGCCAATCTTACATCCTTAGTTTTCTAGCTGAAATCTGTCTTCTTTCAGGTCAAATAAGTTGAGCCTTTGAATTGCACCCCCTAACAGCCATTCATTCACAATGCGATCATGGTACATGGCAGCCTTATTGCAGTGTCATAGAATTTAGGTTTTATACATAAATATGGTACATATAAACAAGAAAACACGAAGATAGGCCACTGATATGGATACATAATAAAGCTAGAAAAGACCAACAAAATGGAGCTGCGCTAATGATGTGTTGGAAAATCAGTATGTTAATATGTGTACACGTGCCAAAGAGCCGAGCATGTTTAATTGTCGATGGTGATAATCATTGGCTTCTGATTGAAGCAATAATTTCATAATCCAGTTTTATGTATCAAATGCCTATGAGATCACTGCTTGTATGCCCTTAGAGGAGTGGCTAAGGACCTAAGATAACTAGTACAATGAATGAACCATATGCATATTTGGAAACCTTTGCGCTAACAATTCACTCATCCATAATGGGATTGATTGCAATGATGTACCAAGGATACACTTATGTTTTGGGACGAAGGCTAAGATGCCGATGATTTGCTACATGTTCGTGTATTGTGTATGTGTCCTTGCATTATAAATTCAATCATTAAGAGCCCCCCATGAGGGAGCTTGAAAAGCAGGTTGTTTGAGTAATTTGCACGCGGAGCTGGCATGAAAAGAGAAGGCGTAAGCACTGAATTAGCAGCCGCAAGGGCTTAATACATTTTTGTATATGTTGAATTGAATTTCTGCATGCTTTTAGTTGATCCGATTTGAGCCAAAAGAGCTATATTAATTCAGCTGTAAATTTATGCTTGGGTGCTTCAATCGTTTCAGTGGCAAATTTTTGCAGGCTGGTGGCATTCAACTTGGGCTATCTTCCCGGCGGCGACAAAGCAATTATCACGAGAGCAGCCACGACATTGTTGGCTCTGCAGGCGGCTAGCAGAATATTGGCTTCTGGAGGGCTCATCAGCATGGTGGTTTATGTGGGACATCCTGGAGGAAGGTGGTCTCTTTTTCCTCTCTTGTTCTATTTCAAACCTAATTATCTTTTTACTGGCTAAATTGCCCGAGATGTGTTCCTCTTCCCTTTTATTTCGACCATCTTTTCTTTTCTTTTTCAGGGACGAACTAGAAACAGTTCTTTCATTTGCATCGAGCT
Organism: Scilla litardierei; assembly: GCA_030789695.1. Taxonomy (NCBI): domain Eukaryota; kingdom Viridiplantae; phylum Streptophyta; class Magnoliopsida; order Asparagales; family Asparagaceae; genus Scilla; species Scilla litardierei. The sequence goes on from CM061141.1 coordinate 23,983,777, forward strand.
TGCCTATGGGGAGCTGGGCTAGCTGCAAACTGGAGATGCTCAATCGTCCAACTTGCCCTGTGCTTGTTTTCTTGTTTAAGAAATAGAACTTCCCAGGAGATTTTGAGTCGGGATCAAGTGAAACGGGCGGTTTAGTTGGCTGTGATGTATCATTCAAGAAAAGCTACACATTTCGAGCTCAAATAATCTATGCGATGCCCGGTTGCAAAAGAAATGTCTCATTTGGAAATCACTCCGTACACAAAAGCTCCCTTTCATTGATCGCATATGTACAACATTCTGAAAAACTAACGTCTCGCAAATTTTTGAAAGGAGTCACAACTTGCGGTTTTGTAACTGTAGGTTCTTTGCATTTTCACAACCCGAAATTTGCCAAAAAACCCCCAAAGAAGAGAAAATCATAAACCCTAATTCAAACGCTAGCCCCTCTGACATTTCGCAGTCTTAAACCCCTCTTTTCAAATTAAAGGACACCGGGATCCCCGCCGACTTCAACACACAGTCCATCTCTGAAGACAAAAAAACAAAACAAGAAGAAGATATTTTTACAGCAAGAGATCGCGATTTTGGATAAAAGCGAAGAGTTTTATCACGCGAGACGACAGCTGGACCCCACCAGCGAGCCCACAAGATGGCCAATGGCCATGCATCTGAATGGTACCATAGTAATTAAGTGCCAAATCGATGGCTTTTTTCTCTGAGGTCCGATACAGGCGTCATACGCATGTTCCTGCACGCTTGGCGAACTGACGACAGCGTGTCTTTTGATGGCTTCCCTCAATACTGACCACGTGTCCCTAAAACCGAGCTTGAGTTGGGCCCACGAGCGACAGCGACAAGACCGAGCGCAGGCGGTTTATTCCCGACCATCACAGCAGGCGAGGCGGCACACGATAAGACCGATCCGGGTGCGGTTGCAGCAGACCGCAGAGTACGATCTCGTCCGTCCAATCAAATCGAGATCCTCTATTAACTGCGATCGGACGTCTCCTAACCGCCTCAACGGGGTGTCAGATGCGGCGGGGGGACACGACGGGGACAATCGGGCGTGGGGGAGCTTAATGAGAACGGACGGTCGAGATCATCATAGCTTCTTTTCGGGTGACTTCGACGGGGGATTGGATCCATTTTCGTGGGGGTATTTTCGGCATTGCAGGTGATTATTTAATGTTGTATTGTCCATGTGTGCGATGACGTGGCGTAAGACAGCATTTATGTCTGGGGTAAAAAACGCTTGCAGGCAGAATGGGATATGGGGGAGGATCCTGCTGACGTGTCATGTTGGGAGCATGTGGGACCCGCAAGTGGAAAAAGCCGGGTCTTTCGCCGGGTCGAGTTACGGTCGGTGCGCATTTTAGCAGCCCCGCCCTCTGGTTTTTTTTTGGCTGGGACTACATGCATTTCAAAATGTGGTGCATGTAGGTGATACGGGCTTTTAATAGTAAAGATTTAAATGAAAGAGATTAAGATATAACATATTTTAAGGCTTTTATACCCAATTTTAGTAAGTTGTCATCTCTATGCACCTCATTTTGAGGTGCATAGAGCAATTCTCTATTTTTTTATTCATACCGGATGGTCCTCTAAGGGCCTGTTCTTTTATAGAAAGTTGTTGGGAAAGTTGAAATTTGCACTATCTATGCACTGTTCACCAACTTTCCACTATGGTATGTTCTTTTGCTGAAAAATGAAAATAGGAAAGTTTGCTGACGTGGCGGGTTGATTTGATGTTTTTTGGGATTCCTGCATACGGTTTGTAATCCTAGCTTTATGAGTGAAAAGTTAAGGAAAGTTGGGATTTGTGGGTCCCACTATTTCATCTCTCTCTATCTCTCTCCTCTCTCTCACCAACTTTCTACTTTCTCATTCCAACTTTCTACAATCAAAAGAACAAAAGAAAGTTGGATGGACATCATTTTACTTTCCCAACCACACTTTCCAAATAACTTTCCACCCAAAAGAACACAAAACTCTATTTTCTCTCTCCTCAGATTCCAAACTTTCCAAACTTTCCCATTTCAACTTTCAAGCAAAAGAACATGCCCTAAAAATCTCAAAATAAGGTGCATCTTTTATCCTTTATGTATATCAACTTAAATCAGAACTCTCGAATAAATCAGAACTCTCGAATGCAATGCAAAGTTCTTGTGTAATAAGTTTGGAACTTTACTATAATTTTAATTTAAAAATTCCTTCAACTTCATGTAAAAACTTATGGTGTTGCTTGTGTGGAAATTCATGCTTCAAACTTTGGAATTTACACAGCCACCAGACGTCCGTTAGTATAGGAGACGACATCAGGTTCTGACAATCCAAAGCAAGCGTACCAGACAAATACGCATACGTCTAATGTTGGACCATTAGATGTCTGGCTGAAGAACAGACACCAGGCCAACTACTTCAAATGCGGACTCAAAAATCTGGCTGCTCTCGGAAAACTGTAGCAATGTTTTTCTAGACGTCTGACAGCCTTGGGTCAAACGTCTAATTGCTTGAAGACATGGCTCGTCTCATATGTCCTCAGGCACCAGGCGTCTAACGGGCTGCGATTTCAGCCTGGCGGAATTCTTTCATGTCCGTTCGGTACAGTTTAAATCAGATCGAACGGCCATCATTAGAGAAGACCCATAAACCCTATTTCAGGCTTTCCTAAGCCCTAGAAGTCGCATGCTGAAGCTATGAGAGATCGGCTAGGAGAAGAAATAGGAAGAAGAAGACGGCTAGAGCTTGGGAAGGTGATATAGTCTTCTTCTCGAGTTTCTGATTGAGTTTTCTCTATGAATAGTATGCTTGAAATTCTGTAATTACTTGAATGCTAGGATTATCTTTGTCAAGAGAGCTACAAAGTGTTTGGACAAGATTTGGGAGCCGATGTAATATCTTTATGTAAACATCTCTGATCTAACGGAAGCCGTGATAACAGAAGACTGGACGTAGACAATAGATTGGATCGAACCAGTATAAATCTCATGTGTTGGTGTTGTTCTTGATTTTCTGACAATTGATTCTTGTGATTTCGATGATCCGTTCCTAGATTCTTAACTCTGTTTGTTTGAAGTTGATGATGCATTGTTATTAATTATCCGATGTGTATACGTTGGTGCTGAGATAGCGTGTCAGGTCAATTCCAGACAGGTTGTACTTAAGCTCAGTGGTCTCATGAAAACTCGTGAGTTATTAATACCACCAAGAGATGGACTGCCTGCACCTCATTTTGAGGTACAGGGATGGTACACACACTTAAAAATAGAAATAAAATTCAAATTATAAGTAACTTCATTCTCTCTCCCCCCTAATTTTTTTCTATTTTTAATGACTGTCACATCCACCTCATTTTTGAGGTGCAGATAGTCCAACTCTACCACCAAATACATTGATCTGATTTGACCATGAGTTTTGATGTGATAATTGAAGACAAAATGTAACTTGGGGCATATTTAAGACATGCTAATGGCTCAATCTGCAAGAAACAAGGGTGTAGAAAATGACATCTCACCAACTCCTTGTTTGTGTGAGGGCTGAATGAGATGGGATCATTCTATTCCCTTCCAACTATCTCAACACCATTAAAAGAAGGGCCCCACTCAAAGAAACAAAAACAAAAACAAAAGATAATTGCTATATACACCGATCATTCGGTGTATATAAGCTGTTTTTGGATATAAAAGGTACAAATTAAATCATTTAACTCATCATTACATATCCTCTCTCCTCCGTTTTTGTCCTTTTTAGCTTACCATGATTGCATACACCCCCTGGAGGAGGGAGGAGGGTGTATGTAGTCTTGGCCAAACAAAACGTGAAGGGGGCCAGACACCAAATAATGCAGGACTGTAGAGATAGCAATCCTGATACCCAACCCTAATCCCATATCCAATTAGGTTGGGGGAAAGCTGAGAGGGACAACGACAAGACTCAAATTCCCAGTCAAATCAATACCGCAATCCAACACACAGAAAAAGCTCTATCAATGCCCTGCTTTCTTTCCTCCTATCCCTCCCACACACAATCACCTGCAGGTCGCAGGCTTCAAAGTTGAAAAGCTCTGTAACAAAGCACATCAAGGCCGTTCATCTTCTCTCTGTTTGAGACAGATAGGATCCTGGACAGTAGCCCAACTGTCACCATTAATGGACTCCTTCACTTTACTGCAAAGTTTGAAAGTTGAGAACCAGAGCATTGACCATGCACTTTTTTGAGATAGATTTCTCAAGATTCAACCCACTTATTTTTGATGAACTGAATCATCATCAACATTAAACCAGAGCAACAAAATCACATCATACAGATCAAAATCAGAGGATCATTGCCACTGCAGATAATAAAGAGACAGATGCTTTTGCATGTAGATGGGATAGCAAACAAAAACCACCATATATATAGGCCATCAGAATAACTTAACAAGGTACGATCCATAATTGGTTCATCATACAGCTTTTTCAACAAAATATAGGCTGACATAAAAGAGTTTCAACCCTACATTATACCCAAAAGCATGAAAGCAGAGACACATGTTAAACAAAAGACCAGTTCACAAACATGAAAGCCAAGCAGTGGTGAGAATCGTCGTCGTTCAGCACTTTCCACGCCACCGCCTGTTCGTAGGAAACCGGCCTCCCCATGCTCGACACACATATACCCCCAGGCAGATAAGCAAACCCCTGGAAGAAATTGAAACAAGGTTAGCATTTGGATCCAGTCAGGAAACCATTGAAAAGCAATTGCTGCAACCATATGTTCACCTGTTGCATAATCTTCGGAAACTCGGAGCACAGCGCCTTGCGACCACCATCATCGAGTATCTTCTCAAGGGTTATATCTTGCAGAGCAACAAGGGTTGTTTCCAGCATGTCGAGGCCAGCTTGATTAGCAAATGTGAACACCGGTGTTGACTGCAGAGTATCAACAGTTAGTTTGAGGATCGTAGGCATCTGTGAGCATAATATCTTCTGAATACAAAATAAACAATAATCTAAACCAAAGAATTTAATTTTAAACTTGCCTTCAGAGAACAACACATAATTGCATCAGAATGCTGCCACAAGAGTTTTAGCAAGGAATCGCCAGTTTGGTTCTCTCCCTGAAACATCTCCACTCCGGTATGGAACCTACAAATTTGACCAATATTAATAACTTCACTTTGTACACCGCAACAATGAACCTTATTTTTCCAGTAATTAAGGACCATGTGATTTAAAGAACAGAATGTCTTTCCATATTTTTTACTCTTATTTCGTAGAGATCATATCTTGGGAGGGGGAAAACTCGATAAACAAGAGAATTAAGTTTGGTCTTTGGGAAAAACAAAATTAGGAATGTTACACTAACAGTTGACGTCGCCATAAAATGGAACGCAAACAATGAACGTTGCGAGAAAAACATGACAGTTTTTCTCTATGCCACTCTTGCACCTATGTTTCAGTGAATTTGAAGCCAACAAAAGGTAACACAAGAAAGAGTAAAACACAATACCTGTAGCTACGAGAAATCCACCGTGCAAGAGTTTGTGCTTCAGGGGATCCCGGTGGATGCTTCAATCCTGGCTGGGTACCCAACCGTGCAGGAGCAATTGCCATGGCAACCCTCTGAACTGAGGCTACAACACTTCTAACATACTGCCGGGCCATTGCAGCTACATTTTCTCGGAGGTGATTCTCAAATGTAAACTGGAAAGCGATCGTCAGGACAGATCTTAGGTTGTATGCATGTGAAGCACCGTCACTTGCAGCACACACAGCAGAACCATGGCCAACCTCCAGGGTTGATGCCAGGTCAAGGGTTCGGGTAGCAGCAGGTGAATCCTGTAGCACATCTTAGATTACATAAACATCCAACGGCAAATGCATATATGGATGAGAAAAAATTAAAAAAAATAGCAGCATATAACTTTTTGTAACCTCCACGAAAAATGAGCTATCCGCGGGTATCCATTTTTTCCTAATTTAGTTGTATTTGAAAATGTACAAGAATGTTTTTTTAAGGACAACTTTCGGCAATATATCATATTCATTGGTTAGGTGAAAAAGTCGATGCCTCAGGAACCATGCAACTGTTATTGTCCAAGTTAAAATTATGATGTTAAAGATCACCGGTGAGTACATACAGATGAAATATGCGACATATTTGATTATCGAATGCATTGATCATCAAATTTCATGTGCAAAGATGTATAAAATTTAGGAATATTCGTCCATATTCACTGCACAAATTCCATAATGGCACTTCAATAATCAAATTTATCATACTTCATGGTAAAGGAACCTCACCGTTTTAGGGTCAAGAGGTATCACACGGAATCCGGAGGGTAGCAAGTGGGCATCTTCAGCAAAAGACTCGTCTATAGGAGCAAATACAAGCTGAGCACATGCACCAACCGAGTTCTCATCAACTCCACTACATAGCTGCCACACAGGAAGACATCAAAAAGAATCGAATCAGGAGCGGTCCTAATAACCATACACCTAAAATAGCATTCACATATTAGAAAACAAACCTGAAGTAGAAGCATGTCCCTAGACATAAGAACATCATCTTGGTTAAACCCATGACCTTCAAGCCTAATTACTTCCAGGAACTGCAATATGAGACAATAAGCTAAAAGAGAACTTCAACATGAAAAGATGGCTTAGGAACCAGTGTTCAATGAAGAGAAAAACTTAATACCTCTTCATGTTCTACGGTATGCGCAAGAGGTAATATAACCTGCCCGCCCAGTAAACCACTACTAGCCCTCAGACCAGGAACAGCTGCATATGGGCTAGCTCTCAATGATGCAGCAGAATAGGCATCAACACCACTGTCTGCCCACTCTGATCTGTGCTCCCTCAGAAAGCAGACAAGCAAAGCCGGCGGTACATTCTGCATTAAGCAAATTACCAGATGGAAAATCAGTTCTCCCTAGAAAGTGCGCAAACAAAAAATAGTATATCCGCAAATAATCTCTTGCTAGAATAGGAAATAAACACTAGATCAAAATATTCTATGGGTTCAAATGGAAATGATAACAACCTGCAACAGCATGGAAGCCTTTGCACATAAGATGCCACCCCCAAGGGGTGAAAACCCCATCGAGTTGCCCTGAGATGCAAGAAGCTTATTTGGTGACAAGTTTATCATAATTGTCACATCATCAACACCATCACCTCCCAATAATGACCACCCATCATCTGTAAATCCATTTACTGCATCATTGAAACCCCTGCCAATCATATAAAGGGCAAGAAGATCAGGTCAAGCACTGTGTAAAGAATTGCAACAATTGGCAAGGCAGCAAATGGCAATAAAAGAGTTACCTGCTCAATCGCTGGCTAAATGTCCTCAAGACAGCAGGTTGACGTCCACCACCATAGGAAATTTCACCGCTTGCTTCTTGTGCAATTTGTCTAATATGACGTAATGCCTGAAAACAGAACGAATTTTACATCTAAATCTCAAATTTTAAAACATGAGGGAATTGAAAGGAAAGTTACACCTGTCGACTTACAGCTATAGTGATTTTCTGTGCCAGTATCTTTGGCGATTCATACAAGGGTCTCAGAACCTCTGGCACACTCCAAGCCTAAACCACACCATGACACGAGAAAAATGAGTAATGGAAAAGCAGAGCGCCAAAAACAGGAAGTGAGTTTATATCATGCAATACTCACATCCAAATCCACGTGATCAACAATGTGAATCATTGAACCACCACCCTCACATGGTCGAATCAAATAACCACTTGGCAGCATCTCAGCTCTGACAAAACTGGGAGCAGGAGGCCCAGCTGGACCACCGGTAGAAGGAGTTAACGACCTCTCGCAGATCTATGCAAACAAGTGATAAGACTGAGAATTTAGCACTTAAAGATTAACCGAGGAGATGGAAAAGGAACGGGAACAACAACAAGAGCAAGCAAAAAACTTTTATTTCTGTCCACTAATCACCAGAAAATGTACTATATAAACTGGTTGAAAAACTGTCAAATTAAACTAAATTAATTTTAAGAACTCGTTAAACAGATAACTTGTGGATTAGGAAATGAACTTTTAATAGCAATAAACAAAGAAGTTACCACAAGACTGCCATCTTCTAGACCAGTAGTATATCTAATGGTCCAAAAGTCCCGTGCTGATGCCAATGTAGTGGGTGCATACGTCTGACAAATTGAACATTACTGATATCAGAAGCGAAAAGATACAAAATAATAAAAATTATGCCGACTAAAATAACAAGCTTAGACCTGCATATAAATAAGCTCTATATTCCCTCCATTTCCCGTAGGGATAACAGTCAGCACATCAAGGGAACGGCAATCGCGATACCAAGATGGGCGATCTTTGAGGATCTCGGCGACCTGAAAAATAATTACCAATTAATTTTATTTGAGAATGTTCACAATTGATGGTGTTTTTTTGAAAATAAGTTTTACCTTTGTGGGTTCTAGACTCACAAGACCGCAGGCTCTTGCTGCTACACCACTACAATTGTGGGAAACAGCAATGATTCCAATAGAATCCGGACCAGGCTACAAGAGATTAATAATAAATAAATAAATCGATTGATCCAACAGTATAGCATAATAGAACTTAAGGAGTAACCGACAAAAGAAAAAATAATAATTACCTTCATCCCAACCATCTGAACCCATTCAACGGCGGTTCCAGTCGCCTTTGACAGGAACTCTGCCAGGGTCTCCTCAGCAATTGCGAGTAGACTGAGACAACAGAATATCAAGGAACTTAATCAGCTGACTATCAACTTAAAAATCACAAGTTTGAGAAAAAAACAATAACCAATAAGACTATAGCAATTACCCAGCTGGGTTGTTAGCATCCCTTGGAGGATGTTGATGTGTTGGGTTTTGCTGTTGGTGGTGCTGACCACTGGTCACTACAGACTCACAGCTTGTGTCCGTAGTTGCCACGGCTGCCTGCAAATGATTGCCATTGTAATTGGAAAGAATGTTATTGCAAGCATCGTTGCTCAAATTACTATAATGTTGCGCTTGTACATTGACCAAAGCTTATACTTAATTCCATGGCCACAAGCATCAAGCAAACATAAAAATGACAGAGCAAATCCTTACAGTGGGCATCTGTTGGCGCATGCATCCATTATCATAAACAAGTTGAGAAACTTGCTTCTGCAGCCGGTCATTTTCCTCCATCAGCAGCTTGTTCATTGCAGTCAGCTTTCTGTTCACATTTTGGAGCCGAGAAGCCTCCTTCCTTTGTTTCTCACGGCACCTTAATAATAATTAAACATAAAACCAGCTGTTACATTTTCAAAACATGTGACGAAGAAAAATATTAATTTTAACTTTCTAGTTTGCATGACATCTAACTAGAGTGTGGATGAATGCAGCATATTGAACACAAGCATCTAATTAATTGCAGAAACCCCAAGACAAAAAAATGTGTAAACAAACAAATTAAAATATGAACCTAAGCCTTTGGCTCAGGGTCATTCATCTCAATCATTCTGTTAGCTGACAGCCTCTTATGATAAAATCATACATGTCCAACTTTAAGAAATATAGAAATACAAAACTCTATGCTTTGATGGACATACAGACATAACTTGTGCAATAAACCGATGGTCATAACGTTTGCAAAGGAAGGCAATCGATAAAACTCAAAGGCCATTACGATATATAGTAACAAAATCCAAACAAGATAGACCCATAAGTGGGGGGGAAACAATTATTTTAAACATCAAAACAATTGAAAATACTGCCAAAAGAATAATGTTCAAAGACCGCACTTGAATCCACAACTGAATCTCGGTCGCATATTCCCTACCAGACGAGAAAAAAACGAAGAAAGAAATGGGAAAAAAATCTTTTTTTGGTATCCATCAAAACCCACTTAGATTCTTTGCCCGATGCCTTCCGGGAAAAAAAACCCATTATTCTAACGCTTAAAAACTGTTAGAAAACGTCCAAAAATCCCGAAAGCATCAAATCGACCATTGCTCTTCAAATACCAAAAACGAAACAGGGTTCAAACTTTCCCATAAACCCAACATAAAAGCTCCCCACGAAAATCCCTATTTCCTTGCGCAAAGCCTCAACTTTCAGATCCCTTAGAAAAACACCGCCATTGGAATTCCCTACAAAAATTTCTTCAAAAAAAAAGTAAAGGCGAGAATCGGCAATACCTTCGGTTTTGAAACCAGACTTTGATCTGTTTAGGCTCGATATTGCACAGAATCGGGCACTCTCGAATGAGCTGCTGCCTCCTCATGGAGCTGGGCTTAGGGCACTCGCCGTAGACCCTCTCGAGCGCCTCCACTTGCTCCGGCGTGTACCGGACGTACTTGCCGGCGTCCAACTGCTGCTGCTGCTGGCTCTTCCCGCTCTGCCCCTGCCCAGCTGCAACCATCGCCATCTCTCAAAAGACGCCTTAAAAGGGTAAATTTTTTTTGTTTCAGCTAACTAAGAGAGCAGCTAGCCCGCCACCCTCCCCCTTCTTCTTTCTTGGCAGGAGAAGAGAAGGCGCACCTTCGTCCCGCATCAAGGAGCGGTTTCAGGACTGGAACCCTAACCCTAGCTTGAATGAGATGGCCAAAGATTTCTTTTTTGAATCGAAGTTTTGGGGGAGAGTGAGAGAGAGGAGAGATAAATAAAGAGGAAGCGGGGGAGGGGGGGAGAGAGAGAGAAGTGTGCTTTGGGTTCTGGCCTTGCTTTCGTGTGCTTTTGTTCTTGCTGTTGCGGTGTGGGCTTTTTTTTTCTATGCGCTTTGGTTCCTGTTTTTTCTCTTATTTCTATATCGAGAGTGGGGAGTTTTTTTTTTTGTGTGTGGCTTCGCGCTGCGGCTCGCCCCACTTTAAAAAGCGAGCGGCGATGCACGCCATTGCTAGTCTCAAAAAAATAATGTTAATTGAATTTTAGCAGAAAACTCATCCGACTTTCTCAAAATTACAAACTTTACACCACAGTTAATTAGTTGTGATTGCATTTTTGTTGCAATATGAAGAAACGATGGGCTTAATTCACTAATACTAGTCACATAACATTAAATAGTTTAAAAATGGTATCATTGATTTTAGAAATTTATCCAACCCTTGTTAACTTTGGGTTCACTAAAAACTTCCTTAACAACTTTTAATCAAAATTATACTCAACTTCAGCATTATTCACTAAAATTACCGTGAACTTACAATTGTTTGTAGAATTAGCATCTCTCTGGGTTACCATTAATAAATTATCTTATACTTAGAAAATGTTGGATGTTTTGGTGAACTTTGGGTTAGCTTTAAGGGGTATTCACAAGCATATACCCGAACGTTTGGGCCCTCTTTCAGCGTAATACCCCTGAACGTTTAAGTTGTTAATATTTAAACCGTAACGTTAGTAGGCGGGTTAGACATGATATCTATTCATCATTTGTCGTCAATCTGAGAATGCACGTGAAGATAAATGGACAATTTTATCCTTCCTTCTCCTTCATAAAGCGCGTCAACTTCCCAACAAGAATCTCTCCAATTTCCAACCAAATTCGGTTTTTTAGGGGTGAAGAGCTGAACGACATGCTGAAGATCTGAACGGGCGTGCCAAGAGATCATGTTCTCCCATGATCTCTTATTTACAAGTTTCTTTTTTTTGCTGAAGTTCAGACAATTGAAAACTTGTTATGAATAGGACACATTGGGCCTATTGGGTATACACACACATGAGTAACCAATATGAGTACTATATAAAGAAGGCTAGGGGCTTCCTAGGTCTCAACCTTCTCCGAACATATTTCTCCTTCACAACACGTTACTAGCACGATCACGCTTGATGGAAGAAGCGACGGCTCGTGAGAGGAAGGCGCCCGGCGGAAGCTCCGTCAATTTTTTTTTTCGCGACGCAAAGCTTCGCGAGACGATGCAGAGTTTCTTTTTGGGCATCACTCATCAAACTTCGCTAGATCTGGTGGACAGATTTAGTGAGTAAGCCTAAACGTTTTTTTTAGATCTTATAACATATTAAATGTTCAATTTTTATGTTATAAAATAGATGATTGTTTATGCATGGATCTAACTTATTAGATCAAAAACTTAATTGTTTATATGCAAAACTAATTAAAAATTTAATTTTTTTATGTAATCTATCTGTTATTTGGTAGATTTTATTAGATCATTTTGTGCAAAATCTTGTTCATGAAGTCCCATAATTTAAAAATCAAATCTGATAAACCTATGGACGGTCTGAAGTCGATAGCCCCTCCTCGCCAAAGATCTGACAGATCCGGCTTAAAATCCGGCAGAAAAATGCATAACCGCGACTCCGGGCGCGGTGGTAGCAACTGTCGGGCCTCCAGGCGCGGCAGGGGCCGCGCCCAGCAGGCACGGCCACCAGCCGCGCCTGCTGACACGGTACGAGGCTGCCCTCGCTGGCGGCGGGGGAGGGCCAGCCGCCAGTGGCGGTTGCCTCCACCACCCCAACCCCAACCCCAACCCAAACTTAGGGTTCGGTTAGGGGAAGCCCATTTTGGGCTGTTGGGCTAAAAGCCCAATTAAAAAATAATATAAATCTGAAATTAAATTGTTTGGGCCAGAAGCTCAAACAAAAATAATTCTCAGATTTTTTACACTCATTGGACCTTTTCTTGGGCCAGCAGCCTAATAAGAAAAAATATCAGATTAGTTGATTAATATTATGTTAGAACCCCCTAATGGGCCTAAAGCCCACGAAATAAATACTAATGCATTAATATTAAAATTGTTTCCCCCTTTTTTCTTGATGGGCCTGAAGCCCACACTGAAATATAATTAAAATTTAAATTAATTTTAACTTGTTGAGTGGGCTTAGCCCATAAATTTCTTAAAAATCAATAAACAAGTATCCTAACGGGCCTGAAGCCCGGGGACATAAATTAATTTTTTTTTAATAAATAATATTAATATTCCTCTTATTTTGTTTGGCCTGCAGCCCACAAAAAGTATAAATATATACATAAACAAAGAGGAAACATGCTTAACGGGCCCGAAGCCCGCTGGCCTAATATTATTTTAATTCATTTCTGAAATCTTTATAAAAAATATATATTTGTTGTAAACTTGGCGGCTATGGAGACCATAGCCCTATATTTATAGTGGTAGGGTTACATAATGGGTGGATACCCACTAACGGGTAGGCCCACCAAGAAGCCCGTTTATAACACTTCCCCTTATCCATCCATTGTTGTAAGCCATGGTGAACGCTTCAGGGTTCATGAAGCTTATTTGATCATGGGGTTGGAGATACTTCTGGATCTCTAAGTTTAAGAGTGCTTGCCTCATTAAAACCTTTGCCAAGGAAAACCCAGTGGGAAAAACCAGTGGCTAAGGGAAAAGAGTACAAGTCTCTGTAACTTCCCCTGATCGATGGATAACATCAGTGGTGGATACTTCTGGATTCTGAGTTAATGTGGCTGCCTCGTTAAAACCTTTGACTGTGGAAAACCCAGTGGGAAAAACCAACAGTCAAGGAAAAAGAGTACAGCACTACGTTAACTCCCCCTGATATGTACAAGCTTCAGGCTTGTACATCTCTCAGCTGTCTCATCCCAATTCCTAGTACAAGTTTTCTAAAGGTACTGCGAGGCAAAGCTTTAGTGAATAGGTCAGCCAGGTTGTCGCAGGACTGGATCTGCTGGATGTCGATCTGGTTGTCCACTTGCTGTTCATGCGTCCAGAAGAGCTTGGGGGAAATGTGCTTCGTCCTGTCACCTTTGATGTAGCCACCTCGTAGTTGAGCGATGCAGGCAGCATTGTCTTCGTACATGGTGGTAGGTCCAAGATCTCCCGTCTTCAGGCCGGTGGTCTTGAGGATGTGGTTGATGACTGATCGAAGCCAGAAGCATTCTCTGCTAGCTTCGTGGATCGCGATGAGCTCGGAGTGGTTGGATGAGGTCGCTGTGGATGTCTGCTTCACGGATCTCCATGAGATGGCCGTCCCACCATATGTGAATACGAAACCGGTCTGGGACTTTGCGGTATGTGGGTCGGACCTGTATCCCGCATCTGCGTAACCGACCAGGTCGGTGGATACACCTTTCTTGAAGTATAGTCCCATATATACAGACCCTTGGAGGTAGCGCAGAAGTTGTTTCACTCCGTTCCAGTGGCGCTTTGAGGGCGCTGAACTGTATCTGGCTAGTAGATTTACTGCGAACGCTATATCGGGACGCGTGCAGTTTGCCAGGTATAGGAGTGCTCCAATTGCACTTAAGTAGGGTACTTCAGGGCCCAGTGTTTCCTCCCCCTCTTCCAGCGGTCGGAAGGGGTCTGTTTCAACATCCAATGATCTGACGACCATTGGTGTGCTAAGCGGATGACATTTGTCCATAAGAAAGTTCTTCAGCACTTTCTTTGTATATGTCGATTGGTGCAACAGGATTCCTCCGCTTAAATGTTCAATTTGTAGTCCTAGGCAAAACTTCGTTTTGCCGAGGTCCTTCATCTCAAAAGTCTGTGTGAGACTTTTGGATATCTCATCTATCTCTGCGGGAGATCCGATGATGTTCAAGTCGTCTACGTAGACGGCTATAATTACGAATCCTGTTCCCTTTGCTCGTATGAAGATGCAAGGGCAGACTTCATTTGTTGTGAATCCTTGTTGCACTAGGAATTCACTCAGTCTGTTGTACCACATTCTACCTGACTGTTTGAGACCATACAGTGATCTCTGGAGTTTGACGGAATAGACGTCCCGAGGTCTTTCTGTCATTTTTGTCGGTAGTTTGTATCCGTCTGGGATTTTCATATAGATGTCCTTATCTATATTTCCGTATAGGTATGCAGTCACAACGTCCATGAGTTGCATATCCAGACCTTCCTTCGTGGATAGGCCGATAATGAAACGGAAAGTGATCGCGTCCATGACCGGGGAATAGGTATCGTCATAGTCTATTCCTGGTCGTTGGGAAAAACCTTGTGCAACAAGGCGCGCTTTATAGCGCACGATCTCATTGTTCTCGTTTCTTTTTCTCACGAATACCCATTTATATCACACAGGTTTAACACCTTTTGGTGTTAGGACTACAGGTCCAAAAACTTTGCGCTTCGAGAGTGAGTCCAGCTCTACTCCTATTGCATCGTTCCACTTTGGCCAATCCTCTCTGCGTTTACATTCTGCTAGAGAGCGTGGATCGGTCTCATCGTCGTATTCAGTGACGTGAGTGGCAATAATGAGCGCGAAGTTATCATCGATGATTGTGCTTTTTCTGTCCAGTACTTCCCCGGTACGTACATAGTTTAATGAGGTTTCTCCTATATTTTCCTCTTCAGGGGTTGGTAGGAGTGGAGAGGTAGCTGGGCTGAGCTCAGCATCCTGTGGTGGTATCGTTATTGTTGCTCCAGGATTTTTCCTCTTTCGAGGATTCTTATCTTTGGAGCCTGGTGGTCGTCCTCTTTTTTGTTGAGGTACGGCCGCTTCTGCTGCAGGTGGATTGCATCCCTCTTTGGGTATGTCAATCCTAGCTGGCGTATTTGCAGCAGGGACGTGTGATCTGACAATCTTCTGGTTGTCAGTGAATTTATCCGGAAAAATGTGAACTGTGTTCTGAATTTGAAGGATCTTCAGGATCTCTTCTTCACATTGATTTGTGCGCGGATCAAAATGGGATAAGGTCTTTGTGTCCCATGTAATGGTCTTTGAAGCTTCTGGCTTCTGTGTGTTAATGCCTAGTTTTGGAAAAATGCTTTCATCAAACTCACAATCTGCTAGACGCGCTTTAAAGGCGTCCCCTGTAAGGGGTTCGAGGTATCTAATGATCGATGGTGAGTCGAAACCAATATAGATACCAAGGCGCCGTTGAGGACCCATCTTGGTCCTCTGCGGTGGTGCTATGGGGACATAGACAGCACATCCGAATATCCTCAAGTGAGAGATATCGGGCGGGTTCCCATATGCAAGTTGCATCGGAGAGTAAGATTGACTACCTGACGGTCGTAATCTTATCAGCGATGCAGCGTGCAGTATGGCATGTCCCCATGCACATACCGGCAACTGGCATTGCATTAACAATGGTCTAGCGATCCATTGTAGTCTCTTTATGAGAGATTCGGCCAACCCGTTCTGGGTGTGAACATGAGCTACAGGATGTTCAACTTCTATGCCGGTTGCTTGGCAGTAGTCTAGGAAGACTTGTGAGGTGAATTCCCCAGCATTGTCCAGACGCAATTTCTTGATCTGGTTGTCTGGGAAATGTGCCCGCAATTTTATAATTTGTGCAAGTAGCTTTGCAAAGGCTACGTTGCGGGTGGACAAGAGGCACACATATGACCATTTTGAAGATGCGTCGATTAGTACCATGTAGTACCTAAATGGTCCACTTGCGGGGTGAATAGGCCCGCAAATGTCACCATGTATTCTCTCTAGGAAGCTTGGAGACTCAGAGTCCACCTTCAGGGTGGATGGTCTCGTAATCAATTTCCCTTTGTAACAAGGGGGACAAGGATTTGCACCCTTCCGAAGTAGCGTCAGGCTTTTCGGATTAATTCCACGGGATTGGGATATGATGCGACGCATCATATTCCTTCCAGGGTGTCCTAGTCTATCGTGCCAGAGTTTGAATTCTGGTTGGTTTTGGCACTTCTGGTGTTCCAATGTGTTTGCTTCCATTGCTCTGATCCTTGTGTGGTAGAGACCCGACGGGAGTCCCTCAAAACGTTCGACGGTGTTTTTAGCACCGTTTTTATGAAACGTTACATCAAGGTATTCACTGTTTCCTTTGCTCACCGTTTCTAGGTGGTATCCGTTTAAGCGGATATCCTTAAAGCTTAACAGGTTTCTATGCGAGCTAGGGGAGAGAAGGGCATCTTTTATAAGTAGTTTTGTATTATTGGGGAGCATAAAATGTGCTTCCCCTGATCCTTCAATGATACTTGATGGACCGGAAATCGTATTTACGGTGCCATCGTATTTATTGATGCTTTGAAAAAAGCAGATGTCTTGGAGGATCGTGTGCGTAGAGGCACTGTCCACTAGGCATTTAAAGTCCATCTATTTAGAAAAATGTCGCAGTATAAGGCAAAACACAAAGGAATATACTACGAAAATTAAGTTGATGTCTGAAAAAGTACTGAAACATGCCAGAGATAAGCAAATAAATTGTTTCTCAAAAGGAAAAAAAACTACAATGCATATAAAGTAGATAAATGTCCTCAGTCGAGCAGGTCATCGTTGGAGAAGTCCTCAGCGATGAACCTGATTGGTGCCAGGTTTTCTTGAACCGCCAGGTTTGTCTCAGCTTGCTTCTGGCTTTCTTTGTACAACTCCTGAAGGTGGCGTGGAGTACGACAATTTCTGGACCGGTGTCCAGTCATGCCACACCTGTGGCATTTATCTTCCCAGTCCTTTTTGGGGGCAGAAGTTTGGCCGTCGTCTTTTCTTTTCCACACATTTTTCTTCTTTCCCTCTTGGTTGTTTCTTGGAGGGGGTCCTCGAGCCTGCTTCTTCATGGTCTTGCCCTTCTGGGGTTTGCCTTTGAAGTTGCCCCTTTTCTTCTGGAAGGAGCTGTGGTGCGCTTCAGGCGCAGGAGCAGTGCCGGTAGGGCGTGAGTTGTGGGTGGCCAGAAGGAGGTCACGATTCTGCTCTGCCATCAGAAGACATGAGAGAAGCTCAGAGTATTTTGTGAACTTTCGTTCACGATACTGTTGCATCAGTATGACATCCTTCTCATGGAAGGATGTATATGTCTTCTCTAACATGCGTTCCTCCGTCACCTTTTCACCACACAACTTCAGGCGTGAGGTGATGCTAAAGAGTGCCGAGTTGTACTCGGCAATAGACTTGAAGTCTTGGAGACGGAGGTTCTCCCATTCATATCGCGCACGAGAAAGGATAACATCCCTTTGATGTTTATACATGTCCTCGAGGGCGGTCCACAACTCATACGAGTCTTCCACCGTTAGGTACTCGGCCTTCAGGGTCCGATCGATATGGCGTCTGATATAGATAATTGCTTTCGCTTTATCTATATCAGAAACCTTATCGCCTAAGGCGATGGCGTGACTCAGTCCCTGTGCTCGCAGATGGAATTTTATATCCAGCTGCCAGCTTAAGTAATTCTTTCCTGAAGCATCCAAAACGTCGAAATCGACGCTCGCAATTTTGGCCATTTATCACTCTCTAGATCCTACCCGCCGGATCTAGCGACGTTCGGTGAAGGAAGCCCGTTCGCGTCGCGTCCGTCCGTCGCGTCCGTCCGTCGGCAGGGGTTCGGCTTAGCTTTGAGCGTGCTGATAACGTGTTGTAAACTTGGCGGCTATGGAGACCATAGCCCTATATTTATAGTGGTAGGGTTACATAATGGGTGGATACCCACTAACGGGTAGGCCCACCAAGAAGCCCGTTTATAACAATATTAATATATATTAAATTCAAATATTACCGAATAAATCTCAGAAAATTCCAGAAAATCCTAAAAATTTTGGGAAAAATTCTGGAAAATTCTTGAAACATCAGGAAAGTAATTGGGAGGGGGGTTACAATAAATATTAATATTTTGGAGGATAAAATGTTATTTGTCGTTAACGATGAATGACATGTTGTTCAATTTAAATTTTTCTGAACATAATCTAATGACACGCCGCATACCGCGGACGGCCAGAAGCCTCCTCCGCCGCCACGCACCCATAAAATTATTTTTTGGGGGCTTAAATTCCCATGAAATTTTTGGTCATGCGTCATAAAAATCCATGACATCTTATGAACAACTAGATTAATGCACAATTGATTTAATATTTTGTTTGCATGTTAAAACTTACTCTATTTTCTTAAATAACTGTTTTTCATGTTAATACTCATACTAAGATTAAATATTATGGCACAAACAGATTAAATAATATTTCAACAAGTTTAAATATCATACCTTTGTTGAAAATTGAACCTGAAGTTCAAATCATATTAAATGACAAAACAAAACAAATACGATGGATTATGCGAAAATTATAACTGCTATCTTTATAAAAGATGCACACTTCGCGATAAATAGATTTATAAGATCTATGGTCTATATAAACTAATATGGACACCAGAAGTTTTCCATAATACCGCTAAACTTTTTAAAAGAGCACTCTCCTTTATTTTTACAAGGAAAGATTTTTAATCTAGCCTTGAATATAAGCATACGACTGAAGTCGTGGCTTAATAAATAAGTGAAAAATATATTACGCACCAGCGTATTTGTTACCTTTGAGCACGAAAAACTATCCACATAAAATTCGAACGACTCAAGAAAATGGCCTGAAGCCATACTCGAGCATTCAAATAGACTTTTTAAAGTCTCTAATTAATTAGAAAAGTGGAAGTATAAAATAATTTGCTCAAACCCCCTGCTTATGTCTTCTTAGTAAGACTAATTTTCATTGTCCTTTATAAATCAGGAAAATTGAAATCAGGAAAAGTTCAAGATCAAATATGACCGGAAATAAAAATAATGGAAAAAATTACATACCTCGATATGGAGTAGGAAATGACAAACTAAGATCAAAACCAGAAGCTCTGATAAGTATTCATAGTGCTTTTGCAATATGAAAAATAATTAGTTTATGCCATTGAAATATATATACATTGCTGGTATAAACCGACAAAAGTCGATCTACTTATTGTATAATTAGTCACTCATAGAGGACAAATAAATTTTATAAACACAATTTTTAATCTGTTGCCATAACATATTTCTTAGTGAGTTTAAGTGTTTATATATACTTTTAAAAAGTATTTTACAGTACAAGTCATTTAGAAAACCTTTTCTGTGACATCTGTTTTAAAATTCAGGACTTTTTAAGCCTGAATATTCTAAAAAGAGGATGTTGTTATATACGGGCTTTTGGTGGGCCTACCCATTAGTGGGTGTCCACCCATTATGTAACCCTACCACAATAAATACAGGGCTATGGATTCCATAGCCACCACGTTTACAACACGTTATCAGCACGCTCGAAGCTGAGCCGAACCCCTGCCGACGGACGGACGCGACGCGAACGGGCTTCCTTCACCGAACGTCGCTAGATCCGGCGGGTAGGATCTAGAGGTAACTTTCTCCCTATATCTAAATATTCCATATGTGCATATGTAGAGATCCAATTTCTTGGATCAATCGCTCAAGATTCTATCGTTTTTATTGTTAAAAATCAACCTTTTACAATAAAAAACGATTTTTGGAGATCAAAAAACACTTTTTTTACTAAAAATTGGATTTTTATCCCCAAAAACTATCAAACCCTAGGGGATCTTCTCATCGGAACGCGAATCCCCCCAAAATCTCGCGCCAAACCCCTGCCCGCCGCCCGAAGCAGCAGCAACCCCCCCCCCCCCCCCCCCCCCCCCGCCGCCGCCGCAGCAGCGGCGGGCGGCCCCGCCGCCGCAGCGACGGGCCCCCATCCCCCCGCCGCACATAGCGACGAGCCCCCAACCCCCCGGCATCTGCTCGTATTGGGCCCCCCCGGTGCGCGCTCATGTCCGGAAACCCTAGCCGCCTGAAGCGGCAATCCGCGCACCAAAAACCCTAATTAGGGTTTGATCCCAAATTTTTTCGATTTTCAAGACTTTTTCAGATTTAATTGTGATTTCTTCTCGTCAAAATCTGGACAAAATTACATGTGATTTTATTCATCGCTTTTTATTCGGATTATATGATTTTTCTAAACGTTTAAAAATTAAGAAGATCCTGCGACCGCTCTGCCGTTAGTCAACTAACCTAACGGTGTATGACGTTGCCTAGTGGTCCAATAATTTTTAAACGTAAGATTTCATTTTCCATTATAAACTGCCTGTGATGATTAAATTGCCTGTAATGAATAAACTGCCTGTGATGATTAAATGCCTGCTGCATTTTATCTGCCTGCGATGAATGTCAATATTTGCTGTGGTTTTGGATCGGCTAGGGATCACCATTTTATTTTCCCGCATTTTTTCCTTTTGAGAGAAATATGTAGTGAGGATAATTTTGTAATATTACAAGACCGGCGGACGCCTCAAGAAGAAGAAGGATTATTCCAGAAGAATAGGGGCCCCACGGGGGTTCCCGAGTTGTACTTTCATTTCTTTTTGGGACTGCAATGGACTGTAATTAATATGGTGAGCCGATCCACGCAGCAAATATCTGTGTCTGATGTGCTTAATTATTTATTTTTCTGCAAAAATATTTAATTATTGCCGATCTTTTTACATGTTAGAGTGATAAATGGCCAAAATTGCGAGCGTCGATTTCGACGTTTTGGATGCTTCATGCAAGAACTACTTAAGCTGGTAGTTCATAAAATTCCATCTGCGAGCACAGGGATTGAGCCACGCCATCGCTGTAGGCAATAAGGTTTCTGATATAGATAAAGTGAAAGCAATTATCTATATCAAACGCCATATCGATTGGACCCTGAAGGCCGAGTACCTCACGGTGGAAGACTCGTATGAGTTATGGACCGCCCTCGAGGATAGGTATAAACATCAAAGAGATGATATACTTCCTCGAGCACGATATGAATGGGAAAACCTCCGTCTCCAATACTTTAAGTCTATTGCCGAGTACAACTCGGCACTCTTTAGCAACACCTCACGCCTGAAGTTGTGTGGTGAAAAGGTGACGGAGGAGCGCATGTTAGAGAAGACGTATACATCCTTTCACGAGAAGGATGTTATACTAATGCAACAGTATCGTGAACGCAAGTTCACGAAATACTCAGAGCTTCTATCATGCCTTCTGATGGCAGAGCAGAATTGTGACCTTCTTCTCGCCACCCATAACTCGTGCCCTACCGGCACTGCTCCTGCGCCTGAAGCGCATCACAGCTCCTCCCAGAAGATGAGGAGCAACTTCAAAGGCAAACCCCAGAAGGACAAAGCAATGAAGAAGCAGGCTAGAGGACCCCCTCCCAGAAGCAACAATGAGGGGAGGAAGAAGAATAATGTGTGGAAAAGAAAGGACGACGGCCAGACATCTGCCCCCAGAAAGGACTGGGAAGATAAGTGTCACATGTGTGGCATGACTGGACACTAGTCCAAGAATTGTCGGACTCCACGCCACCTGCAGGACTTGTACAAAGCGAGCCAGAAGCAAGCTGAGACAAACCTGGTGGTTCAAGAAGAC
The DNA here is from genome assembly GCA_030789695.1 of Scilla litardierei. Taxonomy (NCBI): domain Eukaryota; kingdom Viridiplantae; phylum Streptophyta; class Magnoliopsida; order Asparagales; family Asparagaceae; genus Scilla; species Scilla litardierei. Next base: position 24,005,814 of record CM061141.1, read on the forward strand.
CTGGCACCAATCAGGTTCATCGCTGAGGACTTCTCAAACGATGACCTGCTCGACTGAGGACATTATCCATTTTCTACGCATTGTAGCTTTCCTTTTTGAGAAACTATTTATCTTCTTGTTTTTTCTTCTCTAGCATGTTGAAGTACTTTTCAGACATTTAATTGACTATCAGTAGTATATTTTTCTGTGTGTGCCTTATACTGCGATATTTTCTTTTACAATAGATGGACTTTAAATGCCTAGTGGACAGTGCCTCTACGCACACGATCCTCCAAGACATCTGCTTTTTTCAAAGCATTAATAAATACGATGGCACCGTAAATACAATTTCCAGTCCATCAGGTATCATTGAAGGATCAGGGGAAGCACAATTTATGCTCCCCAACAAAACAAAACTACTTATAAAAGATGCACTTCTCTCTCCTAGCTCGCATAGAAACCTGTTAAGCTTTAAAGATATCCGCTTAAACGGATACCACCTTGAAACGGTGAGCAAACAAAACAGAGAATACTTTGATGTAACGTCTCATAAAACGGTGCTAAAAACACCGTCGAGCGTTTTGAGGGACTCCCGTCGGGTCTCTATCACACAAGGATCAGAGCAATGGAAACAAACACACTAGAGCACCAGAAGTGCCATAATCAACCAGAATTCAAACTCTGGCACGATAGACTAGGACACCCTGGGAGGAATATGATGCGCCGCATCATATCCCAATCCCGTGGAATTGACCCGAAAAGCCTGACGCTACTTCGGAAGGGTGCAAATCCTTGTCCCCCTTGTTACAAAGGGAAATTGATTACGAGCCCATCCACCATGAAGGTGGACTCTGAGTCTCCAAGTTTCCTAGAGAGAATACATGGAGACATTTGCAGGCCTATTCACCCCGCAAGTGGACCATTTCGATACTACATGGTACTGATCGACGCATCTTCAAAATGGTCGTATGTGTGCCTCCTGTCCACCCGCAACGTAGCCTTTGCAAAGCTACTTGCACAAATTATAAAATTGCGGGCACATTTCCCAGACAACCAGATTAAGAAATTGCGTCTGGACAATGCTGGGGAATTCACATCACAAGTCTTCCTAGACTACTGCCAAGCAACCGGCATAGAAGTTGAACATCCTGTAGCTCATGTTCACACCCAGAACGGGTTAGCCGAATCTCTTATAAAGAGACTACAATGGATCGCTCGACCATTGTTGATGCAATGCCAGTTGTCGGTTAGTGCATGGGGACATGCCATATTGCACGCTGCATCGCTGATAAGATTACGACCGTCAGGTAGTCAATCTTATTCCCCGATGCAACTTGCATATGGGAACCCGCCCGATATCTCTCACTTGAGGATATTCGGATGTGCTGTCTATGTCCCCATAGCACCGCCGCAGAGAACCAAGATGGGTCCTCAACGGCGTCTTGGTATCTATATTGGTTTCGACTCACCATCGATCATTGGATACCTCGAACCCCTTACAGGGGACGCCTTTAAAGCACGTCTAGCAGATTGTGAGTTTGATGAAAGCACTTTTCCGAAACTAGGCATTAACACACAGAAGCCAGAAGCTTCAAAGACCATTACATGGGACACAAAGACTCTATCCCATTTTGATCCGCGTACAAATCAATGTGAAGAAGAGATCCTGAAGATCCTTCAAATTCAAAACACAGTTCACATTTTACCGGACAAATTCACTGACAACTAGAAGATTATCATATCACACGTCCCTGCTGCAAATACGCCAGCTAGGATTGACATACCCAAAGATGGATGCAATCCACCTGCATCAGAAGCGGCCGTACCTCAACAAAAAAGAGGACGACCCCCAGGCTCCAAAGATAAGAACCCTCGAAAGAGGAAAAATCCTGGAGCAACAATAACGATACCACCACAGGATGCTGAGCTCAGCCCAGCTACCTCTCCCCTCCTAACAACCCCTGAAGAGGAAAATATAGGAGAAATATCATTAAATTATGTATGTACTGGGGAGGTACTGGACAGAAAAAGCACAATCATCGATGATAACTTCGCGCTCATTATTGCCACTCACGTCACTGAATACGACGATGAAACTGATCCACGCTCTCTAGCAGAATGTAAACGCAGAGAGGATTGGCCAAAGTTGAACGAGGTAATAGGAGTAGAGCTGGACTCACTCTCGAAGCGCAAAGTTTTTGGACCTGTAGTCCTAACACCAAAGGGTGTTAAACCCGTGGGATATAAATGGGTATTTGTCACGCCCTGCTTCCCTAAAATGGAGGCGAGACGTGAGAAGGTCCGCTCAAACGTGGAGCTGTGAAGCTGCACGCCTGATAAGCGTCAATTTAGTATAAGCAGGTCCCTGTAAATGCAAAAGGAACAACAACAATAATAATAATAAAATGAGACGGATATGAAATAACCAATCCCAAAGTTTGTCCACCAAAATATTCAACATCACAGAAAAGCCACCAGGCTAACAGGAAAGAGTCCAAGGCCCAGAACAAGGCCAAACAAAAGCAACACAAACATAACAGAGCATCAAACTAGGTGCCACGCACCGACAACTAAGCAGTCTAACAAAAGTAGCCAAACAAAGACACTAAGACTGATCCCCAGTGTCAACGAAGTCCTCGATCAACGCGGGTTCTGACTCAGCGTCAGCGAACACCACGTCCTCAGCAAGTAACTCAGGCTCGGGCTCTAACATGTGTCACCCAAAAGAGAAAAGGGGCACATGTCAGCAAGTCGAAAGACTTGTCCAAGGAAACGGAAGAAAGGTAACTGGCAACCTAGTAGTTAAAGTATGGTGCATGGCAAGTAAAGTAAGGTGGTAACAAGTAAAGTGAAGTACAAGTAGCAAGTATCAAGTGGTAGGGGTGACATGCAATGTCAAGTGACAAGTAAAGTACAAGGGATCACTCCACGAGTGCCCTATTGCCCGCAGGCTGTGTTCAAGTATCAAGTACAAGGGATCACTCAACGAGTGCCCTATTGCCCGCAGGCTGTGTTGAGCTCGTCTTCTGGAACACGAGCCAGAAAGTGTATTTAGCATAGCATTGTGCCCACGCAAGGTGGGTGCCTAGCCGGAACAAATAGTACAAGTATGTAGCGAAGCTACGCAATCACGGTGAGTATTCAAGCATGCAATGACATGAGCAGATATTCACGTACCGTTAATTGTATTTAAACGTGACAGGCAAAATGCAATGACATGAACATATTCGCGTACCGTTAATTGAAATTAAACATGTCAGTTAAAATGCAATAACAGTTAAGGATGCATGGATGACATGAACAGTTAATACGCGTACCGTTAAGGGAAAGAAAACGTGACTTACAAGCATGAATGAGGGTGACGGACCAAGCTTCGTTGTCAAGCTAGGTCAAAGGCGTCTAGACGGATATCCTTTCACCGTCTAGTCTCTTTTACGCTAAAGCAAGGGAAATGGCCTAAGACATGGCCCAAATCAAGAGATGCAAGTTTTACTAGCCTGATACCGGGATTGACGAGCAATGAAGATCGTCACACAAGCTAACTACGGAATGGATCACTGTTATGGCAAAATAATCATTAGCACAACGATTCTAAAGTGGTTTCTTATTAGAACCCTAATCATCTAATAATCCATTTTATTAGGGTTTCACAATGTCAATGTGGGTTATGCTAAAACTAAAGGAATCGAGTATTACCGTAAAGAAGCGAAGGAACGATGCCGAGCAACCACGGCAACGGAAGAACGATCCGGCTCAGATCTGGAAATGAGGGAAAAATCTGGAGAAATGGGGTTTGATGTGGATTTTGGGGGTTTGATGAAGGTTTGGGGAAGATGGAAGGTGGGTTGTGACAAGGGAGGGTTTGGATGATGAAGGATGAGCTTGGGATGAAGGTTTAATGGTTTGAGGAAGATGGGGGCTCAATGGGGGAGAAATTAGGGTTTTAGGTCGTGAGGGAGGAGAAGAAAACGTTTGGAGGGGTATTTATAGAGTTTGGTGGCGGCTAGGGCAAAACTAGGGTTTCCTGCACTGCTTAGTCGGTCAAAGAACAACTGTTGACCGACTAGTTTGAGAACTAGTCGGTCGGTTGACCAACGCAGACCGACTAAGTGTAAACAGTAGCTCCAGTCGAAAACCTGAACTAAGAGTTAGTCGGTCAAAGAACAACTACTGACCGACTAGTTTGACATCTAGTCGGTCGATGAACGTTCTTAGACCGACTAAGAGTAAACAGTAACTCGGCTGCACAGAAGAACTAAGAATTAGTCGGTCAAAGTACAAAACTTAACCGACTAGTTTAACAACTAGTTGGTCGAAAGATGAACTTAGACCGACTAAGGATGAACAGTACTGATACCTAAAATTAGTAAATGAGTTAGTCGGTTAAAGAAGCATTACTGACCGACTAGTTTACAACCTAGTCGGTCAACCAACGTTCTTAGACCGACTAACGACAAACAGTAACTCCTGAATAACTTTTCAAGCCCGCTAGTCGGTTCAAGAAGGTTTTCCGACCGACTGGATCGTCATTTACTCGGTCGATGCCCCTTCTTATACCGGCTAACGTGCACCAAAAGTTCCGAAATGGAGCGCGAAGCTCCGGGATGGTTTCCTAAGTCTCCTAGGCTCATTCTAACTCTAAGATATCGACGTTATGAAGCCCGTCACGAATGACTTACTTCAAACACGCCGACCGACGGAAGAATCTAGAGAATCACGACGAAACGAGCGAAAATGAAACTACGGAGACGGAAATGGAAATCACAATCAAGAAGAAGCAACCAAATATATATATATATATAATAAAATCCATACATAAAAAAACCAGTCATTACATCCTCCCCAACTTAAGAAAAATTCCGTCCTCGGAATTCCCAACACTCACGTGTCCGGGAACAAAAGTGGGAAACGCTCTCGCATCTCATCCTCATTCTCCCAAGTAGACTCTCCAGGCGAGCCGTGTCGCCACATCACCCTCACAAGATTGACAACCTTGTTCCGAAGTGACTTCTGACGCATGTCCAGAATCTGCACTGGATGCTGGTCATACGTCAAATCTGGGCGAACGGTAATTTCCGAGAAATCCACAGCATGAGATGGATCGCTAATGTATCGACGAAGCTGCGACACATGGAAAACATCGTGAACTCCTTCCAAAGATGGCGGCAAGGCCAAGCGATAAGCTACCTCGCCGACTCTCTCCAGAATATCAAACGGTCCAATGTATCGCGGGCTCAACTTCCCTCGCTTCCCAAAACGAATCACTCCACGATTCGGAGAAATCCTCAGAAACACATGATCTCCAGGCTGAACTCCAAAGGACGACGTTTAGCATCCGCCCAATGCTTAAAACGGTCCTGAGCAATCCTCAACCTCTCCCGAATATTACTGACAACCTCCACAGCCTCCACAATCATCTCAGGTCCCAACAGCTCCCTATCACCAACGTCATCCCAACTCAATGGCGATCGGCATTTCCTCCCATACAAAGCGGTGAAAGGCGCCATGCCAATAGACGCCTGGTAGCTGTTGTTGTAAGAGAACTCCACCAAGTGTAGATGGTCCTCCCACGAACCCTTGAAATCCAACATGCACGCCCTCAGCATGTCTTCCAAAATCTGAATTGTCCTCTCGGACTGACCATCCGTCTGCGGATGGTACGCCGTGCTGAAACTCAGACGCGTACCCAAGCTCTTCTGCAAACTCTGCCAGAACTGAGATGTGAACCTCGTGTCCCTGTCCGACACGATGCTCACGGGGACTCCATGAAGTCGCACGACCTCCTCCATATATATCCTTGCTAGCGCCTCAGTGGACTGTCCCACTCGGAACGGAATAAAGTGCGCGGATTTGGTCAATCGATCCACGATCACCCAAATCGCGTCATTCTGCTTCGGACTCCGAGGTAGTCCAGTCACGAAATCCATAGTGATGTGTTGCCACTTTCACTCCGGAATCGGAAGTGGTTGCAGCAACCCTGCCGTACGCTGATGCTCCGCCTTCACTTGCTGGCAAACCAAACACTTGGCTACACTCCGAGCCACACTCCTCTTCATGCCATGCCACCAAAAGTTCAGACGAAGATCCTGGTACATCTTGGTGCCACCAGGATGCACAGAATACGGTTAACTGTGTGCCTCCACCATCAACTCCTCTCTAACATCCCCAGCTGGCACACACAACCGGGCTCCAAACCTCAGCGAGCCATCCTCATGAATCAAAAGGTCAGTCCGCAGACCGGCTTCCACCTGCTCCCGAATCTTCACCAGCTTTGGATCTCCGACCTGACTCGCCTTAATCCGATCCACGATCGTTGACTGCACCTGCATGCACATCAACGAAGAGGCCTCCCCAGGAAGAACAATCTCCACACCAGATTCGCAAAAATCCTGCTGCAATCTCCACTGCGGGGTCAAAACCATCACCGCGGGAAGCCTACTCAAAGCATCTGGCACCACATTCACCTTGCCAGGGTGATACTGCAAATCAATCTCATAATCCACCATGAGCTCCAACCATCGACGCTGTCGCATGTTGAGCTCCTTCTGAGTGAAAATATACTTCAAGCTTTTGTGATCGGTGAAGATCTTCACTTTCTCACTCAGCAGGAAGTGCCTCTAAATCTTAAGAGCAAACACAACGGCAGCCAACTCCAAATCATGCGTCGGGTAATTCTTCTCATGAACCTTGAGCTGACGAGAAGCATAAGCCACAACATGCCCGTGCTGATGCAACACACAACCGAGACCCTTGCCAGAAGCATCGCAAAAGATCTCAAATCCACCGCTGCGATCAGGCACAACAAGAACAGGGGCAGTCGTCAACCTCTCCCTCAGAACACCAAAAGCATTCTCACAATCACCCGACCAAACAAAAGGTACATCCTTCCGCGTCAACCTGGTCATCGGCTCAGTAATACGGGAAAAGTCCTTAATGAAACGCCGATAATAACCGGCAAGTCCAAGGAAACTCCGGATCTCAGATGCTGACGACGGAACAGGCCACTCTCTGATGGCCCTAATCTTCTCGGGATCCACTGAAATACCATCTCCAGTCACCACATGCCCGAGGAAAGCAACTCTATCCAGCCAAAACTCGCACTTCGAAAACTTAGCATACAACCGATGCTTCCTCAGAATCTCCAACACCGTCCTTAAGTGCGAGGCATGCTCCTCCTCCGACTTCAAATAGATCAGAATGTCGTCAATAAAGATAACGACAAACTTATCTAAAAAGTCGTAGAAAATCAGGTTCATCAGATTCATGAAAACTGCGGGCGCATTAGTTACGCCGAAAGGCATAACCACAAACTCATAGTGTCCATACTTCGTCCTGAAAGCTGTCTTCGGCACATCATCCTTCTTCACCTTCAACTGATGGTAACCACTCCTCAAATCCAACTTAGAAAACACCCTCGAACCTCCAAGCTGATCAAAAATATCATCGATACGAGGCAACGGGTATTTATTCTTAATGGTTACCGCATTCTGCTCCCGATAGTCCACGCACATGCGACGCGAACCATCCTTCTTCTTCACCAACAACACCGGTGCTCCCCACGGAGACACACTAGGGTTGATGTACCCCTTCTGCAAAAGCTCATCCAGCTGCTTCCACAACTCCTCCAACTCTGCTGGCGCCATACGATATGATGCCTTCGAAATGGGCTGCGCACCTGGAATAAGATCAATAGAAAACTCTAAAGCTCGATCAGGCGGCAATCCAGACATCTCCTCGGGGAAGACGTCACCAAAATCTCGCACCACAGCTGGCCACTCCAACACCATCCGCATAGCCACAACATCCACCGGTCTGGCCCGAAATCTGACCGGACCCAGCGAACTGCTACCACGACTGAACTCAAATACTGGATGTCCGGGAATCTCAAACACCACCTTCTTCCTCTGACAGTCAATCGTAGCATAGAAGCTCGCAAGCCAATCCATCCCAAGGACCGCATCGTAGTTGATGATGTTGTGGACAATGAAATCAGCACAAAGCTCACGTCCACAAACCACCAACGGACAAGAATTGCACCCACGATGCACCGAGACCACACCGTTCCCTGTGACGATATTCCAACTCTTAGGAAGAGAGGACGTCGACAAGGAATGCTTCTCCACGAAGCTCCGGGCCAAAATACACATTGATGCACCTGAGTCAAAGAGGACTCGTGCAGGAAATGTGCAAACCAAAACCACACCTAGCAAACAGTCTAATAATCAAATCTTATTCTAGCAACAAACATGAGCACGCAACCAACAAAATCAACAATCAAACTAACTAAGGAAGATAAATAGCTAGAATGAGCGTTACCTGTAATAACCTCATCCACGGCCATGCTCTCCTCCTCAGTCATCAGAAAGGCCTGCCCTCTCGGCGGAATAGCCTGCCGAAAGGCCTGTCTCTGTGGAACAAGAGGCGCTCCACGTCCAACGGGCACAGGAGCTCGCTGCTGCAATGGCTGGGCTGCAATAGGAGCCCGCCAAGGCTGCTTCGACTTCGGACACTCCCGGATGGTGTGGGCAGGCTCTCCGCAGACAATGCACTGTCCTAGAAACCTCCTACACTGATCCCTGAGGTGTCCAGTCTTGCCACAGAAATGGCAAGTCTTCAGAATAGGCCCTCCTGGCCTCTTGAACTGCACCGGATGATTAGGCTTGAAACCAGGCCTAACCACCGCCCTGGCCTGCTCCATAGGCCTCTTCCCATCTCCTGAAACATGTCCCTTCCTCTGGTTCAAATTCAACTCTTGTCGTCTCGCAGCAATCAGAACCTTCTGATATGTCTCCAGGTCAGAAGAGGTCACAAAGCTCTGAAGCTCCAATGCAAGTCCCTGAAGAAATCGCTGAGCTTTCTCATCGGCATCTTGCACCATCTTAGGTGCAAACCGACTGAGCCTCGTGAACTCTTGGTGGTACTGATCCACCGACAAGCTCCCCTGCTTCAGATCTATGAAGCGCTGCAGCATCACCTGCCTAGCAGCCTTCGGAAAGAACTCTCCATCAAATCTGGACTTGAAGGTAGCCCAAACTATCGGCTCCGCCAGCATCTTCTCTTCAGCATCCCACCAGTTTCTGGCATTGTCCTTCAGCTGCCTCTTAGCCAAATCAACCCATCCAGCCGGGTTAATCTTTGCCATCGCCAGGTTATCCTCAATGTTCCAAATCCACTCATCGGCAGCCAGAGGACCCTCAGACCCATCAAAATATGCGGGACCCAGCTCCCGAAATTGCTTCGCTCCCGGCTCGGAGCGAGGGGCATCCGGAAGAGCTCGGGCAGATCGAGCAAGTGGAGCATTCTGTACCTGCAGGAGCACGCCCTGCTGCACTTGCATCATCTGGATCATCATCCGCATCATCTCTCCATTGGTGGGTTCCCGCTCAGGCTCCTCAACATGAGGGGGCGCACCGCTACCTCCACCACGGGTGAATCGCCTTCCTGCCATCTAGTGACACAGAAAACGAAGCAGATTAGACTCATAGCTTATGACTCGGATATCGAATTCATTTATTGGACAATCTTATATCATTATTGTTATCCCTGATAATTGCTGTTACAGAGAGACCTGCATGGGCCACCACTAAAACCTGTCACGCCCCGCTTCCCTAAAATGGAGGCGAGACGTGAGAAGGTCCGCTCAAACGTGGAGCTGTGAAGCTGCACGCCTGATAAGCGTCAATTTAGTATAAGCAGGTCCCTGTAAATGCAAAAGGAACAACAACAACAATAATAATAAAATGAGACGGATATGAAATAACCAATCCCAAAGTTTGTCCACCAAAATATTCAACATCACAGAAAAGCCACCAGGCTAACAGGAAAGAGTCCAAGGCCCATAACAAGGCCAAACAAAAGCAACACAAACATAACAGAGCATCAAACTAGGTGCCACGCACCGACAACTAAGCAGTCTAACAAAAGTAGCCAAACAAAGACACTAAGACTGATCCCCAGTGTCAACGAAGTCCTCGATCAACGCGGGTTCTGACTCAGCGTCAGCGAACACCACGTCCTCAGCAAGTAACTCAGGCTCGGGCTCTAACATGTGTCACCCAAAAGAGAAAAGGGGCACATGTCCGCAAGTCGAAAGACTTGTGCAAGGAAACGGAAGAAAGGTAACTAGCAACCTAGCAGTTAAAGTATGGTGCATGGCAAGTAAAGTAAGGTGGTAACAAGTAAAGTGAAGTACAAGTAGCAAGTATCAAGTGGTAGGGGTGACATGTAATGTCAAGCGACAAGTAAAGTACAAGGGATCACTCCACGAGTGCCCTATTGCCCGCAGGCTGTGTTCAAGTATCAAGTACAAGGGATCACTCAACGAGTGCCCTATTGCCCGCAGGCTGTGTTGAGCTCGTCTTCTGGAACACGAGCCAGAAAGTGTATTTAGCATAGCATTGTGCCCACGCAAGGTGGGTGCCTAGCCAGAACAAATAGTACAAGTATGTAGCGAAGCTACGCAATCACGGTGAGTATTCAAGCATGCAATGACATGAGCAGATATTCACATACCGTTAATTGTATTTAAACGTGACAGGCAAAATGCAATGACATGAACATATTCGCGTACCGTTAATTGAAATTAAACATGTCAGTTAAAATGCAATAACAGTTAAGGATGCATGGATGACCTGAACAGTTAATACGTGTACCGTTAAGGGAAAGTAAACGTGACTTACAAGCATGAATGAGGGTGACGGACCAAGCTTCGTTGTCAAGCTAGGTCAAAGGCGTCTAGACGGATATCCTTTCACCGTCTAGTCTCTTTTACGCTAAAGCAAGGGAAATGGCCTAAGACATGGCCCAAATCAAGAGATGCAAGTTTCACTTGCCTGATACCGGGATTGACGAGCAATGAAGATCGTCACACAAGCTAACTACGGAATGGATCACTGTTATGGCAAAATAATCATTAGCACAACGATTCTAAAGTGGTTTCTTATTAGAACCCTAATCATCTAATAATCCATTTTATTAGGGTTTCACAATGTCAATGTGGGTTATGCTAAAACTAAAGGAATCGAGTATTATCGTGAAGAAGCGAAGGAACGATGCCGAGCAACCACGGCAACGGAAGAACGATCCGGCTCAGATCTGGAAATGAGGGAAAAATCTGGAGAAATGGGTTTTGATGTGGATTTTGGGGGTTTGATGAAGGTTTGGGGAAGATGGAAGGTGGGTTGTGACAAGGGAGGGTTTGGATGATGAAGGATGAGCTTGGGATGAAGGTTTAATGGTTTGAGGAAGATGGGGGCTCAATGGGGGAGAAATTAGGGTTTTAGGTCGTGAGGGAGGAGAAGAAAACGTTTGGAGGGGTATTTATAGAGTTTGGTGGCGGCTAGGCAAAACTAGGGTTTCCTGCACTGCTTAGTCGGTCAAAGAACAACTGTTGACCGACTAGTTTGAGAACTAGTCGGTCGGTTGACCAACGCAGACCGACTAAGTGTAACAGTAGCTCCAGTCGAAAACCTGAACTAAGAGTTAGTCGGTCAAAGAACAACTACTGACCGACTAGTTTGACATCTAGTCGGTCGATGAACGTTCTTAGACCGACTAAGAGTAAACAGTAACTCGGCTGCACAGAAGAACTAAGAATTAGTCAGTCAAAGTACAAAACTTAACCGACTAGTTTAACAACTAGTCGGTCGAAAGATGAACTTAGACCGACTAAGGATGAACAATACTGATACCTAAAATTAGTAAATGAGTTAGTCGGTTAAAGAAGCATTGCTGACCGACTAGTTTGCAACCTAGTCGGTCAACCAACGTTCTTAGACCGACTAACGACAAACAATAACTCCTGAATAACTTTTCAAGCCCGCTAGTCGGTTCAAGAAGGTTTTCCGACCGACTGGATCGTCATCTAGTCGGTCGGTGCCCCTTATTATACCGGCTAACGTGCACCAAAAGTTCCGAAATGGAGCGCGAAGCTCCGGCATGGTTTCCTAAGTCTCCTGGGCTCGTTCTAACTCTAAGATATCGACGTTATGAAGCCCGTCACGAATGACTTACTTCAAACACGCCGACCGACGGAAGAATCTAGAGAATCACGACGAAACGAGCGAAAATGAAACTACGGAGACGGAAATGGAAATCACAATCAAGAAGAAGCAACCAAATATATATATATATAATAAAATCCATACATGAAAAAAAACCAGTCGTTACAGTATTCGTGAGAAAAAGAAACGAGAATAACGAGATCGTGCGTTACAAAGCGCGCCTTGTTGCACAAGGTTTTTCCCAACGACCAGGAATAGACTATGACGATACATATTCCCCGATCATGGACGCGATCAGTTTCCGTTTCATTATAGGCCTATCCACAAAGGAAGGTTTGGATATGCAGCTCATGGACGTTGTGACTGCATACTTATATGGAAATATAGATAAGGACATCTATATGAAAATTCCAGACGGATACAAACTACCGACAAAAATGACAGAAAGACCTCGGGACGTCTACTCTGTCAAACTCCAGAGATCACTTTATGGTCTAAAACAGTCAGGTAGAATGTGGTACAACAGACTCAGTGAATTCCTAATACAACAAGGATTCACAACAAATGAAGTCTGGCCTTGCATCTTTATAAGAGCAAAGGGAACAGGATTCGTGATTATTGCCGTCTATGTAGACGACCTGAACATCATCGGATCTCCTGAAGAGATAGGTGAGATATCCAAAAGTCTCACACAGACTTTTGAGATGAAGGACCTCGACAAAACGAAGTTCTGCCTAGGCCTACAAATTGAACACTTAAGCGGAGGAATCCTGTTACACCAATCGACATACACAAAGAAAGTGCTGAAAAACTTTCTTATGGACAAATGTCATCCGCTTAGCACACCAATGGGCTTTCGATCATTGGAGGTCGACACAGACCCCTTCCGACCGCTGGAAGAGGGGGAGGAAACACTGGGTCCTGAAGTACCCTACTTAAGCGCAATTGGAGCACTCCTATACATGGCAAACTGCGCGCGTCCCGATATAGCGTTCGCAGTTAACTTACTAGCCAGATACAGTTTTGCGCCCTCAAAGCGCCACTGGAACGGAGTTAAGCAACTTCTGCGCTACTTCCAAGGGTCTGTGGACATGGGACTATACTTCAAGAAAGGCGTATCCTCCGACTTGGTCGGTTATGCAGATGCAGGATACAGGTCCGACCCACCTACCGCAAAGTCCCAGACCGGTTTTGTGTTCACATACGGTGGGACGGCCATCTCATAGAGATCCGTGAAGCAGACATCGACAGCAACCTCATCCAACCACTCCGAGCTCATTGCGATCCACGAAGCTAGCAGAGAATGCTTTTGGCTTCGATCAGTCATCAACCACATCCTCAAGACCACCGGCCTGAAGACGGGAGATCTTGGACCTACCACCATGTATGAAGACAATGCTGCCTGCATCGCTCAACTACGAGGTGGCTACATCAAAGGTGACAGGACGAAGCACATATCCGCCAAGCTCTTCTGGACGCATGAACAACAAGATCGACATCCAGCAGATCCAGTCTTGCAACAACCTGGCAGACCTGTTCACTAAAGCTTTGCCTCGCAGCACCTTTATAAAACTTGTACTAGGAATTGGGATGAGACAGTTAAGAGATTTACAAGCCTGAAGCTTGTACTTATCAGGGGGGAGTTAATGTTGTGATGTACTCTTTTTCCTTGGCTACTGGTTTTTCCCACTGGGTTTTCCATAGCCAAAGGTTTTAACGAGGCAGCCACATCAACTCTGGATCCAGAAGTATCCACCTCTGATGTTATCCATCGATCAGGGGAAGTTACAGAGACTTGTACTCTTTTTCCTTAGCCACTGGTTTTTTCCCACTGGGTTTTCTTTGGCAAAGGTTTTAATGAGGCAAGTACTCTTAAACTTAAGGATCCAGAAGTATCCATAGACCCATGATCAGATAAGCTCTATGAACCCTGAAGCGTTCATCACGGCTTACAATAATGGATGTATAAGGGGAAGTGTTATAAATGGGCTTTTGGTGGGCCTACCCGTTAGTGGGTATCCACCCATTATGTAACCCTACCACTATAAATACAGGGCTATGGATTCCATAACCACCACGTTTACAACAGATGTCTATTACTCTCAAATAAATACAGCCTGAAGCTTTATCCCAAAATAAATTCAAAAGGAGGAAAAATTGGAACACCTGAAGTGTCCAAAATCGTCCAAGTCTTAACTTAGGAACGATAAACATACTGCCAAGGATTGGTGTTTGCTTAAACAAATCATATACATCTGAAGAAAACAATGTTTATTCAGATGGGTACATTTCCTTTATCCCATATAAATGGGCAAAAAGATTATGAAATCATTTCCACTTCATGTGGATATTGACCCTCACAACATCCTCAAAAATAAAGTAGATGATATATTTACTATCATCATTAAAGACAATGAAGACCTTTAGGTCTCTTGAGAGTATTTAAGTGATATAACTAGGCTTTATCCACTCCCTTAATAGGACTGATGATGTACTTTTAGTGTACTCATCAATATATCCTCTAAAATGGTCATTATCCAACACATTTTTAAAAAAATGGTGGTAACATTGGATAAAAATGGTAAATCATAAATAATTAGCAACAGCGGTTGCATACACTCAGCTAAACACACCATTAGAACCTTTTTATGTGAGCCTGATCAACTCCATATAAACATTTTCTAAGAATGGGTTTAGAGCACATCTTAAAGATGGTACGTCCGCAACGTTGTGTCCGTGTCCCTGAAGCAACACTACATAAACTGTCATGATGTCATAAAATGAACACATTCATCAGGATTAACCACCTTTGATGAATAGATTCCGAGATCTCTATGAGTAAGGCATTAGTACACATCTTATAGATTGTGTGTTGATGGTAATGAGGATCCTAAAGATCCTTCAATTCATTATTTGGTTCAAATCATCTATGAGCCTGAAGCTCAAATTGACCATTTAAAAAGTAAATACATATGATCTGATTATAATCAGACTGACAATTTAAATATTGTCAAACTTTCACTTCCATGCTGCAAATAATCTAGCTATGATTGACATAGATGCAATCCACTAGCAGCAGAAGTGGATGTCCTTAAGAGATGAGAGGACATACCACTAGGCTCCAAAGAGAGAAATCTACTCCTGGAGACCGAAAAAGCAATACAACCACATGAAAGTGAGCTCAAATCCAGAACCTTATTGCAACTTGGTTGCTAAGAACCCATTCTGGATCTGTCCATATCCTTTCCCCGTCATAGAACCTTCAATTCTTCAACGCGTCGTGAAGGAGACATTTCTGGGAGAAATCAAATGATTATAGTACGTATGGGGTGAGTTTTGGGCAATACAGAAAATATTTTATCGACAAATTCTCTCATATTTCATGTTGCCAGTTAAATATAAAATATCGTTTCCACAACTCTGCTTTGCCTGAAGCAAAAATAGAGATTTGGCCAAATTATAATAATGTGGAATGAGGCAATAATAAGGTGAGCTGGACTCACTTATGACATATGTGGCGTATGGACCTGAAGTCCTGATATCAAAAATGATATCAAATTCTGTGGGATAACTGAGTATTGTATGAGAATTATAATAAAATCGTTAACTATAAGCATTTTAATTTGCTATAGCTTTAGAGGTATAAATCGCTCAAAACAGGAAGTAATCAAGTAAGATGAGCTGAACTCACTTACAATATAAATCTGATGCATCGACTGGTTTATGTAAAGGTGTAACCCAACGAATGGAAAAAAGAGGGAATTTTTGGTTCATGTTGCTATTGGATGTGACAACATTACCTATACAAAATTTCTTCCACTGCATGTATAAAATTTTTCTTTACTTTCCTTTTTTTCTGGGACATATATTAAAAATATGATTAAAGGAAAGACAACATAGACAGAGATCCTTAAACTCATACTAAAAGGTTGTTATTTGCACCTCTTAAAAACAATATTATTTTTAAGAGAGCAAATGAAAAGAATTGAGATTATTTTAATAACTCAAAATATTATCGGATCTCTTGAAGAGAAAATACCGAAATATCTGTTAAATCATATCTATCAAATATGATATGATATGATATGAAAGTCCTACCTAGGCATAAATTCTTGGCTTACAGAATACAACATCCTGAAGATGTACTATCATCATAAAGATGAACTATCATCCTGAAGATGACATTAATCATCCTGAAGATGAACTATCATCATGGAGATGAACTATCATACTGAATATGACATTAATCATCCTGAAGATGAACTATTATTAATCATCTCGAAGATGAAAACTTCATACAATGACGATTGATGAAGAAATATGAAAATCATTTTCCACTAAACACACCCTTTTGGTTGTATGGATACACATTAAAAGACACCTTTCCGTTAGCTGGAAAAGGGGAAGAATATATAAGGTCCAGAAGTACCTTAAGTGTCTTTGAAACACTCTTTTACCTGGCAAACTGCATGCGTCTCTTTTGAGCGTTAGCAGTATAGCTATTAGCCAGGTACAGTGCAGCGCCTGCAGTGCACCACTGGACCAGAGATATGTAGCTTCTGCGTTATCTCCAAGGGTCGAGGAAAAATCCTCCATGTTAAATGTATTTGCATATGCAGGTTACAGATCATCACGATGAATAGCATAAAAGGGACGTCCACCTCCTGAATATCTAGACAGAATCCTCCCAAGTCTACATCCTCCTACCATCCCGAGAAGCTCATCATCCAAGAAGCAGTTCAAGAATATACAAAGCCAGGTCCTGAAGTACCTCGCAGACAATGACGATTGAGACGTGGAGTTGTCTACAAAGTTCACAACGCTCCTTTTTAGTTTCAGCTACTGCCTTATACAAGTAAAACTTGTATAGATGAGTGATGTTTGTACTTTACATTTGCTTTCGGAATGTTGTAGATGAGATTGATGTATAGACGCATATAAGATTAATGTATAGATATATAGGATGTCTGCAAGTCTGAAGCTTGATCAGATAAGGGGTAGTCAATTGTAAAGTTGTACTATTTTTCCTTGGCTAGTGGTTTTTTCCACAGGGTTTTCCATAGTCAAAGTTTTAACGAGGCAACCACATTGACTCTAGATCCAGAAGTATCCACCCCTCGACACATCCCCAAATCAGGGGAAGTTATGGAGTGCTGTAATCTTTTTCATTCGCTATTGGCTTTTTCCCACAGGGTTTTCCATAGCTAAAGGGTTTTAACGAGGTAGTCATCCCTAACTTGGATCTAGAAGTATCCACCCTTTAAGATACTCATTAGTACTAATGAATCATTCAGTATTCATAAGACGAGTATACCACGTTGGTTGGATAAGGGGAAGTGTTATGAATTTGACCCATTGGGCCTATTGGGTATCCACCCACATGAGTAACCAATATGAATACTATATAAAGGATGCTAGTGGCTTACTAGATCTCAACCTTCTCTAAACCTGTTTCTCCTTCACAACAAAACTAATGTTATTTTTGTTTTCATTGAAATGAAGAAAATGACTTATGCATATAGCTCTACTGGTAGATCTTGCCGTAAAGATGCTAGCATTGATGAACTGGAAACCGATAGAGAGGATTTCAAGATCCGTAGTTGTGGTTTACGTATACCGATGAATACTTCATGGACCCGCTCAAACCCATGAAGGATATTTTGGACTTGTAGTCTCGGAAGAATAGATGCTCATTCTTTCTATGGAAGGATCCACGCACTCGGAATGGTCAAGATTGGTGATATTGCACTTAATGGATGAGAAGGAGCAGGCTGGACAGTTATTCCACTATGTTGTCGGAGAGAATGCTGTTAGAGAGAGAGAATTGATTGAAGAAGTCAATATGGATGTCAGAGAGAATCACTGTCAAAATTGAGAGCATCCTACCTGAGCACGAATCCATTAAGTGGGGATTGTTCTCACTCATCAGTCTTATGTTTCTTATGATATTGTTAAGTAATAACAAGCTCTTGTGATTTTGAAAAGAGAGTGTGCAAGTTATCATTCTTCTGAAAACTTGTATCCATGTAGTGATGGCGAAGAAAAAAATGTTAAGACATCTTTTAGTTTATTGTTCCCTAACCCTCTATTTTTATAAGATGTGTAATGAGTTTGTTTTTATTGATGACATAGAAGAATGCTTATTAAGGAGCAGCTTGCACACCCAATAACACATATGTCATGGCCTGTTTAGCCATATACGGCGACTGATACGGTAGTCCACTATACACGAGTAGAAGGAGAATGAGGAGTTGGTAAGAGGTGATATGGCGTGTATATGGTTAATGGCAGTCGTGTAATTCCGTGAAAAGTGTAGGGGCATTTCGGTCATTTGGAAATATGGGTGGAAGTGTGTGTAGAGTAAAGGTGAGTGTATCAAATAATGTCATGCTTGTAAATTTTGTAAGTGTGGGTTGGTGTGTGTGTGGCTAGTGTGCAAAAGGGATGGGTTTAGTGGCACACCCGCAAATTTTTAGAAAGGCTAGGGGCAAAACGGTCTCTTTTTGACTAAAACTGTTGTGCGTACACACTAATGTTGTATGTGCATAAAGTAATGGCAGACATGTAAATACTTGAAACTTGGGGGGTAATTTTGGGAGGGTATTAAAGTCATTTTAGCCTATGCTTGCTTATCCTAAAGAGGATTCTAGCATGAGATATTTTGTAGGAATTCTCTTTAAGTTTCTTTAACTTTCTCCTTCTTTTATTTTCCACTCGTATTCCTCCATCTCATCCCTATAGCCTTGAACAAAATTCCTCTCCCCTTTTCCCCCTCCATCAAGACTCCAAAACCCTAATTTTTACTTCCAAATATTTTAATGAAACCCTAGCTCTTCAAGGATAAAGAAAGGTGGAAAGGAGAGAAAGAAAAGAGAAGAAGAAAGAGGTCTTCTTGAGGTAGGATTCGATTCTAACTTTGGTTTGGGAATTTTTTTGGGATTATGAGGATGCCATGATACTATTTTGATTTCTCATGATCTTGAATCCATGGATTATATGTGAATTAGATCAAAAAGATGACATTTTTCCTTGTTTTCCTTAACTAATTACCCTTTTCTGAAATTCAGAGTTTCTGATGTGTGTTTCTTCTTCAATTTTGATCTCTGTAGTTTGATTTACTCTCTTAAAAAATATTTATGTATAGATATTGAAGTTCTACCCCAAATTCATATAAGATTTGTCATATGTTGATTCAAATAGTAGGAGTGAAAATTCAGTGTTTGCAACATGTCTGAAAATCTGTCAAGCTGGACACAGTTTAGAAAAATGAGGTTTATTACCTACACACTCTATGGATTTTTCTGATCTTGGTATTGTTGGAAACTTAACAAGTTTATCTAAAATTACATCAGATTGCTCATATGTCGAAATTCTGGCTACAAGATGCTTAAAATTGGCTTTCAATACAGGCTTAGAATTCTGTCTGAAAAACAGTCTGGACATGCTGCACCAATTAATTCACTATAAATCACTCAGTCCACATTTCTGCATGAAATTTTATGGGTGAACCCAGGACTATTATATCTTCAACTTTCATTCAGTGATTTTTGTCAAATTCACAATAGAAATTGGTTTAAAATGCTGATTTTCTAGCTGTCCTTGCAATTTCAGCATGCTGAATTGGGTTGGGTGAAGTTGGAATTGTGTGATAATGCTAATTTCCCACTCCAAAATGCTTGAATGATATTAATGCATGTACGTAAGTTTAGTTATGCTATTGTTTACAAATATTGATGGTATAATACTCTTCATTTATGTGGCGCTCATTATATATTTGTTAAAATGCCTAAATGAATTTGAAATTGAAGATACTTGAGAAATAGCCATTATAACGTGTGCGCCATGTAATACCATTGAGAAATTGTGTATGTGCATTGAGTATCATGACACATGACACGTTAACTGGGACGTCTCGAACTGCCCTAAGGGGGGTGCGCATCCTGGTATGGGGATATGGAAAGTTTGGGTATAACTTGACTATAAGGGGCTGGACTGAGAAGTTGGGGAAAGAGATATGTGATGTACGATATTTATTTCCACTCGCCTTTACCGGGAGTGGAGGGGACATACGGAGGTTGTGATATTATGTGGAGAGCATCACTCCTGCCATGGACGGGGGAGCTGAGAGGCCCGGCGTACAGTGCTCGTGTCCACTGCGTCGTGTGCTATATTCACCCCAAATTTGGGGTGAAGTCCAGTCCCTTATCTTTAGGTGATACTCAGGTTTCCAAAGAGTCACTAACATCTGCTAACTAATGAACTTCATATGTGTTGTGGTTGTATACTTGCGTGTTGTACTTTTCACTTTGGTTGCTTGTACTTCCATCGCCTTTACTCTCATAACCCTAAATGAGTTCCCTTACCCTGGTTAGTTTCCTACTGGGCACGTTTTGACGTGCTCATTTTACTTTTCAGATCTTGAGCAGGTGACACCAGAGCAGAATCTCCTCAGGAGATTTCTCAGACATGAGTTTTTGACTTGGGACACTATCCATTTTGGGTTGTGACTTGTAGTGTGAGTTGGGTCGAGTGGTGAGCGAGTTGTCTTTTGTAGTTGTGGTGTGTGTTGGGGGCTTGTAGCACTTCTCATATGTACTTGAGTCAGTTTCACTTTGTACTTGATGCAGATGTGTGGTTCACTCTTTAGTTCTGTAAATCTGTTGCTATGTACTTTCTGTGATGGCTGAATGTGTTGCTTCTTTTAATGAATACATGTGATGTATGATCCCAGCATTCGCAGTGGCCTGCTTATTGTGTGTTTTCTTTTCACACTCGGTGAAATACCACGGCTTGTCAGGCTCCATCCTTCCTTTTTCCCATGGTATGGAATGCCATATAAGGTATTTGTGAGAATGGGTCGTGACAACATAACACATAACACGACACATAATATATCTCACTCCAACATTCTGATTCTTGGAATTTATAAACAACCACTGTCATACATTACAAACACTATGTCATATACAACGTTTCTCCCACACATTTTACAAATAGCCAACAATCTGATTATTGATTACACATTACAGACACATATCTCACTCCACACATAACACAACACATAATAATTCTCGCGCCAACAATCTTATTAGATGAATTGATGAGATTGAAAATGAATCCTACAAATTCCGAGACATATTACAAACAGCCAGTGCATCCTACATATTCTCATCTTTTATCTTCCTTGCCTAAACAATATAAAAAGAAAATTAATGAGCTTGTAACATATAAATGAAAATGAAATTATACTACAAACACAATGTAGCATATAAATGGATACACATGAGCATTGGACTGGAAACACACTGACAGAAACACATTGCCAGAGAGGGAGAACACTGATAAATTGATTCAGATGTTAAAATTTTGATTCAACTTGCAAACACATTGGAAACATTGGAAGAATTTTGATAAAACTATTCAGCTGGTGAACAAGTATAAGATCCAGTCAATGAACTGTGTTAAATATATGCCAGCACATTGATATATGCCAGAACAATGCCAATTGGAAGAATTTTGATAAATTTAAATATGCTAGAACAATGCCAGAACATTTATATATGCCAGAACAATGCCAATTGGAAGAATTTTGATAAATTTAAATATGCTAGAACACTGCCAGAACATTTATATATGCCAATTGCATAACATATTGCACAAAACCCACATCACGTATTGCACTAAAAACAACACATAGTGAAATTCACATTGTAGCCTAGAAATGGATACACATGAGCATTGAATCGGAAACACATTGTCAACGCTTGATAAAGCATGTTTATACAATAGCAATGAGCTACAGAACACTTCTAAGCATTTTGATATAGTGCCAATGAGCTACAGAACATTTATCATAGTGAACTGATACACATATACACATATATTCACATGTTGATAAAGCATATTGATTAATTTATTCAGCTTTAGAACTGATACACATATAACTGATAGCTCCAGTTGATATGTTGATAAAATGAAGCGATACACGTATATCTCACAGTGTAAAGTGAACTGATATCTCCAAAACCGATACATATATAAAGTGAACCGATTTACATATATCACACATATATTGATAGCTCCAGTGAACTGATACACAGTGAACTGACAAGTCCAGAACCGATACAACATGTTTATATGTTGATATATATGTTGATAAAGCAATTTATGTTGAATGCAAATCACCCACATGAAAAACCACAAATGGCAAAGAATAAGATCATATATCACTTTCAGGTACAAATTGTACGTTGAATACAAAATCAACACCATGAAGAACACAATGTCATCTATTACAAACTTCATGCAGCTTGTCAGTACAAAAAAGGTCATTGTAAGCGTTTTTCAAAAGGGGCCCCTTTACAAAATATATCTCACGGTGTCACTAAAAAATTCATTGTCAGGCGCTACCAAATGACAAAATGCAGGATTCACTGCTCTCCTAATTTCATCTAACTTGCACTTGAAATTTATACATATGTCATGTACTATTTATATTCATGGTGGCAAAAAGGCCCATCCGGGCCGGCCCGAGCTGCTGCCAAACCCGGGCCAGGAGAAACCCCAGCCCAGCCCAGCCCGATTATTTTTAAAAAAATTTAAAAAATGACTAAATTTTTTTAATGTATAATAAATAAGAAAAAATCTAAAAAATTCATACACATGTTGTAAAAATATAAGTAACTTTAAAAAATTTATATATTAAACGTAACATGTTAAGTGTTGGAAAAATATAAGTAATTTAGAAAATAAATAAGTAACTTATAAAAAAATAAGTATCTTATAAATAAATATGTAACTTATAAATTTATATAGGAAATGTAACATGTTAAGATTATATATATATGAATATATCTGTTGCATAAATTATCCATGTTTAACAAGCCTGCAATACAATATTTGAAAACGGACTCCTCACCACCAACATAATACCTATCAGCCCATATTTTCAGCAAGCCACACATTATGAACCTTCAACGTTACTCTGTGGCTCTGTAAATTACAATACGCACATTATTTTTTCTCCCACTACCTCATCTCAAGAATATATCTCATTTAAAATTGTTATGACAAAATTTTTATGAAAAATTACACAGTACTCACCATCTTGGGCTTCTCTCGTCAAATTCTTCGAACGGCAGCTTGGACCTTCAGCAACGCACGTCTTTCGTCTTCAGCTGATCGTCTCTTCCCACAGATCACAACTTCCCATCTCGTCTATTTTGTTTTAACGCTAAAATTTTACGTTGCATCGCAATGAGCTATCGTTGATCACAATTTTACTTCGTTCATTTCACTGCAATCAAGGGCATTTTCTCCGAGACACCCCTCACGTGTGCTGGGATCAGGGGCAAAACGGTCATGATTTGTCAACGTCAACGTCCGTTCAAAACCCCACGAACAGTTATTGTTCTGAACGATTTAAACGTTCAGAATACTAAGCTGAAAGATGTGCCAAATGTTTTGAGTATTTTGTGTGTGAATACACCCAGCTTTATAAATTTTAATTTTCAGACTGCTTTTTCATACAGAAGGTTGTGCTGGTTATGGGCTAAAGCCTTTAGCCCATAACCAGCACAACCTTCTGTATGAAAAAGCAGTCTGAAAATTAAAATTTATTGCTTATTTATGGAAATTGATACTTTTTTAAACCCCAATTAATGATGATCATGCATGCATGCAACATAAGAATAGATGTGATGATGATGATGCATGGCCATGAGCCCAGTGACTGAAATGTGGGTCCACATATTTTATAAATATTTTAATGGGCTAATTGTAGCACAGTGATAGGTGGGGGGGGGGGGGGGGGGGGGGGGGGGGGGGGGGGGGCAGTGACAAGAGAGTTGGGTGGGATTTACTGTGTTTTTACTGCACCAAAAAAAAAATTTGACTGATGAGACATCAGATCAAAACAGAGCTGCTGCAGGCTTTAATCTTGCCGGCGAGAGATCGGGGTGAGAATCTTATAACGGGGCTTTGATAATAAAACGTAAAAAGAGCACAACAATTGAATTATTGCATTAAAGCCAATGCTGCTCTTTTTCATGCTAACTATTTTTAAATGATTTTCTTTCCATTTCGAGTTTAATTATTGGGGGGGGGGGGGGGGGGGGGGGGCAGTGGTTTGGTGATTGTTGATGGATTAATGTGAGACAATGTATGCTTGGATTGGGACGAAGGACAGCCAGACGTTTCCCTTTGGGGGCGCTGATACAGCTTTCCTCCCACGTGATGAGATGGTATTTGTAGATAGGAATAGTAATGTTCATGTCCTGGGCTTCTGATTGGACATGACACATTGTCATTTCGATTCCATACTAAGCCTTTATTAGTTCTTTCATAAAATTAATGAAGGATTACAGGGATGTCAACGTGGCATGACTAATTGGAAGTCCAATCGGATCTGGGGTCATGTCCATTACCATCACTATTTGTAGTTGCTATGACCATGATGTTCATATTTGCCCAGATTTTAAAGGTTGATATGACCATGATTTTCATATTAAGACGATGGTTGGTTTGATGAAGTTTAAATGCCATGGAAAATGAAGCACATACATAATATTCTATATGATATTTTAAAATTTGGTTAATGTTTTGTGTGTGTGTGTGGAGAAATTGGAGAAATGTTAGTTGAGCTCCAGAGCAAATTAGACGATTTCTCTTTTAGCTAGGGTTGCTTGTTGCTCCAACTTCATCAGATCAAATCATCTAATTATTAGATTGTACAAACTTAGCATTTAATAAGGTTTATTATTGTTATAGAAACATAAATAGTTAAGCCAATTAAAAACTATCATAAGTAGGTCCATAATGATTTTGATAAATGAATGGTTAGGGGGAACATGGATGAGATTAGGCTCATATATGCTTAGCAAACGAACCGACCCAATTTTTCGAAAGACCGTCGACATCGTCTATTCCGATTTTCATATTCTAATACCTCAAAACACCAAATATGAGATGAACACGAACTCGATGTGTTAATGCTCGTTCGTCCATCCACCACAAATCTCACTGTTTCGCATGCAACGAATGCGCATGACATGAGCGTGAGTACGGGTGCCGTAATGCAGAAAGGAAACAAAACTTGCAAGCCAAACTTTTTGTTTAGGTTTTGCTATGTACACCTTAACCTGAGGTGTGATACTTTTCCAAAAATGATAAAAAAACAGGAAGAAGGAGAAGAAGAAGGAGAGATGAGCTACAGTGGGGTTTATTTTGCCAATTTTAACAAAATATCACGTCCATATGCACCTCCAGTGAGTTGCATATAGCCCAACTCTTTTGTTTTCCACTCATGCTTGAATTTAACAAGGCAGGTCGCTGTATTTGTGGGCAAAGCCGAGGAAACTGTTAAAAATAATTAGAGAAAACAAAAGTGAAGAGTGGGGCCAGATGTTTTGTAGGCGTGGCGGGCAGAAAGCAAAGAAACGACAAAAGGGCGAATAGAAGAGGAAGAGGGCAGTTCCTTGTTTTTCACGTTTGGATGGGAATTTGATCTTGTCTGTTTTAGTTGGCGGTACGAAAAGAAACATCTTTTTATAAAAAGAGAATAATCACTATCACTTATTTACATGTTTGCACTTTTATCCTCGGCATTATCGGCGCACACACACATATTTCTCGTTCCTTTTCGGTTGTGCGGGTACACCGCATCCTATTCGTGATGGATTTTTTTGGTGCACGGGTGCGCGGGTTGTTTCTAGTGAGTACCTGTTATACATCTGAGCGGTGATTGATGGAATTTGGCCAATGTGATACTATTTGTCCCCATGTGACAACAAAACAGAGGGTATCACATGAGACAAACACCCTCCAAAACCCCAAAAATCACCCAAAATAAGACCCAAAAATCCAACCCACACTCAAACAACTCCAAAACAAACCCAACTTCACACCCCAAAAAAAAAAAATTAGAAAAACACTAAACGATACACGGACTCACCCAATACTTCCATTTAAACTAGTTTGGGTCCCGTGTTTTGCTTTTGTGGGGTTTTTTTGGATGGTGGTTCACGGGGTTGTTTCATCTGGCAATGTCACATCATCACCATAACATAAATACCACACAAACAAATCCAAAATCACACCCACAAGTCAAAAAACCTCCCTCAAAACAGTACCAAAAAACAAACATAATTTCACATCCGAATCAAAAACCCAAAAATAATACCAACACCCAAACACACTCTTCACATTTGAATCCGTTTTGCACTCTACGAAACACACGTGTCGGTCCCGCATCCTGATTGTTTGTGGGGTATTTTGGGTGCCCATGCACTTTGTGCACATGTTATTTCTAATCATATTACATATGATATACGACTCCAAAATTCTCACCTCAATTATTTTGTTGTAGTATCAAAACTGTTCATTTGGATCTACAAATTCTAAAACCCCAAAACACCACTTTTTTTGACCGGTCATCTATCATTTACAAATTTAATGGTTTTAAATGAATAGAACTTATGCGACATGTGAATGAACGGGCAAGACGTTATAGTTTCACCCAAAATTCAGTGTTTTGGAATTTTAAAATATGAAGATAAAAATAAACGGTTCCGATCCTACAGTTATGTAAGTTTTAGAGGCCTCAAATGAGGCCTAGCCTTACATGACATATGACACGTTGCGCCCTTTTTTTAAGGCATGCTGTTGCTCAAGGCGACAAGGAATTTCACGCTGCCGCTCCCCCAAAAGTTTTGCACACAAAGGCATAGTTTTTTTCTCTCTACATAATAAACCAGCATATTGGGAGGAAATTTCTTTTCACTGAATGTAAAATTTCAATGTAGATCTAACGGCTACTAATGTACATCGTTTTCCCAAAATACTACCAAAACTTCAAAAATAACAGAAAATTAGATTGAAGTTCACTTTTACTAACAAGAAAATTAACTCATACTTTCTAAACATAAACAAATTACTTCCTCCAACAATTCCATCAATATCAAGAAACTAGCTCGATCTTTGAAGAATTTTATTTTTTAAATAAAAAACCACTATTATCTTGTAACGATTTGGAGGAATAGGGGAAAATGAAATTTAATATAGTTTTCTATTATTTTCAAATTTAAGATACCAGTTTAAGAAAATGATTAAACATCTATTATACAATTAACGACTTTTTTTTGAATCTTTGTCCTACGTGGCGGCAAAAGTATGACTAGAACAAAAAATTTGCTAAATGTGCTGGGTGACTAGGATATGTCCTTTTACATTTAAGATATGCCCAAAATTAATTTGGATATTAACCGCATTTTTATAACCCGTGTTTAAATAATGCATAATAACCGCATTTTTATAACCACACATCAATTTTAAAGAAAGGTCTATCTCATTTCAATTAAATCGAAGTATACAAAAAAAATTTTCCATCACTTGTAACCGCATTTCATTGTGATTTGAATTAAACGAAATTTTGTAGCAATGGTGTCAAATTTTTTAGAAAGAAAGATCCCATTAGCATTTCAATTAAACAAAATTAGATAAAATATTTTAAATTTGAATTGATGTTAAAACACAACTGCAATTTTACACAATATACTACCAATTACATATTTATACGTACAAACAATCTAAGCAACAAAAATTTGGCATAAAAGTAGCTGCCTCTTTAGAATAAACTTTGCAATTGTTTAGATTTTAGAGGGGGAAATAATTTTTGGGGAGAACAAAAATTTTGAGGGGATAGCTTAGATGAACCGTGCCCGATGGCACGGGTTATGACTAGTATATATATAATTCACGACCTTTTTTGGATTTTGTCCTACGTGGCAGTTTTGTCCCCGTCATATTTTGGGTTGATGACTGGGACGCCGGTGGGGCTCATGGGGGTTGGGTAGGGTTCTGGGCTTAGGTTTGGGGTGGGCTTTTGGTGATCTTTTTGCGTTTTAGTCCATACTTTTCCTCCTTTTTTCCTCCCGATCCTCCTCTCACACACATCCATGCTTTTTCATTTTGGCGACCGCTTCTCTCCGCATTTGCTTCCGGGTGATGACTGCATCCGTGCCCTCCGAGCACGGGCAATGACTAGTAAACGTATATATCTGAATGTTAACCTTATTTTAAAGCAAACCAATTGGTCTTTGATTGAACCAAACAGCTCAAAATCAAACACAAATAGTTTTTCCCCCTGAAAGTGAAATTCACAGTAATGCCCATTTTCCACGAAGAAAATTATATTTTATACAAGATACGATTTGGCTAAATCCAAATTGCCAATAAACTAATCCTTCATGCTGCCACTAAAGCTAACCAGTGGGGCCTTGGATGAGTTACTTATACTATTAGAGCATTCAATTAGTGGATGGCCAAGATCATATGGTCAAAGGGATGTAGAACTCAAAAGCTTGGTCAAAATCTGACCCTTACACCCCCACTTTGGTAAAAATGTTATTAGTGAGTTAGAGCACTTCCAGAATTTGGGGCTTAATCCTAGGTGAATGAGATGTTTGCAAAAAGGAGGAGAGAGATTGCTGAATATGGGCTTAACGTGGCACCCGATGTTTGACTCTTGTGAATCAGACGTCTGGTTTCTGCTGAGTCAGCCTCTATTTTGCAGCGATCAGACGTCTGATTCGCAAGGTTCAGACGTCTGATTCTTGTGTGAATAAGACGTCTGATCGTTGCTGATTTAGATCCTGATTCAGCACTCCACTGGGAGGGAGCATGAGCTGAATCTAACGTGGTACACATTCAGTCCCGCGCGGGGCTGAACGATTCAACCCTCAATTGGGAGTGCTCTTAGCAGGGTCCGTGGATAAGCAAATGCCATTGCGAGGTCACCCAAAAATCCAATTTCAAACCAGTGGAGTACTATCAAAACCTGGAACCCTAAACCTAGAGACCATAAAAAGCCACTTTTAAGTGTGGCCTCAGCAGCTCCACCAACACCAACCCCATCACTTTCCAATACAATGTTTTTTTTCCTTGGGTGACAGTAGGGAGTCCCTTCACTCCCAAGATTGTCACACTGCTAGCTTTATTCAAAAACTAATAAAAGAGAAGGGAATGTGCAGGAAAAAAGCAAGTGCCTTTCCAGTATTTACTTGGGTTGACATGCACACACAAAGCTCTCGTGTAGCTTTTATCATCAGTCTAGAAAGAACGAAGAGCAAAGCACTCAACCCTCAGCGTCCAAATGGTCTCTCTCTCACTCTCACTCACATCCCCTTCGCCAACTCCGTTGTTGGCAGAACAACTGGGAATAACTCCAACAACAACAATTAATGGGTTATGATGGGGTTTTGGGAGGGGGGGTCAATGGCCATGGAGACTCCCATGTGTGACATGATGATGGCTCATGTCGACCCCCTCAGCCCTCAACTCTTTTTCGCTAAAAGAGTGATAGAGAGTTAAGAGGGGGGGCATGGGATAGGAGAGGGCATGCCTGCGAGATCCATTGCGTGATCTCGGAAATTTTTCAAAAAGAAGAAAGAAATTGTGTGGCTTTAATAAGTTTCCCAAACTACCCTTATATTTGGGAATTGCTATGTGCACCACCGTTTTTAATCAGTTCACGACCGCTAATTTCCAAGTGTGCCCTCACTCCTGTCCACAACCCAAGGGGTGCACACCCAATGGCATTTTGGAAATTTGCCCCGGTTGTGTGATGAGTGATTTCAATGGCAACCTTGTAAATACGCGGTAGAAGCGGTATGTGCGCGTAGCAATTCCCCGTATCTTTTCCCCTGCATAATTCTCACAGTACATGGATGATGAATCTACATGCCCGAGAATTTAAAATGAAACATGTAATCAATTGTGTGGTATTCTGTACGGGGGATACTTGAGAAGGGGGTATGTTGGTATATGCAGTTTATTATGCATGGTACATGGTAGGGATGAACTAAGTGTATGCATGGATCAAATGATTAGGGATGTTAAGATGAGTGCTTCCATGCTGATTTGACCTAGATTTTGTCATTTAGTTGTTGTGTATGCATGTTGCACCCAACAGATAAAAGTTGTCACCTGCATGCTTAGATTCATAACAATGTCAGGACAAGGGCCGACTATGATAGTAAACTATTCGCATGGATTGGAAAATCAAGGGGCCAGATGTGGGGATGCATGAATATTGCATGCATGCATACAATAATAATAATTAGAGACACAAGTAGAGTGCTCTGATGAAAGATGGTATACAATTTGGTTGTAATATGCATGCCTGTATTCATAATGTGTCACAGCAATACCATTTGACTAAAAATACATGAATTTTGCTATTTGCTCAACTGCACGCATAGAGGCAAAAATAGAATTTAACAATTTCAATGGCCAGATCAACGATTAAAACATATTTGGTTCACTTGAAAAATTGATGAT
The DNA here is from genome assembly GCA_030789695.1 of Scilla litardierei. NCBI lineage: Eukaryota > Viridiplantae > Streptophyta > Magnoliopsida > Asparagales > Asparagaceae > Scilla > Scilla litardierei. The sequence goes on from CM061141.1 coordinate 24,036,131, forward strand.
ATGTGGTTTTAAAACACGAAGATAAAAAATGGAAGGAACCAACCGTCGAAAAATATGAGGGAGGTGGGGTTGCAAGAGCTTCCTCCTGAAGGAAATTTCCTCCTAACTCCATGATTTCGATGATTTATTCATTTCATTTTGATCATCATGTTCTAAACCCCAAAACGATCAATTTTCAAGTGAACACGAAGGGTTTCAATTGTTCATCTAGCCGTTGCAAAAAAAAATTGTTACTTACTGTGAAGCCATTAAATTTGCAACAAGTGGATACCGGGATACATCTATTGCTGTTAATTTCATCATCATGTTATGTTATGATTAAATACCAGGATATATCATCACAAGGAGAGATATACGTCAAGCCAAAAAAGACAAATAGACGACTCAGTTTTGATTTGTATAGAAGATACATACAACATGTGTGACATGTTCGGGCAATCCAAGAACAACTACACACTCAGCTTACCAAAGGCTTTCTCAATGAATCCAAAATAAACTAATGTGTGTGGCGCCAAATGAATAATTGTGTGGCTATGGTGAGAAGGTAGATCAGAATTACCCAGATGCAATCATCTTCACCAATCTATGCCCAATTCTCGTGAGGTGAATAATTCTTCAACGTATCGAATGACAGGATCAACCGACGTCACATATTTCTGCATGTGAACCTTTGCCGTTGCCTCTGCAAGCATTAGACGTCTAGTATGTAAGCATGTAAAGTTAATGAACCTCTCAAGGATGTGGAGTTTCCTATGGTGCTTTAGAAGAAAATTCATCACATTCATAATTTTCAAACTCAAATCAATTGGTTATGAGAAATGAACTGCTTGCATAAGATAATGTGACCAAAAAGTCTGATTCAAAAGAACTGACCGTCCTCGTTCAACTTTCTCAAGAGTTGAGATTTTGAAGGAAGTGCATATAGCCCAGCACTAACTGCTTTTCTGATAGCCCAACCATGGTGTGGCGCAAAGACCTTTGTATAAGCCACTGATGCTGCATCCCTAAGAGAATTCCCTCTGCAACAACAAATAAAACTGAATTATTTCGAGATCCACTCTGCAAGCTGTTTATAAACATCTAGATGCAAAAGTACAATACATATGTATGAAGAGCATGCAGCTCGTGGGACAAAAAAATTTCGGCGGTAGCTAATAACCAGAGCATTCGATATTGCAATATATTTATTTATTTATCTATTATTACTATTGCTTGCCCCCATTTTCAGGTTGACATCTCCAAGCATATAAAATCATTTTCTAGATTTTAGAAGGATGTAGAAATTCAGCTGTCTAGATTAACGTCTAGCTTAGCTCCCAGCTTCTTGCTTTCAGATAATCAGAGATTGGTCATTTGAAGAACTAGCTTCAAGCAGGAATCAGATGCACCAAATCTAAAACACACTGAAAAAGAGAAAGAAGGGACTTCTACTCAGGCATATAAAAAGACTAGTCATAACACGTGCCCGCGGGCACGGTTCATTTAAGATTTTCCCTCAAAATCTTTGTTCTCCCAAAAAAATATTTCTCCCTCCAAAATTTAAACGAACAAAAATGTAGCTTCGACGCGAACGCCCTTGGGCATGGTTCATTTAAGATATCTCCTCAAAATCTTTTTTCTCCCCAAGAATTATTTCCCTCTCCAAAATTTAAACGAACAAAAATTGACGCCTTCGGCGCTAGTCACCGCACACATTTTACTAACTAAAGTGCATTAGCGTAAAACAACAAATTCGACGCTGCCTCTTTGGAGCGGGCAATGCTGCTAGTCACCGCACACATTTTGCTAATCAAAGTGCATTAGCGTATAACAACAAATTCGACGCGGAACAAATTAGCGCAAAAAAGCAGGTGCCCGCGTGCACGGTTCATTTAAGATTTGCCCCCACGAAATCATTGTTCCCCAAAAATAATTAAAATTTAAAAGAGCAACAAATTAGTGTAAAAATATTTAAGGGCGCGAGCGCCTTTCGCGCGGAACAGCAAATTCGCCGTAGGCACCTTCGACACAGAAAAACAAATTCGGCTCGGAACAACAAATCAGCTTAAAAAATTTAACGGGCGCCTCCGACGCTGGCGCACCATGTTGAAATATGTTCACTGGCTGTTTTCAAAGCTGGACCAAATTTCAAAGCTAAACCAAATTTCAAAGCTCACATTCATGGTTACAAAGCTTCATCTCAACCTTCCATTTCGCAAGATCAAATCTCAGCCACTCTTTAACTTGTCATAGTCAGCCCTAATATTCAAAAAACGTTGTCAAATATATAATAAATGTATGAATTAAATACTTTCAGATTGGTTTCTACAACATTGGTGCGCATTATTTCCAAATGGCCCATGCTTCTTGCTACTCTACCGAAAGAAAAAATTTATTGGTAGATAGGCCGCACAACTGTCCCATCCGATACAGGAAGTAAGAAATGTAGCTTTTACGAGCTTTCTAGACTGCTTGTATAGTTGTATATAGACGGCAAGCTTTTCGTTTAAAGAAAGACCTGTAGGCTTACAGTAGAGCCCCCAATGGACAAAAGAAGTTCTACCTTAGTGGGAAAAGAAGCTCCTACAAAAGAAAATGAAATCCTTTTGCACTCAAATCACGACGACCGAACCCCATGTAACATATGAGCACCTTAAATTCCAAACCATTCAATGATAAATTTGAGCCCCTGTTTTCTTAATTTTAAAATCCACTCGCTCGCTAGTGATGGGGAAGTTGGAATCTATGGCCTATCACAAGGGAATGTAGTTTCATACTGCCTGAGCTAAGATAAATTGTCAATAAACGATTTTCATATATGCAAGATAAGGTAGTTCTCATCAAGCTTCCTCCCCTCATCAGGAGAAACTTGAAACGTTGATCCTACGTTGCATGCGTTTTACTTTGTGTTCATTAAGCGCACACAACTGCAACATTTTAGGGTCCTCATAACCACCTTCAGCAAAAGCTTAAACTGATGGATTGATGAACCAATCAAACTTACCACTCCCTCTCATGCAGTGCTTTGTGCAACATGGAAAGACATCCCCAACATAAACATAATCCGCTTTGAAAGCTAGAACAAATTGGGGTAGATTTACACATTTCCACAAAGAGTTGTGAACACAATGCCTCTTGAAAATTGGTGTTCTAGAACCACATCAGACAACCTCAGCACCCAAAGCATGAGTTTGAGCTAATATTGCATATCAGACGACATCAAACAAATGTTAGCAACCAACAATTTTACATCCGACTTTGTAACCCTCCGCCTCCAATTCGTCTTCTAAAAATAGATCTTTTGTTACCCTAGTTTACTTCAGTAGGACCATAATAATTGGCAACAGCAACTTGTTGGTGATTAGCAATAGATTTACAGCGAGTCATAAGTTTTGGTTAATTCACTCTGCATCTTAGTCATTCTTGAGTTGTGCCTCACAGCCTTCTCGAAATCATTATAGGGTTGACATATATCCCTATGTTCTAGGTTTCCTCCTCACTGGCCTTGCGTATACCCATGTGCCATTGGGTCAACTTCTGGATTGGTTGAATATAATGGCATACCTCCTATTTATCTGGTCAGTACCTTTTGGAACATGGAAAGAATCTAGAGAAATTTATACCTTAAAGGAATTAACAAGATAAAGTACAGAGGTTCCGTTCATTCTTTTTTGGACTCAATCATTTAGTCAAGGATATGAATCATAATTTTAAATGAGGGAGATTTTGGAAGGTCGTGGTTGCAAGATAATGCATTTCTGGATGGGAAAGGTCAATGTTAATTTGTTGCAAAATTAAAGTACTTTACAAAGGATGAGGTTCTGGAGTAATAGTCTTCCCAGGATAAGAGTATATAAGTAGAAGCCCCTCTATTTTTGCTCATTTGATTAGTAATTTGAACAGACGATAGCAGCAAGGTCAACATTGGGCGGTAAAGCTAATCAGGCTAGAAAGTATATCAAAAATGAGAAAATGATTAGATAAGGTTTTAAGAGCTTGGTGTGGCCTTCTACCCTCTGAAACCACACTCTGAGTACACTGTTGAACAACCAGGGAGTGAAAGAATCTTCTAAATCACTGTAATTATAGAATTGATGGATGGATTTGGTATATAAACTCAATAATGAAAGGATTTAACAAATACATAGACTTTCAATAGTATATATGTCAGGAGCATCAGTCAACTTTCAACTATCTTCCTCCAATGATATGGGGTACTAACAGCAATTTTTCAAATGTTGGAATTGCATACCAACAAGATGAGCAAAAAGAATCCTGAAATATTTTGGGACCATCAATTCTAATTTTATTCAAGTTAACTTAGCTGCTCTTATTTAGGAAAGCCCACATAACGATTTTGAGATAAGTGTTCCTTGCCTAGAGAACTAGTGTCTGGTTGTCATATTGATGTGACTACAGAAATACACAGATCAAGTAGTATAGTGTTTCCATGGGCTTGCGTTGACACAACATCCCAACACCTGTGTCCATAGCTCCAACACAGCTCTGCTCTGATAAAGAAAAGACAATCAGTAATATTGTATGGATAAGATCCATAAGGGAAGTAGAGAAACAATAAGTGTTACGTTTCTTCAGTTCCAATGGCATCCAAACTCACGTCATATTCTTTACTATTGCATGACTTCGAGATAAATAGTGTTTGATCCACTAAATATGGGATTAATAGTGTTTTTAACCGGAGACACTCGGTAGCGTGCCATATTATGTCTTTTAAATTTAATGTGTAGGCATTTTAGGCTGCTCAGACAGTTGACATCCAAATCCAATTTGTAGGTATTACCCAAATCCAATGTATATGTGTAACACCTGATCAGTGTGTAAAAATACAGAAAGATTGGTCTCCTTCTTATCACCATCGACTCACATCAGGAAGCAGCATTAAGTTTATAAGAAGGGTTGAAATCTCGATTTTGGTATCGGTATCTGCTATTGTAATATCATATCAACTAAACCAAAACATCGGGTGATATGTAGAAGTGTCGTGATATGTAGAAGTGTCTGACTTCATGTATCAGTCGCCTTAGCTTAGCTTAGGTGTTGGTCAATAGGTAAAGCTTCATCTAAACATGTGTTTCAATCATTCATGATTTGTTTCTACCATTCATGGCATTATCCTCTCTTTCTTTACTCAACTCCATCAACTACTGCCATCATGAACAATCAACTTGATGCGGCAGGGCTTTTTAGTGGAAGAAAAATAGGATTTTTATGATGTGGAACAATAAAAAGGGGATTTTTATTGGGAGTTGCAGATCTGAAACAATAATAAAGGCTACTACAAATAATCTAGAGGCTAATTAGCACTAGGAAATCGAAAGGCAATTAACTAAGAATTGAATCTAGGGTTTAAGGAAAAGAAGTACTCACAATCTCAATATTTCGGTAGCTTCCTAGGGCCGGCCGGCCCCCATGCTTATGGGAGGCTAATGGTAAAATAGTCAATGACAAATATGCTCCCCCATGAAGTGTCAAAATTTACAAGTTTGGATTCGGGTCCGTGGACCCGCGCCTTCGCCTCCTAGCATAAACCTGCATCCCTTCCTTGGCCGCACCCGCACCCTCTTCGGTCTCTCGCGCCGCATCATTACTCCCCCCAAAAGTGTCACCTTGTCCTCAAGGTGGAAGTCTGGAAACTGCTCACGAATCACTCCTCGGGCCTCCCACGTAGCATCATAGTCTGGCAGGCCCCGCCACCGGATAAGTACTTCTTGGTTCCCTCCTGCGGTCTGCCGAACCCCCTGGAGCTCCTGTGGTTCAAGTATCACCTCCATGTCATCTGTCAATGCAGAAGGAATGATAGGAGAGTGTGTGGTCTCCAATGGCCCGTCGTAGCTGCGAAACACGGAACACGGAATGGATGGTGGAAGTAGTAGGTAACTTCAGACGATATGCCACCTTTCCAAGCTGAGCGGTAACCTCAAATGGTCCATAGTATCGGGCCGCTAACTTCTCATTACTCCTTTTAGCCAGTGTCTTCTGTCTGTAGGGTCGCATCTTGAGATACACCATATCCCATACTGCAAACTGCACATCTCTCCTGTGCTCATCAGCCTTATCTTTCATGATCTGTTGGGCCCCAATAAATGCCTCTTCAACTCCTCCAGGTGTATGTCCCGCTCCTCTAAATACTCCTCTACCTGAGAAACTGACGTCATGTAATGGATCAGCTGCAGAGGGTCCCGTCCATAAAGAATGCGAAAAGGAGTGATCTGTGCTGTCGAGTGATATAAAGTGTTGTACCAATATTCCGCCCATGCCAGCCACATGACCCACTGTCTCGGCGAGCCTGACGCAAAACACCTCAAATACGTCTTCACAGTCATATTAACCACCTCTGTCTGACCATCCGTCTTTGGGTGATAGGATATGCTCCTCTTCAACTTAGTCTTCTACACCTTGAACAGCTTCTTCCAAAAGCTGCTAATGAACACATTATCACGATCTGACACTATCGAAGCAGGAAACCCTTGTAGGCGGACTACCTTCTTCATGAAAGTTGTTGCCACAGTAACTGCTGTAAAAGGGTGCCGCAACGAAATTAAGTGTGCATACTTGCTGAGGCGGTCCTCGACTACAAATATGACAATGAAAGCCTCTGAATGTGGCAGCCCCTCAATAGAGTCTATACTAATATCCTCACAAACTCTCTCCGGCAGGGCTAGTGGCTGTAGGAGCCCCGCGGGAGCCGTCACTAAATATTTATGGCGTTGGCAAACGTCACACTCTGCTATCATCCTCGCAATGTCCCGCTTCATTCCTGGACAGTACAACTCCTTCGTCATCCTCATGTAGGTCTGCTGCACCCCCGAGTGCACTCCTACTGAGCTGTCATGGAACTTCTGAAATATCAAGGGAATGTCAGTGGACTCCCTGGTAACCACCAGCCTCCCCTGATATAGCAACATCTGTCCACTCGTAGTGTATCCTTGATGGTCTGCTGAGCCCCGCTATAGTGCTTCCCGTATCTGTGCCAACCACTCGTCAGCGTCAATCTCTCTACCCAAGGATTCCTAATCAAATAGGACTGGCACAGATATAGCTGCCAACTCTGATGTCTCCTCTCTGCGTGATAGAGCATATGTTGCCTTGTTTTCCAATCCCGGCCTATATTGAATTTCGAAAGTGTAGTGAACCAGCTTGGAAATCCATTTCTGATGCTCCTCGGTGACCATGTGCTGCTCCAACAGATACTTTAAACTCCTCTGGTCGGTCCTTACGATGAATCTCCTCCCGAGTAGATAAGGCCGCCACTTTTGAATGGAGAGCACGATCGCCATCAACTCCCTCTCGTACGCTGATTTTAATCTGGCTCGTGCAGACAGAGTCTGACTGAAATAGGCTACCGGCCGCTGGTCCTGCATCAGCACAACTCCCAACCCATATCATGAAGCGTCTGTGTCAATCACAAAGGGCATGCTGAAGTCTGGTAGCGCTAACACTGGCACAGTCGTCATCGCATGCTTCAAGGCTTCAAATGACCTGGTACCTCCTCACCTCACCTTACTGGAAACTATCTTTCTCAAGCTGCTCCGTCAGTGGCCAAGCTATCGTACTGTATCCCTGAACAAATTTCCGATAGTAGACTGCAAGGCCCAAAAAGCCCCGTAGGCCTCGAAGTGTTGTAGGTCGCGGCCAGTCTAACATTGCTACAATTTTTCCTCGGTCTGCCGCCACCCACTCGGCCGAAACAACGTGCCATAAGTACTCCACATGCGGATGTCCAAAGAGGCATTTCTTTTTATTGGCAAATAGCTGATGCTCCTGTAACTCGTGCAAGACTGCCTGTAATGTCCTACATGCTCCTCCACGCTGCAACTGTAAAATGAGTATGTCCTCAGAGAATACCAGGACAAATCTCCGTAAATAAGGCCGAAATACCTTGTTCATCAAGGTCTGAAATGTTACTAGAGCATTCGTCAAGCCGAACGACATGACGAGGAACCCATAATACCACTCATGAGTCCTTAAAGCTGTCTTGGACACGTCAGCCACCCTCATCCGAATCTGATGGTATCTTGACTTCAAATCAATCTTGTAAAATATCACCGTTCCATGAAGCTCGTCAAGAAGCTCATTAATCACAGGAATAGGAAACTTATCAGGCACCGTTTCTTTATCAGGCTCGGTAGTCAACACAGAATCTCCAACTGACATCCTTTTTCTTCACAAGTAGAACTGGACTAGAAAATGGACTCACACTCGGCTGAATCACAACTGCCTGCAACATGTCATCCACTAGTCTCTCGATCTCATCCTTCTCTACATAGGGGTATCTATATGGCCGCACACTGATAGGAGACACTTACTCCCGCAAGACTATAGCGTGCTCATGATCTCTGGGTGGTGGAAGTCCCAGTGGAGTCTGAAATACATCCTCGCACTAGCTCAGTAGATGTTCTAACTCTGGTGTCATCATCTTTTCATGGTCCTTAGTACGCTACTCCAGTGTCACCGTCTGCAGCTCTACTAGATATACTCCTCCCGTCGTGTGTATAGCGAATGTCATGACCTTGCAGGACACCAAGGAGCGGTATAAGCTGTGGTCGCCCCGTAAAACCACCGTCCTCTCGTCCTGATCTGAGCAGCTTCCAGTTGGTTTTGGTCTCCCCCAATGTCTGCAACCACTTCATCCACAGAATGACGTGAGTACTCCCTAACTCCAGAGGAAGGAAATCGGTGACGATCTGTACCCCCGAACCGTCACAAGAACGCCTCGACAGACACCGTTGTTGTGCGCCACCTGACATGTGCCCAGCACTACTCCATATCTCCATGTGTCACTCAGCAGTAGTCTCTGCTTATCCAACAGTCGGCTGGAGATAAAGTTGTGGGTGGCCACACTGTCTACCACGTCCTGATCGCGTACCTGTCCCACCAATTTCAAGGTGTGGTTCGGTGTGAACCCTACCACAGAATTAAGGGACACCTCCGCTAAGTCCAAGTGTTGGTGCTCCTGCGCCTCATCCTCTCCAGCCTCCAGCACCACCACCACCTCTACCCCCTCATCATCGTTCACTATCAAAATCTGAAGAGTCCGGTCCCCAAAGCGATGTCCTGTAGTGAATTTCTCATCATATTTGAAGCACAGTCCCTTAGCACGCTTGTTCCGAATCTCCGCATCTGTCATCCTCCGTATCTGACCTCTTGGTCGTGGCTCCACCATCTTCTCCTTGCTGACTGCGGTAACTGCTGAAGCTCACGAGGTAGTGGTCGCTCTCTGACCACCTGCTAGCGACTGCCCTCGAAATGAGATACCCCATGCCCCACGGGCTCTTCTCTCCGAAACCTGATGGTCCTCCATCATCCGTGATGAAGTCATCATCTCACGTAGATTCCCAGGCTTCAGTTGTCTCGGCCCCAATCTAATGGTGGATTTTAACCCGGTCATAAAACATCCCGCTAAGGACTCTTCTGATATCCTCTGACTCTGCCACAAAGCATCTCAAACTTTTTGATGTAGTCTCTCACAGTCCCTTCATGCCTAAATGAATACAGCCTCTCATAAGCTCCACCAGCATGACCTCTCCAAAACGCTCTAGTAAAAGGATGGTGAACTACTCCCACGTACCAAATGGCCTCTGCTGTGTCCAGCGGAACCATCTCAGTGACTCTTCCTCCAAGCAAACTTCTACGGCCCTGAGTCAATCCACCTCCTGCACCATGGCCACCTCAAAATACCTCTTCATACGATATAACCAACCATCGGGATCTTCCCCTTCAAAAACCGGCATCTTCAGTTTCCTCAGCTGATTCTCCCCAGCAAATCCTCCTCTCTCCTATGGATGGTCAAGGCACCTCGGCTGAAATATTTGTGGTCCCTCTGGCACATACCCTGCGGCTGGATTCCGAACTCCATCTGCACCATCCCACTGCAGGTCGCCCCAAGCCGCTCCAACACCACGATCACCTCCTAGCTGTCGTCCATAGTTCCCCTACGGTGCTCTGTGTGTGCCCTGAAGCCCTCTCCAATCTCCCGACACCTCCCAAAGGGTGGGGGTGAGTCGGTGGCCCTCCAAAAATTGCTGGCGTGCTCATGTGTGTGGAAATCCCCCCACGGAACCAATCTGGGGCAGAAACAGAGGCGCGGGTATCTGTCGGGGCCCACTCTGGGCCCATGAAGTCTCCGAAAAATGTGGCAGAGGCTGTCGGCCCCCCACTAAAGTCGGCATGCACCCTAGAAAGTCGGGCGGGCCATGTCACCCACCCTTAGGCTCGTCGGAGCCGCGAACACCGACGACGGGCCCTGCCAGCCCCATAACTGGGCCAACGAGCCTCCAATTGTCACAGCTATGGCTGTCAGAGCCCCGGATAGGGCTGGCGGCCCATGGCGGCACCCCAGCAGCGTCACCGACCCCCCTCCAGGCTGCTTGGGGGGGTCTGTCGACCCCCTCCTGTGGTTGGCGCACCCCCGATGGTGGAGGGGTGGTCGGCCGGCCCTTCTAGCCCTCCCAATCTGTCAATCGTTGTTGTCGATGTGTATGGGAACCTCCGATCTGAAGATTCTCCCCAGAGGTTCCCTCCTCATCTGCCAAAAAAACCTCCTATCTGAAGATTCTCCCTCTCGGTTCCCTCCTCATCTTCCCAAAAATACATATCAGCGTCGTCGAGGAGCCCTTCGTCAAAAATAATATTTTTCTCCTTCCTCTTCACCAAAGATTGTGCCTTTATGCTCGCTTCTAGCCTTTCTACAAGAGCCACAATGCTTTGATTTGTTGCCGTGGAATTTTGTTGTATGAGGTCCATAAGTTGAGAAAATCGTCGATCCAATTGATCCGCCGCTTTTTTGCTTACCTCTTAGATTTTCTTGCTGATTTTGCTTTCAAACTTCTCTAACTCTCTTCCAACAATTCGATCCGCTCCTTGGATCTCGTGTCCACCATGGATCTAGTGTTCTGATAACAAATTGATGCGGCTAGGGCTTTTTAGTGGAATAAAAATATTTTTATGATGTGGAACAATAAAAAGGGATTTTTATTGGGAATTGCAGATCTGAAACAATAATAAAGGCTACTACAAATAATCTAGAGGCTAATTAACACCAGGATATCGAAAGGCAATTAACTAAGAATTGAATCTAGGGTTTAAGGAAAAGAAGTACTCACAATCTCAATATCTCGGTAGCTTCCTAGGGCCGGCCGGCCCCCATGCTTATGGGAGGCTAATTGTTAATTAGTCAATGACAAATATGCCTCCCATGAAGTGTTAGAATTTACAAGTTTGGATTCGGGTCCGTGGACCCGCGCCTTCGCCTCCTAGCATAAACATGTATCCCTTCCTTAGCTGCACCCACACCCTCTTGGGTCTCCCGCGCCGCATCACAACTTAGCTTCAATTACGTTTTAGCCTTGTGCCATACTAAAACACGAAGAGTTTTTCCTGATCGTAATAAAAGGGAGCTCGATTCGCATCACCCAAACAAGCCCGATGGAAAACATCATACATATTGGAATTCATCAATTTTTTGTGCCTTAATTTTGATTGTTAATGAGATGTTTCAAACATTTTACGGAATACGTCAAAATTTCAACCTTTGGTGCTAAATCTCGATTCTTCTCTTGTATTACTTGTTATTAGTTAATATCATAGTATTACCGACTTTAGATGGATGGTATTGGCATGCTTATAATGTGATACCATACAAGCAATGTCTCGGCTCGATCGATTTTTTCACACTATGGTTTCTACCCAGTTGCATACGACATAGATGAAGTCACATCCATGCTTACCATGAGGCCCCACCATACACCTTCACGTGTGCAATATATTAGTAGCCGACAATATTAAAGAAATAGATTTTAAAGTTAAAAAGCATATATAAACTTAAGATATTAAAGGATTTAGTAGTATACATGCATCATCATCATTATCATCAAACCGACAGACACAGTCCACATCAAACTAGGGTCGGTTATGAGCAAGATGTTAATGAAAGATTGTAAACAATTTATAACCAATAATATTATAAACTATCAAGGGAATTTCCATATACCCCAAAAGTCTGATCAACAAGTAGAAAACCCCTACTCATCAAACAGCTTAAGCTCGTGCAACCAAGGATCAGCACCTAAAATTTCCTTAGACCAAGTGAGAAGAAAATTATGTCGTAAAAAATTCCAGTCAACTCCGTTATCTTTACTATTATAATGCCAACTCCCTTCTCTTCTCAATTAGGATGTCAATTAAGATGTCTTGTATAATGTAACATCGTTTCATTTTCTTAAAGAAAATAAACTGTAAATTTAAATATATCCAATTTAATGTCATTGTTCTCATTAAATATAAAATTTAATATTTCTCAATTCTTAATGACATGTCTTCGTTAAATAATTGATAAATAATAGCTATTGTCATCATTTATCATTTAAAAAAATTTAATAAATCAAAAGGCTCAACTTATGCATAAATTGTTACATGTGTATTTGCACAGGCCAATGAATCTAGGGACTTGAATAGTATATATAACTATCAACATAATTTCAGAGTTTTGGTGCAGTGCCGGACTTTAAGATGGTACTAAAGCAACCCATGTTTAAATCTCACCATGATGCATTAGAAAAGGGGATTACAAGAAATATTTGATGCATAATATCCTAAATTTCTGGCCAAGAGCAGGCTATACAACTTATGGGGCATATTAGAAAATAAAAAATATAATCATCAACCTTCATCACAATTTCAAAGTATTGATGAGCAGGCTATACAACTTATGGGGCATATTAGAAAATAAAAAATATAATCATCAACCTTCATTACAATTTCAAAGTATTGATGTAGCGATAAGAACTTTAAGAAACTCTTAAGACAAATAAATTTAGGCTTGCAAAGAGCAAAATGGAGCTTTTCCATCAATTAGATATAATGCATGGAATGCAATTTCAGCAAAATTACAAAATGAAACAAGGTTGTTGCCAATACATAAAGATAATTTTCACTACTAAGATCAATCATTCATCGTGATGTATTGAGGAACTTGAAGTAATAAACCATGCTGATTAATATCTTTGAAGCCCAAAATAAGCAAAGAGTCAAATGGTATCATATGATTCCTATGCCTGAAAACAATCCATTCATTAATAGAATTTCAAATGTATGGTTCTCATTGGAAATTATTGGATAATGTGTAATTTACTTATTTTTGAATGCACCTTTTATGTACTATGAATTGTTAATTTGTCATTACTGATGGGGACGAGACATAATTCAAATAAAATAAACCCTGGATTTAAGAAACTTACTTCTTAATATAAGAGACAATTAATCAAAAAAGTTAATGTTTACAATATAAGTATTTGTAGAGAGTGATTAGAGACAAGCACATTGGAACACATGCCTATCATGTAAGCTGCACCCTGAAAATGAAATCCCTGACTAGAACTTGACACTGTCACACCATCTTCCCCGGGGTAAATTTTGAGTCATCAATAAATCTACAAGAGTTGTCAGATTACCTTTCAAAAATTACCTCTCTCCCCTTATCTTACCATGCTCTAGAAAATTCCTTTTCTTCGTGAATGGCTTCGGCAAGAAGATGCTCACAATGATTACACTTACAGACCAATTGTGCTATTGCATTCTGCTGCAACTCCCTTCAAATTACTTAGCCAGACCCTGGCCAGTTTCTGTAACTTCACCAATGATTGCACATATTGCAGTTCAACAAATCTCAGGTTGGATCTTCAATTTTAAAAGTGCTCCAATAATAACAAGTTCATTCTACAATCTCTGCTATGTATCCCACAGAGAAGTATATTTCCAGTTCATCTAATAAAACTAAACTACACAACCTCATAAAATACAAACGGTATATAGTGTTGTACCTAATAGCATGAAAAGAAGACCACTGTCAACATTGACAAAGCCTTCGTCCCAAAATTTTGAGGGTGGCTACATGATTTTCGTTTTTTCCATTCAAGTATGTAGATGTCGATATCATCTTTTAAGTTAGCAAGTATCATATATCTTTTCTGAACACATTTCCCCATTATCCTTTATGTCTACCCATAATCCAAGCTGCTCCTCCATGAATTATGCACTTATAAATATCAGTTATAAGTCCTAACTGCTGCAATTGGTTTTTGTTGCATATATACGAAACATCTTACTTAATTAACCATCATCTTACCCTCGACCAAAGATAATTGCGACATCCAACTTCTTATGAATACACGTGATTTTCATCTTCAAACGTGTTATCGCTGCCATCCATCTTAGCATTCACATTCACCTAAACTCATTTTCTTAACATATTGTTCTTTAATACCAAATATTTTAACACATGAAGAAGGGTTGTTAAAATTTTGGGTTTTTTTAGAATTCGGTCCCCCCAAAAAATGGGTTATTCGAAAAGAGTCCAACAAATTATAGCATTTGCTAATTGGTCCCCCAAATCTTCTAAAACACTCGAAAAGAGTCCTCTTGTACGGATTCTGTTACAAGGCTTAACTCGGGTGTAGTTTAAGCTGGGTTATACTCGAGTTAACCCGAGAATTAAAAACATCTCTATTTCCATCCATCTCGGATCCAAATTACCCCTTTATTGGATATCCACAATGAAATGGCATCCACCCTCTTATAACCTCCCTGAATACACTCTCTCCAAGCTCCTCAAATACTCACAGTTCCATTCCCCCAAGCATCTGAGATCAATCCACACTCTCGTCATCAAGCTTGGCCACTCTCAGTTCACAGTCCTCGTCACGTCTCTAATCAATTCCGCTCTCAAATCCAACCTCCTCGGATTTTCCCACAAACTGTATGATGAATTGCCTCAAAGGGACATCGTCACCTGGACTTCAATGGTCACCGGCCATGCCCACTTGGGATTTCACCAACAGTCCCACTCATTCGGAGCAGCCCCCCCAGGAGAAGGTGGAACATAAACAGGAGCAGCATAAGCAGCATGTGGGGGAACTTGTGGATCTCAGGGAAGATGCCACATCTGTAATTGACCACGAAAATAGATTGGCACTGGCACTTTTCTCGGCAGGAGGGGCAACAACGGCTAGTAATGGATCACTAAATAAAGTAGTGCATTTTGCATGGTTTGCCGTCCAAATCACCACAACATCTTGCAACAAAGTAAGAGGGAGAGGGAGAGCACAATTTGAAGCCTCTCATTTTTCACGTTCAAAAATGAGAGCAGCAACAGAAGCGCACACAAAATCAATCAACCACAAGTGAACGAGATAACAAGGGACACCAGCATCTGTAGGTCTGGACTCAGAGCCAATTGAAAATTCAAAGACAATTGATATGTTGATAGCATCATTCTTGTAACAATGAGGCCAACTGATAGCAGAACCCAAGAAGTAAGGTCTGCCATTGCCTTCATCCATTGCTAACCCAACAAGCAACCTTGGGTAGGCTCGAAAATAGCTTCATGTACCACAATTCAGCTATGCCACATGGAATGCCACCAGTTCATGGAACTGCCGAAGGATACTATTATCCGCCCTACTGATTTTTTTTCCTCCTTTCTTTTTGATAATAGGCATGTTCTCACTTTACTTTATATCTGTGAGTATGTTGGTATTCTTCGAGGGTGATTCGGGGAACCAGATGTCAAGAGGCTCCTCAGGCGCTGAAGCAGGAGATGCTGATGGTGGTGCTTGCTGTTTTGATGCATTTTCTGTTACTTTTTAGGGTTTCGTTGCTTCAGGGGGGAGACGTTGGGAGGATGTGAGATGAAAAGAAACTGGGGTATAACGGGTATTTCACGTTTTCTGTTAGAGAAGACCAATATTCATTTCAGATTTAACACTTCTTTACCGCATTGACTCTTTTCGAGTGTTTTACAAGATTTGGAGGACCAATTAGCAAATGCTATGATTTGAGGACTCTTTTCGAATAACCCATTTTTTGGGACCAAATTCTAAAAAACCCTAAAATTTTCTCTAAAGAAACTGAAATGTTAAAATGATATAGTTCATCATGCTGAGGGACACAGTGCATTTAGATAAAATACGGCTACTCTAAAAGAAATAAGATTAGCCAGTCATTCAAGAATTACGTTGCCGTGCTTAGAGAAACGTGTTGCATTAACAATTTATCAACCAGAAGAATAATCAAGCGTGTCTCTGCTAATAAAGGCCAGCTCCCTTAGTGACATGATCAATTTAATATGTGCACAGTGAAATATTATGTGCAAGACAAATTGTCTGGTCAATTACTTGCTGCTTCAGCTAAAAATTCCCTATAAATTGAAAGCCAGTGAATAAAGAATAATAATTACTATTAAAAATGAAATTGACAACATACTCCGAGACTAGAATTTGCTCGAATAGCACCCTAACCATGTCGATTCCACGCAAAACTCTGAGAAGGTTGCGCGAGTGGCTTCCTCCTTGTCTGACTGAATTCTGCTGGACGTCTAATTCAACTACAGATTGCAATGTCGAGATCGATTGCGATGCTGCTTTAAGATCCTCGACCTAATCAGAAGACTAGTATTCAATGCACCATAACCAGATCGATCGAATTTAGTGATCTAAAAGGTTGTTTGTACCTTTGAGACATAATCCTTTTCCGCGAACTTGAAGGCCATCCCTAAGCAGCCGAATAGGACGGAGACTTGTGCGCATGCGTGGGAGAAAGGGGCGACCTCCATGGCCGAGGTCTTGGAGCTCGCGGCTAGGCCTTCGAAGGCATCGGCCATCTTCTTCAAGGGTTTCTCGGCCGCGCTCGCCATCGAGAGTAAAACGATGCGGCGGCCCTCTTCTTCTTTTTAATTCTATTTTTTTTATTCTTCGTCCCTTCGATACCTTGCTTTTAACCGGCGATGAATAAAGACGACGAAAATGATTTTGCCTTTCGGCGTAAATGACGATGAATTCTAATTAATTACGACCGTCCGATGGCAGTGATAATATTTTTTTACGGTAAAAATGTTCGTGAAACGGAGCGGTAGCGTGTCAAGAAAGAGATCCAACGGCATGTAACAAAGCCCACGAAGACAACGAAAGACGGCGACGGAACCGTCGCGGGTCAGCGGGTGGGCCGCGGTATTGCTGTTAAAGCTAAAGCCCGCAATACCGTTTCTCTGCTAGATGGCTTCGAGGGGTTTAAAAAGAGAATAATATGGTTCCTTTGTGAAGTACCTCTTTGGAGAGACGTCACTCTGTTATTTACCGATGATACGAAGAGTTCATACAATGATAAGATACAATATTTGAGTGTGATACAAACTCTTAATCTTACGAGACAATGTATTCTTAACATTCCCACTTATCCCGTCATAAGTGTTGTTGCTGGGAAAATCCACCGAAGAATAGACTTATAATATAGGAAAACAAGGTTACAATGTTCGATCGTTAATGTTGTTGAAGAGTTGATAGGTCGACGATTGAGAAGATTCACGAACTGCCGAACTATCTACGAGGCAAGGAACCTGCCAAAAATGGGTTGGGCTTGGGTTCGACCCGAAACCCCTCCAACGCTCATGTTAGTGTTGATGTCGAAGAAAGTTCGGATAGTTATTGTTACGACCTTTAGGTCAGCCCATGAAATTAAGATCCGTATGCACTGTGGGCCCAAGCAAACACCTCACCGACCCTCCGATGGGACACTAGCCTGAGCGGAAGATCGCCCCCATCCAGAGAAGCTCGCCTCTCCTCACCACAAGCTTGCCTCCAGAGTCAACCAGAGAAGCTCGCCCGTCCGACCGACAACTCGTCGTGGCGAGGATAAGCTCATCAACCATCCAACAAGAAGTATCGTCCGGAGGAGCCGAGCTTGGTCGTCGAGCTTGGCTCGTCCCCGAGAGAGGCCATGCACAAATATCTCTGAGAGGGTGACGTAGGCTCACATCCCCTCTATTAATGTCAGAGGTTAATGGCGAGAACTGATGGCCGCCCCTCACGTCTCATTAATGCACTTGACACCATCTGACACCATTAATGCGGAAAATATCCCGGACACGGATCGCCAACCTATCGCTTCATCACTCGAGTGCCCGCAGGGTTGATTCGACAGCTGACGAGATGGTGAACAACTGCCTCTCAGCCCTATAAATACCCCCCTCATGCCTCCATAGATGGGGTTGGTCAGTTAAAACATCTAACTTATTCCCATATTAAAGGTCGGATATCTTTCACATATCTGCGCATTCCTCATAAGCTCGCCACGCCTCGCTGATCTGCCTTAAGATTGCCAAGCGTGTCCGACACATATATCTTAAATCATTTACTGACTTAAGCATCGGAGAGGCTACGGGCTGACAGCCAGCTCTGCCTTTCTGGCGAGTTTCTATTCTCGCAGGAAGCTCGCCTCAGCTACCAGAAGACGGCAACCTTCGACGACCTTGAACCCTTCACCTTCGAAGTGAGTTCTGAGATGTGCAAACCTCGCCATTAGACAAAAACTTGTAATCATTGTAACCATGATTCTCAGTAACAAATAAAATCTCATTGTTCGCGAATCTGACCCGCAACAATTGGCATCATCTGTGGGAACATGGGTTGCACCTATGTCAGGCTCCACACGTCCTCACCGCAATTCTCGCCACGTCAAGTCACCCGACGTCACACCCCCTCCGCCTCTGAGGAGGCCAGGTCGACTTGAGACCATCATCGATGACACTCTGAGGCCATCTTTGGCCGAAGAGCCGCGTTCTCCCTGAAGGACTCCCCCGATGAATCAACCCCTTAAGGGGTCGGTCGCGGTCATTCAGGACCCGGCTCTCGGCATCTACAATAGCTTTCAGAGCTTTACCAAGATGATATAGGAGTGGACCATTGCCCGGAAAGCGGGACCATCTTGGACAGAAGGCCCCTCCGAGCTTCGCAACATAAGGAGAGACCTCCTCCCCCAATTTGATGAGTAAGCAGCAGCACATCAGAGGCGGTTCGAGGAAGATAAGGTAGCCGCTCTACAGAGGAAGATCAATAGGGAGGAGGAGGCCGCTCATCAGAGGCGACTACAGGAGGAAGCGTCCATTCGACGACTTCGACTCCTCGATGCTTAATGGGAGAGGCTTCAAGAGGGGAGCCGAGGAGTCCCCCTGGCGTCGGCCTCGATGGTGCAAAGGAACGCCATGCTGGATCATCCTATGGAAAGCTATCGTCACGGGAGATCGCCTAGCCTGAGGCGAGGGGGCACGAATTTCGTAGCAGGAGCCCCCCGACAAGATCGCCGCTCTCCTAGGCATAGAGACGGGCGGCGAAGGAGATGCGACCGTAGTACTACCCCTCGGGAGAGATGGAGGAACGCATCTGAGCGCCAAGGTGGCTCACCCAGCCATTCCAACCAGCATCGGGAGCATCAGAGTGACGAGAACATTCCTTGAAGGTCGTCGACTCCTCCCCCCTGCCCCGAAGAAGCCAATCCACTGACCCAAAGGGTGATCTCAATCCAGTTACCCCATATGTTCAAGCTACCTCAGATTGAACTGTATGACGGTTCGGGCGATCCCCTGGAGCATGTGCAGCTATACCGAGGAGTTATGGAGATCTATGGGGTAGGTGACGCCATCCTTTGTCGAGCTTTTCAGACGACCTTTAAGAAGGCGACAGTGGAGTGGTACAACGGCTTGCCCAATGGCTCCGTTGATTTTTTTGGCGACCTCTCACGGAAGTTCTCTTATCAATTCTTGATGGGGCGGAGAAAGAAGAAGGCATCTGACTATCTGTTCACGGTGGTCCAGACTGAGGGGGAGACTATCTGCAACTTCCTACAGCGCTTTAACAAAGAGCGACTCTGCGTGACGAGCTGCGGAGACGAGCTCCTCATGGTGGCCTTCAAAAAGGGATTGATGAACAAAAGTCTACACAAGTCGTTGCTCAGAGATCCGCCTGCCGATCTCCCCGCGCTCTTCGCTAGGGTAGAAAAGTTCATGTTGAGCGAGTAGGCCCTGGGGACGGTGAAGGAGGCTCCACCCGTCGTAGCTCCCCGTGTTGAAGCGAGGCCCAGTGAGCGGCCGAGTCGGGATGAACGCCCCCAAGGGTGTGACCAGGACCGCAGCAAGGGTCATGACCAAGATCGCCCCCAAGGGGGTGACCAGGGGGCCCCCGAGCGCAAGATCGCCCCGGACCTTTGAGGGGATTCTTCGCGCCCAGAAACACCGCTCCGAGAGGCAGGCCAGAAAGGGCACCGGAGGAGGTACATTACACCAGGCTCAACGCCCCCCTGATCGAAGTGATGGCGACGGCCCTGACGGGCGGGCTTCTCAGAGACCCGCCCCTAGAGATGAGGACAAGAGTCAGCGGGAAGAATATGCAGAAATATTATTGGTACCACCACGACAATGGCCATGACACCGACGACTGCTTCGCCCTGAAGAAAGATATTGAGCAGCTGATCTAGGGCGGGCTTCTCCGGAGATTTGTCGACCCAGAGAGACCCGACCGCAGAAGAAGGGCAACCGCATGGCCTGAACAACCAATCCACGATACCGAGCAAGTGGCCCACCACATGCCCGAGCCGGTTGTGCCTGTGGATGTAATCTGTGGCGGGCCGGCCCAGGGTGGCACATCGGCGTCGGTGAGGAAGGCGTATGCTCGACAGGTCATAACGACGGACGCCAGTAAGGAGGCAAAGCGGAGAAGAGTGGCTCGTCCCCCTATCTCCTTCTCTCATGACAACCTGGAGGGGGTCGAGCTACCGCATGAGGACGCCATCATCATTGAAGCTCTTATCAGGCCGGCGGTCGTGAGCAGGCTCCTGGTCGACACAAGCAGCTTGTGCAACATCCTGTTCTTATCCACGATTCTGAAGATGTGGCTGGACCAGGCGGAGTTGAAGCCGTGCTTAGACCCGATTGTCAGCTTCACCGGACATTCGATGCCCCTTATTGGAGTGATCACACTGTTGGTCACGTTGGGGGAGAGGCCGAAAGTCGTTACTCGAATGACGCAGTTCGTTGTCGTCGACGTCACCTCGGCTTACAACGGCATCATAGGGCGACCTTACATGACTGCCGTCGAAGCTCTTCCGTCTCTCCCGCATCAGATGGTGAAGTTCCAGACTCCGCGTGGGGTTGTACTAGTGCAGGAATCTCAAAAGCTCTCCCAAAGCTGCTATGTCGGCTCCACCAAACATAAGAGGTCCGAGCAAGCCTTGTCGATCGACCTCCTCAACGATCGGAAGGACTTCACTCACCAACGACCTACTCTAGTGTAGGACGTAGAGGAGGTGCCGGTGGCATAGGAAGTGGGCAAGACAGTGTCGATCGGCACGAAGATCGCCGCGGAGTTGAGGGCGAGTCTAATCAACCTCCTCAGGACAAATACAGACATCTTCGCATGGTCGCACTCATACATGCCCGGAGTCGACCCAGAGGTGATTGCCCATAAGCTACATGTAGACTCCGAAGCACGCCCAATCTGACAAAAGAAGATAGGGGCATGATGTGAGAAGAAACAGGCAGCTGGCGAGGAAGTGGAGCGACTCGTGGAGGCCAAATTCATTAGAGAGGTGAGCTACCCTGAGTGGCTTGCCAATGTGGTCATAGTGAACAAGCCCAGCGGCAAGTGGTGGATGTGCATGGACTTCACTGACCTCAACAAAGCCTGCCAGAAAGATAGCTTCCCGCTGTTAAGGATTGACCATTTGGTGGACAACGCCTCCGGATACGAGCTGCTGACCTTCATGGACGCCTTCTCCTGCTACAATCAAATCCAAATGGCGCCCCATGACGAGGAGAAGACGTCGTTCATCACTGAACAAGAGACATTCTGCTACACCAAGATGCCTTTCAGCCTGAAAAATGTCGTGGCTTCCTATCAGCGGATGGTGAACAAGATCTTTCACCCCATGTCGGCATGAATCTGGAGGTCTACATTGATGATATGCTGGTTAAGTCCAAGAATGTCGATGATCACCTCGTCGATCTTGAGGAGACCTTCCAGAAAGTGCGGCGCTACAATCTGCGGCTCAACCCGACGAAGTGCATCTTCGACGTTCAGTCTGGGAAGTTCCTCGGCTTCATGATCACAAAGCGAGGAATCGAGGCTAACCCCGACAAGATATCCGCCCTCATCAACATGAGCGAACCAAAGACAATTAGAGATTTACAGAAACTAAATGGCCGGATCGCCGCACTGGGGAGGTCTTGTCGAAGTCCGCCGAGAGGTCACTCCCATTCTTCAAAATCTTGCGAAAGGCCCTCGACGTGAGGAAGGTCGTGAGGAAGGAAGTGGAATGAGATGAAAATTGCACCCAAGCCTTCGACGAGCTTAAAGACTATCTACAGAGCCTGCCACTGCTCGCTAAGCCGGAGGAAGGAGAGCAGCTCGGCCTTTATCTCTCCGCCACCAAAGAAGCTGTTAGCTCGGTCCTAATCAAAGAGGAAGGTGTGGTTCAGAGGCCGATCTACTATGCAAGCCGGGTGCTCCGAGAGGCAGAGACCCTCTACAGCTTGATTAAGAAGATCGTTTATTCGCTAATACTGACAACGAGGAAGCTCCGGCCCTACTTCCAAGCGCATTTCATTGTTGTCTACACAAACTTGCCGCTTGAGAAGAACTTGAGGAGGCTGGAGAGGTCGGGCAGAATGCTGAACTGGAGTGTCGAGCTCAGCGAGTTGGACATCATCTACAAGCCCAGGGCTGCAATCAAGGGTCAAACATTGGCAGAATTCATGGCGGAGTGCACCATCGAAGAGATTGGCAGTGCAGCGTCCGATGCCGAACCGGACACACAACATCAGCAGCTCGTCTGGTGGTGAGCTGTGGATTGTCCATGTCGATTGGTCGGCCACTGGGTCGGGAAGCGGAGCCGGCATCGTGATCGAGACCCCGGATGGAAGCCTGCAAGAGTACGCACTCCGCTTCAACTTCCTGGCGACCAACAATATGGCAGAGTATGAGGCCGCTATCAATGGGCTGAAGCTGTGCAGGGCGTTGGGGGTGACGAATGTGTTGTTGATCATCGACTCAAGGCTCGCCGTCCAACAAATTGAAGGTAGCGTCGAAGCAAGGGAAGATCTGATGAAGCTGTATCTAAAGTATGCCCGTGCCGAGCTACTCAAATTCGAGAAGGCCGTGGTCCAGCATCTCCCGAGGTCGAACAATCTCCGTGCCGACGCCCTCTCGAAACTGGCATCCTCTTCTCTGACCAAGATTGGGAAAGCCACCTACATCGAGAACATGCTGACACCAAGTCTAAGGGAAGACGAGATGCTATGCGTCGACTGGGAGTAGCCATGAATGTGCCGGATCGTCACCTACCTAGAGAGCGGAGCCCTGCCAGAGGACAGGCTGGAGGTGCGAAAGATCGAGAGGCAGGCTTTGACATTCGTGATTTTCGGCGGCGTGCTCTACCAAAAGCGCCGCGCGAAATACGACGTCTTGCCCTATCTGAAGTGCCTTGGGCCAAGGAGGGCATAGAAGGTTGTTTGTGAGATCCATGAAGGGCTCCGCGGAAATCACTACGGAGGCCGCATCCTGGCGCACAAGGCGATTCGGCAAGGCTATTATTGGCCGACCATGGTGAAGGATGCAACCAACTACGTCAAGCGGTGCGGGGAGTACCAAAGATTCTTCAAACATACGACGGCCCCACCAACCGATCTGATCCCGATCCTTAGCCCGGTCCTGTTCTCCAAGTGGGGGCTCGACATCCTCGGCCTGTTTCCCATGACAGCAGGAGGGAGGAAGTTTATCGTCGTTGCCGTCGACTATTTCACAAAATGGATCGAGGCAGAGCCGCTGGTGCGCATCACCTGGGTGGACATGAAGAACTTCGTCTGGAAGTCAATTATATGCCACTTCGGGGTACCTCGCTCCATAGTGACGGACAACGAAAAGCAATTCGACTCTACAGACTTCAGGAGCTTCTGCTCTGATTGGGGCATCAACCTTCATTTCACCTATGTGGCGCATTTGCAGTGCAATGGCCTCGCCGAAGCAGCGCACAAGTGCATCCTGGAGCCGTTGAAGAAGAAGGTTGGCGGTGCCAATAGGTCTTGGCCTGACGAACTATCCAGCATCTTTTGGTCCTACCGCACAACCTACAAAGCGTCAACTGGCGAGAGCCCCTTCATTCTAGCTTATAGGGCGGAGGTCGTCGTCCCGGTGGAGGTCGGCAAGGAATCTCTCCAGCGCCAATACTTCAATGAAGAAGCCAATGAAGAGGGCCTCGACATCAATATTGAGCTCGTCGACGAGTTAAGGGATCGTGCACTAACAAGTTTGATCAAGCACAGCCAAAGGATGGCGATGTACTACAATTTTCGTGTCAGGAAGCGGAGCTTCAGAGTCAGCGACCTCGTCCTCTGGGACGCCACTTTCAGACCCGAGATCGGCCGACGAGGCAAGATCTCTGCAATGTGCGAAGGCCCCTACACCATAACAGACATCGTGGGACCAGCGACGTACATTTTGGCAACCATGGAGGGTGAGGAGCTGGCCCATCATTGGAACACCGAGCATTTGCTCAAATATTTTCAATAACTGCACTTGTATATTCAGTCAAAATCTTTAATACACTGCTGCGTTTGTAGACTCAGTGAGTTGTTTGGATTTGCATTTCAGCCCCCCTCTAAAAAAAGCTAAGAGCTCCTCGGCGAAGGTCAGCTATACGTTGGGAAGCCCAAGCCTTCGCAAGATAATCGACAGTCTTAAAGACCTCCGGGGCAGCTCGTCCACTAACAGAGGCCGCGGGGTCAGCTCTTCCCTATTGCCCTCCCTCTTGACAGCTTGTCACGAGATCCGAAGCAGACATGCGACGAAGGCCCAATACCCGCCCGATTACAGATGTTGCGGGGTCGGCGACGGCCCAATACCCGCCCGATTACAGATGTTGCAGGGTCGGCGACGGCCCAATACCTGCCCTCTCAAAGACCTCCGGGGCAGCTCGCCCAGTAACAGAGGCTGCTGGGTCGGCTCCTCCCTATCGCCCCCTCTCGTCAGCTCGCCATTATATTCGAAGCAGACATGCTGGCTCAGTAATGGCTCAGTAATGGCCCAGTACTCGCCCAATTACAGAGGTTATGGGGTCGGCGACGTCCCAATACCCGCCCTCTCAAAGACCTCCGGGATAGATCGCCCACCAACAGAGGCCGCGGGGTCGGCTCCTCCCTATCGTCCCCCTCTCGGCAGCTCGCCATCAGATTCGGAGCGAACAAGCAGGGTCGACGACTGCACAATACCCACCCGATTACAGAGGTTACGGGGTCGACGACGGCCCAATAACCGCCCTCTCAAAGACCTCCGGGGCAGCTCGCCCACCAACAGATGCCGCATGGTCGGCTCCTCCCTATTGCCCCCTCTCTCGACAGCTCGCCATCAGATCCAGAGCGGATATGCAGGGTCGGTGACGGTCCAACACCCGCCCAATTACAAAGGTTGCGGGGTCGGTGACGGCCTAATACCCGCCCTCTCAAAGACCTCTGGGGTAGCACGTCCACCAACAGAGACTGCGGGGTCGGCTCCTCCCTATCGCCCCGTCTCGGCAGCTCGCCATCAGATCTGGAGCGGAATGCGACTCTACAACATTCTACCTCTCCTTAGCCTAAAGCTCATTAATAGCATAATGTTGGGGGCATACACATACAAAGGCTCATGTCACAGAACGGACAAAACGAACAACAGTAATAGTGAGCAAAAAATTTCAATTTTATTTCGTCTAACTTTTTACATCTTAGGATCAAAACAAAAAAGACTCCAGGCTCGGCCCCAGTGTCGGCCATACATTTTCACTCCAACTTATGGTGCCTCGACTCGGCCGCCACTCCCTTGACTGTCGCCCTCTGGGACCTGGGAATCCGCCTGGTCCCTCCTTGGTCGCTGCCGGCCGGAATCTCTGCCACCTCGGCCTCAGAGGCGGTAGAAGCCTCCGCTTCGTCATCGGACACCGCTGACAGCCGGGTGAAGTGATTGAACCGGAAAACGCGTAAAGGCACGCCTTCCACTCCCAAGCGTAGGAGCGTCAATGCCATAAAAAATAGCCGGTGAGTACATGGTTGGATCACAGGGACAAGTCATTCTATATTCACAAAATTTGATCGATAAAGAAAAATAAAGCGTGATTCAACAACCTCAACTAACGGTGGATGAGTGGGAAAACGTATGGTGAAATTACAATCCTATCCTAAATTGGTAGGGTTAGAGAACCAACGGAGAGTTAGGATAGCTAGGAGGAGAGCATGGGTTGTGGTTCATCAAAATGGGTGCCGATCAAGCCCAAATACCGCATATAACTCAATTGATCATTTGGATAAGGACACTCAATCGGAAAATTTAACATTAAAGAACACAACAATTTGCGGTGGATGCATCCTCATATTACTAATTAAATATGAACATTGTCTCTTCTCAAAATGTGCCCTCTCGGGTCTTAGCCAATGAAATTGTGCCCTAACAATTCATCCAACATTAACATGATAATAGGCAAGAGGTAATTAAAAATAAAATTAACAACTAACCATCATGAATCACAACCCAAGCATTCAACACTACTCAATCGTCATGAAAAAGATGGAAATTTTATACAAAAATTATCCCCAAATTCAATACAAAAGAGAGATGCAAAATTACAAAAGAGGGGGGAAGGATTTCACCCAAGAACTCTCCCAAATGAACCCTTGCTTCCACCCATTTGCTCCTCCTCCCAGCTTTCCCATTCACCCATGGCCAGCTCTCTCCCAAGCCCTAAAAAAAATCAAAAGAGAAGAAGTGGCTGTTTTCAGCCCCCAAAACCAATAAATTCCATCTATAGCCATTCGGGTCTGTTTTGGGGCTTACTGGGTCGAAAAATGGCCCAAAACCCACAAGAAACTAAGCTAAAACCCCCCTAAGGCATTGCGGGTCGAGCGCGCCCGCGCCCGACCCACGGGCGCCTGTTGCGCCTGCATCTGGGCACGGGCACGCGCCATACGCGTGCCCGCTCCCAGCGGGCAGTGGGTCGGCCCGCAAAACTGCTGCGCGTGATTTTTTTTAAATTTTTTACACAGCGGCCCGCTCGCTGAGCGGGCCGCGGGCTGGGCCCATTTTTCTTTTTCTTTTTGTTTTTAAAAATCTCAGAAATCCTTTCTAGCTCCCCAAAATAGCTAGAAATCCCAGAAAAATCCCAGAAAATTCTGGAAAATCTCCAAGACTCCTAGGAGTACGTCAAAAATAAGGGAAGGAGAAATTAGTCCATATGATGAGAAAATTAATATAATGAATATTATAAATTAATATTGACCGCCCAAAATCCATATAAAATAATCCATTGCTCAAATAATTCTCAAAAATTGTCAATATGATCACAATAATACCATGAGCATATGAAAAATATCAGGAAGCCAATAAAGACGATAAAATCCATATTTTGTGCCAAGAATGAGAGTATGCCCTAAAATGAAACATAAAGTGAAAATTCACTCAAAAGAGCAATATTAAGTATAATTCTTAGCATAAAATGGGGGTAGTTAGGGGGTATAAATATACACTTTTCACTCCGAATCACGAAGTCAATCTCCATGTTGGGATAGAGCTTCCCCAACCTCGCCTTGGCCCTCTCGAAGCCGGTCTCCAGACCGTCGTCAAAGCCCTCCACCCTCATGGCAGTCAGGGCGGGGACGAGCTCGCTGTTCTGGCACTGAAGAACAGCCTAGACCCTGACCTTGTATAGGTCGACCTTTGCCAGCTCGGTGTTCTACTGCTCCAGCTCGGCGATCTTCGCTCCGGTCACCTCTTTCTCCGAGGCTAAGAACTTCTCAGCGGCGACCCTCCGGGCCTCTTCTTCACGGACCCTCTCCTGCAGCTCCCTGGCGGCCTTGTCCAGCCTAGCGGTCTCGTCCTTCTAGGTCTTATAATCCCCCTGGACCTTCGCCAGCCTCTCAGTGGCGTCCTTCAGCTTCACCTCAGCGTCCTTGAGGGCGACCGCCTTCCTCCCTCGAGCCGCCTCGAGCCGGTTTACCTCCGACGTGTGTCGTTGGAGAGACACCAGAGCGACGACCACCTACAAAGAGGATCAAAAATCATAAGCATATCAGAAAAAGAAGTCCGGCATCTTAGGCGAAGGACGACGAACCTGCATACTGTCAGATGGCCGTGTCGCAGAGGCCTTCAGCACCAACATTCCACAGGGACTCTCGGTCTCTCGGTAGCACGCTATTCTCTGCCAGGCGGGTCGCCACGTCAGCCTCGTCAAAGGCAGACTCCTGGGCCCCCACCGGGTAGCGTGGTGTGACGACCGTCTCCAGTGGAATGGCGAGAACCGCCGCCTTCGTTTACTTGAAGGTGGCTAGTGCGGCCTCGCAGCTCGGATGGCCCGGCTTCTCCAGCCTGTATGACGGGCATCCTTATGGCCAGATCGTGACTACATGATGACTCGTAGTGGTCAACACCGTCGGGGGTCTCAGTGAGGCGGCCGAACTAGTGGAGACGGCGGCAGTAGCACTCATTGGTGGGCCCTGGTACTCAGCGACCACCGGGCTGACCGCAGGCTCCTTCGGGTCGAGGTGGACTAGTCCGCCAGCTGTCGCCTCACTCGAGCGGGATGCAGGTGCTGTGGCCACATGCTCCTTCCTTGATTTCTTGATCCGCTCCCCTTTCTCAGCCCGAGCGGTAGCAGCAGCCTCCAAATTGCGCTTCTGCCCGGCCTGCGTCGAGCTCCTTGAGGCAGGCTGCTGGCCCTTGCCCTTGCTCGGCAGCTGCTTTAACGACGCCTCTCTCTCCTTCTTCATCTCCTCCTCCATGGATATGCTCATGGCTGCACCTACAAAAAGAAAACAGATCTGGGTGAGCATTTCAGAAGTTGTTTGCGAAACTCGGAGCACCTTCAAACCAGATATGCTGGGCGATCATCTCGTCGACGACCAGGTCTTTGAAGACCCTGCTCTCCCTAGGGATCACCTCTAGAATTTTGGCGTTCTCCAAGTCGCTCCCCTCTAGGACCACTTTGGCATTCATAAGGGATTTAGAGTCCCCCAGTTCGACCTTAGAGCCAAGTCCTCCGGAGTCGAGACAAAGGTGAATCTCTCCTTCCAGTCCCTCACCTTGCCCGGCAGCTCGAGGACGAGAAGTCTGCCCATCTTCGCACAAACATAGTAGTATTCATCCTTCCTCTTCGCCTCGAAGAAGTACTTGAAGAACGGTAGCGTCGGACTTATCCCGTGGGCGGAGCAGAGGACGAGAAAGCCGACCATCACGCTAAGGGAGTTCGACATCAATTGAAAGAGAGGGAGTTCGAGGAAATGGAGGACGAGAAGAATGAAGGGATGGAGCGGGAAGCGGAGCCCCAAGGCGAAGGTCGGGTAGTACAAGCCGACCTCGTAGTCCCTAGGGAAGAAAATCCGCTCACTGAGCTTGGGAAGGCAGACTGTGTAGGGTGTCGGATATACTTGGCACTGATCTCAGGGATCGCAGAGGGCAAGAGCTGAAACATTTGGGCCAGGATTCCCGCAGGGACCGCAGCCGTGGCTCTGCCGACGCCTACGACCTTGGCGGCCTTGGCAGTCGACTTGGGCACTTTCCCTTTCTTAGGATCCCTCCTGATCACCGATAATGAAGCGACGGCCTGTTCAGCTGCCGTGTCTCCCTCCCGCTATCCCTGCCACGACATCGACAGCGTCTCCAACACCACAGGTTCCGACTTGATGGTGCCACCCCCTGCGAACCTCCCCGAGGTGCTGTTCAACGTGGACATTTGAAGAGGAAGAAGCCGTGGAAGAAGAAGACGAAGGCATCGATGGGATCGAGAGTGTACCTAGAGCAGAACAGACAAACAGAGCTCCGCCGAACGGACGGATGACGGCGGTCGACGGCAGCAGCTCTCGATGATGAAAGGGGGAAAAGCTGAAGTTTCGAAAATTCAGGTAAAACCCTCTCCCGCTGTAATGACCTGTATTTCGTCAACACATCTATTTACGTATTTAACGTATTTTCACATTTTAAAATTTCTTTATAATGGTTAGTCAAGAGTTTTATATCAAAATGATTTCAAAAATCTCTTGTAAAAATATCTTGAAGTATCAAACTAGTTATGGTGTATTTCAGTAAGGTCGGGTTTCATCAAATACCTCTAAACAATTTTGATAAAAATTCATTTTCAATTATTACTGTTTTGTCTAAATGAATTAATTTTCTATACAAGCATCATCAAAGCATTTTCAAACTTCTATAGTATCATCCTATTTAGGGATCCCCACATTAATTTCGTAATTTTCTGAAGTCAAATCAATAGAGAACCCGCAAACCCACTTCCTAAATGTTTTGGCATAAAACATATATCTCTGTAACTCAAACCCCAAAATGTATCTCGTATTCGCGATCCTCGCGATGATACGAACCCGTGGCTATGTTTTCGTAATTTTTCGGACACGTTTAATCTCAGAGGCAAAATCATAAATTCGTTACTAAGTTTTACTAATGACCTTCACTAATTACTTTTTAACTTACCTTAATTATATTAATCTAAACAAAAATTACCCTAATCAGGACTAAAACGTGGGAAGATACGTTAAAGATTGTCTAAACTTAGTCATCAACCACCCCTAGCCTCATAAATGCTAAATGAAGACTAAGTATGGGTTCATGAACCCAATTACCCTATAAATACCCATTAAATCCTCAAGTTAGTAATTAAGTTAAATTAATTAAACGCTCTCTCTTCCCCGCATTGCTCTTTTAGCCGTTCTAACCCCAAACCCACGCACGCACAGATCCTTCCCCCATTCTTCCTCTCTTCGCACAGCCGAACGAAACCCAACGGCAACAACCCAAACCCATCTTCTCCATTCAATCTCAGCTCAAGCCCAACCAAACACACACAGTTCTCTCCCCTCTCTTTTTCGTTCTCTCCCTAACCCCCGAAGCCCGCACACAGTCTCTCCCCCTCTATCTTTTTTCTCGTTCAAACCCCTCAGCCTGCTAGAACCACCCTCTCCCTTCGCTCAAACCCCTCGAACCCGCTCTCCTCCTCCCCTATCGCCGGCGAGCCCCGCACCCTTGCCTCCGCCTTCTCCAACAAAATATCGGGCCCCCCATCACCGACAACAACCGCCCCGAGCACCCCCGCTCTTCGAAGACCCGCTGTCGCTGTCGCCGCCCCTCTCGCCCCGCCTCCGAGGCTCCGCCGCAGCGTTCGGACGTCGCCCTCCCCCTCCGACGGGCCCGCTATCGCAGCAGCGTCGAACCCCGCACACCACAACCGCCACAGGTCTCCCAGCTCCGCATCCCCCGCTCCTCTCTCTCTCTCGCCCAGCACCCCGCCGAACGCCGCTCGTCTTCGCCGCCCCCCGCCTTCGACGCCGCCCTCCGCCTTCGACGCCGCCCTCCGACGCCGCTATCGTCCGCCGCATCCCCGCTCCGACCTCCTCCACCGTCTGCGTCCGAGAACCCCCCAACCTCGCGTAACGTGAGAACGAAGAGGTAAGTTTTATAACACGAATCCGTATTTGAGTATAAATACGTGTATTTAATATTTATTAAATTGATTTATTGGTCTAAAATTGATAATAAGTTATATAATGGTCAGAAAAATGCAAGGCCAGCTCCAGAAAATCAAAAATGATGTTCTGGATCCAATGACGCTAGTTTCATCTCAATCAGACGCTTAGTTTATTCACAATAAATTTTTAAGCCTAAAATTTAAATATGTTATTTTCACTTAAAAATCCATAACTTGTTATTTTCACGTAAACTGATATATGAAAAAAATATGTTGTAGTACTCTTGGAGACGGTCATTTTGACAGCTGATTCAGGATATAAATTGCATATATTCCCCCCTAACTACCCCCATTTTGTGCCAAAGATTAGGCTTAATTGTGCTCTTTTTGGGTATATTTTCACTTTAGGTCATTTTCGGGGCTTATTCTCATTCTTGGCACAAAATGCGGTTTTTATCGTCTTTATTGGCTTCCTATTATTTTTCCTATGTTCCTGCCATTATTTCGATCATATCACCATTTTTTGGGATTTATTTGAGCGTTGGAATATTTTATATAGCTTATTGGAGGTCAATATTGTGTTTTTAATAGTCATTAAATTAATTTTCACATCAAATGGACTAATTTCTCCTCCTCATATTTTTCAGGTACCCCTAGGAGTCTTGGGGATTTTCCAGAATTTTTTGGGAATTTTCTGAGATTTCTAGGTATTTTTTTGGATTTATATGGAGGAGAAAAGATGGGTTTAAATCAGGATAATGGAATTCACGGGGGCGCCACGTGGCACCGTGATGCAGCTGCAGGTGCGCGCTTTAATAAAAAAAATTAAAAAAAAAATAGACTTGCGGGCCGGCCCGCTGGCCGGCCCGCTGTGAAGAAGCGGGCTTCGGCCCGCTCGTTTTCGAGCGGGCCGCGTGACTTAGTATTATAAAAAAAAAATTTTTTTAAAAAAACCCACGCGCGCGCAACTGCAGCCCGCATTTGCGGGCTGCAGCGTTTCCCCGCCCCAAGCGGGGCGGGCTGAGCTCTTGCGGGTCGGATCCGACCCAGATCCGACCCGCATCACTTATAATTTGCCCTGTGCGTTATTTCCAGGGGAGCTCTCGGTTTTGGGTTTTTTTTGGCTGCGATTGGAGGCGATTTTTAGGGCTTGGGGAGTGCTCTTCCTCCCCAAAGCTTGGGATAGGGCTTGGAAGCCATTGGAGGGTGGAAAAGCTTGGTGGAGGAGCAAAATGGAGGAAGCTAGGGTTCATTTGAGGAGAGCTTGGGTGATATCTTTCTTCCCCACTTTTGTAATTTGATATCTCATTTTTGTATTGAACTTGGATGAAGATTTTGTATGAGATTTTCATCTTATTTAGTATGATCATGTAGTGTTAATTTGCTTGGGTTGTGGTTTATTGATGTTGGATGTTAATGTTAGCCCTAATTTCCCACTTGCCCAAATTTTAAATGTTATTGATGGAGATTATTATTGCACAAATTTAATTGGTTAAGTCCCGAGAGGGCACAATTCGAGATGAATCCATGTTCCAAATTTGATTAGTGACATGATAATCCGTCCATCCATATTGCAAATATTGTGTTCTTGAATGCTAAACTTTCCGATTGAGTGCCCTTAGCCGGACAATCAATTGTGTTATACGGGGGTAATTAGAGCTTAATTAACACCAATTCCAGTGAACCCACAACCCATGCTCTCCCGCCTTGCCATCCTAAATCTCCTTTGGCTCTCTAACCCTACCAATATAGGTTAGGATTTTTAGTTTCACTTCACGTTTTTTACCACGATTTTCACACTCCCACCGTTAGTTTAGGCAGTTGTAGCACACTTTAATTTTCTTTGTCCGTCAAATTTTGTGAACGTAGAACGACTTGTCCCTGTGATCCGACCCGGTACTCAACGGTTATTTTTATTGCTTTGACACTCCTACGCTTGGGAGTGGAAGGCGTGCTCACTTGCGCGTTTTTCCGAGTCAACCAATTGGCGCCGTTGCCGGGGACAACGGGTTTTATCATTAGCAATCTTTGATTGATTTTGAAACTTTTAGTGTGATACTTCTATCTCTTAGTGTGTGTCTTTTTATTTGTTTATTTTCCATTTTTTGAGTCTTTTTGCTTGTTTATTTTCATTTTTTGTGAAATTATTTTTTTTAAAACAACAAGCATGGCATCATCTTCAGATTTTTCGGACTTTGATTTGGAGGATATCCCACTTCCGCCATATTTCCATGGCACGGAGTGGGAGAACCCTCACTTACATATTAAAAATTTTGAAGATTGGATGCATTCATGTCTTGGTGGGAATATCGATGATGATTGCATATATTTTAGATTCTTTCCCGATTATTTACAGGATGATGCTAGATTATGGTTTGATTCTTTGTCTCTCGACTCACATTTTACTTTGTTGTCGTTTCAGGCTGAATTTCTCCGAGTATTTTTGCCTATCTTTTTGGAGCAGGTACAGGGGCGGCAGGCCATGGAGCAGTACATAGCGAGCTTTGCCCAAGCTGAATGGGATGCCTACCATCAGGCTTGGCAGAGGTTCACTGATTTGGTGCTTGCGTGCCCACACCAGAGCTTTCACGAGGATCATCTTCTGCAGATCTTCTACACAGGATTATTGCCATCTGGGCGGGATTTTGTGCAGATGAGTTGCGGCGGGGAGTTCTTTGATTATTCGACCGAGGATTCCTGGAGTTACCTGAGGGACCTTGCAGAGTGGGAGCAGACTGCGCCATCTGGAGAGCAGTCACTTGGATATGATGATGATGGCCAGTCCCAGTTTCCACTTCAGGATGCAGAGCTGCAGGTCCAGTGTCAGCTTGAGGAGCCACCTTTGGGCTCTTTTTCTTACGACCCCATGGGATATAGAGCAGAGCAGGAGGATGGGTTGCATGAGAGCCAGGTAGAGGATATTGACAGATTATATTTTGATGAGTCGGAGGAGATAGATGATGGAGTGCGTGTCGACCACGACGGTGACACGATGCATTTTCATTTTGAGGTTGATGATGAAGTGGATGTGCATGATGGCCGAGAGCAGATCGAGTACACCATGGAGCCTGAGCCACAGCCCACTTCAGAGTTAGCTTCGCAGGTCGAGGCGGTTGAGTATTTTGGGAGGACGACTGAGATGAGCTATTTCTGGGATGGCGAGGATGATGCGTGCTTGGATTTGCCCGAGACATGTATACCTCCAGTCCTATCACAGATGTCACTTCCCTCGCCTCAGGATGCGCACTTGCCAGTCATCGAGGAGGTTTGTGAGGAGCAGTTATCAGATGTGGGGAGTGCCGCAGAGACTGCTGATGTTGATATTGACGTCGAGGAAGAGGATAGCGACGGGGATTGCGAGATGGTATATATTGAGCCCAAGCTCCCTCCTACTCCAGTTTCCCCTCTGCAGCTACTTCCACCTCCTCCTGAGGCAGCGTATCATGCCACACCTAGCACCGCATTTCAGGGAAGTTTCCACCATCTCATGCCTTGCATTTCTGAAACCAAATTTTCACTTCCATATACAATTGTTTCAGATTGTCGTCCATTGCATTTAAATTGTTTTATTTGTTTTGACGACCCGTTTTGGAATGCTTTTGCAGGGCATGAGGACATGACTTTGATTGATGCAGCTCGTCTCCCACGTGATCCATATTATCCAAAGGAGATGCTTGGAGTTGCATTGCTGGAATCCAAGGAGGCCGGTGGTGGCCTAGCTCCAAAGCAGCTGGCGGAGGAGCAAAAGGATATGATCGAGCAGCTACCACCACCGTTATACATTCGAGATCCGCCATTTGTCACGGTGTGTTCTTTCCATGTAGTGTAAATAAATAAAATTAAAAGTTAGTTTGCTTTTGCATGTTTGCTTTCGTATTTTTTTTCTTTTCTAGGATCTTTTGCCGAGATCTAGTACTCTCCCAACATTGAGGACAATGCTTATTTTAAGTTGGGGGGAGAGTGTTAGAATCTTTAGGTTAGTTAGGATTTTGACCTAAATTTTTTTTTTTTTTGAGATTTCTCCATGTTTCACCTCATTCCATGAATGTCATTGCATATCATTTTTTGGCTTCCTTGTTCCTACGCCATTAGCTTTGCTTAGTCCCTATATGCTTAATGCCATGCAATTTTTCGGATTATCATTTTGGTATCGATTTCTCGATGTTTGATTGGCACGTTTTCATTTCTTTTCCAATTTGGAGTCGAATGTTAATATACCATGTATGAAGCTATTTCATATGTCGTGATATCTCTTTGAAACAATTTGGGAAAAGTTTGGTGTAAGTGATTGCATGTGTTGGGATGAATGGTGTAGTTTTTAATTGGATTGGATTTGGCCAATTGTGCATGCTTTGTTTTCCTCTTAGGAGTGGGTGGATGAGTTGCTAATTCATGTTGGAATGAGAAAAAAGAGAGTTAATAAAAAGTGAATGTTTCTTTCTAATTGAATCGAGTAGCCGGTGCCCCACGAAACATTGGGGAGGACGCCAAAGATGAGATTTAGGGAATCATTCCATCCATTTGCATATATAGCGTCATCGCGTGTATGCAAATGTGTCGGTGTTTGCATTTATAGCGTTATCGCGTGAATGCAAAACATAAACATGAAAAATCCAAAAACAAACAAAAAAAAAGAGAAAAGAAAAGAAAAATGAATGAAAAATGAAATAATAAGCCACATGAGTGATGCAATCTCATCTCCCACAACTTAGATGGAATATTTTCTTTTGTTTTGGCAACTTTCATGAAAATTGGAAATTTTGATATCGTGATATCCCGATACGTGTGATACGGGGCTTATTTCTTCACTTTTCTTTGAATTGGATTGAGGGGAGTATCATTTGTTGTTTGCTTTCATATATTTGGTATATTTGCTTTGAAATCATTTGGAAATCCCATTTTGGAGTATGTCATGATGATATCGAGGATTTGGTGCATGTTTTTCAATTTAATCCGAATTTTTCGCATATTTTGCTAGGGACTAGCAAAAAGCTAGTTGGGGGGTGTGATTCGGGATATAAATTGCATATATTCCCCCCTAACTACCCCCATTTTGTGCCAAAGATTAGGCTTAATTGTGCTCTTTTTGGGTATATTTTCACTTTAGGTCATTTTCGGGGCTTATTCTCATTCTTGGCACAAAATGCGGTTTTTATCGTCTTTATTGGCTTCCTATTATTTTTCCTATGTTCCTGCCATTATTTCGATCATATCGCCATTTTTTGGGATTTATTTGAGCGTTGGAATATTTTATATAGCTTATTGGAGGTCAATATTGTGTTTTTAATAGTCATTAAATTAATTTTCACATCAAATGGACTAATTTCTCCTTCTCATATTTTTCAGGTACCCCTAGGAGTCTTGGGGATTTTCCAGAATTTTTTGGGAATTTTCTGAGATTTCTAGGTATTTTTTTGGATTTATATGGAGGAGAAAAGAGGGGTTTAAATCAGGATAATGGAATTCACTGGGGCGCCACGTGGCGCAATCAGACGGCGCCACGTGGCGCCGTGATGCAGCTGCAGGCGCGCGCTTTAATAAAAAAAAAATTTAAAAAAAAACAGACTTGCGGGCCGGCCCGCTGTGAAGAAGCGGGCTTCGGCCCGCTCGTTTTCGAGCGGGCCGCGAGACTTAGTATTATAAAAAAAAAATTTTTTTTTTAAAAAACCCACGCGCGCGCAACTGCAGCCCGCATTTGCGGGCTGCAGCGTTTCCCCGCCCCAAGCGGGGCGGGGCTGAGCTCTTGCGGGTCGGATCCGACCCAGATCCGACCCGCATCACTTATAATTTGCCCTGTGCGTTATTTCCAGGGGAGCTCTCGGTTTTGGGTTTTTTTTGGCTGCGATTGGAGGCGATTTTTAGGGCTTGGGGAGTGCTCTTCCTCCCCAAAGCTTGGGATAGGGCTTGGAAGCCATTGGAGGGTGGAAAAGCTTGGTGGAGGAGCAAAATGGAGGAAGCTAGGGTTCATTTGAGGAGAGCTTGGGTGATATCTTTCTTCCCCACTTTTGTAATTTGATATCTCATTTTTGTATTGAACTTGGATGAAGATTTTGTATGAGATTTTCATCTTATTTAGTATGATCATGTAGTGTTAATTTGCTTGGGTTGTGGTTTATTGATGTTGGATGTTAATGTTAGCCCTAATTTCCCACTTGCCCAAATTTTAAATGTTATTGATGGAGATTATTATTGCACAAATTTAATTGGTTAAGTCCCGAGAGGGCACAATTCGAGATGAATCCATGTTCCAAATTTGATTAGTGCCATGATAATCCGTCCATCCATATTGCAAATATTGTGTTCTTGAATGCTAAACTTTCCGATTGAGTGCCCTTAGCCGGACAATCAATTGTGTTATACGGGGGTAATTAGAGCTTAATTAACACCAATTCCAGTGAACCCACAACCCATGCTCTCCCGCCTTGCCATCCTAAATCTCCTTTGGCTCTCTAACCCTACCAATATAGGTTAGGATTTTTAGTTTCACTTCACGTTTTTTACCACGATTTTCACACTCCCACCGTTAGTTTAGGCAGTTGTAGCACACTTTAATTTTCTTTGTCCGTCAAATTTTGTGAACGTAGAACGACTTGTCCCTGTGATCCGACCCGGTACTCACCGGTTATTTTTATTGCTTTGACACTCCTACGCTTGGGAGTGGAAGGCGTGCTCACTTGCGCGTTTTTCCGAGTCAACCAACAGCTCACTTGCAACTTTCTGATTAGTATTGCATCCAGAATAAATTGTTGAATAAATACGATAACTAATTAAAATTAGATTTAAAACCTATTTTAAGCTTTTAAAAATTATAAAAATTACCAGAAGTTTTTGAAAAATATTTCCTCCTTCAGTAAAATTATTTTCCTCGTATCTAGCTTATATAAAAATTTAGAACATTTTTCGATACCGTTTCAATCGATTATAAAATCAAAACGATCAAGTTAAATAGATAGAAAATAACGTGTTCTTTAACCAACTGTTTCTTATGTTTGCAGGTACTGATTGCCATGCACCAGCATCCTTGGAAACTTTAAATCTAGTTCTGGCTCACTACCTCCACCTCGAAACCTGTAAGTCACGACAAATTCTAGATTCAGAAAATTAGCTAGTGTACTCGTACGAACTTAGAACACCACTTATAGCCTCAGAAAGGCTATTTGATGTGAACCAAAACTAGAAACCTAATCTAATGGAAAAGCAATCAACTACAAATTACTTTGCCAACTTTCAACTTTGGTGGTTGTAACACACAACCATCAACTTGGGTAAATTGTGTGCTAATGAATTATCGTATATCATGTGTGGAACCTTTTGTTGAACAACTTGTGGAACACCTAGTAGAATATCTCGTGAAATATCTCGTGGAATGTCTTATGAAATATCTCGTGGAATATCTCGTGAAATGTCTAAAGGAATATCTCGTATGAAACATGTAATCGATACACACGACACTGGGGTTTGGGGTAACTCATTGCAGAGAAAGTGTGGGAGCTATGACTGGAGTCAGCTCTATTGTCTCGTCTCGTCTCGTTTTTTTAAAAAGTATGTTGTGGTTGACGCCCGGGATTTGCTCCCCGTGGCATGGAGGTGACCCATGGTTGCATATCATACTTTCCTACGTGATTCATATCACATAGTTCAGTTAATTTCTGCCAACACTAAAATAACCATTGATTGCACGTCTTAATCAGTACTTTGCATATTTATTATCGTTATAGTTCATGCCTGCTAGTCTCACCATTGCTATCACTCATTGTACTTGCACGGTCAATTTTACTTTATGCATTACATGCACTTTACTTACCACACATGTGCGGTCACCCGTACTTTACTTGTCGCACTTATATCTACAGTGGTAGCATACTTCAATTACTTAGCTTGTTTTACACTTACACTACTACAGGACAGTTTGTGCACCCTTCTTTCAGTTCAGTTTACCTTTACTACTTAGTTACGTACAGTTATTGCTCGGTACTTTGCTTTTCACTCTGGGTTGCTCGTACATAGTTACTTTTTGTCATACTTGTGCACTGCTTCTTTTCTATGTTTAGAATTGTCGTGACTTACCTACAGTTCCATTTATGGCACCGACAGACAACGTCCAGATTGAGGAAGTGGCCCCTGAGTTTTGAGGAGCCGGAGTTCGACCCGGAGATTGCAAGATTTTAGCTGTTTGTGTTGGTGTATGTGTTGTATTATATATTTCCTTTTCGCATTTCCTTTCTGTACGTCCTTTATGTATTTGGAGAGAGAATGCTGCTTGTTGTTGTACTTTAAATTATGGACTGTAATAACATATGATGGTTTAAGTATTATTATACATCTTTGCATCGTGGTTATATTGATTTCACTGGTAATCTGCAGACCTACAAATAAATCAAATAAGTAATGGCCCCCTGAGAGTGGATCGTTACACCCGCACCTTCTCCGTCTCTATTTATAGGAGGAGGCGAGCGATCACAACCGTCTAACATGGGGCACGTGGCGAGATCTGAGCAGGTTTGGGCTGGCGCCTCGAATTCTCCCCCAATCACCTTAGCCACACGTCATCTATTTAGCGAACGGGCGCCTCGAACTCTCCCGGTCGCCGGATCGCCAACATGACTTTTGGGATTCGGCAGTCAGGTCTCATTGAATGTTGCTGACCAGCCTTCATCCAATGGGAGTACGATTCGTCATCCAAGCTAAAGCTGGGCTTGCCGCGTCAAGCTTGAATGACGAGGGCAATTGTTACGACCTTTAGGTCGACCCATGAAATTAAGGCTCGTATACACTGTAGGCCCAAGTAAACACCTCACCGACCCCCGGGATGGGACACTAGCCCGAGCGGAATATCGTCCCCATCCAGAGAAGCTCGCCTCTCCCCACCACAAGCTCGCCTCTAGGGTCAACCAGAGAAGCTCGCCCATGCGACCGACAAGCTCGTTGTGCCGAGGATAAGCTTGCCTGCCCTCCAACAAGAAGCGCTGTCCGGAGGAGCCGAGCTTGGTTGCCAAGCTTGGCTCGCCCTCGAGGACGGCCAGGTATAAATATCTCTGACAGGGTGACGTAGGCTCACCTTCCTTCCATTAATGCCAGAGGTTAAGGGCGAGAACTGATGGCTGTCCCTCACGTCTTATTAATGCATCTGACACCATCTGACACAATTAATGCGGAAAATATCCCTGACACAGCTTGCCAACCTATCGCTTCACCACTCGAGTGCCGACAGGGTTGATTCGACAGCTGACAGGATGGTAAACAACCGCCTCTCGGCCCTATAAATACCCCATCATACCTCCATAGAGGGGGTTGGTCAGTTAAAACATCTAACTTATTCTCATATTAAAGGTCAGATATCTTCCACATATCTGCACCTTCCTCATAAGCTCGCCACGCCTCGCTGATCTGCCTTAAGATCACCAAGCGTGTCCGACACACATATCTCAAATCATTTACTGACTTAAGCATCGGAGAGGCTACGGGCTGACAGACAGTCCCGCCTTTTGACGAGTTGTTATTCTCGCAGGAAGCTCGCCTCAGCTACAAGGAGACAGTGACCTTCGGCGACCTTGAACCCTTCACCTTCAAAGCGAGTTCTGAGCCGTGCAAACCTCGCCATTAGCCAAAAACTTGTAATCATTGTAACCGTGATTCCCAGTAACAAATAAATCTCATTGTTAGCAGATCTGACATGCAACAGTTATGGACGAACTTAATGAGTCCGAACTATCTATGCCGAACTATAATTTAAATTGGAGAGAACTCAAGTATATAAAGATACCCGACCTCTTTTCTATGGAATTATTTTCTGAACCCATCTTCTATGAAAGGACCCTTTGATTCGGGTTGAATATTACATACTTAACCCTTCATCTAGCAATATTTTGTGTTCAAATGATGCTTAATTGGTCTCTAATACGTTCGTATTTTGTAAATCATTAATTATTAGAGCAAAGCATTGATTTATGCACAAAGTATGAATTTTAGTGAGTATTTATGCTTTTTTATATTTTTCATGGCTTGGTCTCGATCTCACAATTCCAACGACTATTTATTTGTATTTTTCTGAGACCTGTGCTAATTACTGTGAATTTTTGAATGCAGAATACCAATTTAATGGGGAAATACGCAAGTAAATACGAAAATACGATCGGCCACCAATCAAACGCCGCCACGTGGTGTGATCTCCGACTCTCCCGCCTTCATCCTATGGTCGCAGCAAGGCGCAAACGAGGTCAACTTTCGACCGTTCGATCAAGATCGAACGGTCGACGATTCGTTTCATCACGCAGCGGAGCGCATCGCAAATGAGGCGACGTGGACGTACGAGGAGCGTTGGATGCTAATCCAACGGAGAGAAGTGCCAGCGAGCGAAGCGAACGAAGCGACGGTCCGAGAGCCGTTCGATCAAGATCCACCGGCTGTGATTCAACCCGATGCGAACGAAGCAGCGCTTCGTTAGTGGGTGACGTGGCGGAAGGGCGGACGTCCGATCGAGATCCTACGGCCTCAGAGCAACCCCATGTCTGAATTCAAATTCACGAGCGGGCGAGATCGCGTCCGTTCGATCTCGCGATCGAACGGTCCACATTCATCCCGAGGAGGATTCGATGCGGATGCGGGCGCCGAGAAATCAAACAGGCGGAGCGCGAATCCTGGAGCATACGTGGCGAGCCTACATTTAATCCCGCTTTGATAAGCAGCTGAGAAATGCGCCGATCGGGATTAGCGGGTTGGATGCGAAATAGTGGCGGGTTTCAACTCGTTAACCCCCTTAAACCCGCAATGCTATTATATAGCGTATTCTCGGGGTTTTGGGGGTATTCTG
This sequence comes from Scilla litardierei, assembly GCA_030789695.1. Taxonomy (NCBI): domain Eukaryota; kingdom Viridiplantae; phylum Streptophyta; class Magnoliopsida; order Asparagales; family Asparagaceae; genus Scilla; species Scilla litardierei. The sequence goes on from CM061141.1 coordinate 24,078,252, forward strand.
GCGTATTTTGGAGCTTTTGAAGAGGCTACTGCGCGTATTCTTCTGAAAAAAGTTGCTGATAAATTCCAGAGCCTATTTTCCATATTTCCATAGAGTTTGGGTGCCTAACTTGGAGTTTTGGTGATAGATTCTTGAACTTATTTGGTGATTTTTCCTTGTATTTCGCTATTTGAACGATGTATTCTCTTACGAAATCTGATTTTTATTGCACCATGATTGGATAAATTACTTGTGCTATGGTTGTGACGTAATTAGGAGTATGTAGTCGATGAATTTCATGTCTTTAGCCCTATTATCATGTCAAAATTGCTCGTAATGTTGATTTCTACAACGTATTTGTTGGGTATTGCTTATGGTCGATATTATTTATATTCCCTACGGCTAGGCCCTGATAAGGCTAGCTAATTCATGTTCTCTAATCTGAACATATCGCTGCGTTTAATGTTCAATGAAATCAATGTTGCTAGTGATACGTATACGGCTATTTTGACTAGTTTTTATCGAATCATCTTCCGACGTCTTCACGCCTTGACCGGGTGAAGCGTTGTGTGATATTAAAAGACATGACATTCCAGCGATTATAAACTCCTAATGAAATCACAACTGTAGCATACTTATCTCATTGATTACCAAACTTTCGGAACACCGTAAGACTTTTTAGGAGCCACTTCTTTGATACCGATCGTTAAACCATTTTTCACCTTCACAAAGGTGGTTGTTTTCTTATCCGTATATTTTATTTGATTAGTTGAATTTGTGTTATCTCAGGTCGACTTGTCCCGAGATATGGACTCTCCAAGTACTACTTGTTCAATCTCCTGCGCTTGGAAGTAGTGCTCACATCATTTGAGACGAGGCACCCTTCCTTTTATAGAAATTGGATGATTGATGACAACCCTTTGTCTTTTGAACTGTCGTCATAATGTAGAATATCAAGAGTTTGTACATAGCAATCATTAACGTCAGGGATCATCAATGGCCACCAGTAAATGCTGTCAATAAATGCTTCCTTTACTTCTGCATCTGGAGAGTCGCGCATTCCAAACGTCATAACATTTTTGTCACTGATTACTTGAGAATCCCAAGAGTTACGCTCAATAAATAAAGTAACGGCAGCTTTCATAGCTTGTCGAAGTGTATGTCTTATGTCTGGCATTGCCGACCTGACATATATCCGAACCGACGAAGATCCGAATGTCTGAAGACCCGATCTTGTTTAGAAGTTGACTCCTAAGCATTTTTACCCGTATGAAAGTAAAAAGACCTATTTGGGACGTCTGAAATTGAGGATCGGGAATAGCAAACCTGAATAGTCCTAAAAATAAAATGAGGATGTCATGTACTCTCTGAAACTTATAAAGTTTCAAAGGATATTCTTCAAAACGAAATCCTTAATAGCATAACTCAAGAAAAATGGCATGAAGACCATACTTGAGACTTCAAATAGACTTTCAAAAGTCATATGCTATACAAAGAAAAATAAAAAGAAGAAGCATATATACTGGAGCACCTAAAGTGCCCAGAAACGACCAAGTTTTTAAACTTTGGTACGTTATATTTGGTCACTCCTGGATTAATGATGCAAAACATCATTAACCAAGCCTATAAAACTTAAGAACCCAAAGATTCTTCAAAGGGGGAAGCTTTCATTGTCACATTCAAAAGGAAAAATGATTACGAAATCATCTCCATTCACGTGGACATTGACTCTCCTCACTTACTCAAAAGAATTTAAGATGAAATATTTACTATCACCATTAAAATAATAAGACCTTTAGGTCTCTTGAGAGTATTTGAGGGATAAAAGTGTACTTATCCATTCCCCACATAGGGCTGATGATGTACCTTAGAGTACTCATCCATATATCCTCTTTAAAAGGTCATTATCAAAACAAATGGGACACCTACTAAATGGCGAGAACATTGGATAACACTGGGAAATCAAAATAGTATTTGCAATTAGAATAATGTCGAACACCCTGAAGTTTGTGTTCACACCCAAAAATGGGTTATATAAATATATCATTAAAATTATTTAAACGGATTACTCGTCCATTAAAAATCCAGTTGCTTGTGACTGCATGGGGACATGCAATTACACTGCAAACCATCAAAATGTTGTCTTAGAACTATTTATCGGAAGTAATTACCCCAGATAAATAGATTCCAAGCACTCCAAACAGGGGAAGTATTTAGAACACATCTCATAGATTGCGCATTGATATGTAAACATATAAAGAATCGACAGTGAAGATTAGATCCTTTTGATCCTTCACATTCAGAACTCTTTAAAATCCCAGTATTAGGTCTGTTACGGCCTTAAGGCCGGCCCAGATAATAAAGGCCCATATATATTGGAATCCCAAGCGGACAGCTCTTCGACCATCCCGAAGGAAAACAAGCCCGAACGGAAGATTGCCCCCACACCGGGAAGCTCGCCTCGCTAGGCGGAAAGCTCGCCAACAAAATCAAGAGAATGGCTCGTTAATTGATCAAGCAGTAAGCCCGCCGTCCTAGCATGGGAGAATTCTGCCTACTCTCTGAATAAGAAGAACGGCCAGGGAGTCCGAAGACACCAAGCTCCGACACCGAGCTTGGCTTTTCCTAAGGGCAGCTTAGCACAAATATCGTTGACAGTGTGACGTAGAGCCACCTACACCCCATTAATGCCAGAGGTTAAGAAAGAGAACTGATGGTCGCCTATCGCGTCTTCCATTAATGCATTAATGTGTCTGACGCCGTCTGACACCCATTAATGCGTAAATATTTCTGACACCCTCGCCGACCTATCACATCCCACTTGTGTTCCAGCTAAGCAGACTCGACAGGTGATTGGACGACGAACAACCGACTCTCAACCCTATAAATACCCCCTCCAGCCACCGAGGAGGGGGTTGGTTGGTTGAAATCTTAGCTTCTATCCAATATTAAAGTCGGATATCCCCATATATCTGTGCCTTCCTCATAAGCTCGCCACGCAACGCCGATCTGCCTTAAGATCGTCAAGCGTGTTTGACATACTCCTTAAAAGTCATTCACTGACTCAAGCATCAAAGAGGCTACTGGTTGACAGCCAACCCAGCCTTTCTGACGAGTTGTTATTCTCGCAGGAAGCTCGTCTCAGCTACCGGGAGTCGGCGACCTTCGACGACCAACATGCGACCTTGGATCCTTAGCCTACGAAGTGCATTCCTAGTCGATCTAGCCTCGTCGATAGCCCCAAACTTGTAATCATTGTACCAGTAATTCTCTCATTGAATACAAATTATATTGTTGGGTGGACTTGACCCGCAACAAGGTCCAACATGGTTATTACCATCGTCCCTGAACCTGAAGCTCAGTTGACCATTTTAAATATTATGATTCGTGATGAGATCCTGAAGATCCACACTTATGAAACTGTTAAACAGTTCTCATACATATTTTTGACAACCCGAATATTGTCAAAATCACACATACCTCCTGCTAAAAATCCAGCTAGGATCGACATACCAAATATAATGGATGCAATCCACCAGCAGCAGAAGTGGATGTTCCTAAATTAAAATGAAAGGGCATACCACGAGGCTCCAAATAGAAATAACTCTTGGAGACCCTAAAACAATACCACCACAGGAAAGTGAGCTCGTCTCAATATCCACTCCCTTTTCGGGATCTCTAGAGAAAATGAATCTGGAACAAATTGAACCCGAGAAGAGGGGGTTTAACAAATGGTGGGCCCCAATTGTCGTCCTTCTTGCCTCCCCCATGAGATAATACAGATCAACCGTGCTTTCTTTGAAAATGTAAACATGGGGAGATGTTTGGATAAAAAAACACATATGTCAACAATTACTCATATTTCATTTTACCGTTTAAATGATAATTATAAATATCGTTTCACACTCCATTTCTTGAAGCAAACGTATAGATTGGCCAAAAATGTGGAACGATGTAAAAATAAGTTGAGCTGGACTCACTTATGAAATGTGAAGTATTTGGACTAGAAGTCATGAAATCAAAAGATATCAAACGTGTGGGCTAAATGAGTATTGTATAAACACAAATAAAAATAAATAAAATCGTATGCTATAAGCAACACGCTATAGCTTAAAGGTTTATTCCGCTGAAACCATGAAGTGATCAAGTAAGATTAGCTTGACTCACATACGAAATTATATAAACTGATGCATCAGGCTCCCTGATTATGTTTGCGAAATTTCATGCGATATGTAAAGGAAATTTTGGTTTTTGCTGCTATAGATGTTGTGACAGCATAACCTTATGGATTTATTCCTAATTTCTTTCCTTGCCTAAATAGACTTTAAGACGTCTATTCTATGAAGATATAATAAAATAAAAACCAAGATAGTTCATTGAATTAAACAAGGAATCCTTTTAAAGGTTGCTTTTGCATCTTTAAAAAGAGCAAAGAAAATGATTTGAGATTATATTTGCAAATGGCTCAAATCACATCGGATCTCCTGAAGAGAAAACTGAAATATTTGTTTAAGCCTAACTATCAAATATGATATGTAAGACCTAGGCAAAAATTCTGACTTACAGAATTATCATCCTGAAGATGAAACCATCATCCAGAAGATGAATAATTATCCAGAAGATGAAAATATCATCCAGAAAATGAATTATCATCCAGAAGATGCATAATCATCCAGAAGATGAAAACATCATCCAGAATATGAATTATCATCCAGAAGATGAAAACATCATCCAGAAGATAAACCATCATCCAGAAGATGAATGGTCGTCCAGAGGATGAATAATCATCCAGAAGACGAAAATATCATCCAGAATATGAAACCATCATCCAGAATATGAAACCATCATCCAGAAAATGAATAATCATCCAGAAGATGAATAATCATCCAGAAGATGAAAACATCATCTAGAAAATGAATTATCATCCAGAAGATGAAACCATCATCCAGAAGATGAATGGTCATCCAGAAGATGAATAATCATCCAGAAGATGAAGACATCATCCAGAAGATGACTTATCATCCAGAAGATGAACTTATCATCCTGAAGATGAAAAACATGTGACATTAAACTTCATACACCTGAAGTTGATGAAGAAACATAGACAATTGTAATCCACTAAATACACCTACTGGTTGTATGGATGCACATTAAGACCTTTTCAGTTTGTTGAAAGAGGGAAAGGATATCCTCGGTCATGAAGTGCCTTACTTGAGTGTTTTTGATACACTCCTTTATCTGACCAACTGCATGGGTCTCTAGATAGCGTCGGCAGTAAATCTGTTAGCCAGATACAGTGTAATGCCTGTAATGCACCACTGGACCGAATGTATATAGCTTCTGCACTACCTCTAAGGGTCAAGGATCATCCTCCATGTTAAATGTATTTGCAGATACATGTTATAGATCATTGTGATGACTACCACAAAGGAACAACCAACTCTTGGAAATCTGCAAAGCATGCTACAAAGGCAACAACAATCATACCATTCCGAGAAGCTCATCATTCAAGAAGCAAATCAAGAGTATGCATAGCTACGCTCTGAAGTACCTCGCAGACATAGTGATGACTGGGCCAGAGACTAGAGACGTGGAACTATCTACCGAGTTTGCAGACCACCCCTCTTCAGAAGAGCTCCCTTAGATTCAGTAGCTGTCATATATGAGCGATACTTGTATAGATGAGCAATGCTTTGTATTTTGTATTTATTCTCAGAATGTTGTAAGATGAGATTGATGTATAGATGCCTAAGAGATCTACAAGATTGAAGCGTGTACAGATCATTGAGAGTCAAATGTAGTGTTGTGCTCTTTTTTCTTGGCTATTGGGGTTTTCCACTGGGTTTTCCATAGCTAAAGGTTTTAACAACGTAACCACAATGACTCTGGATCCAGAAGTATCCACCCCTAAATCTTCCACAAATCAGGAAAAGTTATGGAGAATTGTACTCTTTTTCATTGGCTATTGGTTTTTCCACACTGGATTTTCCATGGCTAAAGGTTTTTACGATGCAGTTATCCTTAACTTAGGATCTGGAAGTATCCACCCCTTATGATACTTATAAGCACAATGGATCCTGCAGTATTCATATGTTGAGTATACAACGATGGTTGGATAAGGGGAAGTGTTATGAATAAGGCCCAATGGGCCTATTGGGTATCCACCTACATTGTATCCAATAAGAAGTCTATATATATGAGGCTAGGGTTTCCTAGCCCTCAACCCTTCACACCACTTACTATAATATAATTGCAAAACTACACTGAACTTATCATGTTTCAATAGATCTCCTACCGCCTTTTAACTGAAAATTGAATTAACGAAACTTCCCCCATTTTAATAATAACACCCAAAAAACATTATAAAATCAAGTCAAGGAACATTTTATGCATTACTTAACACCTGACCATCATATGATGACAAACATATGTGACGTTAGTGACTTTTCTAAAACCTAAAATGAAAGTATAATGTAATTTTACGATTATATCATAATAAGAGATATATTTAAAATTCGGTAAAAATATGAGGCAGTTTTATGAAATTAAGGTAAACTATGACCTAGTTTTTATGAAATTAAGATGTCACTTCGTGCTTCGTTCAATGAGTTCTGAGATTGATCTCCTTGAGAATGGTTTGGTTTGAATGATATGAATGGAAAATACCAATAGAAGCTTCAAATCAAAATTTAAGAATGTCTAGTCATTGTTGCGTAATATTAACTCCTTGCTCTTTTTTACATCGAAGAATTTGTCAAATAAAGATGCTCACACTTTTTTAAAATCTGTAATGCCGAAAGGGTTTGTATGCACAAGACTACATGTGGGATTTGCTGATGAAAGTAATTATGGGAATGTGAGAACATGGAGCGGCTACGGATGATGGTATAGAATTGGGGCAGCTCCCAAAGTTGGGAAAGGTATTGATATCCATGTAGTCGAGCCTACTAAGAAAGGCGAGGTGGCTCATCAAGCATATGGAACCCACGTAGATGTCAGGCCATTCGCTTGGTCAAAGACAGTTCATGTTATGCCGGTTAAACTCACACGTCTTAAGGAAGAGGTTAATAAATAAGCTCAGTAATGGCATAGTGGGTGGACATCCATTATGCCTTAATTCAAGGACCAAACGTGCCACTATTATGCCAACGCGGTTACTCACCAACGACACTAAAGGGACTTATCCACCTATAAGAGGACTAAACCTCAAAAGAAAAGGGGACACTCCAAAGATACTAAGCACAAGGTACTCTAATAACTTCTACTCTTTACTTTCGACATGATATTTCTTCTTCCTTTGCTCGGCGCGATAGCTCTACGGACGATCTCCCTTAGGTCAATCCCGCTATCCCGAGTTTTCTTAAGTTCCCTACTTACTTAAGCATCAGAGGGGATTTTGGGTAGGAACCCAGATCCGACCCCCTATCGATTGTTTGTGTTACAGATATCTCGGCAAATGACCCCCCTAAGTACCTCGGATCACCTCTGAGCTAGGTCGGTCCTTGCTTCGGTAGCTCGGCCACATCCATCCAAACCCGAGCTACCTCCACGCAGGCCCGATCATACCAGCTGACGCGGACTTATGCGAACCCCGCCAAGGATGACGAGACCCTACAACAAAGAGGAACCCAAGATCGTTCTACAATCAGAATTTGGATGGATAACTCGACCTGTTGTGACGACAAAAGCAAGAACCTTGGTATAAATGACCTCAACCCCTTGCTTATTGCATAACAAGAACCTCGGTATAAGGAAGACGCCACAAACGGCGGTGGAAATCCATTTGATAAGTCAATGGTGAACGCCACATGAAACTCCCGATAAGTTCGAATAGTTTTTCAAAGAATCAAATAGAAATTCTCTCAGAATATTTTTCCCGAATAATCAACTCTTTTTTTCCATTGCTTAGATGCTTTTTAATATGCTAAAAATAACAAGCAAAGTTCTTAAATTTTAAGCTAAAATTATGGCTAAAAATCAGCCTATTAATTGACTGATAACATACCAGAAAATAGAAAAAGAAAGAAATTATCTAGGCATGCAAGCCTTCCAAAAAAGAGTATATTGGCATGCAAACCTTCCAAAAAAACATGCCACTTTACATGCTGAATTCTAGGCATGCAAGCCTTCCAAAAAGAGTATCTTGGCATGCAAACTTCCCAAAAAATTTAATCATAAACACACCAATTTACTTGCTGAATTTTAGCTAGCCGTCGCTTCTAGAACTTCGAATCATGTTGAGTCATCTTTGTTGAACACATGGCACATGCTCAATGGGCCTCCATAAATTTGCTTGAGCCCAAATCTCTTGAATCAACCCATTGAGTATGAATTGAATCGGAAAATGCACAACGGAAGTGCGCCTTCCACTCCCAAGTGTAGAAACGTCAATGCAATATAAAATTATAACCGGTGGGTACCGGGTCGGATCACGGGGACAAGTAGTTCTACACTGACAAGTTTGATCGATAAAGAAAGGTAAAGCGTGATACAACCACCTCGCTAAGTGAATGGTAGTGGGAAAATGTGTGGTGAAACCATCTACCAAATTAACAACCTAGGGTGGAAGTATCGGGGAGGAAAATAGGCGAGGAAGCTTGTATGGTGTGTGGGAATGAGGTTGCTAAGCATATGGGTTCAATCCGAGGATAACTCAATTGTCTTTCTGGCTAAGGAAAGAGCAATCGGTGGATGTGACATTTTATTGAACACATGGTGTGCAATGAAAGTATGGTATGGAAAATCGAGATAATAAACAACCAAGCATATATGAATGGTACCACTAGGCAAACTCCACTTTAGGGATACCTACTAGGGTCCCTAATTCAAAGTATATCCCAAAAAATCCTACCACATAAACTTTAGAACATGCTAGAATTGAAATTCCATAGCTCAAGCAAGCAACATCACCACACAACCATACACAATGAGATCTAGCTACTCATAGCAATAAAAGAGACATTTCATCTCTAAAAACCATCATCCAATACTACTATAATAACCAAAATCATATACACAAAATAAAGGGAAGAGATCACCAAAGATTTCTCTTAAGAAAATACAACTTTCCCTCCAATGATTGTGCTCCTCCAAGCTTTCTTGCTCCTCTCCAATGACATCTAACCCTAAGAATGAAGAAGAAGGAGAGTGGAATGAGGGGAATAGAGGGGGAGAAGCCCTAAAATAGTCCTCAGCCAAATTGGGTTTGGAAATAAGTCAAACGGGTCAGATTCTGGCCCAAACCCGCAAGCAATGCCCAAAGCAGCAGAAAAATTTCAGCACCATCACCATATCTTGCGAAAATTCTAGAAAAATCATCCGACCTCGGAATGACGTGTTCCAGGCTACGATGGAACAGTAACAAAGTGTACTACGACTGAAAAGTATCACTAGGCCGGAATATACACTGGCAAGAGGGGAATAGCAGAATTTACAGCCCAGAAATTTTCAGCACCGTCACACGGTCTTCCAAAAAATGTAGTAAATTTCTCTGACCTCCAAAAACTCTGGAAAAATATGCATTGGAATCGGGACTTCATGAACTTCAAATAAAAAATAATAGGAGACCAAGATGAAGATGACAATAAGCTGTAAAAATTACGTTTTGTACATATATAAACGATAAGCTCCAAAGTATGATAATATCATGAAAACGCGAATAATGGAGCTAGAATGTGAACGATACGTGCACAAAGAGTATCGAAATGGGGGGATAAATATACAATTTTTATTCCGAATCACATCTCTAACTAGCTTTTTGCTAGTCCCTAGTAAAACAATCGATAAATTCGGATTCTCAAACAAAGCACATATCAAATTCAAAATTATTCATGGCGAAAATAAAATTTTCAACAGAATCTCAAATTCAATATACCAATCCATGAATGAGAACAAACCCATGAACAACACTTCAATTTGGTTCAAATAAAGGAGAACGTGCAATGTTTTGCACGAATGAGGATTAAAACACAGTGTATCATAGTTTCACAAATCTCGAGGTTTTGCCAAAAAACACTTTCCTAATTTGTGGAGGTTGGATGTGTGAATTTATTTGTCCTTTTCTTTGTATGAAACTTAGGATGACCCATGTAATGAGTTTTCGGTCAGTGACTCCCAAGTCAGACGATTTCAGGGCATTGGCCAAAAAGGACCACACGGACCTAATAACTCGAATCACCTAAGATTCACTTATTCTTTTCTTGTGCACTCCCCTAAATCATATCTTTTGACGCGAATTGTAATACCCTGTATCCCTATATACGTATATATGTAGGTATTTTTGGGCGTAGATAAGTGCGTATGATTTTTGGGGAGTATGCCCGTATTTTTCTTTAATTATTTTGGTGTAGGAATTTATTTTAAAATATTTTAAACTCATTACTTGAATTTAGCATATGAGAGTATTTGGAGAAATACATGTATTTGGTGTGTATGAAGTATTTCTTCATGTATTTTTAATTTCTTAAAATACAAAATACACATTTTTCTTACCATGACAACACATCCTATTATGTGTCATATTGTTAGTTAATTAGAGAACACATGGCAAAAATCTTGACTAAATGGATGGTGGAGAGGATTTTAGGGATTCCTAAAAACTAGGCATGGAAAACAAAATACAAAAAATTCAAGAAAACCCTCATTTTTCTCTCCCTCACCCCCCAAAATTCTGGTCAAAATTCCTCCTCCCCTTTCTCCCCTCTTGCACCACCACTTCCTCCTCCATCACCACCAATTACTCCTCCCCTTCCACCACCAATGACCCCTCATCATTCCAGCATCTAAAATTAGTCCAAATTAGCCCCAAACCCCTACTTTTTGGAGATCAATTGGAGCTTGGAGAAGGAGGATAGGTGGCTCTCCATCAAGGACTAAGAAGGGCCAAAGAAATATTTTGGAGGACTTTTGCAAGGTAGAAATTCCTTTCACCTAGGTAGAATTTAGTTTTAGGACAAGGAGAATTGAATTAACTTTCATGAAACACCTTTGTTCTTCATGCTGAAATTTGATCTAGAAAAACTGAAACTTTGACTAAGTGCTGGGGTTAATTGGCTAATGGGAATGCTTTGGAAATTTTATATGTTGGGTATCTCATTGTTATGAACAACTTTCATTTAGATCAATTTTCCAAATTCTAGCCGTATGATTTTATAAACATTTGGATATGCAAACTGGTGTTTCAATCAAAACTGTTCTGAAATTCCAGTATTTTTATTCTCTGTTAAACTGAGAATATCTCCCAACGTAGATGAAAGAAAAATATGAAAAAAATATATGTTACTCATATTGTAGTCCTTAATAACTTTCACGTTTACAAGTTTTGCAAATTCGGATTGAAAGCTAGGGTAAAAACTCAGTTTCTAAAACTGGTCTGTTTTTAGACAGTTTTGACACCTTTCAGTAAAACGAGTAGAACTCCATGCACACTTTATAAAATATTATGATCTTGATGCCGTTGGAAAGCTGACTTCAAGATATTCAACCTGTAATTTTTTTAGATTTTAATTCTGTCTGTAACTTGTAGAAAAATAGACTTGAACTGAACTCAGTTTCTGGTTCAGAATGCTGAAATTATACCTGTTAGGAGAAAATCCACCATAAATCACATATGTCAACTGAGCTTATGAAAATTGGCCAGTGAAAGGAAAACACCCATATCTACAACTTTCGTGAAGGGACCAGACACCAATTCTGACTGTAGATAGGCTAAAAGTGATATTCTTTCTGATGTAACAGTTTTGATATATTCATATGCTAATTTTGCTTAGTACTTATCATGGTGTAGTTTTGTTTGAAGTTAAGTTTGTTTGTGCTAATCATGTTCTCAATGACATGCTCTTGATACATGTAGTTATGCAGATGGTTCATGAAATATTCGTTATGTCAATAATATTTTAGTTCAATTTGTTTATGCTTTCACATTAGTATGTTCATAACGATGAGTTTGTGATGATATTCCATGCAATTCTTTAATTGAGGAGATGATGATGATGATGATATTTGTTAAAAGTTGGTTAAAAGCGGTATTCAAGACCGCTAGATGATTCGTTGACAAACGAAGTAACATCTTAAAAACTGAGAGTGAGAATGAGGAATGTATCAGTCCTCCTAAAGGAGGGTGACACGGGTTTGGGGGAAAACGGGTAAACTTTAGGAGTTAAGGAGCGGACGTATGAATTATGATTTCTCGCCCGATGTGTTGCCCCCAGAAGGGGAGTTGGAGAGGGCTAGAGAGGCCGCTGGTGTACTCGTGATGCACCATGACGGTAACTGATGGTTTCCTCCGTTTGTCCGACAGAAAAACCGAGCTGGTCTCGCTCCAGTACCTTGCCCCGTTCGGGTACGGAGTTGCGAGAGGCCCCCTCCGGTGCTCGTGTTGCTGGTTGGGGTACCACTTTTTCACCCACCCTCGGTGAAGTCCGCCTCCTTAGCGTCCTACGGTTTACACGGGTTCCAAATATGTGAATCAACAACTTATAGTAATTGTCTTTAATTTATAAATGTTGTTATCTCATGTCTCCTTACTTTTGTTTACTTTAATGCTGCTATCCCATGGTAACATGTTCTTATGCTTCCTTTCAATATCTGCATTTCATAATACGGTTTCATATGCATGTTTTGCAAGTTCTTATAACTAAGTTCGTGTGTTGGAATGTGATCACTTTTATGCAACATGAACCTTACTTGTTAGACCACCCTCCCCTAGATATGCAGACTAGTTCTAAAACTGGGTCCTGCTAGAGTGTTAGGAGTTTTACTGGGTCACGCGTTGATGTGTCCCCGTTGACTTTCAGGTCATGTGAGTTGGAGGTTGGAGATAGCGGCTGGAGCTTTGGAGTTGGTGATCTGTTGTAGTATTGGGTGGTGAGGGGTATGATGAGAGACTTGTACTTTTGGTGTTTCTTTTTCGGGTGGACCTTTGTACTTAGAGTTGTGAATGTGAAGATGTTGGTGTATGTATAAGATGTATCAATGTATCAATAAAATGGAATATTGTACTTTTGTTATTTTCTCAGTGTTTTTATCTGTGATGGAGTTTTACTTGTACTTCCCAGCACGTGCGTAGTACCTGCGGTGTTCTTCCTACTCTCTTCTTTGCTTTCTTTTTACGTAACACTCGCCTCTTCGGGAATACCTGATACGGATTCGTACTTATCGGGTATCCCGGAGACCGGGTCGTTACACGAATCCCCAATGCTTCTTGAGGCACAAGGACCCGGCTACTCGACAAAACTAGAGGAACGATGCACTTATTCTTTTGCTTTCTCTTTTTTGTTTTCCTTTTCTTTTGCTTTCTTTTTGATATCTTTCTTTCTTTCTTTTTCAACACACCAACCAACCGCACTAGGCACACAATCAAAACCTATCGAATTGAAAATTACTCTACTCAATTGGCTTAATCCATACTCATGCATGCAAAGCTTGTTCAAAACTAATTTAACCCATTTTGAAGACAAAATTCATGGAGTTATGCACTCACATCATAAATGGCATATTAAAATTGATCCCATGAAGAAAAATCAATAAAATGAATGCCAATCACAATTTAGGAGTTTGAAAATAAAGTTTGAATCCAAATGTATGCTTGAATATGAAGCGTGTAAGGGATTAAGCATAAAGCTAGCAAGTGAGCAAGGAGGGTAAATGATATATAAGCAAGATATTGGGTGATTGCAAAATGGATGTCTAAAAAAATTCTAAGCAAAAAACCTAGCATTTATAAAGATTCTAACACTCTCCCCCAAAATTAAAATACACATTGTCCTCAATGTGGGAAGAGTAATAGATCTCGGCAAAAGATCCTAGAAAAGAAAAGAAAATCATACGAAAGCAATACAATAAAACATTTATTTTATTTATTTACACTACTGGATAGAAGTCACCGCGGTTAAAAGGTGGATCTCAGATGTATAACGGTGGAGGTAGCTGATCCATCAGCTCCTTTCGATCCTCCGACAGCTGCTTTGAAGCTAGGCCTCCACCGACCTCTTTGGATTCTAGCAATGCAACTCCAAACGTCTCTTTTGGATAATGTGTGTCATATGGGAGACGAGCTGCATCAATCCAATCTGTGTCCTCATGCCTTGGAACAAAAGCATTCCAAAATGGGTTGTCAGAAAAATAATTTAAATGTAAACGATGACAATCTGAATCAAAAATGTGCGAAAGTGCAAATTGGGATTCAGAAATTGGGATCCAAAAATTGGGATTCAGAAATGCAAGGCATGATATGGTGGAAACTTCCATGAATAATGGCGCTACGATGTGGTTGATGCACGATCTCATGAGGAGAGGGAACTGGTTGCAGAGACAAATATGGAGAAAAAGAAAACTCAGGCTTGATATAAATCATTTCGCATTTGCCTTCGCTCTCCTCATCCTTGCTATCAAGAAGTACATGCTCTGCAGTCATCCCCAGGCTGTCCTGAAAATCATCGTGGATGATGGCCTGGTGCGCATCCCGAGGTGAAGGGTATATGACCTGTTGCACTGAAGTAGGAGGAAGGTCTAGCTCGGGCTCCGTCATGGTCTGTAAACTCACTCCCTCACCCATATCATCCTCCTCCTCATCAAAGTAAGACATCTCAGTAGTCCGTCCCATGCACTCATACACCTCAAAATGGGAATATGATGTAAATGGAAAACAAGAATCCGGCTCTCCAAAATCATCGATCTCGCTCATGCCTTCACATGCCTCCACCTCAACATCACCACCAATAAAGAAATGCATCATGTCATCAACATGGTCGACACGCACCCCATCGTCCATCTCCTCTGGCTCCTCAAGATGTGGACATTCAGCTTCCTCTACTTGGCTCCAATGCACCCCCATAATCCTGTTCTTCTTGTTCTTCAATTGGGTCACATTGGAATGAGCCCACAGCTGGCTCCTCGGGCTGCTCCAGAACCTGTTGGACTGCGTCCTCATACTCTGCAAGGTCCCTCAGGTAACACCATGAATCCTCGGTCGAATAATCAAAGAATTCTCCACCGCAGCTCATCTGCACGAAATCTCGCTCAGATGGTGATAACCCTGTATAAAATATCTGCAAGAGATGATCCTCGTGGAAACAATAATGTGGGCATGCAAACATCAAATAACTGAACCTCTATGCCAAGCCTGATTGTAGGCCTCTCCATCAGCTTGGGTAAAGCTTGCTATATGCTGCTCCATGGCCTACCGCCCCTGTACCTGCTCCAAGAAAATAGGCAAAAACATTCGGAGAAATTCAGACTGAATGACAACCAAGTAAAATGCGAGTCAAGAGACAATGAATCAAACCACATTCTAGCATTATCTTGCAAAGAATAGGGGAAGAATCTAAAATATATGCAATCATCATAAATATACCCTCCAAGACAAGAATACATTCGCTCTTCAAACTTTTTCATACGTAAATGAGGGTTCTTCCACTCCGAATCAATGTAGGAAAAGTCCAAAGATGATGCCATTTTTTAAAAAAAATTCTTCGAGAAAATGAAAATAAATAATCAAAAGACTCGATAAGTGGAAAATTAAAAAATGGAAAGACACGACACTAAGAGATAGAAGTATCGCACTAAAACTTTCAAAATCAATCAAAAATGCAAATAATAGAAACCGTTGTCCCCAGCAACGGTGCCAATTGATTGAACCAGAAAATGCACAACAGAAGTGTGCCTTCCACTCCCAAGTGTAGGAGCGTCAATGCAATATAAAATTATAGCCGGTGAGTACCGGGTCGGATCACGGGGACAAGTAGTTCTACACTCACAAGTTTGATCGATAAAGAAAGGTAAAGCGTGATACAACCACCTCGCTAAGTGAATGGTAGTGGGAAAATGTGTGGTGAAACCATCTACCAAATCAACAAGCTAGGGTGGAAGTATCGGGGAGGAAAATAGGCGAGGAAGCTTGTGTGGTGTGTGGGAATGAGGTTGCTAAGCATATGGGTTCAATCCAAGGATAACTCAATTGTCTTTCCGGCTAAGGAACACGCAATCGGTGGACGTTGCATTTTATTGAACACATAGTGTGCAATGAAAGTATGGTATGGAAAATCGAGATAATAAACAACCATGCATATATAAATGATACCACTAGGCAAACTCCGCTCTAGGGATACCCACTAGGGTCCTTAATTCAAAGTATATCTAAAAAATCCTACCACATAAACTTTAGAACATGCTAGAATTGAAATTCCATAGCCCAAGCAAGCAACATCACTACACAACCACACACAATGAGATCTAGCTACTCATAGCAATAAAAGAGACATTTTCATCTCTACAAACCATCATCCAATATTACTACAATAACCAAACTCAAATACACAAAATAAAGGGAAGAGACCACCAAAGATTTCTCTTAAGAAAATACAACTTTTCATCCAATGATTGTGCTCCTCCAAGCTTTCTTGCTCCTCTCCAATGGCCTCTAACCCTAAGAATGAAGGAGTGTGGAATGAGGGGAATAGAGGGGGAGAAGCCCTAAAATAGTCCTCAGCCGAACTGGGTTTGGAAATAAGTCAAATGGGTTGGATTCTGACCCAAACCCGCAAGCAATGCCCAAAGCAGCAGAAAATTTTAGCACCATCACCATATCTTGTGAAAATTCTAGAAAAATCATCCGACCTCGGAATGACGTGTTCCAAGCGGCGATGGATAGGAATGGCAATATTGCGGGGCGGGGCGGGTATTTAACTACCCAAGCTTGCCCCGACCCATCTACAGGCCGGGGCGGGGCGGGTCGCGGGCCGGGCCGGGGCGGGTTCTTTCTTACCAAAACCGGGTCGGGCCGGGTCGGGCCGGGTCGGGCCGGTCGGGTCAGGTTATTAGTGCCCTCCATATGAATCCCAAATAAACATTTTAATTGTGAATCGGGAGAATTTTGATTTATTTGGTAATTTGGAATTGGGAATTGGCCCAATTAGGAGAACCGTGGAATAGATTATGAGTTATGTGTTATTCACTGACAGCATGGTCCGCATCAAAATAGTAAGGTTTTTTTAGAACCTCTATAGTTTACCGGGGCGGGTCGGGGCGGGCTGGGT
This sequence comes from Scilla litardierei, assembly GCA_030789695.1. Taxonomy (NCBI): domain Eukaryota; kingdom Viridiplantae; phylum Streptophyta; class Magnoliopsida; order Asparagales; family Asparagaceae; genus Scilla; species Scilla litardierei. The sequence continues at coordinate 24,095,264 of CM061141.1, forward strand.
CGCATACAAAGCCCAAGCTTGCCCCGACCCGGCTGCGGGTCGGGTCGGGCTGGGTTAAAACCGGGTCGGGCCAGGTCGGGCCGGGCGGGTCAGGCCATTACTGCCATCCCTGGCGATGGAACCGTGACAAAGTGTACTATGACTAAAAAATATCACTAGGCCAGAATATACACTGGAATTATAGCAGAATTCTGCACAAGAGGGAAATAGCAGAATTTACAGCCCAGAAATTTTCCGCACCGTCACACTGTCTTCCAAAAAATGAATTAAATTGTTCCGACCTCCAAAAATTCTGGAAAAATATGCGTTGGAATCAGGACTTCACAAACTTCAACTGAAAAATAATAGGAGACCAAGATGAAGATGCCAATAAGCAGTAAAAATTACGTTTTATGCATATATAAACGATAAGCTCCAAAATATGATAGTATCATGAAAACGCGAGTAATGGAGCTAGAATGTGAACGATACATGCACAAAGAGCACCGAAATGGGAGGGTAAATATACAATTTTTATCCCGAATCAAGTGCATCTTTGAACTTCTTTGCTCGCGAACGCGTAACTGGTCCAATTGGGACTTAAACGGGATCATTTGAAGTTGTGCTATGATTTGCATCAAGGACCCACACCATCTTAGCTGTCCGAGTCAACCCACTTTACTGTTGGTCGGAATCCATCCGTCAACAGATGCTTGAGTGGTATTTGATTTGGAGGGTGCAGACAGCTGTTGATGGAGTAGAAGGCTTGGTTATTGCTGCTAATACTTCAGGATGAGAGGTTTTGCCAGAGAGAATGTGTTACTGCCATCAATGAACACACTTGAGTGATATTTAGGATTTTTGTCAAAATGGCAAAAATGAAAGAAAGAGAGGAGAAGTGACGTGGGGATGTGATTTTTTCACCATTTTAGACAAAAATGGCGAATACAGCTGTGTATTTAGCAATCTTCTATATCTAAGCTTCTGTTGAGGTATGGCTTCACTTTCTATGATGTAGTTTTGTGTTCGTACTGCCTTGGATTGATAGATTCTTCTTCTATTGTTTTGTTTTTATTTTGTTTGCTTCGTGTTGTGAAATATTTTTTCTATTTTGTGATAGGAAATTTATTATATTTTTGTTGTATTCGGATATGGGGTTTTCACAAAAAATTTCTATATGCATTAAGAGGTGGTGAATGAGTTTACTGTTAAAACAATCAACTATTGTATAACAAGGTAAAAGATGAAGGGAATTGCTATTGGGACATACCTAATTGCTGGGTTCGCATAGGTCTGTGAACTCAACAATTGGGTCTGTCCCAATAGCAATTTCCAAAGATGAATACAAGGAATGACAAACTTGTAAATAAAGTGATTGTGCGCGTGAGTAAAACGGTGAGCGTGCGTATCAATTGAAATATGGTTGTTGACGAACGAGCTTGAACGAGCTTGAACGAGCTGGAACAAGAAGTTTAGTTTTGTTCAAGAACAAAATCCATGTTAAAGCTCTCTGTTCATTTACTAACCGATCTCTAAAAACCCGTTCAATCTTATTCGTTAAGGTTACCGAACAAATGTAAACGAACATTTTCCTAGCTTGTTCACGAGCAGTTCTTCGAATAGTATGTTCGTTAACAAGACTTATAAAGCTTGTTCCTGAACATGTTCATGAACACACAATCAATCTTGTTCACGAACAGATTTTCAATCAAACAAACAAACGTCAATTTTTTAATCAGGAATAATTATATTTAACCATGATTGCCACTGACTAAATTAATTAAATAAAAGGATTAAATATTAGCAAGACAAAAACAACAAATCCAACATAAAAGCTCCATAAATCTCATTACAAGCATCCTTTCCAAGCATAGTAAAAATTATAATATTTGTCTTAATGCAATACAATATAAGAACCCAATATTCTTACAATTCCACCATCGATGTATTATAATGAACACTTAAAGAGCTTGTTCATGAACATCACTTAACGAGCTTTTTCACAAACACTTCATGAGCTTGTTCATGAACATAAACGAACGAACACAATTATGTTTAAGCTCTGTTCGTTTACTAACCGAGCTCTAAAAATCTGTTCAAGTTTGTTCAATAAGCTTACCGAATGAACATAAACGAACATGTACCGAGCTTGTTCACGAGTAGATTGTCGAACGTTTTGTTCGTCAACAGAAGTAAGCAATTCCCTACCACTTATTATACTTTATGGGATTCAATTACCAAATATCTGATCATTACTTCTTCAACTTGTAGCTACATTAATAAGAAGAGGATTTATTAATAATAATTAGAGTTTAAGCTTCAAAGGTAAAATTAAAAATGAAATATTGTTTATTATAATAGTAAGCAACAAAAATAAAATCAGAAAAATAAGAATTTCCTCAAAAATGTGAACAGTAAAAAAAGTAACAGGAAGCACTTGGAATGAGCAACCAGGGTCGCAAGGCATGTTCCCTTCGTTCTCTGCCAGTCCAACGAGACACACAGCTGTTTCATACAAAATACTGAGCATCAGATACTTTGTGGAATTTCTTAAAAATTATAAAAAAATTAAAATCATTTTAAACAAATAAAATTGAGCAATCTCAGCCGAAAGATGGTGATCAATTTGCTAAAATAATCATTTGATTATCGACAACAAAAAGCAATTACATCACAGATTGCACATTGTTAGAGTCCAAGCCGCTGGAGCTGAGCTAGAAGATGAAGAGGGCTTAGTGGGTGAAGACGAAGACGAAGACGAAGCAGGGAAATTGAGGGAAGGTGATAGCTCATTTGAATCGGGTCCATCGGATTGGGTTCGGCTTCAAATCAAGCCGTCCAATGACGATCAAATCGGGACCATCCATTTGTAAGTTTAGTTTTAGGCGACACCGTTGATATCTTTAAATGAAAGGGGGCCCTCATAGCCGTTGGAGTCTTAACGAATTGAAGGCTATTGTTACTTCGTCTCCAAATATTCGACGGAATGCTCAAGAGGAGTTGATGAAGCTCGTCGCCAGGCTGTCCAGGCAGTTATAACCTTTTCTGTTGGGAGCTGTCAAATTTAGTTAGTTTTGCTTGTAAGAAAGTATAAATACAAGGAAATGTAATGAGAATGATATCGATGATCATTTGTGCCATTTATCCTCTTTTTACTTTTTTCGGTAATTTTCTCTTCCATTAATAAATTTCTCTTTGTTTCCGCCATTTTTGGGGGAATCTTGAGCTTGAAACCTTGATTGAAGATCCGGTCTTCATCATTTGGTATCAGAGCAAGCTACGCAGCCACTGGGAAGAGAAGGCAGGAGGTTGAAGCCAGCTCTAAGGATACTGAGGGAGATCAGGGTCAGAGTTCTAACCCTGACTCTCAGGCTCTAGATGATCTCATCGGATGGAAAAATCAACAAGAAGATCGTCTCCGGGAGTTGGAGGTGAAATTGGGGTCTTAGATTTAGCATCAAGGTCAAATCATGGAGGCGAGATTGGGATATCCGATTCAAAACCTGACTACTCAGATTCAGTTGATATTGAACAAGTCCGACTAGCGATTCAACATTTATGAAACTCAAATCCAGCTGATTAGGAGTAATTAGAACAAAGGAAATGCAAGTGCGATCAATCAAGAATCTGGTTCTTAAAACCCGAGGGATGAAAGGAGTGGCGACCTTAATCTCAAAAGCGATAGGAGCTCAGAGAGGAGAGGCACACATGGGGTAGCTTGTCACGCCCCGCTTCCCATTAAGTTTGGGAGCGAGGACGCGAACGGGCCCGCATGTGCAAGTAAGGAGGATGTACTTTTTCTTTTCTTTCCTCCCTGACTTAACACAATAAGCGTCTGTGTGAAATCCCGTAGATTCTTGCTTGCAGTACTCAAAAACAACACAGGTAAATAAAACGTTATTACAATCTCAAATGTCTCAACAGAATTACAACAAATGGAGAAAAGAAGAGTGGGTCTTATGACCGTACAACAATTGAAAAGAAGTGCAATACTAGTTCAACAAGTCTTGGTCCACTGGTTCAGCTATCTCAATTAGTCCTCCTGGTGCTGTAGCTCGGGATCTGACATACATCCAAAAACATGAATGTATGTCAGCAAGGGTCTGCAAGTAGAGGTTAGAACCCAAGGCAAGGTATACAAAATTATACTGAATTTAAGAGGCATTAACGAATTAAATGAGATAATGACAAGAAGTCTAAACATGCTGATTTAAAATGGAATAGAGTAAAATACTCATAGCATGCAGTTCTAAGCAGTTTAACAAGTAGGTGAGCAGTTATGACATGACAGTTATAAAAAGTAAGCACTATAAACATGGCAATCCTGATGTACGAGCAAGTGAACACGATCTTTACAATTGCAATGCAATGCTTTCTATCATGCATAGGGTTCACACCTTTAGGTCGTGATGAGTGAGTTGTCCTTCTCACGGAGGCCTTCCGTGATTGGCGCTAACCCATCGCATACGGGTGGTGCCCTTAAAGAGAGTACACTTACATACGCCTAGTAGCCGCTCAACCCTAACCCCACCAAAGAATGTTGTGCTGGACACGAGCCAGGCGCTAAACCGACATATACTGGAACACGAGTCAGACTAGTCATATGTAACCCTACTAAAACACGAGCCAGACTAGTCACACATGACCGACGGAGTAGCCATATTACAAGCACGAATTCACGATTTCATGCACGAATTTGTCAACACACATGACATCACGAAAGTCACGATTTCGCCTTTAAGGCGCACGATCTCACGATATCACGCATTTGTTAAATATTCCAAGACATGCAGCAATTAAATAATATCGTCATTTATTTTTATACAGCATTTTCCATGTTTCCAAGAGTGTTGAAACAACTTTCACAATAATTTAACAAAAGGGTTGAACATGAGAGTTTAACGATTATGATACAGAAAACTAACTTTTCTTGTTATTATTCTAAACTAAGGTATATCAAGTTATATGCCGTTGGATCACTTTTTTAGTCACGGATGTCATGATAGTAATATCATGCGTCATTTTATGTGTAAATTTTGAGTTATACAACTTTACATGCAAAAGACCAATTGAATATCTTACCTTCAAAAATTCAATATAAATTGCATACTTGCCTGATTTCAGCGATTTTGGTGTCGTTGGGTTCGTCTTGACGGATACTACGTATTGGTACGTCCGGTTCTCTGTTTTGGTTAAACAAATCTCTGAAATAGATATATTGCGAGATAGTCAAAATATCAAGGTAATCCTTAAAGTGCGTTGGTCTAATTTTATTGGGCTCCCTGGCTAGGGTGATGTTTATATTATGTTACACAAACATGACACGCCTTATTTTATTCTGATTTATCTAACAATAAGCTGCTAAAATTTAATACTGGCTAGTTAATTAATATTAATAATCTCATTAACACTAACCTAATATTAGTTAATGATGGGGGTAAATCACCATGTTTAATAGTACGCCTACTACACACCTACCCCAACAAATTTTAATACAATTTCCTTTTCAAAATTATATTCATGTTAACACTACCCAAATATGTTAACTTACTCTGTCTCCTTTATTTTATATTATCACCCAAGGCTGTCTCTCTTTTAACTTCTTATTAAGTCAATGCCTCTACCTCTCTCTCTCTCACTGTCTTTCTTATTTCGTTTCTTTCTTTCTTTCTTTTTTTGTTTACAAAGTTAGGCAGCAAACAATGAAAACGCAGGGGGGGCATCTCACCTACGACGACGTGAGGAAGGAGGAGGGGGCGGCTCCGACGGTGCACCTGGGTGGCGCTCCAGCGATTGGCACTTTCCGGCGACGCAGGCACGGCGCAGAAGCCGGCCTGGCGGCGGCGGCCTCTAGTGCACTGGCGGCGACGCGCGCTTCTCCGACCAGGCGGCGTTCCTTGGGGCGGCGTGCTTCTCCGGGCAGCGGGGGATAGGAGGAGGGAAGGAGAAAAGGAGGAGGAAGATGAGGATTTGTTGATTTGTGATTGCTTTTGAATTTGAAATTATCCCTCAATGTTTTTGATTTCTGATTTCAAAAGAATCAGTTTGGGTTGTGTTTGGGAATTTGATTTTGGGGAGAAATTGTTTGGGGAGTTGATGTTTGTATTGATTTGGAGAAGATTTGTTTGAGGGCTAAATTGGGTTTGATTTGTTGCTGATTCTGGTTTGAGGATTTGGGTTCCGTTTTGGCGGTGATGAACAGATTTGAGAAATTAGGGATGATAAGGTTGTGGATTTGCAGATCAATTTGCAGGGGAGAAGACGTTGTCGTTGCCTTAAGAAGAGATAGCATGGGGACAGATTTCCAATTTGTCAAAGCAAATTAATTTGATTAGTACTGAATTAATTGCTAACTTTAGACTAATTGGAGAAAACGTGTTTGTAGATAGACGTGTTTGTTTTGTGTTTTGATTAATAGGCAAGGAAAACATCTGCCTTCAAAGAGACGTGAGTTGGTTTGACATGTTAAACACCCATTAGATTCTTAGTCAAATAGGTTAGGTTTGATTAAGATGAAAATTAAATGTAACCTTGACTAATCGTGAGGGGGAATGTATCTGATATGAGAAACGTGTTTCTCTCCTCTAATCCTTGTGTTTTAAAATTTAACATGAAAGATGAGTTAAGATAGAGGGTTAAAGGATTAAGGTAAATAAGTAAAATGTGATTAGTAAAATAAATTACTTGAAGTTATTAGTAAGATAAGTAAAGTGATTAGCAATTTGTAATTATTAAGATAATTAAGTTAAAGTGATTTGTTAAACTTGATAGTCAATTAATGATGACACAGTAAAAACGAAATCAGAGACGCGCTCGTGCTGACACGTAGCAGAGAACGTACGGACTAAAAATATTATCCGGACGATAGAAGTAAAATACTGGTACGCACGATTCTACACACGTCTAAAAATACAGGTCGTCACATTCTACCCACCTTAAGAAAAATTCCGTCCTCGGAATTCTTATCAATTAATGATTAGGAAACAATTATGGATAACGCTCTCGTATTTCTATTATGACCTGAAATACTTCAAGATGAAGAAATGAAATTGGTTAGGGAAAGACACAAGTGATGTGGTTAAGACTGAGTTTCAAAAAAAGTTCGGATGACTAAGCACCATCGATTGCCTTAACCGTTAGTGGGCAAGAGAAAAGACTAAGGATGGCTACCCAAGATGTGCAAGGATGAGGATGAGTGATAATAATGTATATACGTATCCTCCAAACAGCAACCCCAATATTCTAATACACAGGTTGCTAAACTCTTAACCTCAAACAAGTGTGCCTAAAATAAATCATTACTTCTCGTCTTGTCACCGAATAATGTTACAACTATAAGTATATCCTGAACTCAAATACTGGTCCAATATTATCTCTTTCCTTTTGATTTTTATCTCATAATTCTTGCCTTAAACAATTAATACTTTAAACAAGGTAACCTCGGAAGGAAAAATACCAACTATCCTCAACCAATACTTCTTACAAATTTCCTCGCTTCTTTGCTCATCAATGCTACGATAACATCTTTTTGGGGTTTGTACTGTACGATATCCTCTATACCTAAATTCTCCAAAGAGCTGTACATTCTTATAGGTTGTCCTATCCGTAGTGTATCATCCCTTACTCATTGTATAACCTAATTTGTAGTACTATAATTGTGACATCATCTAACTCCAACATTTATCATGCTCCCAACTCATTCTTCATCGTGACAACTCATAAGTTTAAACACCTTAATTAACAAACTATAAAATCACATCTCATCATTTCTTATTATATCTTATCCTAAGCAACTTAGATCAATTAACGCAACTATCCATTCGTATCAACATATCATATCATTTCTGACGTTTCCATCACTCCATTCACACGATGAAGTCTTGTTACTATACATACTCTACTAATCATCATCGTCATCATAAATCATGTAATATCTACAAGGTTACTCTCAGCTGCTACTAATATGAATTCCAAATCCGTAATGTACTCGTCTTTCTGTGCACCACTCATAGTAAGGAATCCTATTGAAGTCATTATGTATGGGTATATAACTTTGAAAACATCATTCTATTTATCATATAGTAAACAATCAATACAACTACAACTTACATCATCTCAAACTACTCCTATCCGTAATTATAATCCCTTAATAATAATAATCATATCTAACATCCTATTAACATAATGCATAACAAAAATTCAACATTGCTGATGATAGTAATAAAGATAGGAGATAACATTTTAAAAGAAAAGGTTATAACGCAAATGTAAAACTAATCTCATTAAAGTGGTAATAAGTAAATGGATGCACTAATGTGGTAACAAATAGGTTGTGTAGGAGACAGAGCTGTTTGATGTAACGAATCAAGTTTGCGACGAATGGGTTCAAGTGAGGCAAGGATATGGAGTTAGCTTGATCAGAAAGATGATCTTACAGGTGCAAGAAGTAAGAACGGACACGTCTATACGAGTGAAAAGTAAAGTACTGGTGGCTGCTCAAGTGTGGTAAGTAAAGCGCATGTAATGCATAAAGTAAAGGTGACTGTGACAATACAAAAGTAATGACGGTGGCATGTCATATGATAGCAACAATGTTTTAACCAACAGGCAATGTGATGACAATAGTAAGACAACCAGGTAGACACAATAACACTGAAAAGGACACGTAATGAGCGAGCATGAGGAAAACAAACGTCGCTTATCTATCTAATAGTGTAGGCTGGCCTAATAATAAAAAGTCTAGCGTAACTCCCAAACCAACCAGGCAGTCAGGGCTTGGAGGCATATGTTACTTCTATGTACCAACTCCCTTCCCATTTCTTTCTAGACACCGATCCAGTAGTAATTTTAGACCTCTCATTATTATACCGTTCTATCACGTTCGAGTAGTCTCGACTTATTCTGTGGAACAGTGGTATCAAATCAGTAGTCGTGACAAGAGTTAGCTTGATCAGGTGGCATAGAAATGGTTATGAATGATTAAATGGGAGTGTGGTAGGTATGTGTAAAAATGTGACAATATCCCAATAACGTATATAAGGATAGTGAGTATGTGATATAAGTTAAAACAGTAGATAAGCAAAAGACAAACGAGTCATGGGTGTAGAGATGTAGTGTTTGTTTCGTAAATGGAGATAGATTTTTTTTTGCAGAAATTTTTAAAGTATAAATACGATGAATACAGAACTAATACACTGAAATAGTTGAGGTTTTATTTAGCATGAAAAGTATTTAAAATTAATATATGGTCGGTTGTTTTGAAATTTGTTGTAGTATAGTAATAAAGAAAATGTCATACATAATCATGATTCACGTCCTTGCGATCCAACGGACACGGCCAGGGAAGTGACTAAGCCAGGATTACTTACCACCAGTCCAGCTAGGGTGATCCAACAAACTTAGCCCAGCACATTGACCGGATCATGGTCCATTGAAGGAAGCTTATCATTTATATGTGTGCCATCAACAAAAGGTTTAAAGATAAAGATCTCCATATGTAGAAAGTAAAATATGTGGGTACAGATAGTATAGATTAGAAATCATTAATAATTTAGTGACTAAAAATTTTAAGCGAAGGAAACTCAAAATCAAAGAATAATTTTAAGTCAGTTGAAAAATATGAGGCCTATGTATGTATATATATATATATATATGTATGTATATCTATTATACATTTGACAACGATTTTTGAATTCTAGGGCTGACTAGGACAAGATAAAGAGTGGCTGAGATTTGATCTTGGTAAATCAATGGTTAAGATTGGATTTTATGAAAATTGTTGGGGGAAAATGCCTTGGGAATATAAACTTTGAAATTAGAAGTGCCTTGGAAAAGAGTGTGGATATTAAATTTGGGGGAAAAGTGCATTGGGAAATATTGTGGAGATTAAATTTGGAAGAAAAAGTGCATTTGAAACCTAAACTTTGAAATTAAAAGTGCCATAGGAAAGATTGTGGAGAATCATGATCTATTAAATTAAACAAAATAAAAAATTTAGCGTAAAACAATTTAGCGGAACGACAAATTAGCGTAAAAATACATTGATGTTTGTTGTCTTCGGCGCCAGCTAATTTTTTTTCCAAATATTTGTTGTTCTGCGCCGAAGGCGTGGGCGCCAAATTTGTTGTTCGACGCCGAATTTGTTGTTCCGTTGTTCTGGGCCAAAGGCGCGGGCGCCGAATTTGTTGTTACAAAGATTTGTTGTTTTGGGCCAAAGGCGCGGGCGCCAAATTTGTTGTTCGACGCCGAATTTGTTGTTCCGTTATTCCGCGCTGAAGTCGCCCGCGCAATTTTTTTACAAAGATTTGTTGTTATGCGGAGAAGGACCGAGCGACAAATTTTTTGTTCCACGCCGAATTTGTTGTTCCACGCTGAAGACACCCGTGCCAAAGGTGCACGTGCCACTAAATATTTTTACACTAATTTATTGTTCTGTTTAATTTTGGCTGTGTAAATAATTTTTCGGGGAACAAAAATTTGTCGGGGAAATGTTAAATGAACCGTGCCCGCGGGCACATGTTATAACTAGTATATATATATATATTAAAGTTTTTTAAAGAATTTAAAATGGGCGAGAAATTCCATGAGAGGGAAATCGACAGTAGAATCAGTATAGTAATGCAGGTGATTCAAATGATAATGATGGCTGCCAGGAAGATCACGTGGATCGAGAGCAATGATTAGAATAGGATGATCAAATGTGAGTACGGGTAGGAAATGACTTGTGAAAAGTCTACGATAGATTCCTAATGTCAAAAATGGGATGTAAAATGAAGGGAGATTAAAAATTAAGGATATACTGATTTGGTTGACTAAGGATCAGGAATCTTAGGACTGTAATTTTCTAATGAAGTTGATCGGGGTAGAAATTTCTGGGTAAAGTGTTGTTTTGAGAGTCAAAATTGTAATATTATCCATGCTGTTTTAAAGTATTTTGCATGAGCATAGACTTGCATGGGCCACACTAAAACCTGACACGCCCCGCTTCCCATTAAGCTTGGGAGCGAGGACGTGAACGGGCCCGCATGTGCAAGTAAGGAGGAGGTACTTTTGCTTTTCTTTCCTCCCTGACTTAACACAATAAGCGTCTGTGTGAAATCCCGCAGATTCTTGCTTGCATTACTCAAAAACAACACAGATAAATAAAACGTTATTACAATCTCAAATGTCTCAACGGAATTACAACAAATGGAGAAAAGAAGAGTGGGTCTTATGACCATACAACAATTGAAAAGAAGTGCAATACTAGTTCAACAAGTCTTGGTCCACTGGTTCAGCTATCTCAATTAGTCCTCCTGGTGCTATCGCTCAGGATCTGACATATAAGTCAGCAAGGGTCTGCAAGTAGAGGTTAGAACCCAAGGCAAGGTATACAAAATTATATTGAATTTAAGAGGCATTAACGAATTAAATGAGATAATGACAACAAGTCTAAACATGCTGATTTAAAATGGAATATAGTAAAATACTCATAGCATGCAGTTCTAAGCAGTTTAACAAGTAAGGTGAGCAGTTATGACATGGCAGTTATCAAAAGTAAGCACTATAAACATGGCAATCCTGATGTACGAGCAAGTGAACACGATCTTTACAATTACAATGCAATGCTTTCTATCATGCATAGGGTTCACGCCTTTAGGGCGTGTAACGGCATGTTTTCTTCAACACAACTATTTGCGTGTTTAACCTATTTCTAAATTTTTTGAGCTATTTTATAATGGTTTGTTAGGAGTCTTAAACTGATTTCAAAATTTATTATAAAAATATTAAAGAAGTACCAGACTAGTTATGGAATATTTTGGTAAAAATCGGATTTCATCAAATACCTCCAAAAGATCTGATAAAAATTCGTTTTCAGATATTGCAGTTTTAGGTCAATGAATTTATTTTCTATTCAAACGTCTTCAAAACGTTTTCAAACTTCTGCAGTAGCATCCTGTGATCATTTGGGGCTTCCCACATTAATTTCGTAATTTTCTGATATCATTTCAATAGAGAACCCGCAAACCCGCTTTCCAAACGTTTTGGCCAAAAACTAGTATTTCCGTAGCCCAAATCCTGTAACGGTCTTCGTATTCGCGATCCTCGCGACGATACGATCCAGTGGGTATGTTTTCGTAATTTTTCGGACACGTTTACTAGTAGGGGCATTTTCGTAATTTCATGTTTATATTTTCACTAATGACTTTTGTTAACGAGGGTTTACCTATTACTAATCACCTTTACCCTATCTAATCCCTAACCTAACCCGCAGCTATCCATATTCTCTCTCAGCTACCCGTTCTCAGCAGCTCCGCCCATCCACCCCCCAACCAATCCCATCTACCCTCTCATTCTCTCTCTCTCTAACCCTATAAATGTTTTACAGGCATCTCCTCTCATCTCTCGTTCTCAACCCTCTCTCTATCTCTCTCACAGAGTCTCTCTTTCCCGTTCTCCCCCTATCTCTCTATCCTCTCTTCGTCGGAACGCCGCCCTTACCCACGCCCACCGCCGCTTCTCCGACGAGCACCGCCCGCTCTCCGATCTCGCCGCCGCCCGAAAACACCCCGAGCGCCGCCACCTCGACGCTCCGACGACCCCCTCGCCCGCTCGCCTGGCTGCGGACGACGCCGCCGACGCTCCGCCTCCTAGAGCCCCCCTCCGACGGCCACGACGTCGCCGCCTCTCCGAGCCCCCGAAGCGCTGCACAGCCTCCTCGAGCGACGCCGCCGCCCTCGTCATGCCGCCCCGCTCTCGACGCCGCCTTGCCCGCCCCCGCTCACCGCCGAGCCCCCCTCGCCCTCCGCCGCTGCCTGAAGCCGCCGTCGCCGCCACGAGCTCGCCGCCGTCGCCGTCAGCTTCCCCCCGCCCCCAGCCATGCACGAAAACGAACGTCGCTGCGTAAGTTTTTCGTAATGGCAAACTTGTAAATATGTCGAAATATTCGTATTTTCGTATTTAAATTAATTAATAAATAGATTTATTGGTTTTTAATTCATAAGTAATAATATAAGCCCTAGAAAAATGTGAGACTAGCTCCAGAAAATCAGAAATGACATTCTGGACCCAATGGCGCTAGTTTCATCTCAATCCGACGCTTAGTTTTTCCAGAATTAATTTTTAACCCTAAAAGTTAAATACATGATTTTCGTTCAAAAATCCGTATCTTCTTATTTTTACGTAAACTAATACTTGAGAAAAATATATGTTATAATACTCTTCGAGACGGTCGTTTTGACATCTCACTTGCAACTTTCCGATGCAGATTGCATCTAGAATAAATTGTGGAATAAATACGTCACTAATTGAAAGATAGTTTTTAAATAGTTTTTGAGCTTTTAAAAATCCTAAAAATTACTATAATCTTCAGAAAAATATTCCTTCTTGCAGTAAAATTATTTTCACCATATATAGTCTATATAAAATTTTAGAATCGTTTTCGACACCGTTTCAATCGGTTTAAAAATCAAAACGATCCAGTTTAATAAATGGAAAATAGGGTGCGCTTTAACCAATTGTTTCTTGTGATTGCAGGTACCAATCTTCGTGCACAAGCTCTTCTAGCTTCAAACTCGTCTTGCCATGACGAGCTCGATAAAGTAAGTCACGACAGATTCTAAGTTTAGAAAACTATTCTACTGTGCTTGCATGAACTTGTGACACTGCACCACTTATAGCCTCGAACGGCTATTTGACTTGAACCAAACTAGAGAACTAAAATGAAAGTAATCTACCAAAGATTACTTTGCCAACTTTCAACTTAGGTGGTTGTAGCACGCAACTACCAACTTGGGTAAATTGTGTGCTAGCCACACTACCACGTGCTCAAAGCACGGAAGTAACAGCTTTTGGTGTTGGACTTGTCTTTATCCTACTTGCTGGTTTTCAATGAGGAAGTCAACCAGTTGACCTGGTGTGACTAACATGTGGAACATCTTGTGGAACAATCTTGTGAAGAACTTGTACTTGACACGTCACCGGGGTTTCGGGTAACTCACAGTTGCGAGAGTACGGGAGTGACTAGAGTTCGATCTACATGTCAAGCTGCCTGTGTTTCAGCCTCCTGTCTAGCTGCCTGTGTTTCGGCAAACCATCCTGCTGCCTGGGTACCGGCATTCGTCTGGGTAGCACCCAGGCAAGAGACGAACTGAACGGTCACATATTGTACTCTCCGACTTGAGTCACGTAGTTCTAGTGTAACTTGCACAGTTACTTTCTTTACAGTACATGCACTTTACTTTCCTTGCCAGTACAGTTTTACTTTACGTATTCCATGCACGTTGCTTTCTACACTTGTACAGACACTGCACCGTACTTTACTTTACTTTCACTTTGGTCTGCTTGTGCGTAGTTACCTTTGTCATACTTGTACAGTACTCCTTTTCTTTGTTTAGAATTGTGGTGACTTACCTACGGTTCCATTTCCGTGGCACCGCAGACGACGTACATATGGAGGCAGATGCTCTAGAGTTAATAGCGCCAGACTTCGACCATGAGACCGCAGCTTTCAGAGCTATTTTCGGTGGTGTACTGTATTTTCTTTCTTTTAGGTATCGTTGGAATATTTGTGCGGTTGGATTGTACTAATGGATACTATTTGGGTATTTTTGTACATCTCTGCAACGTGACAATTTTGATTTCACTGGTTAACTGCAGAACCTGCGCAATTATCAAATAAGTAACGGGCCCCCGAGAGCGGGTCGTTACAGGTCGTGATGAGTGAGTCGTCCTTCTCACGGAGGCCTTTCGTGATTGGCGCTAACCCACCGCATATGGGTGGTGACCTTGAAGAGAGTACACTTTCATACGCCTAGTAGCCGCTCAACCCTAACCCAATCCAAGAATGTTGTGCTGGACACGAGCCATGCGCTAAACCGACATATACTGGAACACGAGCCAGACTAGTCATATGTGACCCTACTGGAACACGAGCCAAACTAGTCACACATGACCAACGGAATAGCCATATTACAAGCACGAATTCACGATTTCAAGCACGAATTTGTCAACACATATGACATCACGAAATTCACGATTTCGCCTTTAAGGCGCACGATCTCACGATATCACACATTTGTTAAATATTCCAAGACATGCAGCAATTAAAAAATGTCGTCATTTATTTTTATACAGCATTTTCCATGTTTACAAAAGTGTTGAAACAGCTTTCACAATAATTTAACAAAAGGATTGAACATGAGAGTTTAACGATTATGATACAGAAAACTAACTTTTCTTATTATTGTTCTAAACTAAGGTATAACAAGTTATATGCCGTTGGATCACATTTTTAGTCACGTATATCATGGTAGTAATATCACGCGTCATTTCACGTGTAAATTTTGAGTTATACAACTTTACATGCAAAAGGCCAATTGAGTATCTTACCTTCAAAAATTCAATATAAATTGCATACTTGTCTGATTTCAGCGATTTTGGTGTCGTTGGGTTCGTCTTGACGGGTACTATGTATTAGTACGTCAGGTTCTCTGTTTTGGTTAAATAAATCACTGAATTAGATATATTGCGAGATAGTCAAAATAATAAGTTAACCCTTAAAGTGGGTTTGTCTAATTTTATTGGGCTTCCTGGCTAGGGTGATGTTTATATTGTGTTACACTAACATGACACGCCTTATTTAATTCTGATTTATCTAACAATAAGCTGCTAAAATTTAATACTAGCTAGTTAATTAATATTAATAATCTCATTAACACTAACCTAATATTAGTTAATGATGGGGTTAATCACCATGTTTAATAGTATACCTACTACACACCTACCCCAACAAATTTTAATACAATTTCCTTTTCAAAATTATATTCATGTTAACACTACCCAAATATGTTAACTTACTCTGTCTCCTTTATTTTATATTATCACCCAAGGCTGTCTCTCTTTTAACTTCTTATTAAGTCAATGCCTCTGCCTCTCTCTCTGTCACACTCTTTCTCTCTGTCCTCTCTTCTCTGTCTTTCTTATTTCGTTTCTTTCTTTCTTTCTTTTTTTGTTTACAAAGCTCGGCAGCAAACAAGGAAAACGCAAGGGGGCATCTCACCTACGGCGACGAGAGGAAGGAGGAGGGGGCGGCTCCTGCGGTGCACCTGGGCGGCGCTCCGGCGATTGGCGCTTTCCGGCGATGCAGGCATGGCGCAGGCGCCGGCAGCCTCCAGTGCACTGACGGTGGTGCGCGCTTCTCCGGCCAGGCGACGCTCCTCGGGGCGACGCGCTTCTCCGGGCAGCGGGGGAGAGGATGAGGGAAGGAGAAAAGGAGGAAGAAGATGAGGGTTTGTTGTTTTGTGATTGCTTTTGAATCTGAAATTATCCCCCAATGTTTTTTATTTCTGATTTCAAAAGAATCAGTTTGGGTTGTGTTTGGGAATTTGATTTTGGGGAGAAATTGTTTGGGGAGTTGATGTTTGTATTGATCTGGAGAAGATTTTTTTGAGGGCAAAATTGGGTTTGATTTGTTACTGATTCTGGTTTGAGGATTTGGGTTCCGTTTTGGTGGTGATGAACAGATTTGAGAAATTAGGGATGATAAGGTTGTGGATTTGCAGATCAATTTGCAGGGGAGAAGACGTTGTCGTTGCCTTAAGAAGAGATAGATGAGGGACAGATTTCCAATTTGTCAAAGCAAATTAATTTGATTAGGACTGCATTAATTGCTAAATTTAGACTAATTGGAGAAAACGTGTTTGTAGAGAGACGTGTTTGTTTGTGTTTTGATTTATAGCCAAGGAAAACATCTACCTTCAAAGAGACGTGAGTTAGTTTGACATGTTAAACACCCATTAGATTCTTAGTCAAATAGGTTAGGTTTGATTAAGATGGAAATTAAATGTAACCTTGACTAATCGTGTGGGGGAATGTATCTGATATGAGAAACGTGTTTCTCTCCTCTAATCCTTGTGTTTTAAAATTTAACATGAAAGATGAGTTAAGATAGGAGGTTAAAGGATTAAGGTAAATAAGTAAAATGTGATTAGTAAAATAAATTACTTGAAGGAATTAGTAAGATAAGTAAAGTGATTAGCAATTTGTAATTATTAAGATAATTAAGTTAAAGTGATTTGATAAACTTGATAGTCAATTAATGATGACACGGTAAAAACGAAATCAGAGACGCGCTCGCGCCGACACGTAGCTGAGAACGTACGGACTAAAAATATTATCCGGACGACAGAAGTAAAATACTGGTACGCACGATTCTACACACGTCTAAAAATATAGGCTGTTACATAGTTCTACCTTTCTTGCAACCCAGAGTGCTCAAGCCAGAATTCCCTATCTTTAAGGGGGCTAAGGATGTCCTGCCGTGGCTCAGTCCGGGACAACAAATTTTTGCCTGTTACTATACTACATATGTTAATTGGGTCACTACATGCTCATTCTATCTGAGAGGGAGTGCGTTGCAATGGTTTGAGTGGGAAAAAATAACTGGAGATAATTTCCTTACTTGGGAGAAGTTTAAAGAGGAAATAGTGGTGCGATTTGGACCTACAGAGTTAGACAAACCCTTCACAGTTTTCTCTAATATCAACAAATTGGGACAGTAAAGGAGTACTTAGGGAAGTATGAGCAGATTGTGGGTCTATTGAGGAAGATGCCTGACGAATATCTGCTGGATAAATTCATCAGTGGTTTGAAGGATGATATCTGCCTTGATGTTATGGCTACAAGTCCTGAAACATATAGGAGGGCAGTTCAACTTGCAAGAACATTTGAAGAGAAGGTGATCCAATCAAGAAAAAATAAAGCCCACTTAATATCTAATTCCTTCCCTAGATCACATCAACCCCAGCTGCCATGAGCAACCAAAGAGGGAACAAAAGAAGGGATTACCTTTGTTCCTAAGGGAAGGTTGTTGACTCCAGAAGAAATCCAAGCAAGAAGGAAGGATAATTTGTGTTTTACTTGTAATGAGAAGTGAGAGATGGGTCATAAGTGTAAGAAGCAATTATATTATATGTTCTGGATATTGAAGAAGAACCTAATAGTGTTGAGGGTGAATTTGAAGAAATAATGAAGGAAGTTGCCCCAAAGCTGCAGGAGCGTGTTGTACAGAAATTTCCTTCTATAACCATCCCTGCTTTGATAGGAGTACCAGTTACCCAAACCCTTAGACTTAGAGCATGCATTAAGGGTCAAACAGTAAATATCCTAGTAGATACAGGATCTACCCATAATTTCATACATCCCAGGTTAGTGAAATCCTTGGGTCTGGAAATAGAGTAATCTGAATCTTTTGATGTAGTTGTAGCTAGTGGAGAAAAGATTCAGGGTTCACGCATTTGCAATGGGGTTCAAATTCAATGTCAAAAAGTATTAATATTAGCCAAATTACAGATACTGCCACTGGGAGGACATCAAATAGTTTTGGGCACACAATGGTTGAGACAATTGGATGATATCATATTCAATTTTAAAAAGTTGCAAATGAAATTTAACTGGGAAGATAAAGAATTCATATGTCAGGGCATAGTTCCTGTAAGTTCTTAACTAGTATAGGGAAAGAAAAATCATAAGGCGTCAGACATGAGGGTGAGGGATATTGGATACAACTTAACACATTGGAGTTAGAAGAACCCCAAGACTTAAAGCAACTGATAGAATTGGAAGTAGAAAATATTCCTACTAATATATAAAATATACTGATTCAATTCCCTAAAGTGTACAGAGAGCCAAAGGGATTTCCACCAAAAATGACTTGTGATCACAAGATCCAGACTGTAGTGAGAGCTAAACATGTTTGCATCAGGTCATATAAGCATGCCTTTTTCCTCAAGGCTGAAATAGAAAAGCAAGTATCAGATTATAAGGCCCAACTATAGCCCATATGCTTCTCCAGCGGTGATGGTGAGGAAGGCTGATTCTAGCTGGCGTATGTGTGTTGATTACCGTTCCCTCAACCAGCAAACTATTAAGGACAAATTCCCAATACCAATCATATATGATCTATTGGATGAGTTATATGTGACACATTATTTTTCTAAATTGGATTTAAAGATCTGGGTATCATCAGATACGCATGAATGATGATGACATCTGCAAGACCGCATTCCGTACCCATGATGTGCATTATGAATTCAATATTCAGGGAACATATCAGAAAATTTGTTCTAGTGTTTTTTGACGATATTTTAGTATACAGTAAAGATTGGAGAGCCCACCTTGAGCACATATACACGATATTGCAGATACTAAAGGAGCATTGGTTACTTGTTAAATTATCTAAATGTTCATTTGGGCAGAAATCAGTTGAATACTTGGGTCATGTGATTTTAGATCAAGGAGTGGCAGTTGACCCTAAGAAAATTGAAGCGATTAAGAGTTGGCCAATACCTAAGAATGCAAAGGTTGTAAGGGGACTTTAGTAATTTAGATGTGCTTACCATTGTCTGAATTTTGATTTAATACCACTTGGAGAAGTTCAACACAAATGCCCCCTTTTGAATCCTTGTATTTATCAAATACCTCTAAATTGTTTACAATGGAGGTGACCGCGAAGTTGCTGAGGGATAATTTAGAGGCAAGGGAGATAATGCAACGTTATGCAGACAAGCGTCGATCTGAAAGAAGCTTTCAAGCTGGTGATTTGGTGTACTTGAAGTTGCAACCATATCAACAGATCAGCCTTGTAATGAGAAAGACTCAAAATTTATAAACTAGAGTTTTGGAGAGAATAGGCGAAATAGCATATAAACTAGAGTTGCCTGCTGAGGCTCACATTCGCCCAGTGTTTAATGTCTCTCAGTCGAAGGAGAAGTTAGGGGCTAAGACAATTCTACAAGATTCCCAGCCAAGTTATACAGAAGAGATTATGGATAGGCCTGAAGATATCGTTGATTGAAGAGTGATACAGGAGTAGATGGCTTTAATATCTCAGGTGCTCATCAAATGGAAGCAGCAACCCTTGGAAGAAGCGACTTGGGAGTAATATTGGGACTTGGTGCACAGATTTTCTGCATTCGACCTTGAGTCCAAGCCAATGGAGTTGAGGAGAGGGCTTAGCGGGTGAAGACTAAGACGAAGCAAGGAAAGCGAGGGAAGGTGATAGCTCATTTGAATCGGGTTCTTCGGATTGGGTTTAGCTTCAAATCGAGCCGTCCAATGACGACCAAATCGGGACAGTCCATGAATCGAGTTCATCAGATTGGGTTCAGATTCAAATCGAGCCATCCAATGACGATCAAATCGGGACCGACCATTTGTGAGCGTAGTTCCAAGCGGCAACGTTGATATCTTTAAAGGATGCCCTCATAGCCGTTGGAGTTTTAACGAATTGAAGGCTACTGTTGCTTCATCTCCAAATGTTCAACAGAAAGCTCAAGGGAGTTGCTGAAGCTCGTCCCCAGGCTGTCCACTGCTGCCGCGCCAGCCGGTATAACCGCCAATCATTGAGGCGGTTATAACCGTTTCTATTGGGAGCTAATGGAGTTAGTTATTTTTGCTTGTAAGAAAGTATAAATACAAGGAAATGTAAAGAGAATGATATCGATGATCATTTGTGCCATTTATACTCTTTTTACTTTTCTGTAATTTTCTCTTCCATTAATAAATTTCTCTTTGGTTTGCCATTTTTGGTGGAATCTTGAGCATGAGACCTTGATTGAAGATCATGTCTTCACCACACATAACAGATCCCTAAAAATATATTGAATAAAAAACTAAATTAATTAAGATTTTGAAGGGGAGATCAGATGGTAGTGCATGATTTAAATAATTCATCATCTGAGTTACAGAAAACGTATATGGATTTGATATCATCACGCCTCCCCTTCAAGATCATTCAAAAAACAACAAATAAAACTACTAAATAAAAAACTATTAGAATCAAAAGAATCAGATAAAAAGCCAGTCACCATCGTCTGCTTTGAAGAGTAGACCGTAAGACTGGGGCGGCATAGATTATCATCACGCTCCCAAAATTGGAACACAAAATAAAACATACAAGAAACCGATGTATATATACTAGTGATGTGAGTAAACATCGATGAGATTTTCTATAACTTGAGATTCGATGATAAATAGACTAGTGATGTGAGTTGATTCTCAATGTTTTTGTCAAAAAGGAGTTATATATGTAGGTCAACCAGTGTATATAAGACTTTTCTATACAAAATTTGAAATTTAATTTAAGAACTACATTTAGACAACACATACGCTCACTTGCTGCAATTTTTTTGATATATCATAAGAAACTTGTTGCAATATTTTTGATACATCATAAGAAACTTGTTGCAATATTTTTGATACATCAGAAGGAACCATTATAATAAAAATAATATAATAACAATTTTTTTGATATATCATAAGAAACTTGTTGCAATATTTTTGAAACATCAGAAGGAACCATTATAATAAAAATAATATAACAATAGTTAAGTTTTTGATACATTAGAAGAAAGTTTTTGATACATTAGAAGAGACGAAAAATGACGCAAAGATTTGTTTTTTTGTCATTTTTGAGAAAAAAATACTAAATACACCAAATGTATTTAGCAATCATCTATATCTAAGCTTCCGTTGTGGCTTCACTTTATATGGTGTAATTTGTGTTCGTACAACCTTGGAATGATAGATTTTGTT
This sequence comes from Scilla litardierei, assembly GCA_030789695.1. NCBI lineage: Eukaryota > Viridiplantae > Streptophyta > Magnoliopsida > Asparagales > Asparagaceae > Scilla > Scilla litardierei. Next base: position 24,116,816 of record CM061141.1, read on the forward strand.
TGGTATTGTTTTGTTTTTATTATGTTTGCTTCATGTTTTGTATTATTTTTTCTATTTCGTGATAAAAAAATTATTATATTTTTGTTGTATTCAGTTATGGGGTTTACAAAAAAAATTCTATACGTATTAAAAGGTGGTGAATGAGTTCACTATTAAAACAATCAACTAATGTCAAACTTGTACCTAAAGTGATATTGAAACAGACCTAATTACTGAGTTCACATAAATACAAAAAATCACATAAATACAAAAAATGACAGAATTATAACTAAAGTGATCAAACACGTGAGTAAAACGATGAGCACAAACTAGGCTGTTGACAAACAAATTTAAACAAGATTAAAAGTAAGCGCGGTTTTATTTATAAATAAAATCCAAGTTCAAATTCTGTTTGTTTATTATTTTTGTTTATTAAATGAACAAGCTTTAAAAGCCTGTTCAAGATTATTTGTTAAGCTTACATAACAAAAGAAAACAAACATTTACCAAACTTGTTCCCGAGTAAATCATCGAATGTTTTATTCGTTAAAGAAACTTATCTAGCTTGTTTGTGAACAATTTCAAAAACATTATCATGAATACTCAATCAATCTTGTTCAAGAACAAATTTTCAAACAAAAAACGAACATCAACTTTGTAATCAGAAATAAAAATATTTAACAATGATTACCACCGACTAAAGCAATTAAATAAAAAAATTAAATATTTGGAAAACAAAATCAAACAACTGCAACATAATAGCTCTATAAATCCAATTACAAGTATACATTCCAATCATAACAAAATATATTGACGAACATTTTCACCATCCGATATTCCAGCAATTCCACCATCAATGTATTATAATAAACATTTAACAAGCTTATTCATAAACATTAATGAACAAACACAATTAAGTCCAAGCACAGTTCGTTTATTAACCAAACTCTAAAAAATATGTTCAAATTTGTTTAATAAGTTTTCTAAACGAATATGTATCAGCTTGTTCACGAGTTGATCTCGCGTTCTGATCGTCAGCAGAACGAAGCAATTCACTACTACTTATTATAATTTATAGAAATCAATTACCAAATATCTGAATCATTACTTCTTAAGCGTATAGTTACAGTAATAAGAAGAGGATTTATATAAAAATAATTAGAGTTTACGCTTGTAAGGTAAAATTAAAAATGAAACATTGTTTATTATAATATTAAGCAAAAAAAGAAAATCAGAAAATACGAATTTCCTCAAAAAAAATGTGAACAGGAAAAAAGTAACAGGAAGCACATAGAATGAGCAACCAGTGTCGCAAGGCCTGTTCCCCTCGTTCTCTGCCAGTCCAACGAGACGCCCAGCCGTTTCATAAAAATTCCTGAGCATCAGATACCTCGTGGCATTTTTTTAAAATTATATAAAAAGGTAAAATAGTTTTAAACAAATAAAATTGAGCAATCTCAGCCGAAAGATGGTGATCAATTTGCTAAAATAATCATCTGATTATCAGCAACTAAAAGCAATTACATCACAGATTGCACATATACAGATAACATAAAATATAAAAAACAAAAAAAATTGAAATTTTTGAAGAGGAGATCAGATGGTAGTGCATGATTTAAATAATTCATCACCTGAGTTACAGAAAACGTTTATGGATTTGATATCATCACGTCTCCCCTTCCGGATCATTCCAAAAAAAAAACTCGTAAAATAAAAACCATTAGAATCAAAGGAATCAGATAAAGAACAAAAGCCAGTCACCATCGTCTGCTTCGATGAGCAGATCGTAAGACTGGGGCGGCATAGATGATCATCACGCTCCCAAAATTGAATCACAATATAAAACGTATAAGAAATGTTCAATGAGATTTTCTATAACCTTAGAGAAATAGAATCAGATTTTGAAAAATCAGAAGGAAATGGAAAATTTGAAATTAGGACGAATGGGGGACTAGATCGATTTGGTTGATTCTCCAAGGGGTGATGGCGGCGTTATTTATAGTAAAGCATTAGGGTTTCTGGAAACGAAGCACCTGCTTTGCACGCGCTTTGTTGTTTACGGGGCCAACTTGGTTCTAAGGTGTTGGCCCAATGGGCCCTTGATATAATACGGAACTACATTGTATATCGTAAGTTAATTGTATAATCCGGAGGAGTGGTGTTTGTTGTTTAAACCCTGTCGCCAAAAAATGGAGTTATCTGGGCGGGTTCAGATTATATGAACAAATATTCAATTTGTTCCAGTTTCATGCAGCTTGTTTGATTGAATCTCTGCATTCATATCTTTGTCATGTAATTTTTAACAGCTTCTCGGCGCGAAATGTTGAGGAGTTTGTGTGCTTGGTTTTCTTTGTTATGAACTGGTATGTGTGGTTGTGGAAATGTTTATGCTCATTTTCTTAAAGCACTCCCAATGACGGGCTGAACCATTTAGCCCAGCGGGAGCTGAATTTGAGCTGCGTCAGATTTAGTCCATCTACACTCAGCAAGAAGACAGGCGAGCCCCCGGCGTGACCTCGCTCACTCGCCACCTCCAGACAACGACGGTGTGAGCGATGGAGGGCGCCAGAAGCGACCGTTGTCCACTATCCCGAAGGATAACCGAGGCACGGGTCCCCTCCTGATTCAAAGTGCCGACGTTGGAGAAGTATGACGGCACGGGCGATCCAGCGGACCATGTGATGGACTATGGAGGGGTCATGGCATTCCAAAGGGCCGATGACACTCTGCTTTGCAAATGCTTTTATTCCACCCTCCGGAGATCGGCACAGAGTTGGTACCATGGTCTTTCCAACCGTTCCATTGATAGCTTCGAAGACCTTTCTCAGCAATTCTGCAAACAATTCATGGTCGGGCGTCAGGTAAAGCCGGATTCAGAACTCTTGTTCAATGTGGTTTAGGGTCCCGGCATAGCCACAACTCAGAGATGTATCACAATACTCAGACCAGCTTAATTACATGGGTTATTACAGTCCAAATTAAAGTACAACAACAACCAGCACTCTCTCTCACAAATACATGAAGGAAGTACTGAAAGGAAATGCGGAAAAGGAAATACACTGAACAACACACACGCCAACGGAAAAGTAACTAAAACTCTGCCGCCTCTAGGTCAATGTAGGCTCCTCGATCTCTGGGGCAATCTCCTCGATCAAGCCTTCGTCTGCCGGTGCCATAAATGGAACCGAAGGTAAGTCACAACAATTCTAGCGATAGAAAAAAGAGGAGTGCACAAATATGGAGCAGTCTATGGGAAACAAGTGCGGAAAGTAAAGTAGGGACAGACAAGCATGCAAGTGTGATAAGTAAAGTACATCTGTCAAGCATGCAAGGGTGACAAGTAAAGAAAAGGTGACCGAGCAAGTAACGTACAAGAATAACCATGACCATAGCAATAATGATAGAAACTGTGCCTAGCCTAATTCGTGACTTATAATGCGGGGTGCAATGAGCAACCAAGAGGCCACCTCTTACCACGGGTGCTACCCGGGCGAACTATGCTATGAATACTATGAATACTATGCAATAATCTGTGATCTGTGATGGTTGTCACCGGCTACTATGATGGGTTGCTAGAACCCGCACGGTGACAACAAAGGCTGGACTAGTCGCTCCCGCACCCTCGCTATTATAAGTTACCCCAAAACCCAGTGTCTGTGCAGGTTACCGTACTTTGCAATTTTACCAGTCATTTACTGTTCTTACATTTCCAATTACAATCTTTGTGTTAAGCAATGTCAATAATCTGTTCAGGTCAATAACTGTTCCGAGACTAGGTGTCAAGTCCTATGTTCATACGAGTACACTATCTATATTTCTAAGGGTAGAATTTACTGTGACTTACGATCTTCGAGGTGGTGGTAGTGATCCGGGACTGGATCTAGTGTCGATGCACGAGATTTGCTACCTGTAAACACAAGAGATAACTAGTTAGAGTATACCGTATTTTCTTATTTATTTAAGTTGAGTGTCTGATTTTAAAACTGGTTAAAACGGCGATGAAAAGGATCCTAAATTTTTATATAGACTATATATGATAAAAATAGTTTTACTGCAAGAGGGAATATTTTTCTGAAGTCTATAGTAATTTTTATAATTTTTAGAAACTCAAACTAGCTTTAAAACCCAATTTATTTAAGTGGCGCGTATCTTCCGTAAATTGTTCAGGGAGCAATCCTAGTCGGAATTACTAGAATGAACAGTCAAAATGACCGTCTCGAAGTTTACTTTCACCTATAATTTTCTCACGTATTATTGTGAACGAAAACAACGAGTTACGATTTTTGGAATGATTTATACCTATTTATCTTTTAGGTTTAAAAATTTATTTTGGAAAAAGTAGGCGTCTGCTCGCAGTGAGACTAGCGCCATTGGGTCCGAAATAATGTTTCGGATTTTTCAGAGCTAGTCTCATATTTTTCTGGCCCATCTATAATTAGTTATGGATTTTAAACCATTAAATACTATTATAATTATTTTACTAATACGAAATACGGAATTTCCACTTATTTACGAGATCGCCATCGCAAGCTTTTACCATTGCTGCTCGTTTGTCGATGGAGGGGGGTCTCTCCGGCGCTCGGCGGCGGCTGAGGAGGTCGTCGGGTGGCGGGGCGACGGGGAGCGGCGGCGGGAGCTCGGTGGCGGGCGGTGACGTGGGAGGTGGCGGCGACGGAGTTCGACGGCGAAGGCGGCGGGGCGGGCTCGGAGTCAGAGGCGGAAGCGGGGGCGGGGGCTGCTGTGCGGCGGTTCCCGTCGCTCGGGGGTAGTGTGGGCGGAGGCGAGCGGCTCCGGTGGCGGACTCCGGCGTGCGTGGCTTCAGGCGGATCGGCGGGGGGCTCTCGGCGTTGTGGCGGGGGCGGTGATCGTCTTCGGACGGCGGGCGGCGGTCGGAGCCCGGAGGGAGGGGCGGTGAGAGAGAGTGAGAGAAAGAGAGCGGTAGAGAGATGAGAGAACGAGAGAGGAGAGAAAATTGTGTTCGTGCGTTGGGTTATTTCAAAAATAAAGAGAGAGGCTGTGGGGTTACTGTGTTAACATTTGAGAGAGGGGAGATGGGTTGAGGAGGCTGGGGTTGAAGAGAGGGAGGGAGAGTGATAGCCTGTGTGTGTTTGGGCTGCTGTGGGTTAGTTTATATAGGGTAGGAAAATGTCAAAAATGTGATTAAGGGGGAGACCAGGTTATTTAATGGGGGAATGAGCGTTGGATCTGAAATGATTTCAGATCCAACCAACAAGACGGTGGGTTGATTAGGGGTAGAAGTAAAACGGTAAAAGTAGCTTAGTAATTGTAAAAACGTCATTAGCGATTGTAATTAGCAGGGCGGTGAAATACAGACGCGTTTTCACAAACGACACCGAAAAAATTACGAAAACATACCCACGGGATCGTATCGACGCGAGGATCGCGAATACAAGATCCGTTCTGGGATTTGAGCTACGGAAGTACGAGTTTTAGGCCAAAACGTTTAGAAAGCGGGTTTGCGGGTTCTAAGTTGAAACGATATCCAAAAATTATGAAATTAATGTGGAGAGCCCTAATTGATAATAGGAGGCTACTGGAGAAGTTTGAAAGCATTTTGAAGACGTTTGAATAGAAAATAAATTTGTCGAATCAAAACGGTAATTTTGGAAGATGAATTTTAACAGGAATGTTTTGGGCATTTGCGGAAATCTGAAATTGCTGAAATATAATATGATAAGTCTAGTGTTCTAAAATATTTTTAAAAGAATTTTTGAAATCAGTTTTGATATACAACTCCTAACTAACCATTATAAAGAAGATTTAGAAAAAAATACGCTAAGTACGTATTTGAAGTGTTTGAAAAATACAGGCCGTTACATTCTACCCTCCTTAAAGTAATTCCGTCCTCGGAATTCAGAAGATCGGTAATCGCCTAAGCAATTCAAATGATCGACCGGAAGGTTTGACGAACGACCACGACATAGGAAAATAAGTTGTTAATAGCATGAAATAAAACGTGATATCACATCATTAAGAAAACAAGAGATGAATACATGAATACTTACTATTGACATCACAATAGCTATTATAATAGCTACGATGATATACTGATTGCAAATGAACGAGTATAATATCAAAAGCAATAATTCATACCTCCAATCACCTGGTCGATAGCTTCGACATTTTCTGCGATCATCGTGTAGGCCCGTCATTGCGGAGGAGGTGGTAGGTGGGAAAAGGATACAAACACATGGAAATTTGGGTCCAAGACGAAAGTGGGGTTAGAAAAGAAACACGAGCTCAAGAAGGATGCAAAAACGCAACAGCCTACACGTTGGGTCTGGCTCGATACTCCACTGGTCCTTCTGATCGGCTTTTGCTGAGGAACACGAACTTTGGATGATTGGGTATATCGATTTCTACCCTCCTTTGACGACAGTCAATGGTGGCATGAAATGATCTCAACCAGTCCATTCCAAAGACAACATCGGAAGTCGACATCTTTATCACCATGAAGTTGGCAACGAGATCTCATCTACAAATCACAACGGAACAGTAGAGGCATCCGCTGGTTACCGGTAGGGAACCGCCAGCGGTCTCGACCTTCCAACGAGAAGTCAGAGGTTCAACAGTGATGGCATGTGTTTGAACGAAACGACGGGCCAAGAAGCAATGTGTAGCTCCTGAGTCGAACAGTGTGAGGGCAGGTTTACCGGCTATTAAGACGGTACCTACCGTGATGAGAATCAAGTCTAAACTTACGATTTCTAAATATTAGAGTATGTAGCTTAGTGAAAAATCACATACCAGTGATTACTTGGCCCGTAGCTTTGGCTTCTTCCACTGTCATGGTATAAGCTTGGCGTCTCTGGGGCGCCTGTCGTGGAGTCTGCTGGTACACTTGCTGCTGAGGAGGGAGTAGTTGACGTTGCTGAGCAGATGGTGGTGGTCGCTTCCGTTGTGGAACTCGAACTTCTAGTGGTCGAAAATTCGAACGCTACTCTCCGTAGCCAGAGTTCAAGCGTAGAAAGATTCTAAGAAGGTCAATCGAAAGGTCAACAAGCTAAAAGAAGGGTGATAGTGATGAAGATCGATGGCGTTACATAATCATGATTCACGTCCTTGCGGTCCAGCGGACACGGTCAGGGAAGTGACTAAGCTAGGATCACTTATGCCCAGTCTAGCCAGGTCGATCCACAGACTTTAGCCAAGCACATTGACCGGTATCATGGTCCATTGAAGGAAGATTATCATTCATACGAGTGCCACCGATACAAAAGATTTTTATAGCAACTAATTAATCCTATCAAAATTTAGGTTTTGTTAATGGCTTTTTATTAAGGCCAGACAGGTCAGCTCCATTGGGGCTCTTCGAAGTGTTCCCGACCATCTTTCGAGTGTCAAACCTGCATTCATAGAAAATGTCAGCTTAGTCGAGTATCGTATACGATACATCCTGGTTTCACTATACTGTTCACGAGGTATTTTGCATGGACCTGCGTGGGCCGCCAAACCTGTAACGACCCGCTCTCGGGGGCCCGTTACTTATTTGGTTTATTCGCAGGTTCCGCAGTTTACCAGTGAAATCAGCATAGCCACAACTCAGAGATGTATCACAATACTCAGACCAGCTTAATTACATGGGTTATTACAGTCCAAATTAAAGTACAACAACAACCAGCACTCTCTCTCACAAATACATGAAGGAAGTACTGAAAGGAAATGCGGAAAAGGAAATACACTGAACAACACACACGCCAACGGAAAAGTAACTAAAACTCTGCCGCCTCTAGGTCAATGTAGGCTCCTCGATCTCTGGGGCAATCTCCTCGATCAAGCCTTCGTCTGCCGGTGCCATAAATGGAACCGAAGGTAAGTCACAACAATTCTAGCGATAGAAAAAAGAGGAGTGCACAAATATGGAGCAGTCTATGGGAAACAAGTGCGGAAAGTAAAGTAGGGACAGACAAGCATGCAAGTGTGATAAGTAAAGTACATCTGTCAAGCATGCAAGGGTGACAAGTAAAGAAAAGGTGACCGAGCAAGTAACGTACAAGAATAACCATGACCATAGCAATAATGATAGAAACTGTGCCTAGCCTAATTCGTGACTTATAATGCGGGGTGCAATGAGCAACCAAGAGGCCACCTCTTACCACGGGTGCTACCCGGGCGAACTATGCTATGAATACTATGAATACTATGCAATAATCTGTGATCTGTGATGGTTGTCACCGGCTACTATGATGGGTTGCTAGAACCCGCACGGTGACAACAAAGGCTGGACTAGTCGCTCCCGCACCCTCGCTATTATAAGTTACCCCAAAACCCAGTGTCTGTGCAGGTTACCGTACTTTGCAATTTTACCAGTCATTTACTGTTCTTACATTTCCAATTACAATCTTTGTGTTAAGCAATGTCAATAATCTGTTCAGGTCAATAACTGTTCCGAGACTAGGTGTCAAGTCCTATGTTCATACGAGTACACTATCTATATTTCTAAGGGTAGAATTTACTGTGACTTACGATCTTCGAGGTGGTGGTAGTGATCCGGGACTGGATCTAGTGTCGATGCACGAGATTTGCTACCTGTAAACACAAGAGATAACTAGTTAGAGTATACCGTATTTTCTTATTTATTTAAGTTGAGTGTCTGATTTTAAAACTGGTTAAAACGGCGATGAAAAGGATCCTAAATTTTTATATAGACTATATATGATAAAAATAGTTTTACTGCAAGAGGGAATATTTTTCTGAAGTCTATAGTAATTTTTATAATTTTTAGAAACTCAAACTAGCTTTAAAACCCAATTTATTTAAGTGGCGCGTATCTTCCGTAAATTGTTCAGGGAGCAATCCTAGTCGGAATTACTAGAATGAACAGTCAAAATGACCGTCTCGAAGTTTACTTTCACCTATAATTTTCTCACGTATTATTGTGAGTGAAAACAACGAGTTACGATTTTTGGAATGATTTATACCTATTTATCTTTTAGGTTTAAAAATTTATTTTGGAAAAAGTAGGCGTCTGCTCGCAGTGAGACTAGCGCCATTGGGTCCGAAATAATGTTTCGGATTTTTCAGAGCTAGTCTCATATTTTTCTGGCCCATCTATAATTAGTTATGGATTTTAAACCATTAAATACTATTATAATTATTTTACTAATACGAAATACGGAATTTCCACTTATTTACGAGATCGCCATCGCAAGCTTTTACCATTGCTGCTCGTTTGTCGATGGAGGGGGGTCTCTCCGGCGCTCGGCGGCGGCTGAGGAGGTCGTCGGGTGGCGGGGCGACGGGGAGCGGCGGCGGGAGCTCGGTGGCGGGCGGTGACGTGGGAGGTGGCGGCGACGGAGTTCGACGGCGAAGGCGGCGGGGCGGGCTCGGAGTCAGAGGCGGAAGCGGGGGCGGGGGCTGCTGTGCGGCGGTTCCCGTCGCTCGGGGGTAGTGTGGGCGGAGGCGAGCGGCTCCGGTGGCGGACTCCGGCGTGCGTGGCTTCAGGCGGATCGGCGGGGGGCTCTCGGCGTTGTGGCGGGGGCGGTGATCGTCTTCGGACGGCGGGCGGCGGTCGGAGCCCGGAGGGAGGGGCGGTGAGAGAGAGTGAGAGAAAGAGAGCGGTAGAGAGATGAGAGAACGAGAGAGGAGAGAAAATTGTGTTCGTGCGTTGGGTTATTTCAAAAATAAAGAGAGAGGCTGTGGGGTTACTGTGTTAACATTTGAGAGAGGGGAGATGGGTTGAGGAGGCTGGGGTTGAAGAGAGGGAGGGAGAGTGATAGCCTGTGTGTGTTTGGGCTGCTGTGGGTTAGTTTATATAGGGTAGGAAAATGTCAAAAATGTGATTAAGGGGGAGACCAGGTTATTTAATGGGGGAATGAGCGTTGGATCTGAAATGATTTCAGATCCAACCAACAAGACGGTGGGTTGATTAGGGGTAGAAGTAAAACGGTAAAAGTAGCTTAGTAATTGTAAAAACGTCATTAGCGATTGTAATTAGCAGGGCGGTGAAATACAGACGCGTTTTCACAAACGACACCGAAAAAATTACGAAAACATACCCACGGGATCGTATCGACGCGAGGATCGCGAATACAAGATCCGTTCTGGGATTTGAGCTACGGAAGTACGAGTTTTAGGCCAAAACGTTTAGAAAGCGGGTTTGCGGGTTCTAAGTTGAAACGATATCCAAAAATTATGAAATTAATGTGGAGAGCCCTAATTGATAATAGGAGGCTACTGGAGAAGTTTGAAAGCATTTTGAAGACGTTTGAATAGAAAATAAATTTGTCGAATCAAAACGGTAATTTTGGAAGATGAATTTTAACAGGAATGTTTTGGGCATTTGCGGAAATCTGAAATTGCTGAAATATAATATGATAAGTCTAGTGTTCTAAAATATTTTTAAAAGAATTTTTGAAATCAGTTTTGATATACAACTCCTAACTAACCATTATAAAGAAGATTTAGAAAAAAATACGCTAAGACAGAAACCCTGAGGCACTACATGCGTCGCTTCAATGCAGAGCGACTGAATGTGGAGAGCTGTCCTGAGTTGGTCGTCAAGACGGCCCTAAAGAAAGGGCTCCGACATAGGGGCCTGAGAAAATCGTTGCACAATGATCCTCTGAAAGACCTCGCCGGCGTCATAGCCAGGGCGGAGCACTACATGCTGACAGAGGAGACGTTGGCAGTGGACGACGGAGGCCACCCGCAGGGAGCGAGGCGGGGAATCAAGCGCGACGAGAGCGAGCGTCGCGGCCCTGACGAGCATCGGAAGGAGAAGAGGGCCAAGGGAAAGCAGCGCAGGGAGGAGCCGCGACCCTCCAAGCTAAACGCAGTCCCGGACGGCATCCTCGCGCACGCCCAAAAGGAGGGGCACTTCAACAGGCCGCCTCCGAGAATGAAGTGGGGCGGAAAGGACAAGGAGAAGTATTGCAAGTATCATAAGAACAACAGCCATGACACTGACGACTGCTGGCACCTAAAGAAGGATAAAGAGAAGCTGGTCAGCCGAAGACACATGAAGAACTTCGCCGACGACTCAGCCCCCGTCCCCGGAAAAGGGACATCCAAGCAATCGGATAGCTCGACATACAACCCAAACACACTAATCTTATCGACATATCCACAAGTTGAGCCCAAACAATTAGCAACAAAACAAAATCCCCACAAACTGTTCGACTTTACGTCTGCAGTCTTGCATCTTTATCTTTTCCTAGGCCAAAAAAAGGAAATAGGGAATAGAAACCTCCGTCATGTTCTCTCTTCTTGTTCACAGTCCAGTGGCATCGCAAGGAAAATACGACAAGAATCCAGGGGCAACAGTTCAGCCGAAAATCTTACTTTCCTAACAGCAAGATATGATGAGACCCAGCGGTGGCCCAGCCACAGATACGAGAGCGACAGAGCATCCAGGAAAATTTTAAGAGTGAAGAGACGATGCCAAAATGCGATTTTTTTTTTTCGTTTCTTCTATCTTCTTCTCTGTAAAGAGAGCAATGAAAAGAATGGGGGGCTCATTGAAGACCACAAGCTCCCCACCCTAACCGGGTGCAACGTCAGCACCAGTCAACTGAAGCAGCAGCCCTCAATGCGCTCAATGAGGGGCAGGCAGCTCCGAGAATGATAAGGACAGATGAATCGAATGGGATGAATGAAAGAGAAGTGAATGTCTGAGACGTGCTCAATATAAGCAAGAAAAAGACTCAACTCCAAAATATTGGGAAAAAGCGCTTGGTGTTTTAGGTTTGGACACATGTTTCCTTGATGTGCAATAAGATATCTTATCGATGATGCTCGGATCTTTCCTAATAAAGGCAATACAAAACGATACTAGAATGCCAGTCTTCTAACAAGCCGGCGTCAGCATTGTATAACATGCTCATACGGGGTATACATAGATAAGATATAATACAGTACATGCATGTGCTTAAAAAACTTACAGGATGAACACAGAAGGATTCGTCCATACAACTGAAAGTTAGCGGTTATTGACTTCTGCTCTTTTCGTTGTTCTTCAGTAATCCAAAGACCCCACAGACGGGATCATGTCGTCCATGTTTCTAGCCTCCTGCCTGCCGACATAGTCGTCGCAGCTGCCGCTTGAGAGCCTTTTCACGTGGACCGAATTTAGCAGTTCTTCGCCTTCTTTTCCCATCTGCTGCACTTCCTGGGGGGAAAGTATCTTTATGCACCATACACTATTCACAAATTCCCTGAAATCGTGGCATCAGGTTAAAGATTTACTTCGATGAAGCAAGATTTTTGGGGGGCATACAATTCAAATGCTGCAATAGTAAGCCAAATTTCAATGATAAGGCTAACTTGACATATTCCTGATCCATTCAGTACCCAGCGACCAGCAGAGATTGACATGGGGCTATAGATATGAAGTAATACAGATGAGCAGCGTGTACTAAACATAAATAAACATATCACTAAATCGAGAAATTTGCAGCGTGTACTAAACATAAATAAACATATCACTAAATCGAGAAATTTGCAATGGACAAATCATATATACATATGGGATTTATGAATGTGAAATTCCAAGTGATGTCGGCTCCAGGAACCCCCAAAAAAATTTGAAACTATTTTCTAAGTAGTTGCACACATTCTAGACCCCAATGTTGTTTTTCTTAAATATGGCCCACTAGATCTCCACATTGGTATGATATTGTCCACTTGGGCCCACTAGTCCAATTGATTTTGCTCTTGGGTCTCCCCAAAAGGCCTCGTACAAATGGAGATACTAATCCGTATTTAATCCCCAAGCACCCCCCTATGCTTAGCCGATGTGGGTTTAGTTGTTTGCAACCCAACAAGCCTCCCCTCGAACACATAGGACCACGAACCTCCCCTTGAACGATCATCCATCTGCACTTACTCAATCGAGCCAATCATTCAGCTCACACTGCGTTGAAGGCACGCCTTACGTCAAGCTCGAATATTGCTCGAGAGCCCTGCTCTTCAAGACCAACTCCACCTACGCAGCCTACCACTGCGTTGGAGGACACACCTTCAGTGAAGTGCATGGAGTAGCTCCTCTCTTCATGGCGTGTGGGGTAGAGGACACACACATCCCAATAAGGAATGAAGCTCTGACGTCTTTCCAATAGAGCGCAATGCACAGATCCTTCAATCATTCCTTGGAGCTCGCCAAATGTTGTTCGGCACTTGGAGGAATCATTCCTAACATCGGTAGGTCTAATATGGTCCGACTCTGATACCATGTTGTTTTTCTAGAATATTGCCCACCAGATCTCCACATTGGTATGATATTGTCTAGTTGGACCCATTGGCCCAATTGGTTTTGCTCTTAAGTCTCCCCATACGGCCTCATACCAATGAAAATACTAATCCAGTAATCCATATTTAGTCACCAAGCAACCCATATGCTTATCCGATGTGGGACTATTTGTCGCAACTCAACACCTAAAACCCCAAATATAGGTGAACTCTAGAGGGATTTGACCTCGATTCACTCGTTACAAAAAATTCTATTCTTCTGAAACCATTGAATATGCAATAGTTTGATCGAGTGTCAAATAGAGTTTGGATTTATTTGATTTTTGGTATGGTGATCATCAATGATGTGTAGAACACTTACAAAAAAATAAAAATAAAAAAATATGTATATGTGATGTAAGCGCGACATGCCCAAAAAATTTTAAATTATAATATGTATATGTGATGTCAACGCTAAAATTTTCCACACGCTAACAGCACATACATTTTTTACATATATATAGGCAATTTGTCATGTGCAAAAAAATATTAATGGGATTTTTTTTCCAAGATCCAAACTGTTGAATGTATTTTACACATGCTAATACACATACATACAAAAGCCAAGAAAATCCACCCAATTTGCCACCCTGATTGGATCGGTAAAAAATATTCTATTGTTCTGAAACCATTTTGATAATGACATGATCGAGGATCAAACCCTCCAAGGACTCGCCCATTATATCCTCCAAGGACTCCCCCTTTATTTTTCTTGTCATGTGTGTATAGACTAAACATTGGGAAAGTTTTTTTAAAACTAAAAATTCATTTTGCAATGATGAAGGATCAAGTTGATAAAGTTGTATTTAATTAGAGTTAGTTGAGATTTTATTTGGATTTCACTTAATATTGTATTTGTTTTTTATTTAATTTTATCTGTTAGGATTTTTAGTAAGTATTTTATTAATTTATTTTTTATTTTTTAAATCTGTTTGGATTTTAGTTGATTTTATTTGATATTTTAGTTATTTTGATTAGTCTCACTTCAGATGGTAAAAGATTTGGCTCCAATTGTATGCCTATAAGTAGCCTCCAAAACATATCGTAAATGGGCCAATGTATTAAAGAAAAAAAGAATTGCTTTATAAAAGGCTACACTTGTAAATCATTCTTATAAGATGCAAAGGAATGGACGCGCAATAGTATTGGCGAGAATCGTAAATCTTTACACCTCTAGCATGCTGATTTATTAGAGTCAGCGGTTGATAACCTGGGTAAGAAACTCTCAGCATCCCTTATTTATGTGGAATCCCGAATCTTCTCAATTTATTCTTCCCTAATTTTCCCAAATTAGAACCATAGATCTATATGTTTTTTCGGTTTCCCTCTTTATATCTTCCGTCTTGCAATAAATTTGATATTAGAGCCGATAAATTTGGTATCAAAGCTGAAGAGATGTTTTCATTTTTTTAATCATTGATCTTTTTCCTTTTTATCTTCTTCATTTTTTAGAATATGGTTTTAAAAAATTCTTCATTAACCCTAGCATCATCTTTTTAAGTTTTAGTATCAATAAAATTAGTTCATTTTCTGTCAAGAAAGGGGAAAATTCAACATGAAAGACACTCAAAATAAAGGGGAAATGGAGGAAAAAATTAAAAAAAAGAGGGGGAAAAAATCAAAAAAGAGCCTAGAAAAGAACAAAATTTAAAATAGAGTGTTACGAATAGGGCCTTGAGACCTTTTGTATCAAGGACTCTTGGTATCCACCATAATTGTAAAGGACATTTTGTATTCTTCTTTATATATATATATATATATATATATATATATATATATATATATATATATATATATGACGGCATTTACTATAGATTTGATACTTAACACGTTATCAGCACGATTACACTCGTAGAGAAAGAAAAGATGTGTCGAAGCTCTGACGAATTTTTTGCAACATCTCGAGAAATGAATCGATGCGCGGAAAAGGCTTCGTGCACACGCGATCTAGATGCATTTCTAGATTTGTGCAAAAATTCCAACTTTTTTATTCATGATCATGATTATCCAAATAAATCTGTTAGCCAGATACAGTGTAACGCCCGTAGCGCGTCACTAGACCAGAGCTATGCATCTTCTGCGCTACCTCAAAGGGTCAATATTATAAAGGATTTATCCTCCATGTTAAATGTATTTGCAGATGCAGATTACAGATTATCACTTTGACAACAGACTTTGGGTACGTGTTTTACCCACGAAGGAAAAACTACCTCCTGGAGATCTGCAAAGCTGCGACTAAGGCAACATCATCCTACAATTCCGAGAAGCTCATCATCCAAGAAGCAAAATAAGAGTATGCATAGCTACGCCCTGAAGTACCTCGTAGACACAATGACGACTGGATCAGAGACTAGAGACATGGAACTACCAACCGAGTCTGCAGACCATGCCACTTTCCTAGCCCATCCTTGAGGAAGCTACATCAAGGGCGCTGAGACAGAGCACACCTCTTCAGAGGAGCTCCCTTAGATTCAATAACTGACATATATAAGCGATACTTGTATTTTGTATTTACTCTCGAAATGTTGTAAATGAGATTGATGTATAGCTGCCTAGAAGATCTGCAAGCCTGAAGCTTGTACAGATCAGGAGGAGTTAAATGTAAAGTTGTACTCTTTTCCCTTAAGCTATGGTTTTTCCTATTAGGTTTTCCATAGCCAAAGGTTTTAACGAGACAACCACATTAGCTCATCCAGAAGTATCTACCCCTCCTGATACTAATTAGCACTATGAATCCTGAAGCATTCATATGTCGAGTTTACAATGATGAATGGAAAAGGAAAAGTGTTATCAATAGGGCCTTGAGACCTTTGGTATCAAGGACCCTTGGTATCCATCATAATTGTAAAGGACCTTTGTATCTTTATATATATATATATATATAACCAACGACCTTTGCCATAGATTTGATTCTTAACCGTCTAAAAATTCAACCGATCTATAAAAAATTTAGTTGAAAAATTTCCAAAAAAAATTCCCACGAATATTGTTCATCTTTTTCTTTGTCCTTTCAACATTGCGACTTTCTTCATAAAAAATCAAATCACAGTTCTTCGTTCACGTCACAGTTTCAAATCAAAACCTATCAAATCATCGACTCCATCAACTTTTCCAACATTCTTTTTGCTGGATTGTAGCTAATTTTATGGGATACTACAATGACAACTACAACATAGGCTATTCAATTCCAACAAATTATGAGCATGAGCTATTCAAACCCAAATCTTTAATGACTTCAATGACAATTATGAATATTATAATTGAGAATATCATTTAAAAGATTTATTCTCATGTTTTGACTTTTGAAATGAAAAGAAATATATATACGCATATCCCAAGTTAAGTGAAGAAATGCTAGTTTGATATAAGCAATTTAAGATTCCTTTTCAACTTTGGTTTCAATGTCGATATCTTTCCAAACATCTATTAATCAACCAATCATCCCAGCAATTCTCGAGTTCAAAGGTTGGGAATAATCCATTAGAAGAGTTACGTAAGAGCAACAACAAACTTCAAACTCTCGAACAACTAAAAAGAAAGCAAGAGACCGAACCCAAGCCAGGGTCCATGATAGAGCTCGAGCCAAAATCTAATACAGAGTGTGAGCCTAAGCATGTGCTCAAGCCAGATCCTAAATATGAGATTGAGACAAAATTTGAGCACATGCCTGAATTGAATCATGTGGCAACATTGGAGTCAGAACGAGTTAGAGCTAGAGTCACAACTTGATCATAATCCAGCACCATAATCTGATTTATGACCTTATCATGAACTGTTCTTGCATTAAAGCTGCAATCAAAAACACTATTGAATCTAATTTAACACATCGGTTTCGTTCTTTTTGATCTGTCGCATGCTATCAATCAACAAGCTTTGTTACCAATCAACAAGCTTTAGCATCCTCCTTTTTATGGATATCCTCATCTACTTGTTTTTATTTTGATTCATTTCAAAGATCGATGACGAGTAGTTTCTAACTTCAAAAGATTCCTAGCTACTAATCATATGTTTCTTTACCACCATTCATCAGGTGATGAAATTTTTAAACTCGGAAAGAATGATGACGATCAAGTTGATAAAGTTCTAATTAGTTGGAGTTAGTTAAGATTTTATATAATTTTAGTTAGAATACATAATCATCTTAATTTTTAATTCTCTAATTTTCCAATTTTCTCAAATTAGAACCATAAATCTATTAGTTTTCATATTGTTCCTACTTTATACCTTCCGACATGCGTCTGGCACTCCATATGTGTGTGAGCAATATGAGCATCAACTAGCCAATGATAAAATTTACACCTTGGCTAGCTCACGCCCACACCCATCTCTCCTTTTTTTCCGATGATCGGATCCGTTTAGTTCTTCTTTTTCGAAAACCACAAATTATTAATTTTCAGCTGAACCCTCGGATTTTTGTTCGTTTATTTAATCTTTGCAAAAAAATCCGTTAGGACAAAACCGTTAAACTTGCAACGGGTGAATGAACGAACAAAAAAATTATAAGTTTCTCCTTTGGATAGCCGATGCCCATCTAAATGACTTATATAGGCAAAACTGGGCATCGGCTAATTAAGGATAAAATTTCCTTCTTGGTTAATGTCAAAACTCACACCCCTTAATTTTTTTTACTTTGATTTTCATCGTTCATTTTGATCTTCATGTTCTAAAACACCTGAAACCCCTCAATTTTCAAATGAATCTGAAAAGTTCTGCTCGTTCATCCACCCGTTGGTTTCATAGAAACGAAATTTTTTTCAACGATTAGATAAACTATCAAACTACTTAAAAGGTTCAACTGAAATTGATAATTTGATGTTTAGAACATAAAAAACAAACTGAACGGATCCAATCGTCGAAAAATGGGTAAGGATGTGTTTCCATGATCTAGCCTAGGAGAAAATTTCCTTATTGGCTAGCTGATACACATAATACACACACACTAGCCACGGAGGAAATTTCCTCCTTGGCTTTTCCTCCTTGGCTAGCTGAAACACCATGTTGCTCACACACACAGAGAGATAGGGAATATTTTTAATGGGTTCGTTGACTAAAACAAAGGTGTGGACAGAAATACAGTAAATATTAGGAATCAATGGTTAGGTTGAAAGTTTAGGAAAAAAATTTGGGGGAATGCCTCAAATTTTGGACGGATATTAATTTTGGAGGAACAAAAATTTTAAGGGAGCAAAATCAAGAGAGAACTAATTTTTTTGGGAGCTAAAGTTTTTGAGGAAACTAAAATTTTTCGGAGAAACTAAATTCTTTGGTATGGAACTAAATATTAACACAAAATTTTAAGGAAACTAAATTTGAAGTGAACTAAAGTTTTGGAAAACCGAAAATTTTAAATTTTAAGGGAGAACTAAATCTGGATAGAAGTAAATTTTGGGAAAACTAAAATTTTAAAGTTTAGGAGGAAACTAAATCTGGATAGATCTATAATTTAGGATGGGACTAAAATTTTTGAAGAACTAAATTCTCTGAGTAAAACTAAATTTAATTTTGAATGTGGTTAAAATTTTTTTGTTGAGAAAAATATTTTGAAGGTGGTATTTTTTTTGGGAAATTTTGAATGTGGTTGAATTTTAGAAAGGATATTTTGAATTAGGCTGTAATTTTTTGGGGAAGAGATTTTGAATGGATTGAAGTTTTTCGAAGAAATATTTTGAATGCCCGTGACCTATTGTCACGCGTTATGACTAGTACATACATACTAGAGGAATATTTTTGAATGGGGCTGCTGTCTAGATCAAAAGGGTGGATAGAAATACGGCTAGATTGAATCTGGAGGAATCAATGGGTATGATGGGAGTTGGTGAAAATTCTAGGGTGGAATTTGAGAAAATTTTGGGGGAAACCCCTAAAATTTTAAGTGAAACTAAATCTAAAGATGAATAAATTTTGAGAAAACTAAAATTTAAATTTTGGGAAACTAATTTGGAGGGAACTAAATTTCATGAACTAAAATTTTTGGGGAACTAAATCTTCTGTGGGAAATTAAATTTTAATTTAAAATTTTGAGGAAATTAAATATGAAGGTAAAATTTTAAATTTTACAGTGGAACTAAATCTGGATAAAACAAAACTTTAGGGACACTAAATTTTAATTTCAATGTGGTTAAAAAAATTTCGAAGAATATTTTGAAGGTAGCTACAAAATTTTTAAGGGGGGTTTTGAAGAAGCTGCAAATTTTATTGCGGGGTGGGCGATTTTGAATGGGTTGAAAAATCTATTATACAATTGAGGTATGTTTTTGAATGGGACAACTGACTAGGACAAAATGGTGGGTAAAAAGACGACTGGGATTTACCCTTGAGGAATTAAAGGGTGGGACGAAAGTTAATGAAAATTTTGAGTGTGAAAACCTTAAAATTTTGCGGGAAAGTTTGGAAAAAACCCTAAAATTTTAGGTTACACTAAATCTGAATGGAACTAAATTTTGAAAATTAAAAATTTTGGGAAACTAAATTTTCCAGAAGAACTAAATTTTAATTTGAAATTCTTGGAGAATTAAATAGGAAGGAAACTAAAATTTAAAATTTTGAGAGGAACTACGTCTAACTGGAACTAAACTTTTGGTGATACTAAATTCTATGGGGAACTAAATTTTAATTTGAATTTGATTAGAAAAATTTGTAAGGATATTTTGGCGGTGTCTGCAAATTTTTTGGGAGAGATTTTGAAGAGGCTGTAAATTTTTTTGCGGGGGTGGGATATTTTGAATGGGATGAAAAATCTATTATAGGTGAAATTTTTTGGAGGAATTTTTTGAATGCCATGTGACCTATGGTCACGAGTTATGACTAGTGTGGGTGATTAGTGTGTGTGTGTGTAAAGAAGCGATCCTAACCACAATGTTTCATGGGGCGTCTGAGCTCTATGGATTAGGTTTATAACATAATACAAGGATAATTCCTAAGAAGAGCTAGCGACATTCAGATAAATATGCTTGCAATGGAAGAATAACAGACTTGAGGAGAAAAGGCATGGTGCAATATAAGCCATTGTGAATTCTTTTTTAGTTAAAAGATTCATGCAAACATGAGGGTTCTGTTGATTTATGCTTCATACTTGGAATCTGGGAGGTGACACGGTCATGCGGGTTTTAGCACGGCCGTGCGTGTCAGAAGATGTATCAGTTACTTACGCAGATTTGGACACGCCCATGGTGGTCCAACTGTGCTGACAAGCAGCTTTCTGTTTTTATTGACACATCCGTGTTGATAGGTAACTCTGGTTGGTTCATCTGGTTTATCTTGACACAGCTGTGCTGATTGTTCTGGAGCTACAAGCAGATTACGCAGTTTTGACACGGCCCAGCCGAATACCAGCATGGCCGTACCGGCGTCCAGAAACCCTTATACGCCCAGATTTCAGCTTCTAATCTGGACCATTGATTATTGGGGTTAAATCGGATGGACATGATTGGAAACACCCTTTTCTACCCTAGGAAGTATTTCTATGAATATAAATACCAAGAGATACACCTTTGACAGCAAGAAGCGAACGCGACAGAAAATTCTGGAGATTTCCTTGCGTCTTCAAGAGAGAAGTAGATTTTTGCCGGCGATAGGTGACGAGATAGCTTCAAGGTGACTGAGCTTTAGGAGGAGAGCTATTCCTTATTCTAGAGTCTCTGGTAAGATCTCTCCATTGGTTGTATACATGAGACATTGTAATTGCTAGAGTGCTAGAGTTATTTTGTCGAGAATGCATACATTGTGTTGGAGGAGATTTATAGTCGATGTATTCTCTATATTATCATCTCTGATCTAGTGGAAACCGTGACAACGAAAGACTGGATGTAGGTCATATGTTGGGCCGAACCAATATAAATCCTTGCTTCTCTGTGTGATTGCTTGGCTTGATTGTGTGGTGCTTTCTTGTGCTTCTTATGGTTCATCCAAGATCCTAACTCTGCATTGATTGGTTGACAACACAATATTTTTCATATATTCCGTTGTGCATACTTAGGTGTTGTTTGATATTGTGTCAGATTTTTCCCAACAAGCGGTATCAAAGCTACTGGTAAGGAGAAGTAAGAAGTCAAGATGTCATCGTCTACCACATCGTTCAAGATGGACAAGTTCACTGGGAGAAACGATTTCAATCTTTGGAGATTAAAGATGAATGCTTTACCTATGAGAGATGGTTGCTTACAAATTGTCTTTGATAAAGAAAGTTTTGACAAAGATGTCATGGAGGCACAGAAGGCTGAGATGGAGTGAAAGTCACTGAGGGTACTGCAGTTATCACTTTCTGATGAAGTGCTCAGAAAGGTGTCTGAGGAGGCTCCTACGAAAAAGCTTGGGAAGAAGCTGGAGGCGCTCTATGCAAAGAAGAATCTAACGAGCATGTTGTATTTGATGCAACAGTTATATGTATTGAAGATGCGAGAATGAGCCCACGACAAGGATCACATTGACACTTTCACGAAGATTGTGTCGGACTTGCGGAGTATGTGGGTGAACATCGAGGACGAACAATTGGTGATGATATTGTTATGTTCTCTGACGGATAATTTCGACCCATTGGTGAGGTCCATGATATATGGACGTGAATCTTTATCTCTGGAGGAGATAGAGTCCGTGATACACTCTGAGATTCTTCATGTTAAGATGACTGGACGAGAAAGCAGTAATCAAGGGGATGCACTCTTCGTCAGGGGGACGTCAGGATTCCAGAGGCGGCAATGGTTCTAGGAAGGACAAGGGCCACTCAAGATCTAAATCACGAGGGAGCAGAGACAGGTGTCACTTGTGCAAGGAGACATGCCATTGGAAACGAGACTTCTCTAAGCTAAAGAAGAATGGAAAAGGCAAGGATGAAGCTTCTGGTTCTGCCTTAGTGTGAATCAGTGGCAAGAGCAGTGATGATGGTGAAATACTGATGGCAACTGCATCGGAAAATCTAGGGGGCTCATGGCTTTTGGAATCGGTTCCCACATGACACCTCACAGGAGTTGGTTTAGTTCGTATAGTTCCAGAGAAGGTAGCAATGTTCTGATGGGGAACAGTATGGCATGCAAGACAATTGGTGTAAGAGAGGTGCAAATCAAAATTCATGATAGGGTCATCAGGACACTAACAGATGTGCGTCATGTACCAGACTTAAAAAGGAGTCTGATTTCTATTGGAGCTTTATCAGGACTTTGGTGCAGGATGGTGATAGAAGGTGATCTATTGAAAGTGTCCAAGGGCTCTCTTATCATGATGAAAAGAAAGAGCGTACAGAACTTATATATGCTGCAGAGGCACACCGTGGAGGGTGAGGCTAGCATCTCTCAAGGCACAGATGGAGAAGAATCGGCAAAAGCTATGTCATCTTCGTCTTGGACATCCACGTGAGAAGTCATTGGATGTGCTTCGCAAAAGGAAGCTGATACATGCCAAAGAGGAGTGATTGGAGTTCTGCAAGAAGTGTGTAGAAGGAAAGCTGACTAAGACACGCTTTAGGATCGGAGAGCATAACAGCAAAGGGCCACTTGACTATATACATTCAGATGTATGTGGGCCAACTTCTGTACTTACCATTGGAGGAGCGAAGTATTTCGTGTCCTTCATTGACGATTTCTCGAGGAAGGTGTGGATCTATCTAAAGAAATCAAAAGATCAAGTATTCGAGAAATTCAAGACTTCGAGAGCCTTTGTTGAAAAGCAGATAGGAAGAGCCGTCAAGATTGTAAGATCAGACAATGCTGGTGAGTACAACTTGAGGGCGTTCAAACACTTCTGCAGATCTCAGTGAATTTTAAGGCACTACACTACGCCTGGAGATCCACAGTCAAATGGTACTACAGAGGTTGAACCGTACATTGATGGAGAAGTGTTGATGCTTGAGGCTTACTACTGGACTTCCTAAGGAATATTGGGGTGAAGCTGTGACTACCGTCGTGCATCTCGTGAACAGACTACCTTCATTGGCGATCGGTTTCAAAATTCCTGAGGAGGTATGGACATGGAAGCCTGGTGATTACTCGTACTTGAGAATATTTGGATGTCCTACATATGCTTTGCAGAAGGAGGACAAGCTAGATTCGAGGGCCAGGAAGGCCATCTTGCTTGGATATCAAGAGGGAGTGAAGGGATACATGTTGTTAGATCTTGTGTCCAAGAAGACATTCACCAGTAGGCATGTCACATTTGATGAGTCGTCGATATTCAGGCCAGAGATGACTCATTCAGATGGTGGACATAGGCCCGAGGCGGTCGACGCTGATGTCGAGCTACCTACCCTAGAGTTAGAGACACGGGATGCTGAGACAGGCCAGGACCCGACTGTTGAGAGAGAGCAGATACAGACAGATCAGATTCAGGCTCATGGTGAGGTTTCTGCTCAGAGTCAGCCAGAGGTGCAGACATCATTGAGGACTAGGAAAGCACCAGAGAGATTGGATGAGTTGAACTATTCTGCTTCTAGTTTTGCATTTGATTATATGCAGGCATACACCCTGAATATAAGGCACGAGGAGCCCTTGACGTTTGATGAAGCCCAAACTTCGAGCGCAGTTGCAGAGTGGCGGCAGGTGATGTTAGAGGAGATGGAATCTCTCTACAAGAATGGCACTTGGGAATTGATAGAATTGCCCAAGGATAGAAAGGTCATTGGTTGCAAGTGGGTATACAGGGTCAAGGAATGAGAAGGTGGTGATGTGAGATACAAAGCTCGGTTGGTGGCCAATGGATTCGCGCAGAAAAAGGGAGAAGACTATAATGAGATCTACTCACCTATGGTGAGACACTCTCATCCGTGTGTTGTTGGCCTTAGTAGCAACTTAAGACTTGGAACTGGAGCAGCTGGATGTTAAGACGACACTCTTACATGGAGAGTTTGATGAATAAATCTACATGCGCCAACCTGAAGGCTTCATGATGGAGAGACAAAAGCAGAAGGTATGCAAGCTGAAGAAATCCTTACATGGTTTCAAACGAAGTCTAAGACAGTGGTATAAGAGATTTAACTCCTTCATGATGAGCATTGGTTTCAAGCGGAATATAAACCAGTGTGTTTATGTTCGCACACTTGATGGTGGGTCAATGATATACTTGCTTCTGTACGTTGACAATATGCTGTGTCACGGGACATGAAGAAAATCAATAGGCTGAAGGATAAGCTTGCTGAAGAGTTTGATATGAAGGATATATGGCCTGCAAAGAAGATACTTGGTATATAAATCAGTAGAGACCGGAAGATTGTGAAGTTGAGGTTGAGCCAGGAGGACTACATAAAGAAAGTCCTAGCACGCTATGGAATGGAGAAGGCGAAGTCTGTCACCACACCGCTAGTAGCTCACTTTCAGCTTTCTACGAGACTGTCACCTAGCACCAACGACGAGGCACGCTACATGTCTACAGTTCCCTATACTAGTATCGTGGAAAGTCTGATGTATGCCATGGTTTGTACACGCCCAGACTTAGCCTAGGCAGTAGGAGTCGTCATGGATACATGGTGAATCCAGGAAAGTAACACTGGCAGGCTGTAAAATGGATACTGAGATATCTAAAGAAAACGGCCGGCGTTGGTTTGTGTTTCGGCAAGGGAGACGGTTTGGTGATATCTGAATTCTGTGATTCAGATTATGCAGGCGATAGAGACAAAAAGAGATCTACGACTGGGTATGTGTTCATCTTGGGCACTGCCCCGATATCATGGAGATCGGTCCTTCAGTCCATTGTAGCATTGTCAACCACGGAGGCAGAACTGATAGCTGCAGTTGAAGCGATCAAGAAAGGCAAGTACCTGAGGAGTCTTCTGAGAGACTTGGGTATACTGCAAGAAGCGATGATGAAGGTCTACTGCGACAGTCAGAGTGCAATTCACTTGACGGAGCATCAAGCCTACAGTTCAAGGACCAAGCATATAGAAGTGCGGGACTTCTTTCTTCAAGAAAAGAAGCTGATAATAGCACTGGAGAAGGTCTCGACGGATCATAATCCTGCAGACATGCTCACGAAGATCGTTCCTGCAGTCAAGCTCAAGCATTGCTTGAGCTTGATCTATACATGGTGAGTGGTTGATGATTTTCCGTCGTCATGAGAGTTTCGCAAATTCTAGATCTGTGTAAAGATGTTTGGTATTTGGGTAGAGTTGTTGTGGAGAGCTTGAATATGCCATGGTTGTTGAAGAAGTTTGAAGCATGGTAGAGTTTGTTGATTTATGCTTCAAACTTGGAATCTGGGAGGTGACACAGCTGTGCGGGTTTTAGCACGGCCGTGTGTGTTAGAAGATGTATCAGGCTATCAGTTACTTACGCATATTTAGACACGCCCGTGTTGGTCCAACCGTGCTGACAAGTAGCTCTCTGTTTTTTATTGACACAGTTGTGCGGCACGGCCGTGTTGATGGGCAACTCTCTGGTTCATCTGGTTTATCTTGACACGGCCGTGCTGATTATTCTGGAGCTACAAGCAGATTATGCAGTTTAGCCACGGCCGTGCCGATACTCGGCACGGCCATGTCAGCGCCCAGAAACCCTAATACGCCCAGATTTCAACTTCTAATCTGAACCATTAATTTCTATTGGGATTAAATCGGACGGACATGATTGGAAACGCCCTCTTCTATCCTAGGGAGTATTCCTATGAATATAATGATGCGGGTGCGGCTGTGCGGCAAGAGGAGGGGCCGGCTATTCGGGTCTACCATCGGAGGCGGCGACTTAGGTCCACCACGGACCCGGTCCCAAACTTGTGATTAGTCATAAGTGGGGAGGGTAAGAGGGTAATTAGACATTTATTAACCCTCCCCCACTAAAGGGGCCGGCCGGCCCTAGGATGGGAATCATCGAAGAATTGAGACAAGGTAATTAGTTTTAGTTTAATTCTTAAGATTAATTAATTGTTATCTAGCTTAGATCTATTTTGCCCTAGGGATTATTTAGCGTTAATTCTCGATTCTTCGCATTATAAACCCTAGCGTAGGAAGTCCACAATCCACAAAAATCCTACCTTTAATCCCCACAAAAAGCCCTAATCGCATCAAATTGGTATCAGATCGGTGGATCCATGGCGAACACGCGAGCCACGGAGCGGATCGAAGTCTTGAAAGGAAAAGTTGAGAGGATTGAAGCCCAAATCAGCAAGGGTTTCATCGATCTAAGGAAAGAAGATGCGGAGATGGCCGCAGAGATCCGGAAGGAGATAAAAGAGAATCAAGGGAAAACGGAGGCCAAGATGAAAGAAAATCAAGGGAAAACGGAGGCCAAACTTGCGGAATTGACGGAGGCTATAGCGGCGTTGACCGCTCACCTTGTGCCAAAGGCGGATCCAAGCAAAAAGGAGCCACCTTTGGCGAAGGACAAAGGGAAAAAGGCAATTTTTTTTTGAAGATGATCCAGATCTAGACGAAGACGGGGGGGCTTCGATCAAGGAGACCAAGCGTGGGGGACTCACCAAGGTCACGCACCGCCACGCCACGACGACAAGGGGGCCGGAGGAGAAATTCCGGCAAGCCGGCAACCCCCCGGGTGGCCGCCGACCCCCCAGGAGCCTCTGGGGGGCCCGACGAACCCCCAGAGGGGCGGCGGGGGCCGCCAGGCCCCTGGGAGGGGCGGCCGCACCCGTCGCCCCCCATGTGGCCTCGGCGGGCCCAGGCGCCGCCGCCTGGGCCCATTTTCAGGGCCGGCCGCCCCCGGCGACGGCCTGGGGGGCCTCAGCCGACCCCAGAGGGGGGACCCGAGGCCCGCCGGACCCCTGGGGGGGCCCACCGACCCCCCAGGAGGCCCGACAGCCTAGTTCGATGATTTTCAGGCCCCCGGGGGCCCCGCCCGAGGTCCGAGGAGCGCAGTTTGGGGGTTTTCAGCCCTTTGGGGGACCGGGCGGAGAATTTCAGCAGGGTGGAGGGCACCACCAGATCACAGGAGGCCCATCGACTCAGCCCCCACCTTTTGGGGGAGTTACAGGAGATTGGAGAGCGTATCAGGACCCCGCGGGAGGCCACCAGGCGGAGTTTGGACACCCTCAGGGAGACTGGCAGGGGCATGGAGCAGGGGGAGGCTACCGTGATCGAGCTGAGGCTTATGTCCCAGACAGGCGACAGGGATACCAGCACAGGGGAGGTTTCCAGCCGCAGGAGAGAGGTGGATTCGCTGGCGAGAGGCGTCTGAGGAAGCTGGAGGTGCCTGTTTTTGAGGGGGGGAGACACAGATGACTGGCTGTACCGGGTGGAGAGGTATTTGGAGGTGTCCGCTGTCCCAGGAGAGGATTGGCTTCGGGCGATATGGGTGTGCTTGGAGGGAGAGGCTTTGGGCTGGTTCCGCTGGACAGATCAGCAGCAGCCTTTCCAGACCTGGGCTGAGTTTACGACGCTCTTGACGGAGCGGTTTGGAGGACAGGCTGGTGGCGTGTTCGAGAGACTGTACTCGCTGAAGCATGAGGGGAGCGTGGGTGATTATATCAAGAAATTCGAGTCGCTCTGCCACCGAGTTCGGGGAGTTTCTGAGGAGTCTCTGGAGGGATGTTTCATGAAGGGGCTGAAGCCCACTGTGAGGTCGGGGCTGAGGTAGTTCGAGCCCGTTGGTCTGCGCGGGATGATGACGCTGGCCAGGAAGGTGGAGGATCACCAGGAGACAGAGCGGAGAGCCCGCGGGGTGTGGGGAGGTGCCAGCTTCAGGAGTCAGGCGACTACTGCAGGGCAGAGGACGGCACCTACTACAGGGACCACACCGGGCCAGGAAGTGACAGCCGCAGCTGGGAGCGGCACCGATAGGAGACAGGAGCCCCGCGGTGGGGGCAGGTGCGGAGGATGACCGATACGGAGATACGGGAGAAGCGGTTGAAGGGGCTGTGCTTCAGATGTGATGAGAAGTTCACCCCCGGACACCGATGCGCTGCTCGGACTCTCCAGATACTGATAGCTGGCGAGGAGGGAGAGGACGAGGTTATCACCCTAGAGGCAGTGGAGGATGAGGAGGAGATGGAGCACCAGCACTTGGACCTTGCAGAGGTGTCCCTCAATTCCGTGGTGGGGTTCACGCCGAACCACACCATGAAATTGGTGGGACATGTGGGTAGCCAGGAGGTGATAGTTTTGATCGACAGTGGGCCACCCACAACTTTATTTCCAGCAGACTGGCGGAGGCACAGGGCTTACAGATGAGTGGTACTGGGCGGTATGGAGTGATGCTAGGCACGGGACAGGTGACACATGGCACTGGTGTTTGTCGCGGGGTGGTTGTGGCGATTCAGGGAGAGCAGATCGTCGCCGATTTCCTTCCCTTGGAGCTGGGGAGTACAGATGTCATCCTAGGGATGAAATGGCTGCAGACTCTCGGAGAGACCAAAACGAATTGGAAGATGCTGAGGATGGAGTATCAACATGGGGGGAAGACAGTGGTATTGCAGAGGGACCCCAGTCTCTGCCGTTCCTTGGTGTCTTATAAGGCCATGTCCAAAGCGATCCACACCGCAGGGGGAGGCTTCTTGGTGGAGCTACAGGCTGTGACAGCGACAGTACAGAGTGAGGACCCCACACCGGCGGTAGCACCGGAGGTAGAGCAGCTGTTGGCCCAGTTTGAGGAGGTCTTCCAGACACCGCAGGGGCTACCACCACACAGAGATCATGAGCACGCCATCGTTTTGAGGGAGGGCGTGTCCTCCATCAGTGTGCGACCCTACAGGTACCCCCAGGTACAGAAGGATGAGATAGAGAGGCTAGTGGAGGAGATGTTGCAGGCAGGGGTTATTCAGCCGAGCACTAGCCCTTTCTCTAGCCCGGTGTTGTTGGTGAAGAAGGACGGTAGCTGGAGATTTTGCGTGGATTACAGGGCCCTGAATAAGGAGACGGTGGCAAATAAATTTCATATCCATGTTATTGATGAGCTATTGGATGAACTCCACGGGGCAGCATATTTCTCCAAGATTGATCTTAAATTTGGTTACCATCAGATACGGATAAGGGCGGCCGACGTGCCAAAGACTGCCTTCAGGACTCACGAGGGGCATTATGAGTTCCTAGTCATGCCCTTCGGCCTGACTAATGCACCGGCGACATTCCAGGCCTTGATGAACAAGGTCTTCCGACCTTTTCTGAGGAGATTTGTGCTGGTTTTCTTTGATGACATTCTGGTGTACAGCCGCAATATGGAGGAGCATGTGGGGCATCTGCGGGTGGTGTTGCATGAGCTACAGGAGCAGCAGCTCTGTGCAAACAAGAAGAAGTGTCTGTTTGGCCAGCCACATGTGGAGTACTTAGGACATGTGGTGTCAGCAGAGGGAGTTGCAGCCGACAGGACCAAGATTGCAGCCATGCTAGACTGGCCGGTGCCTTCCACTTTACGGGGACTGCGAGGCTTCTTGGGTTTGACAAGATATTACAGGAAATTTGTCCAAGGGTATAGCACGATTGCTTGGCCTCTCACCAAGCAACTAAAGAAGGACAATTTCCACTGGAGCGAGGAGGCTACCAGGGCATTCGAGGCCCTGAAGCAGGCGATGACGTCGGTGCCAGTTCTAGCACTCCCAGATTTCAGCAGACCATTTGTGATAGACACCGACGCATCAGGGCATGGCTTGGGGGCAGTATTGATGCAGGACCAGAGACTGATTGATTACTTTAGCCAGATTCTGTCAGCACGGGCGAGGCTGAAGTCAGTTTATGAGAGGGAGTTGATGGCGATTGTACTAGCCATTCAGAAGTGGCGGCCCTACTTGTTGGATAGGAAGTTCATAGTGCGGACCGCCCAGCGGAGTCTGAGATATTTATTAGAGCAGCGCATGGTCACCGAGGAGCACCAGAGGTGGCTCTCCAAGCTGGTGCATTTTACATTCGAGATACAGTACCGCCCAGGCCTGGAGAACAAGGCGGCTGACGCCTTGTCACGCCGCGAGGAGATTGCAGAGGTAGCAGTCATCTCAGCACCAGTCCTCTTGGATTGGGAGCCCTTGAGTAGGGAGATTGAGGCTGATGCAGAACTGGCGAGGATCCGTGAGGCACTGCAGCAGGGGTCCGCAGACTTTCTGGGGTACAGCATGGATGGACAGAGGCTGCTATACCACGGCATGCTGGTTATTCCCAGGGGGTCCGCCCACATTCCCATGATATTTCAGGAGTTCCACGGCAGCGCCATCGGGGGACACTCCGGGGTACAGCAGACTTATAGGAGGATGGCGAGGGAGTTATACTGGCCCGGGATGAAGAAAGACATTGCCCAGCGGATAGCAGAGTGGCGTGTGCCAACGTCACAAATATATGGCAATGGTACCAGCGGGTCTTTTACAGCCATTAGCCTTGCCAGAGAGAGTCTGGGAGGATATCAGTATGAATTTCATTGAGGGGTTGCCGCGATCAGAGGGTTACAGTTCTATACTAGTGGTGGTCGATCGGCTCAGCAAGTACACCCATTTCATACCCCTCAAACACCCATACACTGCAGTTACGGTGGCAACAGCTTTCATGAGGGAAGTGGTTCGCCTGCACGGGTTTCCAGGCTCCATAGTGTCAGATCGGGATAAAGTTCATTAGCAGCTTCTGGAAGGAGTTATTTAAGGTGCAGGGGACCAAGTTACGGAGGAGCACTGCCTATCACCCCCAGACAGATGGACAGACGGAGGTGGTGAATAGGAGTGTGGAGACATATCTGCGGTGCTTCGCTTCAGAGGCACCGAAGCAGTGGGCCAGGTGGTTGGCATGGGCAGAATATTGGTACAACACCTCGTACCACTCGGCAGCACAGAGCACCCCTTTTCGGATCTTATATGGCCGAGACCCGCCACATTTGATACATTACAGCAGAGGAGCCACGCCGGTGTCCCAGGTGGAGGAGCATTTGACTGAGAGGGATAGATACCTGGAGGAGTTGAAGAAACACCTGTTGAGGGCCCAGCAGATCATGAAGACCAAGGCTGATGCACACCGACGAGATGAGCACTTTGAGGTCGGGGACCGTGTGTATCTGAAGCTTCGACCTTACAGGCAGAGGACCTTGGCACATCGGAGCAATGAGAAGCTAGCAGCCCGCTGCTATGGACCTTTCGAGGTGACCGCTCAGATCGGGAAGGTGGCCTATAGACTGCAGTTGCCCGCCACTTCGACCATTCACCCGGTGTTCCACATTTCGCAGTTACGACGGGCCATCGGGAATCACACTCTGTCACCCACTCTCCCACCCACTCTGACAGATGACATGGAGGTGCTTCTGGAGCCTCAGGAGTTGACGGGGATTAGGCAGACCGCCGGCGGGACTCAGGAGGTGAGAATTCGTTGGCGGGGCCTGCCCGACCACGATGCTACTTGGGAGGCCGCTTCAGTGATCCGCAACCAGTTTCCAGACTTCCACCTTGAGGACAAGGTGGCACTTTGGGGGGAGTAATGATGCGGGTGCGGCTGTGCGGCAAGAGGAGGGGCCGGCTATTCGGGTCTACCATTGGAGGCGGCGACTTGGGTCCACCACGGACCCGGTCCCAAACTTGTGATTAGTCATAAGTGGGGAGGGTAAGAGGGTAATTAGACATTTATTAACCCCTCCCCCACTAAAGGGGCCGGCCGGCCCTAGGATGGGAATCATCGAAGAATTGAGACAAGGTAATTAGTTTTAGTTTAATTCTTAAGATTAATTAATTGTTATCTAGCTTAGATCTATTTTGCCCTAGGGATTATTTAGCGTTAATTCTCGATTCTTCGCATTATAAACCCTAGCGTAGGAAGTCCACAATCCACAAAAATCCTACCTTTAATCCCCACAAAAAGCCATAATCGCATCATATAAATACCAAGAGACACACCTTTGACGGTATACGAAACGAACGTGACAGAGAATTGTGGAAATTTCCTTGCATCTTCAAGAGAGAAGCGGATCTTCGATCGGCGATAGGCGACAAGAGAGCTTCAAGGTGACTATGAGCTTTAGGAGGGGATGTATTCTTGTTTTAGAGTCTTTGGTAAGATCTCTCCATTGGTTGTATGTATGGGACATTGTAATTGCTAGAGTGCTAGAGTCATTTTGTCGAGAAGGCACACATTGTGTTGAAGGAGATTTGCAGTCGGTGTATTCTCTGTATTATCATCTCTGATCTAGTGGAAACCGTGACAACGGAAGACAGGATGTAGGCCATAGGTTGGACCGAACCATTGCTTCTCTGTGTAATTGCTTGGCTTGATTGTATGGTGCTTTCTTGTGATTCTTATGATTCATCCAATATCCTAACTCTGCATTGATTAGTTGGCGACACAATATTTTCATATATTCCGATGTACACACTTAGGTGTAGTTTGATATTGTGTCATATTTTTCCCAACAGGTTCCAACAAAATTTCCAGCTCTTTTTGTCAATTATGTGTCCAAAAACACATTTATGTACAGAGGGCTCTTGCCTAACACCAATCAAACGTCAGGATTTTGCTAGAATCGGCTATAATTCTGCATTCAAATTGTATCATCATATTTGTTAGAAAAAACAAAGTTTCGGTCTCCTATCCCTTAAGAGCAATTATAAGTTGCATCAACTCCAATGCATGTTTTAAAATGTATCTCATGTTGTGACTTCTTTTAATTCATTTTCCACTTACATTTTCTCATTATTCTTGTAAATTTATTGGGTTTCAAAGCATTCAGGCTGGTAGAATGCATGCTTTAAAATGTATCACATGTTGTGACTTATTTAAATTCTTTTTTTGCCTACACTTTCTTATTATTCTAGTAAATTTATTGGGTTTCAAAGCATTCAGGCTGGTTAAAGTTTCAAAGCACTCATGATGGTATAGTAAGATATCCTACCAAAACCACATGCCAAACCAAAACCTAGTCAATAAATTCCTCAAAATAAACGACATTGATCCTCCTTATATTTCAAACCTCTCTTAATAATATAGGTAGAATCCAAGCTAATGATAATCATGCCAGCTGAAAGAAAGATGAAGAAAGAACAAGAATATTTTTACAAGAAAATCACAGAAACTTACGACCAAGGATCATCGCCAACAAGAAGAACATCATTCTCCCGGTCGACGAACACAAGCTGCCAGCCTGATCTCATAGGGTCTTCCAACTGTCCTTCAAGGCCAAAGAGACGTCCCAG
Organism: Scilla litardierei; assembly: GCA_030789695.1. Lineage (NCBI taxonomy): Eukaryota > Viridiplantae > Streptophyta > Magnoliopsida > Asparagales > Asparagaceae > Scilla > Scilla litardierei. Next base: position 24,150,056 of record CM061141.1, read on the forward strand.
CTCACCGCGGAGCTCAGGGTAACTGCTGAATTTGGTAATATCCAGTGACCTCCCAAATGACCCAGATTTATAAACCTAGAAACAACATATGCTTTTTAGCAACAGGCGCATTTCGTTTACAATTATTAACATCCAGTATATTCGACTTCCACACAAAAGTAGCAAACAAAATTTTACAAGGAATTAAAGACCATTGACGAATGGTTAATTACAAAACATATTTACAAACCATATTCAAAAGCAATTTTCTTTTCCAGATCATTATGCATTTTAGCAAAAAGGCAACAAATGGGGGCAGATTTCCATGTGACATTTTGGTTCTTTCTCAGAAGGTTTAGTACTACAGTCATGAAATAGACAATATTAGCATAATAATATAGAATAATCTTTCATTTAAACGTAGTTCAGTGCATTGCTTAAACCTGAGTAGACTGAACAGAAGCTGTCCAAGACAGCATAACAAAATACTAGTTCTTTAGTTATAGGGTATCTGATGGGGCAACTATCAAGTGTTATATTTATGCATTGTATACCAACTAGTACATGGATATCCTCAAATTTATGCAATATCAATCTGAAAATAATCATTAACTCTTATAGAGGCGCAGCTCAAGATTCCAAACACAACCGTCACATAATTAGATGGGGGAAAGAATTCAATAGGCAGAACACAAAATTGATTGTTGTGCACTTGGTAGAAAGAATCTCACCTTAACAAAGGTCCCGCTTTGTGGGTTAACTTGGCCCACATTCTCAGGAGAATGCAGGAATCCCGACTCTCCTATGCAACTCGAACTTGTCAATGCCTGATTCAATGGGAAATCTGTCCCCATGGCACCAAGAAAATTTCCAGTAGCAAAGGACATGGTTGTCGAGTCAGTCTCACTGCCAACGCTCCTGAGGCTTGGCATGCCATTCTGCATTAACAGGGATGATGAGTCTATGTTGACACCAAAAAGCAGATGGCTCTGGGGATCAGTGCTACCCTCCTGGTCAAGTGAGCATTCTCTTGCCGGAAATGGTGGTAATGCAAATGAATTGTTGGAAATATTTGGTCGTGGTGGACCGAACTGTTCGACATGGGCTTGAATTGATTGACTCTCAGAAGGAAGCATGGACTCAACAGCTAATCGCTTAGATGGCCAGACATCAGAGTTGACTAGTGGGTCACTTCTTGGTATACTAATAATGTTTGATGCCTCGGGTGAATACGAACGCAAAATATTGTGCAGGGGTGAAACACCAGATGTAGATATAGAGTTACCATTGGTATCTGGGTAATTATGCTGAGCAAATGAAGATACCATCGGCAATGTTGAAGTTTGGGATTGAGAAGCTGACGTTAGCTGAGACAGCACTGAAGCCACATTAGGCATTTGCTGACTAGGTGCACATTGCTGCTGCATTTGGTGCTGCTGCTGATGTAATTGGTTCTGTTGCTGCTGATGTAATTGGCTATGCTGCTGTTGCTGTAGTTGGCTCTGCCGCTGTTGATGTTGTAATTGACTCTGCTGCTGCTGCTGCTGCTGCTGTAATTGTTGTTGCTGATGCTGTTGTAACTGCTGCAGTCGCTGCTGCTGCATCTGTTGGTGTTCATGATGATAATGCAATGGTCGTGTCTGCAGCTGCTGTTGAGAGTCATTAAATGAATGGCAGTGATGCGACTGATGTTGAACAAATTGTGTGTGACTGTGGTTCTGAGATTGGCTTTCTTGGATGGACTGAAGGGGGAGGGCTTGCTGTGCTTGAGGTTGCATTTGCTGTAGAATCTGACTGGATAACAGAGGAGCAGACATGCCAGGTATGGCTTGAGTTTGCTGGAATTGCAGTATTGTGGGAGCTGCCTGCTTTGAAGGATCCTCAGTCCTCATTTCCTGAAATGCTGCAGCAGCCATTGCCTGATACATGTCAGGCTGTAGACCAAGCATAGAAGCATCAAGTCTTGGCTGCATCCAAGGTGCCATTCCCAGTCCTGGGAAATTTAATGATTGCATCCCTCGGTCCCCACTTTGAAGCCATATAAGTGGGTTCAGCCCAAATTCATCATCCTTGCCACCTGAAGAAGTCAAAGGGAAGCTTAAGATAAGTGTAACATAGCATTAGCATAACAAATTAATTCAATTGACTGGATCTGCACAACATGCATCAATCTAAATCATACCATGCAGAGAGGGCAGTCCTGATTGCCAGGGGCGCTTTAGTCTGAGAGGGAACGGGGACGTATACATTGGGAATGTGGTCAGTGGCTCAATCTCCCAAAGAGATACTCTTGGTTGCCTTTCCCCAGCAGTGGATTCATCCCAACCAACCTACATGAGTAGAAAGAAAGGCATTCAAGTCTAGCTGAAGCCAAACAAATTTTAGAGAGTTTTCTCAACTACATCTTAAATGATTGCAACGTGAAAAAATGCTCACGCGGCATCAATACCTTCACAGAACGCCAATGTGAATTTGGCCAACGGACTGGATCAAGATCGCTTATTCCTGTTATTGTTCCCATGTAACTGAAAACAAGATGGCAGACCAGTTCATACATGACCCAAGAAAATGTGGAACACTCAAGATCAACCAAAAAATGAAAATTATCAGTTATTTGATTATGCCATATATCAGCATGCCTAAGTAAAACATAAAATAAGGTTTAAAGGGTCCACAAGGAATGGTTCTAGACGTACCGGCGAACACTTGATTCTTCAGTTTCAAAGAGCATTCGAAAACGCATTCCAACAGAAACACGAGTGTGATAAACGGCTTTTGCATATTTGGCTAGTGGTATGACAAACTCGGACGGGCTTGCCCTAAAAGCATGTGAAACAGGTCCAAATATTATAAATTTCAAGATTATGCATTACAAAATGGATAAAGAAGTACCTTGGATTATAAAAGATGGTGAAGCGGCTGTTCGTTGCAGCTGCATGAGCTGCCGCGGCAAGAAGGCCAATGTGCATGCTATCACTGGATATAACTGATGAAGGCATAACTGTTTGTGGACGACTAGCGCGTCGGATGCCCAGAAGTAACTGATTACTTTCATTCCTGAGTAAAGCATACTAAGCATTACAGAGGCTGAAATGCTTGCAATAGCATAAAGAATATGATGTACAAGTTCTGGAATCACCATACCAGATGAAGAGGACTGAATCCCCCGCAACAAGCCTCTTTGCACTTACAAATATGCTCCATCCTGTTGTAAGCAGGTGCCTCTTTGGCTGACCTGCAAAATATGAATTTACTGATATGTGCATAGTGGTGCATAGACTAGAAACAATGCCGATTATGCACAATCCAATACCTTGTTACATACAACTACAGGATTGCATGACAATTCAACAAATGAAAAGTGGCAGACCAGTTGTCCAGACTCCAGGGTAAATGGAGGACAACCAGTGCCCGCTTCGTTCATGTTAGACCATATCTCCACTTTACAGACATAACACAAAAGCCATAAAATCAAAGTGATACATTCATATAGGTGAAAACCACCACCGTATCAATGTGAACCATGCTCATAAATTTGATCAAGGAGAGAAGACAAAAGCTTCTTTCATTCAAAATGCCGCCGCCAAAATTCTATCATTGTTACTCCTGCTTTACATTGCTATGAAATAAGACATGAAAAACGATCCATATATCATGTTACTATGAATATGAAGAAACAACCCAAATAAACAAATCATACAAATGACTGGCTTCTGAATTAATTTTTGAAATCTTTCCAGACATTATTTTGATTATGAAATCCTAAGGCATTTGTCTGCAGCATCATACATATAAAATAAAACATGGTCCATTACCTTGTGAAATATATGGGTTGACTCTAACATAATGTGTAGAATTCATAAACTTAAAGTCAGCCCCAACTCCATGACATCTATTCCCCACATCTATTGGGTGCAGAGTTCACAATGTTCACAATGTCCAACCAAAGCCAAAAATAGAGGAAGGGGGGATTTTTCACAACTGTGAAGGCTCACAAATATTTTTATTATAATCCTTGCAAAAATTAAAAGAAAATACATCAACCTAACTTGAACCATAAGTAGTGGACATATGCATAAACATGTCATATTTTTTGTTGTTTTCTTCTAGTAATACAAATCCAAATGTGCTAAGTTTATATCCATGGTTGGCAAAAAGGGTTCCGGGCTAGATGAAATCCAGATATATCCCGATATTATAGGATATTAACTATTCTGATGTGAAAAAAAATTGCCCTGTAAGTGTTCTTTTATATAAAAGTATAAGAATTAAAATAGGAAAGTGCACATAGTTATTTTATAGTGGTGAAGCCATAAACCGGCAATTGAAACAAAATCCAACCCAAAAGCATATGCGAATGGATATTAAGCCTAATCACTAATTTATGGACCTTACTTTCTTTCAATTTTTCCAATGTGTGATTATTATTCACAACCACCCCCCTCAAACTTAAGGTGGGAACCATGAGTTCGGATTTTTTTTCATTTCAGGAACATGAAAGAGGTCATTAAGCCATTATGATGTAATCTTGTGATACATGAACAAGACAAGATGAAGCCTGTGATTCAGATAGGATGGAGCATTTGCTATGATACCATGTCGAACAAAGCAGACTGAGAGGGTGCCCATAGCTAAGGATACCAGTGAAGCCATAAACTAATAAGTGAAACAATATCTAAACCAAAAGCTTAAGATGATGGGTAGATGTCCAAATACTAATTTGTAGACATCATCAAAAATGTGGGACTATTATTCTTTAAAAGAAAGTAGTTCGAATATATATAATCTCAACTTACTCTACTGGCTGTTAATCAAAATGAAGCATCATGTTACATCATGTACTGTAGTCAGATATTTCTGATGGTTAATCAGTATCTTGCCAGACAATAGTGGATGTGCCCCCCCCCCCCCCCCCCCCAACACACACACACACAACCCAAAAACGAATAAACACATAGGACTATGAAATGGGTACAGACAAGGTTCATGCATTTTTTTTTGCACCATATAAGTACATAAGCAAACCAATTTTGCTTATAAGCAGTGCCTAATAGCCGCCGCCACAACATTTTCTCTCGTGCCATCTATCACCATTAACTAATTCTTCATATCCCTATAATGTGACCATATTTTCTTTAATAGTCTCTGCATCCATAAATACAGGCTAACTGCATTGTCGTTATAGCATGATCATTAATGGCTTATTTGACTAGCCGTCGAGCAACAATAAGTTATACAGTGTTCAATGAACTGTTAACTCCAAGTCCTTTTGCAAATAAAATTACCAAACGTTAAAACTGTAGCAGCAATGCACTAAACTGCACAAAAAATTTTAAGTTAAAAACTTTAAAATGTGGCATTAAATGCATTCATGTCCATAAGAGTACACAGATTGAATAGTAATACTCGCAAAACAGATGAACCCAATAAAATTGTAGGCCAACTTTTTGTGTCAAAAGAAGAAAGTTTATATATTTAAATATTCATGAACTTCCACCAAAAAATTAACAAAAAGATGAAGCGTGTGTATGTGCAAGTTGTTATAGATCATTATTCAATAAAACAGAAACTTGAAACAGTTGGCTAAATCAGGCTTACCCCGAAAAATGTGGCGAAATTTCCATTCATGATCATGAAGGTCCCTTGCAAATAACTCCTGTGCAGGAGGCGTCTGAGAGAAGTCCTGAAAATATGAGAAGGTAACAAGGTGAAACTGGTGAGTATATGCTTAGAAATGCTCTTATTTTCCCCTTATCTGGCAAAATTAACAAGCCTACAAAGAAAAAAATCATGGCTTTTAAACTAGCAAAGAAACTCACCAATGGAGGGAACACTTTTTCTGCTGCCCGGCGAGGTACAGAGAACCCACCATGAGTGCTTGTGTCGCTTGCAGTCAATGTCTTACAGAAATAGTTGGTAGGTTGTTTACTAGGAGTGCCCAACTCAGCTGGGAGGTATGGATCCTTTTGCTCTTGCTGTGGATATAAAAGAAGAGAAGAAACCAGTGACATAATGCAAGATGGAAAAAGCAATGACATTAAAAGAAATTCAGATGATAAATATACTTGAGTGCCAATCATAAAGATATTATTGGTTACCGGGCTCAGCGGTTGCAATGTCATCTGGGCATAAACCTCATCCGTCTCTACATCTGCCTGCACTGTGAGGTTTGGTCAGGTAATTGCACTTTCCACTGTTAGCCCTAAATTCTAATTGCACAAATATAATTGGAATGGGACTCACGTGCATGGTTACATTATGAAGTTGACAAATCAGCTGAGGCGGCAAACTTTGGTAATTGGGGATATGAGCATCAATCTCTTTGTTGGTTGATGCTGATACCTACAGATGAAATTTTTTATGTATTTGTGATGCTAGGAATACAAGAATATGTCCAAGAAACAAACTCTCTGTATCAACATTAATCGCATAAACTCCTCTAACATTGGATGAGCATTATTGTTACCATCTCATGTCAGCAGCACATTTCATCAAAAATGTAACAAGCTTAGTGCCACAAGTCTACAAGTCATGATCTTGAGGCTATATTGCAACCTAATAATTAATCTGTCTAATTTATATCTTGCATGCGATTTACTCAGCAACGGCACCTTCAAAATGGTGTAGTAACAAAGTACAGCCTTCTAAGAACTAGGAAACAAATAGAAACGCAGAGAAGGTATGTACAGCATCTCCCAACAAAGTAAACTACAATCACATAACAAAGACCACAGAATATAACTATTTTGTCAGCAACAACATGCCCTTAATTCATATTGGAGTAATTTAATGAAAGCAACTGACCTGCTCGCTGTGACCCTGAGGAAAGTACACAACACGACTGCCGACCGCAGGCAGCGACACAAGTGGCCCGGCACATGCGTGCCATAGTTCAGAATTCAGACACTTTTGTTCTCCTATAAAGTTTCATCATAAAAACAGAGTTTAGTAAAACAATAACTTTTTGCATTACCTGTGGTGGGAAAAGGGCAAAGACAAACGATGGTTTTTCCAAAAGCCCACCGAGATGCAGATTAAACAACAACAACAACAGAATAGAAACACTTTTCTGCCCCACGGGAGAAAAATACTCCAAGAAGAACAGACTAAAAATTAAGATAGAAAGAATTCTCTCAAAAAGAATAGAAACACTTTCACGTGTCTTTCTTTATATAAGTTTGATACAAAATCTATTTGGCTATGACAAGCCTGATTTCTGTATTATTTTAATGGAAAAACAAACAAACGACTAAACCCCAAAAGCAAGAAGCCGTAATCAAAGGAGTTAGGATGAACTTCACAAATTGGGAAGCTACGAATTTCAAATGAAGACATAAGATAGCTTAAGAATAAGAACAGCGGATCACAACGATTAATAAGATTCAGAAGCCGAGAGCTCAAATATTTAAGAGAATTCACAACCTAATGCTAGTTATAACTGCTTAAAAATTCTACTTTAATTGTCAGGAATAACCCAGCCAAATCATCCACTGGAAACTCTCAAAATGGTCGAAAATCATTTCAAAAAGGAGTAATATCAAACATTGTAAAAACATTTTAAAGCTATAAAATGATCAACCTTCTCAATGCTGCAGACTCTAACCTTCTGGTGTCTGATTAACCATACTCGATGAAGAAAGCCTCATCCTTGAAGAATCCGAGAAATGCCTTGATGCAAAATAAACCCAACAAGAGACCAAAGTTGTCCCTTTTCTTCAACAGACGAGCTAAATTTTCACATGAGGCCAATCCATATAACAAAGAGCGTCTCGTTTTCCCCTTCCCCTTAAAGAAAGATGCAATTATGCCTTAAAAAATGATGCTCTTCCAAATTATTGCCTGCAGATTGCCAGATTCTAACACTCCCGTTTCAGGTACGACTGCAGTCATCCAAAGCCCGTACCACAGCAAAAGACAGTAAACTCCCTCTCTCATCACCTAAGGCCTCAATACTCCAAAATTACAAGAAAATTTCTGGCATTCTCAGTTAATATCAGCTGATCGGACTTTCAAGTACATGCACCAGAAAATAAAGAAGCAGTAGAAACGAACTTCAGAAAACAATGAATATACAGATTCTGCCAAAATAAACCCCCAACTAGGTCAAAAACATCATCTTTCGAGCAATCAGGGCTTCAACGGCACAAAGAAACCAGCTCACATGTGTAGGTCAAGCATTTGAGCATAAACCTCAGCCAGCCAACGAAATCCACCAGAACTCACCTCAGAAGCTCCACAGCCTTAAGAATCACAGCAACAACCTCTTCCCAGCAAAAGATCCTCGATTCAAACCCTAGATCCTCAGATCTCCCTGTAGAGCTCCTAAACCAAGCTTCCGACCACTGAAAAAAAGCAAAACGCTCTCCAACCCCTAAATCGAGCTCTTTGCTCATATGAACACCAAATCATGCCCTAAACACTACAGATCACCAACTCCAAAGCAGGGAAAAAAACTCCAGAAACCGTGATTTCGAGCAGAAATCGAGAATTTCGCAGGCGAACTCAGCATCCAAGAAGTAATTTTTCGTGACCAGAGTGAAGCAAGTGAATATATAGGAACTTGAAGAAGAGAGAAAGATCTCTCTCCCTGGTGTTTGGTTTTCTCCCTTTTCCCCCACCCCCTCTCTCTCCCCCCTCCCTCTTCTTGGTTTACTTCAATCAATCAGTAAAAAACGGCCATATTATTAGTTTTTTAACGCCTTATTCTCCGCTTGCCTTTTATACATGACGACCGGAATGAAATTGGTACGTCCCAATGACTAATTTACCCTCAACATGGAACATGATTTACGGGAATCAGCCGCTTTGGGGAAGGCCTCATGACGCCGGTGCCTCCTCTTGAATTTACGCGAATTACTGCGCCTGCCCAAAAGCGCCCGTTGATAAACGCCACCCCTAACTTTCCGTTGAGTAGCCAGAGATTATACGCAAGGATTCGGTGCTTAAACAGAACATGAGTGTATATATATCAAGGGGCAATTTAGTCATTCGAGGCTTACTTTCCTTTCGTCGTACGAGGTATCCACACTTTCTTAAATAGAAGTATTGTGAGCAATTTCGTTGTGATTGTACTGAATCCTAGCCGTCCAATGAAAATATTGTGACACTGCACGCGTATCGCGAGAGTACATCCTACAAAATTGGAATTGCCACAAGGGCTTGTGTACGTATATACGAAGTAAACAGTGGCAATATCTGTGAGGTTTGGCACCGAATTTTATGGCAAAAAGAGAAGGAAGAATAAAAGGTGGGCCGTCGGATGGCGACGTGGGCCCTGCGGGAGGGATGGACGCGACGGGGCCATGTGCCGTTGTTGCGCTTTATGGGTCTCTGTCAGGATACGGCTTTGTGTGCGTAAATTACCTGCGCGTGTAATTACTCGGACACGCGACCGCCACGCCATGGACCACACTAGTTTTTTTTTTTTTTTTTTTTTGAATAAATGGAATTTAAAAATCGGTCAATTACTCGCCACCCGCGCCATGGACCACACGAGCTCGGTGAAGCGGGGAAAATAACTCGCCGTGGCTGCGCCACACGAGGACGGCTTTGACGGAAGCCCACCGGCGTCGTTGACCAATAAAATCCCCAAAAAGTCGGGTGCCTGAAGGACTCGGACCGAGCAGGAGATTTGACGGCTGAGATTGATAGGCTCCGGCGGGACACCTCACGACCGGACGCCTGGTCTGTGATGTTGCCGGTGCGTGTACGTGGTGTTAATTCCGCAATGCCAACAAATGGGAGTTGTGTGGCTGATGTTTCTACACGTTCGCAAGATTATTCCATATGTTATTTTTTATTATGCATTTTTGTGAATTATTCTTTCATTAATTGGTGATAGTCAAGAAACTGAGATTCAACTGTTATGGTTTCTCCTTCTGCAACCACGAAATGATGGATGGATGGATGATTCTTGTTGTGTAATCTATTATCCATTTGACAGTGTTTTTCGAATTCTAAGACGACTATGACAAAATAAAGAATGGCTGAGATTTGATCTTTGTAACTCAATGGTTGAGATTGGATTTTATGAAAATTTTAGTGGGCAAACTTAAATTTTGGGGAGAAGATATTTTGGGAACCAAAACTTTTAAATTAAAAGTGCATTGGTAAATATTGTGGAGATTAAATTTTGAGGAAACAGTGTCTTGGAAACCTAAGCTTTGAAATTAAAACTGGCTTGGTAAAGATTGTGGAGAAGTATGATTCATTAAATTAAACAAAGTAAAAAATTTAGCGTAAAACAATTTAATGTAACAACAAATTAGCGTAAAAAATTTACAATCACCGAAAAAATTTAGGGGAGAATGTGGTGTCTTTTCAGAATAATTTTGATGTCTCTTCTGAAGTGATCACTGCTTGGGTTGTTCTAGTAAGGGGGAGAATGTGGTTTGGATTATTGTGGCTCAAAGGGGGAGAATGTGTGCTTGGTTGGTGCTTGCTTTGGGTTGTGCCACATAATGCCAAAGGGGAGATTGTTAGGGTTGAATTCTGCTGATATTTGTTGGCATTAATGGCACAATAGATGGAGAGTTCTGTTTGAGGAATCAGAAGTGTTTTTGAGCAGATTGAGCAGTATTGTTGAACATAATGTCGTTCAACAAAATATTCAACATTTGGGATCTGGATTTCTGGTTCGTATGTAGAAACGCTGCTTTGGTTTCAGATCCGATTTGCTGTCTAAAATGATAAGGATTCTGAATTGATTGTGGAATATCTGCTTGAGAGATTTTTGGAAAGCCATTCCTAAATCTGTTGCTAAATTGAAGGCATGTTGGGTTGAAATAGAAAGAGAATATCTCGCAGATTTGTTGGTTGGAAAGATTGATTACTGCAGATCTTTTATTGTTGCTATTTCCAGAAGATTTGAAAGAATCATTTCCTATCTTGGTTTAGTTAATTGTGGGTGAGCTGGAGATATATTTGAAAGCTATTATCTCTTGTTATTATTGTTGATTCGGTTGGAAAGAATCTCGCTCGGTTGGAAAGAATAATTATTGTTGCTGTTACGACCTAATGATCGTAGTAGCCCGACTCCCGCCCGGATCCGCTAACATACCCCATTAACTCACCTTTTCACAAAAGGGCCGCCGCCCTGAAAATCCGGGGCGACCAGCCAGGCAGGCGCGCCTCGCAGCGCTCCCCGAACCGGCCGAGGCGGACCGCCGCAGCCGCCCGAACCTTAGTCCGCCGCTAACGACAACCAACCTAAGGATAAGGACGTCTGACACATACGTCACCCGACCATCTGACAAAGCACCTCCTGACGGAAGAGCCACTTGACAGAAGAGCCACTTGACAGATAACGCTTTCGGCCCTGACATCCCGACAGAAGCATCCCTGGGCCGTTGCGCCGCCTGACAGAGGCAGGTCAGGGACTCCTGTTCCCGGTGTCCTTGTCCGAAGCTTCCGCCGACACCGGAGCCAGCTCAGCACGCCTAGTCATCACCCGTCAGGTATAAATACCCCCTCCCCTCCTACGGAGAGGGGGTGGCTGCAGAATTCTCTCTCTATCTATTATTCACACACGAGTGCAAAGGTCTTCCATATCTTTGCTCTCCCACCTATAGCTCGCCTCGCTCGGTCGACACACCGTTGGTCCGACCGGCGTGACCAGCCCCCCATTTTAAGCCCTATCACTGACTTAGGCATCGGAGGGGCTAAGGGTTGAACCCCAACCCAGCCCTTCTGACGAGTTGTTCGTGTTGCAGGAGAGCTCGCCCATCAACACAAGTCGGTGTCACCCCCTTGCCCTTCAACCTGATTCAGCTGCTTCCGGCGGGATTCCACCCCGTGACCATCACTGGCGACGGGATCGACCTCCTCACCCCACCCGTTGCTTGTTAAACAGTCCACCTTAACCCTCTTTTCCACATAACCACCGTGCCCTTGGTTCCCATTAATACAAATTAATTGTGCGCGAGTTCTACCTCGTAACAATTGGCGCCGTCTGTGGGAACGAAGGGTCACACCCATGTTAGATTCCATACCGATCCCGCGGAACCCGGTCCACGGCAAAGATCCCGTGGGGCAGGAACCGCTCTCCCTCCAAATCACCCCGGCGTCCGACCCCCTTCTGGGGATGGTCTCCGAGATTGAACACACTTCAGTCCCCGCCGTTCTGAAGATCTCCGAGGCCGTCGCTTAGGCCAGGGGAGGCTGTCAGACGGCTGGAACGGGACCTCCGCCCGGCCCCTCGGAGCCCCTGAACGTGAGGCGAAACCTCCACCCTCAGTTCGAGGAGGAGGGGGAGCATAGGGGGCTCGCTGAGGAGATCGCGGCCCAGCAAAGGCTCCTGGAAGAGGAGGTAGAAGTTGCGCAGCGGTGGAGGCGCCTGGGGGAGGCGGCCGCCGCGCAAAGGCGTCTGGACGAGGCGGCCGAGACCGCCCGGAAGGCTTACCAGGAAGAGGAGGCCGCTCGCCGCCATCTTCGCTTCATCATCTCGGAGCGCGAGAGGCTGAGGATGGAGAACAGGAGCAACCGGGAAGTCCTAGACGAGGCGGCGACGACCCGACGGCCTGGGAACGGGCGGGACCCGTTGCTGAACAGGTCCCCGCCTGGAGGAGGCGGCCCCTACCACCAGCATCATCCCTCCGATACCCTGCGCGAGGAAGCCGTTTGTCGGCAACTACGCTTCCTCACCGCCGAGCGCGAAAGACTCCTTCGGGAGAATCAAGAACGGATGGAGGCCCGAGGAGAGCTGGCCGGGAGGCGCGGGCGCGGGGAGGACCGTAGCCCACAACCCGTCGAATCCTCGGCCCAAGGAAGGAGCCCCGCCTGGAGACCGTCGGGCTACTCCCCGGGGACGGAGGACCGTCGGCGGCCGAGGCGCGACCGAAGCCCGACCCCCGAGTGGCGGAGGGGGGATGCGCCGGGTCGCCCGACCTACCCGGAGGAGGCCACGCCCCTCGCCCGGTGGATCACTTCCGCCCCCAGGCCCGTAAGGTTCAAACCCCCTCACTTGGCCACGTACAATGGGAGGGGCGACCCCCTCACGCACGTGCAACAATACCGGGGGGGCGATGGAAGCCCAGGACGTGGATGAGGCGTTCCTTTGCCGACATTTCTCCCAGAGCCTGAGGGACACCGCGCTGGACTGGTACTTTGGCTTGCCCGCGAGGTCCGTAGGGAGCTTTGGCGAACTGTCCCATAAGTTCTGCCAAGAGTTCCGGGCCGGGAGAACAAAAAAGAAGCCCCTAGACTATCTCAGCACGATAGTCCAAGGGGAGGGAGAGACAACGGGTAGATACCTCCGCCGCTTTCAGGAGGAAAGACAGGCGGTGGTGACGTGTGGCGATGAAGTGCTTATGCTGGCCTTCAAGACGGGGCTGCGGACTCGGAGCCTCCATAAATCACTGCTCCGGGATCCGCCGACCGACTATGAAGCGTTGGTAGCTATGGCGGAGAGACACGCGCTAGCCGAGGAGACTCTCGGCGCTAAGGCCTTATTCCCCCCGGCGAACCCCCCCCCCCCCCCAAGGCGAACCCCGGTCACACCCACGGCCGAGACAGGAAGAGGGGCACCGTGGCCGCGACCAACTGGCCCGACCAAGGAGGGAACTGCTCGGGCCTCGCCCGCAAGATCGACCTGGCCCGGCGCGCGATTTCGCTCCGGCCCAAGGGCTCCCTCGAGTCGCCCCGAGACAAGAAGGCCCCCTGCGGGCACATTACACGCGACTCAATGCCTCCTTGATCGAGGTGATGGCCGCGGCTACACGGGCTGGACTGCTGCCGGAGCCGCCCCGAGAAATGAAGTCGGACCCCGCCCGGAGAGATTTCAAGAAATACTGCCGATACCACCTGGACCACGGCCACGACACCGACAACTGCTTCACCCTCAAAAGGGAAATCGAGTGGCTGATCCAGGCGGGCCACTTGGGGGACTTCGTCGGAGCCCGGAGACCTGACCGGGAAGAGGGGAACCACCGAAGGGCACGGAGGGCGGACCCTCCGGCAAACGACGAGCGGGAAGAGCTTCACCCCCCGAAACCCGTCATGCGCATAAATACGATATGTGGCGGCCCATCTTCAGGTGGGGCATCGTCGTCAAGTAAAAAGGCGTATGCGAGACAAGTAATGACGGCGGGTCTCGGAGGGGACCGGAGAGGGAGAAGGATGGCCTACCCACCCATAACTTTCAGCGACGAGGATCTGGAGGGGATCGAGCTGCCACACGACGATGCCATCGTCATCGAGGCACAGATCGGGACGGCCATTGTCAGCCGCCTCCTGATCGACACGGGGAGCTCTTGCGACATCCTGTTCATGTCCACGATCGAAAAGATGGGGTTAAGGCCGACGGACCTGAGACCATGCACTGGGCCCCTCGTCGGTTTCACCGGTCACTCGACCCCCATCATGGGAGTGATCACCCTGCCGATAACCCTCGGAGAGGAGCCACAGGTCGTCACCCGAATGACGTTGTTCGTTGTGGTCGACATTATGTCGGCGTACAATGGGATCATCGGACGGCCTTACATGTCGGCCATCGGAGCGCTCCCCAGCCTACTCCATCAGATGGTCAAGTTTCAGACCCCTCGAGGGGTGGGAATCGTACGGGGAAGCCAGAGGCTATCTAGAAGCTGCTACGTAGGGTCGACCAAGCACAAAGGACCAGAGATGAACCTGAAAATCGATTCCCCAAAGCGGACTTATGACCCCCACCAGTCGGAGTTAGCCCCAGCCGATGCCGATGCCGAGGGAAACAAGGTCGACCACGCGCCCAACTAAACCGCCACCTCCCCAGAAGGACGGGCTAATCACTCCAGGGGGCGCGGCGCGCCGGCCGCGGCATAGCCGGTAACTGTAAGTCCTGAACGAAGTATCATGTTCCCTTCTTTTTATCTTCAAATTTCGCTTTTCCTACATAACAGTTTCAGTTCAACCCCCTCTAAAAGACTCCGGGGCAGGACCAGTCCTCGCCACCCAAACCGGAGAGGGGCACGGGCCGAGCTGCGCACTCGCTCCCCCCCAAGAAGACCTCCGGGGCAAGTTCACTAAGCTTGGCCACCCAAACCGGAGCGCCATATGCGGGGTAGGCGACGGCCCAATACCCGTCCGACTATAGAGGCTGCGGGGAGGCGACGGCCCTATACCCCCCCTCTAAAAGACTCCGGGGCAGGACCAGTCCTCGCCACCCAAACCGGAGAGGGGCACGGGCCGAGCTGCGCACTCGCTCCCCCCCCAAGAAGACCTCCGGGGCAAGTTCACTGAGCTTGGCCACCCAAACCGGGCGCCATATGCGGGGTAGGCGACGGCCCAATACCCGTCCGACTATAGAGGCTGCGGGGAGGCGACGGCCCTATACCCCCCTCTAAAAGACTCCGGGGCAGGACCAGTCCTCGCCACCCAAACCGGAGAGGGGCACGGGCCGAGCTGCGCACTCGCTCCCCCCCCCCAAGAAGACCTCCGGGGCAAGTTCACTGAGCTTGGCCACCCAAACCGGAGCGCCATATGCGGGGTAGGCGACGGCCCAATACCCGTCCGACTATAGAGGCTGCGGGGAGGCGACGGCCCTATACCCCCCCTCTAAAAGACTCCGGGGCAGGACCAGTCCTCGCCACCCAAACCGGAGAGGGGCACGGGCCGAGCTACGCACTCGCTCCCCCCCCCCAAGAAGACCTCCGGGGCAGGTTCACTGAGCTTGGCCACCCAAAACAGAGCGCCATAGGCGGGGTAGGGAGCGGACCGATGCCCTCCCCCCCGAAAGGGCCCGCCACTCTTCTCCTCAAACCTCGGGAACCTACTCGCGGTCCGCGAATCAAGGCCACCCCTACGGAAAGCCATCCCCGAGGAGTAACGCTAGACCCCCAGAAAGCCGACTCCCGAAACGACTTGTCCAACTCAAAAAGGACCCTCGGGACGAGCGCCAATGACAAATGCCAGGCCTGCCTGAGGGGTCACATCACCTGCCACCCATCGGGGTCACATCACCCATCAAGGAAGAATAAATGAGGGCAGAAGTTCACCATTATAAATCCCCCCTCTCCTCAGCTCCATGGAGAGGGAGAGAGGCAAAGAAAAGGATGTGGAGAAAGACTCGTCATTTTTACCACCCTCCTTTAAAATGCGCGGAGAGCGCGAGCTTCGCCGACCGCAAAGATAGACGATCCACCAACCGGATATCCCGCTTACACAACGGCTACCCAGCCTGCCGCTCCCCTCCTTCCTTTAGACAACTTAAGGCAGGAGCCCGGGCGCTCCGTGGGCACACCATGCCTCTCCACGAATGCCCGGGGTACGCAGGAGCGGCTGGCTGGCAACCCGATGGATGGGACGGACCTGCCAAATCACCTCACCGGACCCCCCGGCGGCCGCCAGCGCCACCCCTTCCACTCATCGGCCTCCCCCGGACCGTTAACACCGGAGGGACGCACGGGGGGGGGGGGTACAACCCGCATCCCCTCGCGCCTACCACGCGGAGCCTCCACTCGAGAGGAGCAACAGGGCCCCGTGGGATAGAACAACCACCAAGGACTCCCTCTCCCCCCAATTCTGGGAGCGAGGGACAAAGCCACTGCCGGGCTCCGACGCGGTCATCCCCCCTACGCCAAGGGGGAACCATCTGAATCCCGCCACCCCACCTTGTCAGGGGCGCGATGCCTGGGAGGCGGATCAACCGCGAAGAGAACGACCACTTACCTAGATCGACACACGGTTACGCCTACAATGTTACGCCTACGGGTCGATACAATGTTACGCCTACGGGCCGATACAATGTTACGCCTACGGGCCGACACAATGTTACGCCTTCGTGCCAATTCAACGTTACGCCTATAGAAAGCCCCCGTTTTATTAAATTATCGATCGTAGCCGATGAAAAGGCCAAAGACAAATCCCGGTTTACCGCTAGTCATGACTCGGATAGACCTGAACCCGAACAACCTACGCAAAGGGAGGCGACCCAGCTGTCAAATCTCTCGGGCGCCCTATAAAGGGACTCGACACGATTCAGCCTACGCCAACATAGAAACGGCCGCACCAAGGCGTAAATCTAAGAAGTAAATTTGTGCATACACAAGCGGAAAGCCCAAAAGAGGTGGGGGCGAGTCATGCGAATCATTACTTTCTTCCATTTTTAAACATACGCAAGGGGGGGGGGGGCCTACACAAAACTACTTGGCGCCCCCGCCAATTACGACGCCCTCTCCCTCCATAGAGTCCCCCGCCGCCCCGCCGCCCACCGGCACATCACCCCCGCCGCCCACCGGCACATCACCCCCGCCACCCTCCGGCTCGTCACCATCCTCGTCCTCTTGCTCCTCACCCTCGTCTCCATCCCCCTCCCCATCGCCGCTTGCGACGAGCCCGTCAAAATCGACCTCTATTGGCGGGACCATGCCAGCCGCCTTCTCCTTCATCCGCGCAAGGCAGTCATCCCACCCCTCCACGCGGCCCTTCCTTATGCCCTCGACCATCGAATCTGTAAGGGCAGGGATGACGGTTATCTCCTGATACGTCCGGAATTCCTCGACCCTGCGGGCCAACTCCTCTTCGGCGGCCTTGGCACGCTCAGCAAACTCCTCCACGCGAGCCTCCTCCCTCCGAAGGGCCCCCTCCAGCTCCTTCGCTCTCTCTCCAGCCTCGGTCACGACCGTCTTCAAGCGCTCTACTTCAGCCTCATATCGGCTGCCCCGCTCCCTCTCCTTCTCCAGGTCCTCGCCGGCTCTCTTACGAACGGCAGCGACCTCGGCGACCATCCTAGCCACGGCCCCTTCGGCCTTGTGTATGGCCGGCACGTGCCGCATCAGCCCGAGCATCAAGTTGAGGATCTGCATAAAGAAACACCAAAACATAGACCCATTTAGGGCGAAAGCTAAAACCCGCCGAAAGACATCACCCGTCTTACGTTACATATGTAGGGTTTTTGGCGGTCCCTCAGGGCACAAAAATTCTAGTCCCGTCCTAAGTCGGACGGAACATAGACACAAAAATTATAGCAGCGGAAGAAAAACTATGTTAACTAATTAACATGCAAGTTAAAACAATTTTAACTTGGCCCTAAGGTCCAAGACCCTATGCCAAGATCTATGCCGACTTGGGATGGGTCTGACCATCCCAAGAAGGATCTAGCCTACTGCGATTAAACTAAACTAATGCTAAAAATACTTTAACCACATACCCGGAATCTCAGCCCTGGAGCAGGCGAGATGTTCCGCGCCGTCTTCCGAGCTGCTCCCGTCCCACGCCGAGCCGCTCCTTGAACCGCTCCCCGAACCGCTCCTCGAACCGCTCTGCATCCCAAAGCGATCAATCACCGTGCCGCCGAGCCAACCACGCGCCGAAGAAAGTTTCACGCGAGTGAAACCTCCGCCAAGATTTCAGATCCAGAATCCGAACTCCTTTGTGGCTTTGCTAGAGCCCGCAGGAGTAAGGCAGAAATTTAGGGAGAAGAGAAATATTAATTTAAGCTTAGATCCGAGCGTGCTCCAACATTTACGAGAGCCGCTCAGATCTAGAGCTTGGGACGAGTTTTGAGAAAGGGGGGAGACCCCTATTTATATAGGCGGCGGACTCTCCCCATTTCTCAAAATCCGATGTGGGACTAAATAATTGGGTTAGTTAAAATCAAGTTAGTTTGCACTTCACAAAGTGCAAACTTCCGTGAATTTTAACTCACTCACCGTTGAGCTTCAGGATCGATACAACCTATCAATACGACAAGCGTTCAACGGTGAACGCATAGGAAAAAACCGTTCGTCAATCGGAGGTCGTTTGACCCTCCAATTGAGTGTCCAAAGATCAGCCCTAGGCTAGTTTTTCACAAAAACTGAGCCGTCAAAAATGCCCATCAAACCTAGGGTTCCACACCCAAAGGTGGGACCCACAAAACAGACCAGGTCAGACCTGGGCGCAGCCCAGACCTGAACCTGGGCGCAGCCCAGGCCAGGCCTGGGCGCAGCCCAGGCACCTGGCCTGGGCGCCCTGGGCGCCTGGGCCAGCCGCCCAGGCGCCCAGGGCGCCTGGGCCGCCTGGGCCTGTGCCCAGGCGCCCGGGCCTGTGCCTGGGCCGGGCGCCCAGGCCCAGGCGGGTCTGGGTGCCCAGGCCCAGGCCGGCCTAGGCCTTACTGGGTCTGGCCAGCAGGCCAGACCAGTTTCAGACTGGGCTAGTCTGTCTGGTCTGGCCTGATCTGACCCTTTGGGCTGTTTTGGGCATAACTTGATCATTTGGTGTCCGATTTGGACGCCGTTCGAACCTGGGTCTAGACCGGAATATTCCCGTCTTACCCGTGAAGTTTTCCTTGCGTTTATGTTATTAAATATTGTATTAAACAATTTAATACACATTTAATCGCTTTTGCATCAAATGCAAAATAGTCCCTATCTAAGCTTAAATTATCATATTGCATCAAATGCAATTATCTCTTCTTTTGCATCAAATGCAAATATTCTCCCTAACTATTTTCTACCTATTACTAGACGAAGCGTTGCACTCTGTGTGAGACCCTACAGCCTGACCCTTACAACAGGTTGGGCTCGAAGCCCTATACGGCAGTGACCACGAGCAGTGGTTGCCGTCCCTGCTTCAGGAATCATCATTATGTGGTTAACTCATTGACATGAGTATTGTCGGGACCACCCTGACTATTTCCGTGATGAATTCCGTAGTTATAGTCTTTTCGTCTTAACTATGTCGTGTAGATCAAGTCTGGGGTACGGTCAAAACTGTCAACCCCAATAACTTGACTCCGGTTAGTTTCTATCAATCTTTAGTCAATAAATGTTGGACTTCTTCCAACATACTCTGCGCAGAGTTTTTACTAAAGACCGAACTAACTCTACGACACTAACTCCCATTGACCGGGAGAGACGAATCCTCTCTTGGTCATTACTCGCCTCGTACGTTTCAAGTGACACCCAATCAAAAGACCTTTCGACAGGCCTTGCCTCGAAGCTAGGTCAGTTGATCTAAGTGGCACCGTTCACGCACAGGTCTGTCAAAATGACCTCAAGTCAAAAGACCAACTATCCTATCATCACTCAGAGTTATCACTGACAGATTGGTCAATATAACCATATGATAACTCTAGTGGATCGTTCAGTGAACTCATTCTAATGAGCACCTGTGTCTTGTCTTCGACTTCGCCAAGTCAAGCGATCATGAGATCATCGCCACCGCTAAACGGTAAAGACTAAGACACAATGGTCTATCCGATGTTTCGATATCCTTGTCTCGAAACATCTACGACCACGAACCATTTCAGACTTATGCTACAGACGGTCAAACATTTCTCCATGATCGAGATACTCATCTCGATATCCGTTTGACCTTGCATAAAGTCTCAGGACTTTACCTAAGTTGATATCTAATGTTGACTACATTACAATATGACTTAGATAAATTATTACCAAACAGCTTACTGTTATTTCGAACAAGATGTTTGTGCTATTCACACAGGAATAAATGGCCTTGAGGTCATCATATTCCTACAACATACCTGGACGCCATGCATCACCGCAGTCCCGCACAGACCCTCAGGCTCCACCGCTTCCAGCGCCACCTTATCGCGAGGCAGGAAGATGTTCTCCGCCAGCCTCGCCGCCACGCTCCCATCCTCAAACACGGACTCCGTATTCGCCACTTTGTATCGCGCCCGATGAAGCGCCCCTTCGGGATAGCCATCGACATCGGTCCTCTTGACCTTAAACTTAGCCAGTGCGGCCTCACAGTGGGGGTCGGTTGCCGCTCTCTCGAGACCAAACATGGGACAACCATAAGGCCAAGGGTCCCATTCGGTTGGGCCGCTCGACGCCTCGGCCCTATGCGACTGATCACTAGGATCCGCCCCCTCCCCCCCTGCGGACGCCATGGGGCTAGGCGAAGACGTCCGTGGCAGTTCCGCCCCTCCGCCTGTCGACCCTTCTTCGTCGCCCTCCAGGTCGACGATGGGATCCGCCACTTCATCCCCTGTCGACCTCTTCCTCCTCTTCGTTGGCGCCGGCACCCTTGTCGAGCTCCCAGCCCCTCCTTCCGCTCGCGCCCTCTTGGGGCCACCCCTTGCCATCGATCTCCCCGCCTGATCCGCGGCCCTCCGCATCATTTCCTCAAGGGATAGACTCATCGTGCCACCTGCCAAAGAGAGAAAGTTCAGCGTAAGCATATCAGGTGCAGGAACACCCAAATCTTCTGTACCTTCGGGCCATATATAGGCTGTTATCATCTCAGTCCGAGATAGCGTCCGATAATTTCGGCCCTCTGCTGGTATAGCCATTAAAGTCTGGGCCACCAACTTCTCCGCGTCCCCCAATTCACCTCCCTCGCCTCGGGATTCAGCTCGGCCCAATCAGCCCTTATCAGCACTTCCTCCGGCACCTCCACAAACACATACTACTGGCGCCACAATTTAATTTTGCCAGGCAACCCTTTGATGAGCGGATGCGTCCTCTTCGCGGATAAATAGTAGCACGATCCATACCTCTTGACCAAGAAGAAGTGGCGAAATAAGGACAGGGACGGATTAACCTGATTGCTTACACACAGCACTAGGAACCCCACAATGGCACTGATGGCATTGGGCATCAGACGATACAGCGGCAGTTCCAGGAAGTTCAGCACTTCCAGCACGAACGGATGAGGGGGAAAGCGCAGACCCTGCTCAAATGAAGAGACGTACACTCCAACCTCCCGGTCGCCCGCAAAACACACCCTTTCCTGCGGCTCCGGTTCACGAACCGAGTATGGCGGCCTGACGTACTTCGTGAAGATCTCCCCAATGGATTTCCTCAGCACAGACTTCACGCTCGCAATCTCGACGGGCACCCTTCCGGTCTCCGCGGCTGAACTTCCCTCCCCAACCCCCCCAGAACCCTGACCCCGAATCGGAGACATCGAGGAAGACATTAGTCAAATTGGCGACTTACCTAACGGGTGCTGTCGCCTCGGACTCTCGCGTTGCTCCGCCGACCGCTCCTACGAGAATGACTCTGGAAAGGATTCGTAAACCTCTTACAAGCCCTAGCTCCTCGACATTCAACCTTTTTACCCCCCCACAGGCAATATATCTTTAAAGCGCTCCCGCAAAACATCGGCATCGTGACCGTCGAACCCGCGACACGTGTCAGCAATCCGGGTCCTGTCCATCACCAACCCACGTGTTCTGCCGCTTCGCGTCCCGTCAAAACCGTCAGTTGCGCCACGTGTCGTAACCACAGCGGTCGGGCCGCCTCGGTTCCCGCCCGCCGTCGATTCGCCAGGATGACGTCAAGTCAGACGACCGCCAACAATTCCCGCCCAATTCCCTACGAAATGATTACCCTCTTTTGAAATTACCCCACGATATCGCCGTTAGACCCAAGATTTGGTCCGGCCTCCGACAGTCCGGCCAAATCATGGACCGAATGCCAGATCCAGGATTTGGTCCGGCCACCGACAGTCCGGCCAAATCATGGAACCAATGCCAGAGCCAAGATTTGGACCGGCCTCCGACAGTCCGGCCAAATCATGGAACTAACGCCAGATCCGAGATTTGGTCCGTCCTCCATCAGTCCGGCCAAAGCAGGAGCTTCCCTCGCATCGTTTCCATTTCCGCTCTCCTTCGGCCCGGACGTCACGGGAACCTATCTCAATTCCAACACTTGGCACGGGCGCCCGAGCACAAGAACAGAGACCGTTACTCATCTCAACTCCCCTCTACCGGAATCCCCGGCAGAGCGAAGTTGGGGGCAATCACATCCCCACAAATCGTATATTCTACGGGCCAACTTTACACGAATACAGTTTGGCACAAAACAATCAAAATTTATTTACTCAAGCCGCTAACCCTTACATGGAAGCTTTGACTCTCCACCCATTACAACCACACATCGCTCATAACCCCATCACGAGAAGTTACGGCCCTCCCCGAACCCACGCTTCTAGCGGCGCCGCGTCTCGACCGACCGATCCCTCACATCCTTGACCACTTGCCGAATCGCCGCCTCCCTAGCCTCTTGCAGCATCGGCACAACATGCTCGTCATGATACCGGCGGATAGCGGCTTCGACCAGCTTGCCCTCAGCGTCCCGCTTATCCTCCAGTCGCCGCACCGCCAGACCCTTCTCCCTCTTCTCGGCCGCCAGAGCGACCTTTAGGTCCTCAATCTGCTGCCTCTGCAACCCGATCACAGACTCCTTGCTGGCAACTTTCGAGCTATATTTCGCCCGAATATCATCCCTCTCTCGCGTTATTTCCTGAAGCTGCTTCTCGACCGCCGCTTTGGACAAATCGAAGTACGCAGCCCGCCCCTTCTCCACGCCGCAGGCCGCCCTAACTCTCTCCAGCTCCGCCTCCGTGTCCCTCAGCTTCTCCTTGACCTCGCCAAGGTTTCCTTCGCTTCACGCAGGGCCACCCGGGTGGCGACCGCGGCGGGACGGCCCCGCAGGGCTAACACGTTCGTAAGCATATACTTAAACCTTGAATCAGTGAGACACGGGCACACAAAGCCGGCGTGCGGATAAAGAAAACTAGCTTACCTGTACGACGTGCCATATGGCCGAGCCACACAGCCGCTCCGCCCCCACGCGAGTCAACGACTCGCGATCGCGCGGCAACCCGCAATACTCGGCGAGCCGCGCCGCCACTCCCGCATCTTCGAATACCGACTCGTCGCGGCTGACTCGAAAGGGAAACTTGCGGAGAAGGTCATCATGGTACGCCTCGACCTCTTCTCGGGTCCTCTTAAAACGAATGAGAGCGCCCTCACAGGCTTGACTCGACGACGCCCCCATTTCCCGCAAAGGGATCCCGTATGGCCACTTCTGAACCACATGCGCCCGGCGGGGCGCAACCACCTCGGACACCCGCGGGGGGGACGGAGGGTCGGGCCCCTCCCTCGGGCACGCCCTCGGGACGATCCTCGCTGAACCCACCGGCGGAGCGGTCTCGTCCGACGGACGTCCGTCTGGAGTGCAATCTCTCCCCCTGGGGGGCCCCGCCCCCACGACCCGGGGATCCCGCCTCACTAGCCGCCCCCTTGCCTTTCCCGCGAGGATCAGTACCCCCCGAGGTCGGGGCACCGGCCGAACCAGGAACCACCCCCGGCTCCCTCATCGGATCTTCGCCTGAAAGGAAAAGAAAGACCATCAGGGCGAGCCTAGCCCAAAGTTACCAAAACGTCAAAGATACCTAGGGCCCAAAAGTCCTGGGCGAGCCGACTGCTTTGCGTTAGACTCGCCCAATGACGACACGCCTCGGGCAGCTCCCTCAAAATCTGAGCTTTGGCAATATCCTCCCCGGTCAGCTCCACCCCTTCATTTACATAGGGATTCCGCGCCCCCCAATTTGATGTCAGCGCCACGTCACTTGGCACTGTCACGAAGACGAACTCCCTCATCCAATCGTCGACATCATCAGGCACCTCGAGGATGAGCTCTCGCCCCCTCCTGGCGCAAACGCGATGATACACCCCCCATTTCCGAACCACGAAGAAATGCTGAAACAACGCCAAGGAGGGACTCAAGGAGCAAGCAAGACACAAGACGACAAACCCCACTAGCAAGCCCCAGGAACGGGGCGCTAAGGCGAATATCGGCAGCTCCAGGAAACTCAGCAAGTGAAACAAATACGGGTGGATCGGAAAGCGGAGCCCCAACTTAAAGGATCGGACATAGACCCCGACCTCATTATTCCCTGGTGAGCTCACCGCTTCCTCCAACCCGGGAACCCGCACCTCATAGGGTTGTCGCACAAACCGCACGCGAATCTCCCGGATGTTGATCCTATCCAACCTGCGTCGGGAGGACTCAATGTCTCTCGGTGCAACGGATAACCATGACCATCTTTCCCTGATCCGCTGCACCCCCGGCTGCGACGCCCCCTCGCACGCCGACTCTTCCTCCCCCACCCGGCTACTCCCTCCAATCTCGAATCGAGAAGCCATTGACCGGAAAGGAAGGAAATTAATTGTTGTTACCTGTTGCTCCCTTGAACCTGGAAGACGATCGGAAGAAGACGGCCGGTGACGGAAGGGACAGATTAGCCAGTAAGCTCCAAATAGAAAAATCGAGCGCCGGAGGAGAATCGGAGAAAGACGAAAAATTCCCGCCGATCGCCTCCCAGACCTTTCTAAGCGGTACAGGGGGCCCCCGGGCCATCTCTGCCGTCAAACTTTCTCCACGCGGCGCCCATCGAGACACCCCCGACGCCTCGAGTGGCGTAAGGGTCACCTCCTCCATGTGTCGCAAACTCAATCGCAGAGACGCTTCGTTTTCCTCTGCCCCCTTTTCAAATCGTAATGATGGCCACTGAAGCGGGAGTTCCGAAGCCACCGCCGTCACCACCCGGTGGGTCCAAGGCCCATATTGAAGGTCCGGAATGTCGGATATGGTTCGCCCTCCGAGCCAAGCCGGGCTGCCGCCTCAGACTCGAAGGCCGGGGGCAATTGTTACGACCTAATGATCGTAGTAGCCCGACTCCCGCCCGGATCCGCTAACATACCCCATTAACTCATCTTTTCACAAAAGGGCCGCCGCCCTGAAAATCCGGGGCGACCAGCCAGGCAGGCGCGCCTCGCAGCGCTCCCCGAACCGGCCGAGGCGGACCGCCGCAGCCGCCCGAACCTTAGTCCGCCGCTAACGACAACCAACCTAAGGATAAGGACGTCTGACACATACGTCACCCGACCATCTGACAAAGCACCTCCTGACGGAAGAGCCACTTGACAGAAGAGCCACTTGACAGATAACGCTTTCGGCCCTGACATCCCGACAGAAGCATCCCTGGGCCGTTGCGCCGCCTGACAGAGGCAGGTCAGGGACTCCTGTTCCCGGTGTCCTTGTCCGAAGCTTCCGCCGACACCGGAGCCAGCTCAGCACGCCTAGTCATCACCCGTCAGGTATAAATACCCCCTCCCCTCCTACGGAGAGGGGGTGGCTGCAGAATTCTCTCTCTATCTATTATTCACACACGAGTGCAAAGGTCTTCCATATCTTTGCTCTCCCACCTATAGCTCGCCTCGCTCGGTCGACACACCGTTGGTCCGACCGGCGTGACCAGCCCCCCATTTTAAGCCCTATCACTGACTTAGGCATCGGAGGGGCTAAGGGTTGAACCCCAACCCAGCCCTTCTGACGAGTTGTTCGTGTTGCAGGAGAGCTCGCCCATCAACACAAGTCGGTGTCACCCCCTTGCCCTTCAACCTGATTCAGCTGCTTCCGGCGGGATTCCACCCCGTGACCATCACTGGCGACGGGATCGACCTCCTCACCCCACCCGTTGCTTGTTAAACAGTCCACCTTAACCCCCTTTTCCACATAACCACCGTGCCCTTGGTTCCCATTAATACAAATTCATTGTGCGCGAGTTCTACCTCGTAACAGTTGCAATTGAAGATCGGTTGGAGATATAATTGGAAGTTGCTATCTCTCGGGATTTGTTATTGAATTTGTTAGAGAGATTTTCGCCCGTAAATATTGGTTGGAAGATCTTGTTGAAGATATTGTGGAACCACTTGCCCGAAGTGATTCCTTAATTTGTGGGCTGCCGATTCCGCACGGGATTTTTGCGAGCGTCCCTCCTTATCTACTCGGTGATTGAGGGGGAGCAAGGGAGCAAGGTGTGTGCGGTTTTGCGGCTAGGGAGACTTTTTTTGACGAAAGTTTTGAAGAACTCCGGGAGGAGGCCGACGGCTACGCACGTAGGATCAAGGGAGTTGATCTAGTCGGTTGTGCAAGGGGAACTTGCGGGCAAGGGGAGCTTGCCGAGAATACTCCATGGGTTGGTAGAGACCACCCATCACGGTTTGTATTGAGGGGGAGGTTGTTCCTCCTAATAGAATCGCGATAATTAGTGATTGTACTCATTGATTATTTTAGTGGAGTATTCTGATTTTCTGGGCGTGGCCGCGCAGATGTAGGTGTGCGCACCGGACTGCGTTACCAAGTCTCTTGTGTCACCTTGGTGTTTATATTTTATCTTTGTGTTTTATTTGTCGTGCTTAAGTACTGAACTATCAATTTTGAATCATGATTTAATGATCATACTTTGGTTTAGTGCATGCTACATGGAATATAATAGTAAGATCATGTTATTTTGGTTAAAATTATGAATAAAATTTAAATCATGAATATAGAATTTGTTTTACTCTTATTTCATATTGATATTGTTCATTTTTAAGTTCATTAGGATGAATGATATCTTGATAGCATTCGAATTTTTTGTCGCGTTTTTTATCCGGGTTTACGAATTAAACACGATTTAACCCGTTTACATATTATTCCCGTATTGCGCATATTTGACCGAATTTTTAACTATACGTCTTTTGAAATTGATCAAACTAAACACATTTTATTCACATCCCGAATATTTCCCGTATTACGTATTGCTAACAAGGCGCCGAAGGCTAGATTTTTGTTCGTTTATATTTTAGAGGTGGAAATAATTTTTGGAAAGAACAAAGATTTTGAGTGGGCGTCCGCGTCAAAGGCTAGTTTTTTGTTCGTTTAGATTTTACATGGGGAAATAATTTTTGGGAAGAACAAATATTTTGATTGGATATCTTAAATAAACTGTGCCCAATGGCACGAGTTATGACCTAAGTCGAAGACGTCCGTGACTAGATTTTTGTTCGTTTAAATCTTAGAGTGGAAAATAATTTTTGGGAAGAACAAAAATTTTGATGGGATATCTTAAATGAATTGTGCCCGAGGGCACGATTTATGACCTGCGCGGAAGGCGCCCACGTGGAAGGCTAGATTTTTGTTCGTTGAGATTTTGGAGGGGAAATATTTTTTGTGAAGAACAAAAATTTTGAGTGGATATCTTAAATGAATGTGACTGAGGGCACAGGTTATGTCTAGTTCGCCAACAATTTCCAAGTCAATCTCACAAAATTAATTATTATTTTTTGATACATCGAAAAACTGGTTAAGGGATTGATCCATGGTGTAACGGTCCGTATTTTTTCAATACAACTATTCGCGTATTTTCAATTTTTTAAAACTATTTTATGATGGTTCGTCAGGAGTTTTACGATTTCAAAAATTTCTTATAAAAATATTTTGAGATATCAGACTAGTCATGAAGTATTTTCGCAAGTTCAGGTTCCATCAAATACCTCTAAATAATCTGGTAAAAATTCATTTTCAATTATTGCTGTTTTGGCTTACTGAATTTATTTTCTATACAAATATTTTTAAAACGTTTTCAAACTTTTACAGTATCATTCAATGATCATTTAGGGCTTCCCATATTTATTTCATAATTTTCTGAAGTCAAATCGATATATAACCCGCAACCCCGCTTCCTAAACGTTTTGGACTAAAACACATATTTCCGTGGCTCAAACCCTAAAACGGACTTCGTATTCGTGATCCTCGCAACGATACGATCCCGTGGGCATGTTTTCGTAATTTTTCGGACACGTTTACTAGTATGGGCGAAATCGTAATTTCTATTTTGTATTTTACTAATTACTTTTACTAATGGGGGTTTTACTTTTTACTAATTACTGTCTAACCCCCCCTAATTATCTAATCACTTACGTAACTTATCCCTACCTAACCCCTACCCGTATGCCAAACATGAGATTCATGCCACCCCACTTTTTCTAAAGATAGTCAAAAGGTTAAACCTAACATATTAATTTCATTTGACTATGCTAATGTATTTAATACTCTAAGTGATCCAGTTAGCCTATATAAATACCCCTAAACCCATCCCCTAACCCACGGCTTCTCAAAGTAACCCAGCCTCTCTCAGCCACTCTCTCTCTCCCTGAATCCCAACCCCCGCTTTCGCCGTACCTTGAAGTCCCCAACTCCGAGCTCGTTGCCGGAGTAGCTCCCGCTGCACACCCGCCTCCTCCGCTCCTCAGCACCTTCGAACACCCCGAAGCTCTCCGACTCCTCCCGCCGTCGAGATGCCGCTTCCCCGCTCCCGAGCTCCGCCATTGATCCGCCGTTCCCCACTGATCTCTCCGACTTCCACGGCGCCGCCTGCGAAGCCCCTCGCCTCCAAGCGCTCAACGCCGACGCCCTGCCACTCCGACGTAGCAACAGCCTTCTCCGAGCTCGCCCTGCCACGTCCCTCCGTCGACGACGTTGGAACACCGCTCGAGCTCCGCCTTCGCCCGCTCCGTCACGGTGACTAGCAGCAGCTGCACCGAGCTCAGACCTCCTCCGAGCAGCTCCGAGGCCGCTCCGCCCTAGCCCCGACGACCTCGACGCCTTCCGTATGAGCTCCGACGTCGCCCGATCGCACCCCAAGCCCCCGCTGTCTCTCGCCTCCTCTGACGTTCACCGCCGCCGCGAAGGCTGCCGTCGA
The DNA here is from genome assembly GCA_030789695.1 of Scilla litardierei. Lineage (NCBI taxonomy): Eukaryota > Viridiplantae > Streptophyta > Magnoliopsida > Asparagales > Asparagaceae > Scilla > Scilla litardierei. The sequence goes on from CM061141.1 coordinate 24,179,273, forward strand.
CGGCACCTCCGACCTCCTCCACGCCGTGCCCGGAGCCCGCCGCCGCTCGCTCACGCTTGCCGCCGTACGCGCGAGAACTCCATGCACAGTCGACGTAGCGAAGGTGAGGGTTTATATTCGAGTGTATTACGAAAACGTATTTTCATATATACAGGTATATATGTATTAATAAATGGGATTTATTGGTTTTTAATTCATAAGAATAATATAAGGGTCAAAAAAATATAAGGCCAGCTCCAGAAAATCAGAAATGACATTCTGGACCCAATGGCACTAGTTTCATCTCAATCAGATGCCTAGTTTTTCCAGAATAAATTTTTAAGCCTAAAATTAAAATACGTTATTTTCGATTAAAAATCTGTAACTCGTTATTTTCACATACAATTATATGTGAGAAAAATATATACTATAGTATTCTTTGATACGGTCATTTTGACAGCTCACTTGAACCATTCCGATGCAGATTGCATCCAGAATAAATGTTTGAATAAATATGTTACTAATTGAAAAATAGTTTTTAAATTATTTTTGAGCTTTTAAAGATTATAAAAATTACAACAAGCTTCAGAAAAATATTTTCTCTTGCAGTAAAATTATTTTCATCATACCAAGCCTATAGAAAAATTTAGAACGTTTTTAGACAACGTTTCGGTCGGTTATAAAAATCAAAACGATCAGGTTAAATAGGTAGAAAATAGTGTGCTCTTTAACCGGTTGTTTCTTGTGTTTGTAGGTACCAATTCTTGTGCACCAGCTTCCTTGGAAGCTCTAGCTCTAACATCGTCTTTCTATGACGATATCGACAGTAAGTCACTCTAATTCTAACTTTAGAAATTTAGCCAGTGCACTCGTATGAACTTAGGACCTCATATATACTCTCAGAACAGCTATTGACTTGAACCAATGATTAGAGACCTAATTAACTAGAGAACCGATCAATAATGGAATGACCATGGACTTCAAAGCATTGCCCAGGATTAAATTGAGATAGTGTATTTTTACAGAATTAAATATCATAGTTGTTGGACTTCAAAGCATTGCTCAGGACTGACATTCCCTGTTGAGCCTTCTGCCTTGACTTTTCAACAAGCGAAACTCTTTGGAGTGTTGTTAATGCATTTGAACATCTTTGGAGTGAGACTATTGTGCATAACTCTATTGGTATGTGAGTCGGTCTATCACGACCGTCATTAGTGTCTTTGTCTTTGAAATAATGGATTGACGTACCGTATTGAAAAGTAATGATTGAATGGAATACCGTGGAACATCCTACTGAAATTGAATGCTTAAAAGTAGTTGGCACATCACTGGGTTTTTGGGGTAACTTATATTAGAGAAAGTGCGGGAGCGACCGCGAGCCATCTACACATTGCACCGTACCGTACCGACCGTTACCGACTGTCTAAGTGAAATGTACCGTCTAAAGTGATTTGACATCTGCCCGGGTGAGCGCCCCCGTGGCAGGAGATGCGCTCAATGGTTGCACACTGTACTTTCCTATATAAGTCACGTAGTTTTTAGTGTTACTATTGTCTACTTGTCCTTCTAGTATTACTACATCTGCCTGGTTGTCCTACTATTGCCTGCCGGTTAAAATATTGTTGCTACTATATGCCATGATACAGTTGTTGTTCGCGTACGCTACTTTTGCACTTGCACAGTCACCTTTACTTTATGTATTACATGCACTTTACTTACCACATTTGAGCCGCCACCAATACTTTACTTTTCGCTCATATGCGCATGTCTGTTCTTACTTCACCTTTTGCACCTGCACGACCATCTTTTGTTTACCATAGCCTGTTACATACTTTTGCACTACTCTATTTCTATTGCTAGAATTGTTGTGACTTACCGACGGTTCCATCTCCGTGGCACCGCAGACGACGTACATATGGAGGTAGATGCTCCTGAGCTAATAGCGCTAGAATTCGACCGCAGCTTCCAGAGTTATTTTCACTTATGTACTTTTCTTCTTTTATGTATATTTATGGGGACATCTTGTATAGTATGGATTGTAATAATTGAGTATTTTTATACATCTCTGCATCGTGGCTATTTTGTTTTCACTGGTTACCTGCAGGACCTGCGCAAATATCAAAAAGTAACGGGCCCCCGAAAGCGGGTCGTTACACATGGTGGCTCTAATAGGAAGCGATGGTAAATACCGCATGACCACAATACTTTGACAATTAATTAATTATTTTGATTCATCGAAAGTAACAAAATTAATTTTAAGTACACGAGAATTAACTCGATAGAATGAATTGTGGACAAAATCAGGTGTATTGAGAGGTTAGGTATTAGATTGAACAGCAGTTCAGTTAATATGAATCGAAGATGTTTTATTATATGCACAAGAATAATAGATATTATGTAACGTCCCGCTCCCCAGGATACCTGATAAGTACGAATCCGTATCAGGTATTCCCAAAGAGACGGGTGCTACGAATAAAATACAAAATCACAAACACAAGCAGGTCCACTGTGCACTGCTGGGATAGTACATATAGCATTCCAGACAACCCAAACACAAGAGAACCAACAACTCAAGCACTGATGTATATAAATAAAACTGTTCATATACAACTTCCTTATACAAAACCATATACAATATTACGCACATCTCAATAATGTACAAAAACTCACATCTCACCCAAATACAACAACACTCCCAAGTCATCCACACTTCTCACCACCCGCAAATCCAACCAACTGAGTCAAGTGCCTCCAACTCAAAGAACCAACCTGAAAAGTCACCGGTGGGGCACGTCAACGCGTGACCCAGTAGGAATTCCATATCTCAACTAGTCCTTACATGAAGTGTGGAAAGGGTGCACGTGAACAGGCAGAGTGTATGTCATGTCATAAACAGCTACTGTAGTAAAGGAAGTAACAACTATACTTATGAACATGTGAAAGCGTGCACGTGCAACAGGTAAGGTGTACAACAATGATATACAACATAAAAGAACCATAGTAAAGAAACACAAGTAAACAACGCATACATTTACCATTGATACAAGAATAATGAGGTTTAACAATTAATTTATTGGTTAGCATTTTGGAACCCGGGTAAATCGTATAACGCTAAGGAGCCGGACTTCACACAGGGTGGGTGAAAAGTGGTACCGCAACCAACGACACGAGCACTGGAGGGGCATCTCGTAACTCTCCGTACCCGAACGGAACAATGTATGGGAGTGAGACAACTCGGTTTTTCTGTGGGACAAACGGAGCAAACCATCAGTTACCGTCATGGTGCATCACGAGCACACCAGCGGCCTCTCCAACCCTTTCAACTCGCCCTACCGGGAGTGATACAGCGGGTGAGAATTCATATCATTTGTCCGCTCCTTAACTCCTATAATTTACCCGTGTTTCACCCAAACCCCATGTCACCCTCCTTTAAGAGGACTTAGTCATTTTCATGAAATATAACACTTTCCATTCTTTTCTTTCCACAGTTCATCACACATTTGGGACATGCATCGCCTTGTGCATTCCCCTTCTCATGAAACATATAACCATATTCACATCATCATTTTACATGTGTCAAGAACATAAACCACATCTTACCGTATAATAGCAACAATTAGGAAAACTAATGGCAAGATTAACACCAAAAAAACTTAAATCAACAATCAAATCTTTCAGCTTGCTGGAAAAGCAGAACAGTTAGATTAAGAAGCACATTTCTCCATAATTCTGTATCAAACATGCATATACAATACAAATGAAAGTTGTAGATATAGTTGTGTTGGATTCACCTATAAATTTTCATGCAGAAATATGAACTGGGTGATTTATGGTGAATTTTTTGGTAAGACCTGACGAATTTGTTTTTCAGACAGATTCTAAGAGCTGTAAATATTACTAGTTTAAGACATGTTAGAGTTAGAATCTCGAAAATGTGCACTTACAGAAAGTTGTACAAAAAGTTGTTATCTTTATAAGGAGACCAAGTTTATCAATTTCTATGGAGTGTGCAGAGACTGATCTACGTTTTGCCAAACTGTGTTCAGACTAGATGAAATTCCGACATGTTGTAAAGATGGAATTATTAATCCTAATTACAGTCCGAATTAGTAAAAGTTCACAACATGAAAGTTATAGATGACAGTCCAATTTTTAAGCCATAAAAATTTCGGAGAGAATTCAATTCTAGATTGGAAGGACTAAGTAGAACAATCAGCATGTAAATCTGTCCAGAATTGCTCACCGCACAAAACCACCCAAAACTCAGGATTGCTCACCGCGCACAACCATACAAAACTCAGGATTGCTCACCGCACACAACCATACAAAACTCAGGATTGCTCACCGCGCACAACCATACAAAACTCAGGATTGATCACCGCACACAACCATACAAACTCATGATTAACATAAGAAAAGGTAAAACCACAACAACAACAACAACAACCATGAAAATAAGCATGCAACTCTAATACTAATTGGAGATGGAATCCTACCTTAGAGGTGATTAGAGACAAGGGGGTAGCCTAAATCCATATGGCTCCTCCTTCTTCAAACCCTTTCTCCTTCTCTAATTCCTTCTTCTCATCCATAGGTTCCCAGAATGAGCAACAGCGCCCAAACAATGACAGGGATGCTACAGGAGTGTGCAGAGTGAGGGTGGCGTAGCCATATGGATGCTCAGTCCCCCTAATGTCTAAGAGAGAGCAACTGGAAGGGATGAATTCGGTCTGATCTTTGGGAAGAGAGTGAGTGAATAAAACATTCTCTTTAATTCTTAGAGTAGCCACCTCAACTCCCTAAAATCCTCTTAGCATGCCACCAAGCCTAGGGTTAGGTAAGGATCAAGGATAACTTGACACATCAAAGGTGGAGGTGTCCCTTAGAAAAATATTAGGATTTTGTCTTTTAGAAAAATAATTATACACACTTAATACACATGCAATACTTACTCATCAAGACATTAGTATTTCACCCATATATTTCATTTAATAAAATCATGTCATACAAATTATTTAAAAATAATTTTTAGCTTTGACAAAATTAAATAAAATACATAAGGACTCCCAAAAATTTATACGCATATATATACGTCCAAGAATGTGTATTAATACACGTATATGATTTTTGGGGCCATTACATATTACACACGTGTGAATGAAACTATGAATGTGTGGCTAAATTTAAATTGCACACCTGAATTTACTTGCTTATAATGAATAAGTTGCACTTATACCCTATTTTTTTGGTTTTTAACCACCGGTTTCCAGACACCGTATTGGACGTCGACTAATCTGGCTCGAGTCGGATAGGACCCACGAAGGACAACCAAAGATCTCCCTCACCAATTTTTAACACAGCTGCATCCAGGAGGACTCGAACTCTAGACCTCCTGGAAGCTAGCACAATCCCCCGCCAGTTGTGCTACGCGTTGGTGGGTGCACTTATACCCTTTAAAACTACACAATTGCATGCTGCATGGAATATAATAGTTTGATCATGTTATTTTGATTAAAATTACGAATACAATTTAAATCATGAATATAGAATTTATTTTACTATTATTTCATATTGATATTGTTGATTTTTAAGTTCATTTAGATGAATGAAATCTTGATAGTATTCGAATTTTTAGTCGCGTTTTTTATCCGGGTTAACGAATTAAACACGATTTAACCCGTTTATGTATTATTCCCGTATTGCGCATATTTGACCGAATTTTTAACCATACGTCTTTTGAAATTGATCGAATTAAACATGTTTTATTCACATCCTGAATATTTCCCGTATTACGTATTGCTAACAAGGCGTCGAAGGCTAGATTTTTGTTCGTTTATATTTTAGAGGTGTAAATAATTTTTTGGAAAGAACAAAGATTTTGAGGGGGCGTCCGTGCCAAAGGCTAGTTTTTTGTTCGTTTAGATTTTACGGGGGAAAATAATTTTTGGGAAGAACAAAGATTTTGATTGGATATCTTAAATAAACTGTATCCGAGGGCACGAGTTATGACCCACGTCGAAGACGCCCGCGAATAGATTTTTGTTCGTTTAAATCTTGGAGGGTGAAATAATTTTTGGGAAGAACAAAAATTTTGATGGGATATCTTAAATGAATCGTGCCCGAGGGCACGATTCATGACCTACGCGGAAGGCACTCACGCGGAAGGCTAGATTTTTGTTCGTTTAGATTTTGGAGGGGGAAATAATTTTTGGGAAGAACAAAAATTTTGAGTGGATATCTTAAATGAACCGTGCCCGATATCTTAAATGAACCGTGCCTGAGTGCACGGATTATGCCTAGTTCGCCAACAATTTCCAAGTCAATCTCACAAAATTAATTATTATTTTTTTGATACATCGGAAAGCTGGTTAAGGGATTGATCCATGGTGGCTCCAATATGAAGCGATGGTAAATACCGCATGACCACGGTACTTTGACAATTAATTAATTTTTTGATTCATTGAAAGTAACAAAATTAATTTTAAGTACACGAGAATTAACTTGATAGAATGAACTGTGGACGAAATCAGGTGTAATGAGAGGTTAGGTATTAGATAGAACATCGGTTCAGTTAATATGAATCGAAGATGTTTTATTATATGCACGAAAATAATAGATATTACACACGTGTGTATGAATGTGTGGCTAAATTTAAATTGCACCTGAATTTACTTGCTTATAACGAATAAGTTGCACTTATACCCTATTTTTTTGGTTTTAAACACCGATTTACGGACACCACATTGGGAGTCGACTAATCCGGCTCAAGTCGGGTAGGACCCGCGAAGGACAACCAAAGCTCTCCCTCACCAATTTTTAGCACAACTGCATCCAAGAGGACTCGAACTCGAGACCTCCTGGAAGCTAGCACAACCCCCCGCCAGTTGTGCTACGCGTTGGTGGGTGGACTTATACCCTTTAAAACTACACTTTTGAGGGCAACCTAGATGGGTCTTAAAATTATTTCTAGAATGTCTCAAAGATTGTATCAAAGATTGAGTGTGTTTAATTACGGTTACATTTAAAACATGTAACATGAGTTCAATTTGTCATACATGTGTGCATGAGCACACGTATAAGAATACTTGTTATCATATGTGTTGCGAGCTAAGATCCGCGTTCAATGAATTTGTTTAAAGGGGAATCAAGGGCACGATGGTTATGATTGGAATGTGATTAAGGTGTGCTATTTGACAAGTGATGAGTGGGGTGAAGAGGTTAGGCACGCAGTAAAGGTCGATCCCTGGGTCGATCCTGCGAGTTCTCTGCTTGTTCGCTGCACGTCCGAGGTTGAGCATCGATTGATAGCAGCTGGGACGAGCTCACCTGCACACAGAGCAGCTCGTCAAAAAGGCCGGGTTGGGTTCCAACACTTAGCCTCTCTGATGCCTAAGTTATGATTAGGGCTTAGAAACGGGGTCTAGACACGCAGGTCGAGCTGAGTGTAGGTCGACCCAACATGGCGAGCTATAGTGGAAGAACAAAGATATGAACGACCTTTGCCCTTTGTGTATATGTGTGGGAGGTTGAGAATCAATTTATCAACCTCCCTCCCGATGGATGCGAAGGGGTATTTGTAGCTGATAGAGGCGGTTAGGTGAGGCCGAGCTGTCGTGTCTGTCAGCGGAAGATTCGGTCCAGGATGTCAGAACTATGCATGTTAGACATGCTTTTGTCGGACAACGCAACAGACAGGGGTACTTTATCAGACTGTCAGAGCCGAAAGCACCAACGGTCAGGGGCGCAGCGACCAGCGGGTGCTTTGTCAGGCTGTCGAGTGGCGGAAGCGTCAGTGGCGTCCTTGTACTAGGTTGTTTATCGTGTCCGATGAGCCAAATGGTCGTCGAGGGGCGTCTGTGGAGCGGGGTCGCACTTGAATCTCTTGGTCATCCTCGATGGTCGACGAGCAACCTAATTGTATTCTTGGCGAGCTCGGAGGGAAGCGGACGCCCACCAGGCGAGGCATGGGGCGTAGAGCATCCTTTCCACTCAGTCAAGATGAACTTCTGGGTTGATAGGCGACCGGCGGGCTAAGGGGGATCAGGTGATTAGTCGGCAGGGTTAGGTCGAAGAGTGCCCTTCCGCTAGTCGAGGTGGACTTTGCGATGGATGGCCGGGCTGGCTGTGTGTGAGGCGAGCTCGGATGGAAGTTCGGGGTAGCACGATCTTTAGGGCGTAACAATATGACATATGTGAGATCCCCTCGTACCCCCTCATTTGCCTCGTCCACAACCCTCATCCCATCGTCCCGCGCCCTCCATCGCTCCCCTCGTCCACCCATCCACAACCCTCCTACCCAACACTTTCACTCGTCAACCATAACCACCCAATCCCAGCCCAACCCACCCCCCAATAGAGGGATAATATGGTGATACGGTGTTGCTTGTAAAGTAAAAAAATGATTTTTTACTTTAGTTTGGATCTGTGTAAAGTTGTATATGTGAATAACATTTTGGACTGTGCGCATAGTAACTCTCACGACAATTCATGGCCGAAAAGCAAATTGGCATCCGAGCCAATTGACTTAATGGTATTTACCATTTAGCCCTTACGAGATGTCCATAGTTTGATTCATGTTTGGATGTATCTTTAAAAAGCAAAGAGATGTGCTAAATACACCTCAACTTTTGAAGTGTATTTAGGATTTTAGCGAAAAAAAGCAAAAAAATTAGAAGAGAGATATGCAAAGTGGCTTGAGAATATGATTCTTTTGACTTCTTTGGCAAAAAATCATAGGAGATTGCTAAATACACCGAACTAGCCTTTTTGCCTTGTTAGGCAAACAAAATCACGTCTCTGTCATCTATTGAGATGACAGTGAATGTGATTCATTTTGCCCAAAAAGTCACTTTGTTGAACAGTGTTCGGTGCATGTAGTCCGTTCCAAACCGTAAACACAACCCAATCTATGAGTTGTATTTAGGCATGAGAATTGCTGCATACACCGAAGCAATTCGGTGTATGCAATGATTAATTGCTGTTTTTAGGTAAAAATATCAAATCAAGTTGTTATATTAAATCCATTTCCCTTGTTTTTTCTCAAAAATAGGATATAATCATTACTTGCACCTTCAGCATTCGGTGTATATAGTCTTGGCCTTAGGCATAGTCAAGAGCAAACTGGCCATGATTGGCACAGATCTCGAGTTGCCCTGCTCCTCCACGTCATCCTTAAATCAAGGGCAATCATCATCCTCTGTCCCATCTATAATGGCAACCATGTCTATCTTTATACCGGGACAAATAATGAAGGAGAATGCATGCAGCCTACCCACAAACCTTGTAGCCATGTCTATTCTCACGCTAATGGGTTATGTGTACCCAACATTCAAACTAGAATAGGATGGTCCATAGCTACTAGCTAGGCACCATACGATGGAAAAAGAGGCAACTGGCCTTCATCTCTAAGAACTCGACAATGATGCCATCTCTCGATTGATTAATAAACGTTAGGAGTTACCCATACAAACGTACGTACCAACAAAAAATACTACCGAATACGCTGACATGCATCCGATTTGCTTCATATACCAAGCCAATTACCCATCCACAAGTAAGTATCACTCTCATCGTCAATTCAAGAACACATGGGTGCCATCATCCAATCAGCGCCAATGCAATAATCAACGGGGGCATGTGGCCAGCATTGGGCAAATTTTGTTTTATCAAGAGACATATATCATGCGTCAAGCATTCCAACTATAATGATTAAAGGGCAACGGGATGCCTAAATTTTTTAAAGAAAGAACCATGTCCTTTATCTATCTAATTTTGGTGGACAAGGCTCTCTGCTTTGTTTAGTTTAATGTCACTGCCAAGATTGAGTTTAAAGACACCGAGTATTATTTAACAAGATATTGCAAGCCCCAGTAAGAAACAAGCAATGTGGAGGGTGATGGGCAAGGGCACAACGGTGGGGGCTCTCGAGGGTCTTGCAGATCTTTGACTCCTTCAGTCACCCATAACAATACAGCTACGCAACTCTTTATTCATTTCTAAGCGTTTTATTTATTTGTTTGTTAGATGTTGGATGAGGGATCTGCTGACGTGAGTGGATCCATGCCAAACAAAATTAGGGCATGTCACATGCCGCATGTGTGTGCATGGGCCCGACCTGGGCATTGGTTTGGTTATAGTCTGCTAAAAGCTAATTAATCAATAATATCTCAAGCTTGAAGATGATGAAATAATAAGCAAAGGTCCCATATTCTCCTTGGATTACTTGTTTTGGAACTTCAGTCACCATCTCTCTCTTTCTCAATTATTAAAAACTCGGACTTCTATGGTGAGCTTGCTTCGGATGCTATGCTGTTATTTTTTCTATTTCAACATTTACTCACGTGAAATCTTTATTCTGTGTTATTTTCACGGGTAAAATTGCGTGGAATAATAAATTAGTGTAAAAATATTTAGCAGTACGGACGTCTTTGACGCGGAACAACAAATTTGACGTAAAACAACAAATTCGACGCGGAACAATAAAGTTTACGTAGAACAACAAATTCGACGCGGGGCGCCTTTGGCGCGGAACTACAAATTCGACGTAGAACAAATTCGGCGCGGGCGCCTTCGGCAGAATTCGACACGTCGCGGGCACGGTTCATTTATGATTTTCCCCCGCGAAATTTTTGTTCCCCAAAAAATTATTTTTACAATTAGCGTCACGCGCGCCTTCGACGCGGAACAACAAATTTGTCGCGTGCACTTTCGGCGCAGAACAACAAATTAGCTTAAAAAAATTTAGCACGGCGCCTTCGGCACGGAACAACAAATTCGACGCCTTCGGCGCGGGCGCCTTTAGCTTTCTTTACGGTCACAACAGTCGCGATGGGATTTTAGATTTAATTATATTTTGTTTAATTTAATGGATCATGCTTCTTCACTATTTTTCACAAGACACTTTTAATTTCAAAGTTTTGGTTCCCAAGACATGTTTTCCCTCAAAATTTAAGTTTTCACCCTGAAATTTTCACAAAATCCAATCTCAACCATTAATCTATTAAAGACCAAATCCCAATCACTCTTTGTCTTGTCATAGTCAGCACTAGAATTCAAAAACAGCTGTGTTTTAATATATTGACTAGTCATAACACGTGCCAGCGGGCACAGTTCATTTAAGATTTTCCCCTGCGAAATTTTGGTCCAAAAAATTATTTGCACAGCCAAAATTTAAAAGAATAACAAATTAGCGTAAACATATTTAACGGCATGGGCACATTTAGAAATATAAAAGAACAACAAATTCGGCGCGAAACAATAAATTAGCATAAAGCCGACACCTTCGGCGCGGAACAACAAATTCGGCGCAGATGCCTTCGACACAGAACAATAAATTAGCGTAGAACACCAAATTTGGCACGTGAGCCTTCGGCGCGGAACAACAAATTAGCGTAAAAGCGGGCGCCTTCGACACTAAACAACAAATTCGGTGCAGGTGCCTTCGACGCAGAACAACAAATTTGGCGTGGAAAAACAAATTAGCGTAGAACAACAAATTCGATGCAGGCGCCTTCAGCGCGGAACACCAAATTAGCGTAAAAGTAGGCGCCTTTGGCTCTGGAAATTATTCTCATCTTGTTACCCCATGCGCCGAAGAGACGGTGAGCCCCGTGTTAAGGGAGAGATCATTCGATCTGCACAACATTCGATCTGCAGCATTAATTGCAAGTTAACGTTTTTCCCCAAATGCATTAATTGCACTCTTATAGTCCCTAGAAACTTTCACTTCCCAAGAAATGTTTTTTCCTCCCAAAATTTTCACAAACTTTCATCTCAACCTTTGATTTCACAAGATTAAATCTCAACCATCCTTCTATCAACTTGTTTGTCAAAGTCAGCTTGTCCTAGTCAGCCCTAAAATTCAAAAACAGTTGTGTTTTAATATATAGATTTTCTTTGCTAGTGTTGTGAATGAGTATTTACTGGGTTGGATGAGTTATTGGGCCAACCCAAGTGTTTGGGCCCATATCTGTATAAACCCACTTGTATTCTCCCCTTTGGCTATAAATATAGACCTGAGGGCTCTCCCCTCGGTAGTTGATTCATAACACGTTATCAGCACGAGCCTCTAAAAATTTTTTCCACAAATTTTTTTTCCGTTCGTTGCGAAGGCGAAGGCGAAGGCGAGACGGGAGATCCACGAGCGCGGTGCAAGGCTTCCTCCATCAAGGGTCGTCATCCGCGTAAGGCTTCGAGCAACCGTCGCTATATCCGGAGGACGGATATAGAGGTAAAAACTCTAAAAACAAAGTTTTTAATCATACGTATGATTACCCCTCCCCTAGATCTCACAAGATCGTCATGGGGATTCATCGTCGCCTTGAAACGACGGATTTTTCATCCCAAAAACTCAATTTTTAGGGTAAAAACCCAATTTTGAACCCTCCGGCGGCTAGTCGTCACCGGACCCCCCCCCCCAAACCCCTCGCCGGAACCCCCTCGCCGGAAAACCCCCCCAACTCTGGCCGCCTCCCCCTGCAGGGGGGCGGCCCCCGCCGCCGCCCCTGCAGGGGGCGGCGGCCCCCGTGGCCGCCTCCCCCTGCAGGGGGGGCGGCGGCCCCCGAGGCCGCGCACCCCTGCAGGGGGGCGGCCCCGGCCGCCTCCCCATGCAGGGGGCGGCGGCCCCCCCGCCGCCCCCCATGCAGGGGGCGGCGGCCCCGGCGGCCGCCCCCCCCTGCAGGGGGCGGCGGCGGCGCCGGCCCCCCCACCCAGCAAACCCTAGAAGAAGAAGAAAAAAAAATTGCAGACAAAAACCTGTGGGCCTGAAGCCCACAGGCAGCCTGTGGGCTTCAGGCCCACAGGCCAATTTTTCTTCAAAAAAAACAGATCTGTGGGCCTGAAGCCCACAGCAGACCTGTGGGCTTCAGGCCCACAGATTTCCAAAAAAAAAGAGAGAGACCTATGGGCCTGAAGCCCATAGGTCGACTGCGGGCTTCAGGCCCGCAGGCTGGTTTATCTAAAAAAAAATTGGGGGAGGTAAGGGCTATAAACTCGCCTCAAATGGCAATTTATTAGCCTAAAAATTAATTTAAAAGGGGGATTTAAGGGCAAAATATTCGTGAAAAATCACGATAAATTACGGGACAAATATCGGGCAGGCGAGGACTTTTTGGGGATTCTTGGGGGGGCTTTTGGGATGATGAGGAAAACTTTTTCCTCTGACAAAGAAAATGTTTATTTTGGGCTCTTAATCAATTTAATTGATTAAACCCAATTACTTTACAACCTTTGCATTGTAATGATTTTTTCTGCAAAAATCATATTTACATGCTTTGCATCTCTGGTATATTCTGTTGGATATTATATGCGTGGTTGTGCATTGTATTTAAAACTTAATAATTAGGAAGATCCTGCGACCGCTCTGCCGTTAGTAACCTAACCTAACGGTGTATGACGTTGCCCAGTGGTCCAATAATTATTAAGTATTTAAATTATTTATCCATCTCTGCGAATATTAAATGCCTGTGATGCCTGTGATGAAAATGTCTGATGAAAATGTTGATGAGCACAATATTTCTGCATGAATTGCTAAATGTGGTTTTTGGATCGGCCGTTTAGTCCCACAGTTTATTTCCCGCACTTTTCTTTTATTTTTGAGAGAAACTGTAGTGAGGAATTTATGTAAATGTCAAAGAAAGAAGACCAACTTCCATGAAGACGGAGGCCACGCTTGAAGATGGAGATATCATATGGGACCCACGGGGTTTCCAAAGTTGTATTTTCATTTTTAAAGCTGCAAATTTGTATAATTTGGACTGTGGACTTTTGGACTCTTTCTTGTGGGACTGGCCGATCCACACATTTAGTTTTTCGTTAAATATTGCCTCCGCATGAAAATGTTTTCTCTGATTAATTATTAATTCATGCATGTTTGTGCTCTGCTAGATAAATGGCTAATATTGCAAACATTAATTTCGAAGTACTGGAAGCATCAGGTAGAAACTATCTAAGCTGGCAGCTAGATGTAAAGTTTCACCTGCGGGCAAAATCCCTCATCGCTGCTGTGACTGAAAAAGAAAATGTTAGCGATATATAGAAGGCGCAAGCCATCACCTATATTCGCCGCCATGTGGACAAGACCTTAAAGGCTGAATACCTTACGGTCGAAGATCCACTTGAGCTATGAACTGCCCTTGAGGACAGGTATAAACATCAGAAAGATGTTATACTCCCAAGGGCACGATAAGAGTGGGAGAACATGAGACTACAGGACTTTAAGTCCATTGCTGAGTACAACTCAGCACTTTTTAGCATCACCTCACGCCTGAAGTTGTTTGGTGAGAATGTCTCAGAAGATCGCATGCTGGAAAAGACGTATACGTCCTTCCATGGAAAAGATGCGATACTCATGCAGCAATACCGTGAACACAGGTTCACCAAGTATTCTGAGCTGCTGTCATGTTTACTCATGGCTGAACAAAACAGAGAGCTTCTGCTCGCCACTCACAATATGCGCCCTCCCGGCACTGCCCCCCTACCAGAAGCTCACCATTCCTCTTCCTTCAAAAAGAAGAGAGATAATAAAAGAAAAGAAAGACCACAGAAGGGGGGTCAACAGAAAAATGCCAAGGGGCATGTACAGCAGCAGCGAAATAATGAAAGTAAGCGGAAGTTCACGAGACACAGAAATAACAAAAATAGAAATGATATACCCCCACCCAAGAGGGAATGAGAAGACCAGTGCCAAAATTGTGGCATGAAAGGCCACTGGTCCAGAGTGTGCCGAACTCCGCATCATCTCCAGGATTTGTATAAAGAGAACAAGTAAAATAAAGCTGAAACAAACCTGATGACATCGGATGCTCCAGTCAAGTTTTCAGCTGACAACTTCGAAAATGATGACTTGCTTGATTAGCCTTTATTTTTATCTTAGCAATTTGTTTTGAGAATAATTTATGAGAGCATTTTAATTATGAAATTTGTTCTGAATGAAAATGTTTAGTAGACAATAAATGAAAATGTTTATCTAAATATGCATGTGCCGATACGTTTCATCTTTTGAAACTGCCCTCATAAATGCTTAGTAGACAATAAACACGTACGATTTCTTTCAATACAAAGCCCAATATCAGGGCTATATTGAAGATCCAGGGAATGCAACACAGTTGCCCCCAAACGACACAAAAATAATGGATGCACTAATCCCTCCGAATTCCAAAAAGAAACTTTCTAAGTTTCAAGGACATCCGTTTCAACGGGTCCCACTTGGAAACAGCAAATGTAAATGATAAATTACCGTATGCAACGTCTCAAGAAAAGGGAGTAAAATCCACACTTGAACGTTTTGAGAGCCTTATAGGCCTCTACCATACGAAGATTCGGAGAAAAGAAGCAGAATTAAACGGAGCACCTGAAGTGCCCTACATCAGCCGAGTTTTTACTCTGGCATGATGGACTTGGCCACCCTGGATTTGTGATGATGCACAGCATCTTATCCTATGGGTATGACTTGAAGAACCAGAAGATTCTTCAGAAGGGAAATTCCCTCGCATCCCTAACTATAAGGGAAGATTAATTACAAGGCCATCTCCACGAAAAGTTGAAAAAGGATCTCCACGCTTCCTCAAAAAGAATACAAGGAGACAGATGTGGATAAAATCCACCACCCCTAGTGGGCTATTTTGGTACTTCATTGTACTGATAAATGCATCCTCAGAATATTCGTACGTATGTCTACTACAGACCCGCAACTTAGCTTTTCCAAAGCTATTGGCACAAAAATTAAAATGTTGCGGGCACATTTCCCAGACAATAAAATGTTGTAAATAAGTCTGGTTAATGTTGGGAAATATACCTCCCAGTCTTTTTAAGAGTACTGCCAATCAACGGGAATTGAAAATGAACATAAAAGTGCCGCATGTTCATACCCAAAATGGGTCGGCAGAGTCACTGAAAAGTAGACTCCGATGGACTGAACGTCCATTAAATCCCGATTTTCTATGGATGCATGGGGACATGCAAACTCTGCATGCTGCATCGTATATGAAAATAAGACCCTCTGGAGGTCAGAGTCTCCAATGCAACTTGCATATGGAATGCCACCGAACACTTCTCATCTGAGAATCTTCGGTCGCGCAGTCTTAAATCCCCATTGCATCACCAAAGAGGACCAAAACGGTACTTAACGTCGCCTAGGTATCCATGCAGTGTTTGACTCACCCTCACTTATAAGATACCTAGAACCCCAAACGGGGGACGCATTTAAGGCACAGCTTGAAGACTGTGATTTCAATGAGACGAGTTTCCCAAAAATAGGACCAGATACTAGAAAATCTGGCGCGAAGAAAATTATAACGTGGGATACAAAAAGTTTGACCCACTATGATCCGGTAACAATACAATGTGTAGATGAGATCCCGCAGATCCTCCACATACAAGAACACTGTTTACCAATTACCGGAATCATTTATTGACAACCAGAAGATTGTCAGATCACACATCCCTGCTGCAAAAACTCCAGCTAGGATTGACATCCCGGAGAATGGATGCAATCCACCAGCAGCAGAAGTGGCTGATCCTCAACAGAAAAGAGGCAGACCACCAGGCTCCTAGGACAAGAAACTCCTGGAGACCTTAAGACAATACTACCACAGGACAATGAGCTCATGTCCACACCATCACCCTTCCCGGAATCCACTGCAGAGGAATTACCGGGAAAAAGTGAAATTAAGTAAATGTTGTACGTACTGGGGAGGTGTTGGACAGATAGAACATAAATTGTCAACAATGTATTCACGTATCATATTGCCATATACATCGCAATGGCGATGATGTTTGTAAATTATCGTTCCACACTCCGTTGCTAGAAGGCAAACGTAGAGATTGGCCAAAATGTGGAACGTGGCAATAAAAGATGAGCTGGACTCACTTATGAAACGTGAAATGTTCGGACCTGAAGTCCAGACACTAAAAGGTGTCAAACCTGTGGATAAAACAAAGTATTGCAAACATAAGAAAAATAAATACAAAATCGTATGCTATACGGTACAACCTATAGCCCAAGGAAAATTTCGCTGAAACTAGGGATCGAACGAATTCAAATGAGCATGTCTCATAAATGATGCATCAGTCTCCCTAAGTTATCAAAAGCGAATACCTTACGATTTGGCGAAGGAAAATTTTGGATATGCTGTTATTGGATGTTGTGACGGCATACCTTCGTGGATATCTTGTAAAGATAATTTCCACATTTCCTTAAAATGCCTGAATAGACTTCGGGACGTCTATTCAAGAAAAAAAAATAAGTATAAATAAATGTACAACCAAGAGAATCACTTGACAAGTCAATGATTCCTACTGAAGGTTGTCTTTGCATCTGTGCAAAGAACATGATTAGAGATCTTAGTTGTAGACAACTAACATCTCATCGGATCTCCTGAAGAGAAAACCGAAATAAATGTACAAGCCTGACTTTTAAACATGAAATAAGAAGACCTAGGCAAATATAAAGTCATGGCTCATAGAATCCTGTTACAAACGCCCAGAAGTGCGTTGGAGATATTAAAAGGACCATTGTCATCCAAAGTACACCTACGGTGGTACACTTACTGGATGAACAAAAAGAACCCTTCCGATCGCTGGAAGAGGGGGAGGATATAACTGGTCCCAAAGTCCCTTATCTTAGTGCAATCATGCACTCCTGGCTAACTGCATGAGTCCCGGTATAGCAATTGCAGTTAACTCATTAGCCAGAGATAGTTGGCACCTCACTAGGGCCATTAGACCGGAGTCAAGCCTTCTGCGCTTCCTCCAATGGTCGAAAGATTTGGACTTACAAATTATAGTAGCATCCTCCAATGTTTGTGCAAATGCAGTTTACAGGTCCGGTCCCTGTACTGATAAATCACAGAATGGGTACCAACAGTGGGATGACCATCTACTGTAAATATGCAAAGTAACTTATGAAGGCAACATCATCATATAACTCCGAGATCCTCACCATTCCAGAATCACACCAATGGTGTATTTAAGGGCGCCTGGTGGTACATCACATCCCAGTGACGACTGGGATAGAGGCCGGTTCTGTGGAGCTGACCATATAGTCTAAAGACCACATCAGAGGCGACGAAACTTAGCACACCTCTCCAGAGTTTCTGGATTCAGCAGCTGCTTGATGGTGACAAAATTTGTAATTTGCGTACATTTTCGGAATATTGTAAATAGGAGTGATGAGATAAGCCTAAGAGATCTGAAAGCCTAAGAGCTTTTACAGATCAGGGGGAGTTGAGGGAATTTGTACTCTTTTCCCTTAGCTATGGTTTTTCCCACTGGGTTTTCCATAGCCAAAGGTTTTAACGAGGCAAATCAAATCAACTCTGGATCCCGAAGTATCCACCCCTCTGTGACGCTCAGAATCCAGAAGTATTCATGAGCAGAGTCACATGTACAAATCAGGGGGAGTTTGGCAGAGTTTGTACTCTTTTTCCTTAACTATGGTTTTTCCCACTGGGTTTTCCATAGCCAACGGTTTTAACGAGGCAAATCTCACCAACTCAGGATCCTGAAGTATCCACCCCATGTGAGACCCATACAGGCTCAGAATCCTGAAGCATTCATGAGTAGGGTCCACAACTATGGCTGGATAAGGGGGAGTGTTGTGAATGAGTATTTACTGGGTTGGATGAGTTATTGGGCCAACCCAAGTGTTTGGGCCCATATCTGTATAAACCCACTTGTATTCTCCCCTTTGGCTATAAATATAGACCTGAGGGCTCTCCCCTCGGTAGTTGATTCATAACAGCTAGTAAATTATAAATAGACAAATTACATTTTTGTTGTGAATGGAAATACCAGAGTCAGTTAGGATTGCGGGTATCTTAGAGATACGCCCATATCTATGTATCATATCTTTCTACTCTCCAATTCTGCCTATAAGTAAAGGGATGCGGTTCCTCCCTCAGTAGTTGATTCATAACACGTTATCAGTACGAGTCTCTAAAATTTTTCCACAAAATTTTTCGGTCATTACGAAGGCGAAGGGAGACGGGAGATCCACGCGCGCGGTGCAAGGCTTCCTTAATCGAGCGTCGTCATCCGCATAGGCTTCGTCCAACCGTCGCTATGTCCGGAGGACGGATATATAGGTAAAAATCTCTAAAAACAATGTTGTTATCATACGTATGATTGATTTACCCACAGATCTCTCAAGCTCGATATGGGGGTTTGCTAAATCGCCAAAAAAATGACGAATTTTTCGTCCCAACAATCAAATTTTTAGGGGTTTTCATGTGTAAACCCTACCCACATGCCCGCCGGCGGCCATCTTCCGCCGCTTCCCCGGTAGGGGGCGGTCGGCGCCCGCGGCCGCTCCCCCCTGCAGGGAGGCGGCGCCCGTCGCCGCTCCCCCCTGCAGGGAGGCGGCGCTCGTCGCCGCTCCCCCCTGTAGGGGCGGCCGGCGCCCTCCCCCCAATCGTCCACGAGCGGCGGTCATGGGGCGGCGTCGGCTAACCCTAGCCGCTGCCCCTAAGGGTACTGGGCCTGAAGCCCAGATTCAAAAAAATATTTATGCCATGCGGGCACGAAGCCCGCAAGCAAACTGCGGGCCTTAGGCCCGCAGGCTTTGTTTCAAAAAAATTTGATGACTTACGGGCCTGAAGCTCGCAAGCAAACTGCGGGCCTCAGGCCCGCAGGCTTTGTTTCAAAAAAAATTTGATGACTTACGGGCCTGAAGCCCACAAGCAAACTGTGGGCCTCAGGCCCGCAGGCTTTGTTTCAAAAAAAGGGGGAATGCTAAAAATAAGTCTTAAAAGGCTTTTTGGGCTAAAAATTAATTAAAAAGGACGTTTGTGGGCCTAAAAATTCGGGAAAAAACATGATAAATTATGAGGCTATAAGAGGACTTTTGGGGATAATTTGTGAATAAATTTAAACAGGAAAAACTTCTTCCTTTTACAAAGAACATATTTAATTATTGGGCTCTTTTCCAATTCTTTGGACAAACCCAAATCTTAACAACACTTGCATTAAATAATTTCTTCTGTAAAATCATCTATACATGCTTTGCATCACTAGCTTATTCTGTGGATAATTTATGCGTGGTTGTGCATTATATTTAAACTTAATAATTAGGAAGATCATGCGACCGCTCTATCGTTAGTCAGCTAACCTAACGGTGTATGAAGTTGCCCAGTGATCCAATAATTATTAAGTAATTAAATTGTTTATCCATCTCTGCGAATATTAAATGCATGTGATGCCTGTGATGAAAATGTCCAATGAAAATGACTGATGAAAATGTTTGATGAGCACAAATTTTTTGCATGGATGGCTAATTGTGGTTTTTGGATCAACTGTTTAAGTCCCACATTTTATTTTCCTGCACTTTTCTTTTACGTTTGAGAGAAATTGTAGTGAGGAAATTTTGTAACTGTCCATGACCGAAGACCATTTTCCATGAAGACGGAAGCCACAATTGAAGCTGAAGATCTTATATGGGATCCACGGAGGTTTCCAAAGTTGTAATTTCTTTTTAAAGCTTTCATTTGTGTAATATGGACTGTAATGGGATTTTAGACTATTATTTATGTGGGACTGTCCGATCCACGCAATTAGCCATTCATATTAAAATTGCCTCCGCAAGAAAATGTTATGTTTAAATTATTAATTCATGCATATTTGTGTTCTGCTAGATAAAATGGCTAAAATTGCAAGTGTCGATTTCGAAGTGCTGGATGCATTAGGCAGAAACTATCTGAGTTGGCAGCTCGATGTAAAGTTACATCTGCAGGCTAAGTCCCTTATTTCTGCTGTGACAAATAATGAAAATGCAAGCGATATAGAAAAGACGCAAGCCATTATCTATATTCGCCGCCATGTGGACAAGACCCTAAAGGCTGAATACCTTACGGTCGAAGATTCACTTGAGCTATGGACTGTCCTTGAGGATAGGTATAAACATCAAAAAGATGTTATACTCCCAAAGGCACGATATGAGTGGGAGAACATGAGACTGCATGACTTTAAGTCCATTGCTGAGTACAACTCAGCACTTTTTAGCATCACCTCACGCCTAAAGTTGTGTGGTGAAAAAGTCTAAGAAGATCGCATGCTGGAAAAGACGTATACGTCCTTCCATGGAAAAGATGCGATACTAATGCAGCAATACCGTGAACTCAAGTTCACCAAGTATTCTGAGCTGCTGCCATGTTTACTCATGGCTGAACAAAACAGAGAGCTTCTTCTCGCCACTCACAACATGCGCCCACTGGCACTGCCCCCTTCCAGAAGCTCATAATTCCTCTTCTTCTAGAAAGAAGAGGGGCAACAAACGAAAAGAAAGACCACATAAAGGGGAACAGAACAAAAGGGCTAGGGGCCAAGTCCAGCAACAAAGAAATAAAAGTCAGCGGAAGTTCACCTGGCGAAGAAATGACAAAAATAGAGATGATGCACCCCACCCAAGGGGGAATGTGAAGACCAGTGCCATTGTTATGGCATGAAAGGACACTGGTCCAGAGTGTGCCGAACTCCGCAGCATCTCCAGGATTTGTATAAAGAAAACACGAAAAATAAAGCTGAAACAAACCTAATGACCTCTGATGCTCCAGTTAAGTTTACAGCTGACGACTTCGAACATGATGACCTGCTTGATTAGTCTTTTATTTT
This sequence comes from Scilla litardierei, assembly GCA_030789695.1. Lineage (NCBI taxonomy): Eukaryota > Viridiplantae > Streptophyta > Magnoliopsida > Asparagales > Asparagaceae > Scilla > Scilla litardierei. The sequence goes on from CM061141.1 coordinate 24,200,855, forward strand.
TATCTTAGCAAACTGTTTAGAACATTTCATGTTATGAGAGCTTTCATATTATATGATTTGATTTTGAATGAAAATATTTTCTCTGAAAATGTGCATATATACTTCATCTCTTAAATAGATGAACTGCTCTCATGATTGATTAGTAGACAATAAGTACATACGATCTTTCAATACAAAGCCCAACATCAGGGCCATATTGAATATCCTGGGATCGCAACACTCTTGCCCCCCAAATGACATAGAAACAAAAAAAGGATGCAGTAATCTCTCCGAATTCCAAAAGAAACTTTTCAAGTTTCAAGGACACCGTTTCAACGGATTCCATTTGGAAACAACAAATGTAAATGAAAAACAAATTACTGTATGTAACGTCTCAAGAAAAAGGATTAAAATCCATAATTGAACGTTTTGAGAGCCTTACAGGCCTCAACCATACAAAGATTCGGAGAAAGGAAGCAAAATTAAACGGAGCACCTGAAGTGCCCGACATCAGCCAAGTTTTTACTCTGGCATGATAGACTTGGCCACCCTGAATCAGTGACGATGCACCGCATCTTATCCTATGGGTATGACTTGAAGAACCAGAAGATGTTTCAGAAGGGAGAATTCCCTCGCATCCCTTGCTATAAGGGAAAACTAATTACAAGGCCATCTCTACGAAAAGTTGAAAAAGAATCACCACGCTTCCTTAAAAAGAATATAAGGATATAGCTGTGGATAAAATCCACCCATAGTGGGCTATTTCAGTACTTCATTGTACTGATAAATGTATCCTCAGAATATTCGTATGTGTGTCCACTACAGACCCGCAACTTAGCTGTTCCAAAGCTATTGGAACAAAAATAAAAATGTTGCGGGCACATTTTCCAGACAATAAAATATAGAAAATAATTCTGGTTAATGTTAGGAAATTTACCTCCCGGTCATTTCAAGAGTACTGCCAAGCAACGGGGATAGAAAATGAACATACGGTGCCGCAGGTTCATACCCAAAATAGGTCGGCAGAGTCACTATAAGTAGACTCCACTGGATTGAACGTCCATTTAATCCCGATTGCCGATGGATGCATGGGGACATGAAAATTCTACATGCTGCATCGTAAACAAAAGACCCTCTGGAGGTCAGAGTCTCCAATGCAACTTGCATATGGAATACCACCGAATATTTCTCATCTGAGAATCTTCGGACGCGCAGTTTAAATCCCCATTGCACCACCACAGAAGACCAAAACGGTCCTCAACGTCACCTAGGTATCCATACTGGGTTTGACTTACCCTCACTTATAAGATACCTAGAACCCCAAACGGGGGACGCATTTAAGGCACATCTTGAAGACTGTGATTTCGATGAGACGAGTTTCCCCAAAATATGCCCAGATACTGGAAAGTCTGGCGCGAAGCAAATTATAACGTGTGATACAAAAAGCTTGACCCATATGATTCGGTAACAAAACAAATGTGATGATGCGATCCTGAAGATCCTCCACAAAACAATGTTTACCACTTACCGAACTCATTTACTGACAACCAGAAGATTGTCAGATCACGCATCCCTGCTGCAAAAACTCCAGCTAGGATTGACATCACCGAGGATGGATGCAATCCACCAGCAATAGAAGTGGCTAATCCTCAACAGAAAATAGGCAGACCACCCGGCTCCAAGGACAGAAACTCCTGGATACCTTAAGACAATACTACCACATGACAATGAACTTATGTCCACACCCTCACCCTTCCCGGAATCCACTGCAGAGGAACTGCCGAGAAAAAGTGAAATTGAAAGTAAATGTTGTACGTACTGGGGAGGTGTTGGACAGCTAGAACATAAATTGTCGACAATGTATTCACGTATCATATTGCCATATACCTCGCAAAAGCGATGATGTTTATAAATTATCGTTCCATAATCCGTTGCTAGAAGGCAAACATATAGATTAGCCAAATGTGGAACGAGGCAATAAAAGATGAACTTGACTCACTTATGAAACGTGAAATGTTCGGACCTGATGTCCAGACACCAAAAGGTGTCAAACCTGTGGATAAAATAAAGTATTGCACACGTAAGAAAAAATAAATACAAAATAGTATGCTAAAGGTACAACATATAGCCCAAGGAAAATTTCGCTGAACCTAGGGATCGAACAAATTAAAGTGAGCATGTCTCATAAATGATGCATCAGTCTCCCTAAGTTATCAAAAGCGAATACCTTACGATTTGGCGAAGGAAAATTTTGGATATGCTGTTATTGGATGTTGTGACGGCATACCTTCGTGGATATCTTGGTAAAGATACTTTCCACATTTTCTTAAATGCCTGAATAGACTTCAGGACATCTATTCTATTGAAGAAAAACAATAAGTATAATAAATAAAGTACAACCAAGAGAAACATTTGACAAATCAATGATTCATACTGAGGGTTGTCTTTGCATCTAAGCAATGAACATGATTATAGATCATAGTTGTAAACAACTAAAATCTCATCAGATCTCCTGAATGTTGGATATGGAAGACGTTTGTACACCCTTGTGGGGGATGTACGAGGGAATACGGACCTCGAACGTCGCGCACACGAAGTCATGTGCAAAGGGAATCTGTTCCCTTGCGGAGAGGATCTCTGTATGAGCGGGAAAGTCGCATTATATATGCATAAGTGCATGCGACATATGGCTAATAAAGGGGGAATATCTTAAGCTTATGTTGTACCATGCATATGATACAACTTAAGCTTATAATGTGCCATGTATCATGGTACACCTTAATTAAGTTGTTCCAAAGGAACAACTTACCCTAAAATAACTACCTTGGGGGCTATAAATAAGACCCAAGGGTAGCCATTTTCCTTACACATTTTGCATGAAATTCATGCATGCATCTTCTTCATAGCGAAGCTCTGCAGAAATATTTCCTCTCCCTCCATCCAAGTTCTTAATCTAAAATAGAGATTTAGATTGTGGGATTAGTAGCCTTACTCCGTTCGTGAGTAGACTCGATCCGTCGTGGCGAATCCGAAGGCGAAGTTCGTAGACTACCGTGCCGCGTACGCAAGCGTAAGTCTAAACTTCATGTTATCGATCCTAACTTTGTTTTGGACAGGATCCTACATTGGTATCAGAGCCATATGGGTTCGCCCCGGTCAAACCACCGCCCCGTCGAAACTACGAACGAGTCGTTGTCTTTTTCACGAATGGGTCTCCTACTATTACGGATATAGTAGGAACGCTTCGTGACGGAGAGAACGCATCGGTTGTTCTTTTCACGTTAGGGTCTCCTATCATTATGGATATGGTAGGAACTCTCCGTGACGGGAAGAACCGACCGTTCACGTAGTAAGTTATTCATTTTTGGCACACGGCCATTAGAAAATAACTAAATTCTCGACGAACGGGTGCTTCATCGACGAACGGGTGCTTCATCGAGGAAGATGATGGAAGTTATTTCCATCGGGTAAGAGGAAAATTTGGTGCATGTGCACCATGGCCAAATGGGCCATGAAGGCCATGCACCCCCTCTCCTCATACGGAGGGGGTTGGCTACGGCCAATAACCACCAGCGACCACCCCATCAAGGGGGAGGAGAAAGTGCGGCAACCCCATTCAAAGGGGGTGGCCGGCCATGGCCAAAGGGGCCATGGCCGGCCAACGCCGAAAGGCCTTGACCATGGCCGGCCATGGCCAAGCCATGACCGGCCATGGCCAGGCCGGCAGTGGCCGGCCAAGGCCGGGCCGGCAGTGGCCGGCCTTGGCCAAGGGCATGCCGGCCAGGCCGGCCCTGGCAGAGGCCAGGGCCGGCGCCCTGGCCTCTGGCCAGGGCCTGGCCGAGGCCAGGGCAGGAGCCCTGGCCCCGGCCAGCGGCCAGGCCGCCCTGGCAAGAGGACAGGGCAGCGCCCTGGCCTCAGGCCAGGGCCTGGCCGAGGCCAGGGCAGGAGCCCCGGCCCCGGCCAGGGCCTGGCCGGCCCTGGCCGAGGGGGGCAGGCCCCCTGGCCGGCCAAGGCAGAGGCCCTGGCCGGCCATTGGCCAAGCCCCAGCCAGGGCAGAGGCCCTGGCCGGGAGAAGTTGCAGTTCGAATATTGGTCGACCAATTTTGTGTTTTTGGTCGACCAATCTGGCAGAAGGTCTGGGTCGACTGCAAATTTGTCAACTAACCCATACGGGGTGACAAGCATTGGTCAAACTCGAATGTGTCGATTAGCCCATACGGGGCTAACCACAGTGCCGACTAGTTCATACGGGACTAACGTTTTAATGAAGTTTTTCATTGGGCTCTACTCCTTGAAGATTAGCCATAGTGCTCTACTTCATGCGAGATTAGCCAAGTCATTGTGCTCTACTCTTCGGAGATTAGCCAATGTACTTATGAAATTGTGCTCTACTCCTTGAAGATTAGCCGTAATGCTCTACTTCATGCGAGATTAGCCATGTCATTGTGCTCTACTCTACGGAGATTAGCCAATGAACTTATGACGTTGTGCTCTACTCTACGGAGATTAGCCAATGTAATTTTTTGAAAAATACGTTTTCAAAAACGCTTTTCCGCTGCTAAGTACTATAAGAGTACTAACATTTGATAAAGTGAGGGAGAAATATTGAAAGTTACTCTATATGGTGATTGGAAACATAGTGACCTTTCCAATTCTAGAGTAACATCTTCAATATTTTTCGAAAGTAACTTATCAAATACTCATTTTCCGCTGCTAGTACTATAAGAGTACTATTGTTTGATAAGTGATGGGGGAATATTGAAAGTTGTTCTAGATGGTGATTGGAATCATAGAGACCTTTTCGATTCTAGAACAACACCTTCAATATTTTTCGAAAGTAACTTATCAAATATAATATAATTCCAAGTGGGATTTGAATTTTTAGAACTATCCAAATGGGATACTCTATAAATTCAAATCAAGTGGGAGTTATATTTTAAGAATTTTTTATGCAATGTTTTTGATCGAACCTTCGGTTTTGTGTCTTTTGCAGCATTTTAAAAGTAAAATGTCTTCCGCTTCAAAGAATATCGTCGCTGAGTTAAACAAAGGTGAAAAACTCAACGGCGATAATTACAAACTTTGGTCCATTAAGATACAATACGTTTTAGAGGAGCAAGAAGTGCTCGAAACTCTAAAGAACGTAATGATTGAACCCGAGTTGGGCACTACGGCCCAACACCGAAGAGACAAGGAAGCTTTTGATGCTTGGTCTCGGAAGAATAAGATAGCGCGCATTACGTTATTAAGCAGTATGGCTGATGACATAATGCGCATCTTCCGAGAACATGACCTAGCCATGGACATATGGTCCAAGCTAGAGGAGAAGTTCGGTGGCACATCGGTGTCCAAACTTCGCGCCTTAACTATAAAGTTCGATACATATAAGAAACGTCCAGATCATTCCATGGGGAAACATCTGCGACATATGGCGAACCTTATCGCAGAGTTAAAGGACGCAGGTCATGTGCTCACTGATGAGCAACAAATCCAAGCAGTCATACGTTCCCTACCAAATGGGTGGGATCAAATGAAGATGCATCTCACTCACAATGAGAGCATCAAGACCTTCAACGACGTTTCCAAGCACCTCGAATTAGAGGAAGAGCGGCTTGCGGCTGCCAAGCCAAGTGCAGAAGTGCACGTGGTTGCTAGTTCCTCACATGGGGGAAAGAAACGTAAAGATCGTTCGAAGTCTTCTAATGAACGTAATAAGCAACCTGAGTCTACCAAGGAACCCAAACATAAGGGTGGACACAAGAAATGGCACAAGAAGAAAGACTTGAAAAGGATCAAGTGCTTCAAGTGCAACAAGCTCGGTCACTATGCTCGTTCGTGTACGAGTGGAAGTGACGAGGTAACTTGTAATACTAGTTACATATGTGTTTCTAGTCCACTATTTCTTGTGGAATCTAATCCATTTTTGGATAATTGATTCAGGTGCCACCGACCACATAGCAAAGGACAGACGGTCCTTCGTGGAGTATCACCGGATACCCAAGGAATGAAGTGGATCAATGTAGGAAACAACACACGTGTTGAAGTGAAAGGTGTTGGGACTCGCAAGCTTGTCTTGGACAACGGCCTCACTCTCCTACTACATGATGTTCTCTTCATTCCATATATTCAAAGGAATATTAAAACTGTGGTCAATTTAATGGGTCTTTGTGATAGTTGGTTCCTTCATGATTGTAAAGTGGACCTATTTTGTAATAATTCTTTTATTGGTTCTGGGTTATGTATTTCAAAGGATTTATTGTAATAAGTACAATATATGATTCCTCATGTAATGAAAATTTCCTTGTGACAAATTCTTTGACTAATGAGTCTAATATAATTTGTTGGCACACAAGGCTTGGTCATATTGGACCAACGTGTATGGATAGATTTGCCAAACGTGGCCTTCTATCAAATGTTTCAAAGGTTGAAAAGTCGACCTGCGAACATTACCTTGTGGGGAAATCTTCTCGCAAGCCGTTTTGGAACCGGCACAAGGGCCAAGGTTCCATTACAGCTTATCCATTCGGACATATGTGGTCCGATGAATGTCAAGACAAGACGCGGGAAGTCCTATTTCATCACTTTTAATTGATGATTTCACCCGATTCGGTCATATCTATTTGATATCCCACAAAAGTGAAAGCACTAAACCTGCTTTAAAAACTATATGAGTTTAGTGGAGAATCAATTAGATCGCAAGATTAAGGTCGTGCGAACCGATAGGGGCGGTGAATATCAATCAACAAGTTTAAAGGAACTTTGTGATGAAAAAGGCATAGTACATCAGGTAACTATGCCTTATACTCCTCAACAAATTGGTGTTGAAGAAAGGAGGTATAGGACTTTAATGAAAAAATGGTCCGTTCAATGATGGCGCAAGCTAACTTGCCAATCACCTTTTGGGGTGATGCATTATTGACAACTGTTTTCATTTTAAACCGCGTACCCTCGAAATCAGTTAGCTCCACTCCTTATGAGTTGTGGAACCAAGGGTCTCCTGACTTAAACATTTTACCTTGAGTTTGTGCATTCAACGCACATATTTCCTCCCATAAGTATGGCAAACTTGGGCCATGGGGAAGGAAATGTATCTTTAAACGATACGCATTAAACTCCAAAGGTTATGTTTTTTTGTTAGTCAGGAAGACAATGGTGTGCTAATTGAGTTTGAGTCGAGGGATGTCACTTTCTTGGAAAACAAGTTTCCAAGACAGGGCGAGATAAGTCAGGACTTATCTCTATTTGAGATTTGTGATCAAGACGGATTACCTCATTCGAGTGGGAGAATTCTTGGTGAAAACGAAAATACTTTTCAACCTTCACCAATGGATTATACGAATGGCGATTATCCTATTCCATACGGGAATAATGATCCAAGTGGGAGCAATTCTAACAACATTTCAAGTGGGAGTGATATTAGAATTGATCTAAATTCGAGTCAACAAGGACTTGAAGAATCTCAAATATGCCACATCATGCCCTGCAAAAGACAAATGGATGGAAGCGATGAAGAAGGAATTGAAATCCATAAAAGTTAACCAAGTCTGGGACTTAGTTAACTCACCCAGAGGACATAGAGCAATTGGGAACAAATGGGTTCTCAAGATCAAGCATAAGGCTGATGGCTCTATAGATAGATATAAAGCTCGCCTTGTCGCGAAAGGTTTTACGCAACAGGAAGAGATAGACTACGAAGAAAACTTCTCACCTGTTGTGCGTTTTACCTTGATTCGCATGATTCTGGCAATGGTAGCTTGCTTATACCTCGAATTACATCAGATGGATGTAAAGACTGCCTTTCTCAATGGAGAATTGGACGAGGAGATCTATATGGAACAACCACCAGGGTTTGTAAAAGAAGGAAACGAACATAAGGTTTGTAAACTTCGTAAGTCCATATATGGTCTTAAATAATCCTCGAGGCAATGGTATATACAATTTCAAGAAGTTGTCTTATCAAATGGATTTTTCATACTTGATAAAGATAACTACGTATATATCAAGAGGATTAAAAGCAAGCATGTTATTATGTCTCTATATGTAGATGACATTTTAATAGCCAGAAATGACAAGGGCTTTGTGATGAGTATCAAGGCTTGGCTTTCATCAGTATTTGAGATGAAAGGCATAGGAAAAGCCGCATATATCCTTGGAGTTAAGATTTCAAGGAATCGTTCGAAGAAACTTCTTTCTCTTTCACAGGAGATTTATATAAAGAAGGTTCTAGAACGATTTAATATGCAGGACTGCAAGTCCATTGATATTCATATAAGCATATGCGATAATTTATATCTGGAATCGTGTCCAAAGAACCAAAAAGGAAAAGGAAATTATGGAAAAAGTTCCATATTCCAGTGCAGTTGATAGTCTTATGTACGCTATGGTGTGTACGAGACCGGACATCTGTTTTGCCGTTGGAAACGGTAAGCTGTTACCAATCCAACCCAGGGCAAGAACACTGGAAAGCGGTTAAGAGGATAATGCAGTATCTTAAAGGAACTGCAGATTTGCAAAAGACTATGATAAAACCAAGAAGGTAGACATAAGGTACATATCTACGCATGAGATGATAGAGGATCAGCTTACGAAAGCAATCCCCAGAAATGTGTTTTATAAACACTTATCATCCCAAGAATTGCGTATGAGCTGAGTTGTACCAATATATATTCCCATGTCTAAGAAAGATCAAATTTAATAAAAGAATAAGTTCTTTTTCAAGCATTGCATATGAATTTCTTAAAGAAATGTTTGTGTACATTTTTTTTGAAATCTCAGCTGAATTGTGTGTATGTCGGACAGATTAAGGTTGGCTCTCTCACATGAGCAACCGCCTTATCTTATCAGATGGATAAGATAGAGATGAGACTAGTTTAAAGTCAAAATCATTAGACGAATGATTTAGAGTCATGACTTTAACAAAGTTAGTCGAATGAAAGATCTGCATCATATGGATGCTTACAAAAGATCTGAGATCTGTATCACAAGGATAAAAGGATCTCATTGGATTTTATAATCCTATCTGTCTTATGCAGGATGAGAGTCCGGGAATATTTCCTGAGTAGTAAGGGGACTCAAAAGATAGGCACTGTGGTGTCTGATCTTTCATCCGTACAACATCATTAAGACATACTCTCCCTGGGAAAGGAGTGATGTTGTAATACGTGTTCATACCACGTATGCATTTCGACCACTGAGTTAGTAGCAATAGTGTTTGCTATTATGTGAGACTCAAAGGCCATATGGGTCTTAACTCTTACCCTCAAGGACTCCAATTGGTTCCTTTAGATTTGACGAGATGATCGCTATCTTAGCGTGTTACTAATGGGCTATGGTAATTCGGCTCGGCGGGGCACGTTAGAAAAGCGAATCAAGTCAAGATCAAAAGGTTCGCAAGAAGAGGAAGATTGATTTCATATTCGCATTTGGACTTTAATGATTCAAAGCTGGCCAGCCAATTGTAATCCAGATGGGATTCAATTGTTGAATATAAAGTACAAGAAAATGTGAAGAAATAATCTAGGGTAAAGCATGCGTTGAACTACTCAACTTTGCACCTTCGAGGTCGTTGTGTATCTCTAACAAGTGCACAACAACAGACTCTACGCGCATGACGGTCGCACGGTCTATTTCTCGGTATGATAGATGAAAGAACTAAGGGAAAGACGGTCTCTTACAATCCCCTCAAGTGTGAGTGGGAGATGTTGGATATGGAAGACGTTTGTACACCCTTGTGGGGGATGTACGAGGGAATACGGACCTCGAACGTCGCGCACACGAAGTCATGTGCAAAGGGAATCTGTTCCCTTGCGGAGAGGATCTCTGTATGAGCGGGAAAGTCGCATTATATATGCATAAGTGCATGCGACATATGGCTAATAAAGGGGGAATATCTTAAGCTTATGTTGTACCATGCATATGATACAACTTAAGCTTATAATGTGCCATGTATCATGGTACACCTTAATTAAGTTGTTCCAAAGGAACAACTTACCCTAAAATAACTACCTTGGGGGCTATAAATAAGACCCAAGGGTAGCCATTTTCCTTACACATTTTGCATGAAATTCATGCATGCATCTTCTTCATAGCGAAGCTCTGCAGAAATATTTCCTCTCCCTCCATCCAAGTTCTTAATCTAAAATAGAGATTTAGATTGTGGGATTAGTAGCCTTACTCCGTTCGTGAGTAGACTCGATCCGTCGTGGCGAATCCGAAGGCGAAGTTCGTAGACTACCGTGCCGCGTACGCAAGCGTAAGTCTAAACTTCATGTTATCGATCCTAACTTTGTTTTGGACAGGATCCTACACTGAAGAGAAAACCGAAACATCTGTTCAAGACTGACTGTTAAACATGAAATGAAAGACCTAGGCAAATATAAAGTCATGGCTCATAGAATCCTGTTACATACGTCCAAAAGTGCGTTGGAGAAATTAAAAGGACCATTATCATCGAAAGTACACATATGGGAGTATACTTAATGGATGTACAAAAAGAACCCTTCTGATCGCTGGAAGAGGGGGATGATATAACTGGTCCTAAAGTGCCTTATCTAAGTGCAATCAGGCACTCCTGGCTAACTGCACGCGTCCCGATATAGTAGTTGCAGTAAACTCATTAGCCAGAGATAGTTGGCACATAAAAAGGGCCATTAGACTGGAGTTAAGTCTTCTGTGCTTCCTCCAAGGGTCGAAAGATTTGGACTTACAATATGAAGTAGCATCCTCCAATGTTTATGCAAATGCAGGTTACAGGTCCGGTCCATATACTGAGAAATCACAGAACGGGTACCCACAGTGGGATGGCCATCTACTGCAGATATACAAAGTAACTTATGAAGGCAACATCATCCTATCATTTCGAGATACTCACCATTCCAGAATCACACCAATGGTATATTTGAGGGCGCCTGGTGGTACATCACATCCCAGTGAGGACTAGGATAGAGGCTGGTATTGTGGAGCTGACCACATAGTCTGAATACCACATCAGAGGTGACGAAATTTAGCACACCTCTCCAGAATTTCTGGATTCAGCAGCTGCTCAATGGTGATAATATTTGTAATCTGTGTATATTTTCGGAATGGTGTAAATAAGAGTGATGCGATAAGCCTAGAGATCTGAAAGCCTAAGAGCTTTTACAGATCAGGGGGAGTTGAGGGAATTTGTACTCTTTTCCCTTAGCTATGATTTTTCCCATTGGGTTTTCCATAGCCAAAGGTTTTAACGAGGCAAATCACATCAACTCTGGATTCTGAAGAATCCACCCCTCTGTTACGCTCAGAATCTAGAAGTATTCATGAGCAGAGTCACTTGTACAAATCAGGTGGAGTTAAAGAGCGTTTGAACTCTTTTTCCTTAACTATGGTTTCTCCCACATGGTTTTCCATATCTAAAGGTTTTAACGAGGCAAACCTCACCAACTTAGGATCCTGAAGTATCCACCCCATGCGAGACTCCTATTACGCTCGGAATCCCGAAGTATTCTTGAGCAGAGTCCACACCTATGGCTGGATAAGGTGGAGTGTTGTGAATGGAAATACCAGAGTCAGTTAGGATTGCTGGTATCTTAGAGATACGTCCATATCAATGTATCATATCTTTCTACTCTCCTATTCTGCCTATAAATAAAGGGCTGATGGTTCCTCCCCCAATAGTTGATTCATAACAATTTTCAGATTTTCTGGCAAAAATAGCAGCTATATATTTTCCTTGAGAGTTGCAAGATGTTTTTGGTTCGAGACATGTACATCATAGGCCGAAGCCTATTTCTAGCCCGACGTTGAACATGATAGGCCCGCTCATTGGTTTATGGGTTGGGCTAATCCATTGTGTCGGAGAAGAGTCGAATGGATGCATTCCCAGTTCCCATTGCTTCAAATTTTAATTTTTTTTTAAAAAAAACTTGGAAGCTTATCTTGCGCCTCTCCGTCCGTTGGTTGCATTCGGAGTTCCGAAACCCATAAACCCTGGATGGAGGTAACTGTCCTCTCTGTCATCCATTTAGGGTTACTAATTCTAATCTAATTTTTTCTGAATTCAGGATCTCATCGTTTTCTTACTCGAATCTGACGCTATAATGATGTTAATTTCTAGAATTTGTTTAAGATCTTGTAGGTCGAGTTCATTGTCGATGAAGAAGCTTATATCTTTGCTAATTATCGATGCTTTAATGTTGACAAGATATAGGAGGATGTTAATGGTCTCTAAGTAAGAGGAGAAGAACAAATGATGATAGCTTTATCAAATGCTATGCTATTTCACGGTAGACTCTTGCATCATTGCTAATTTAAAAAAAATTCATTATAGTGCAACTGAAATTAATACCTTTTTGTCCGTCAGATGGTTTTTGTGGGGCTTCAACGTCTGATGGTGGACACATGGGAATATTGCGTTGCCAAAAATATCGGGTGTGTAGAATTTCAATGCTTGGTTTCTTGAAACTTCTGAGATATTCTAAAATCTTATGGCAACTTTATTATGCAGCTATTTTAGATTCTGAAAATACACGATTGATGAGGAAAACGATCGTTGAATCTTATGTTAATACAGTGTTGCAAATTTGTAATCCATACAATTTTTTTGCTGCCATCTGATCTTTTCCCTCATTTGGTGTGTGTGGATGGAAATTTTGATCTTCCAGTCACCATTTCTAGGCATATTGCATCCAATCAAGGTGCAATTTTCTTTTGGATCGAGGAGATACTCCCAAAGAAATGGGGAATTATTTTACTGCATAAAGTGTGTGAATAAAGATGGAAAATTTGATCCTTCATCCATTGAACCACCTCCTTATTATAGCTACATGGATTCCACATCTGGGCAGCTTGAACCAGCATCAGGTGCCCGAGCTAGCATTCCAGGCAAGGAGTATTGGCCTGAAGGGACAGTTGACCGGGTTAGGGCTGCTCGGGCTCCAGAACCCGTTGGCAAATCGGAAGGGAAACCTTCATTTGGCAAGAGTCCTGGAAGCAGGCGGAAGAAATACAAGGGGCATGCAGCTGCTTCAGAAATCGTGGAAACTAGTTCCCATTATAATGATCCTCCCATGCTTGAGAACTCCAGTGATATTTCGGAGGAGCCCAAAGATCCATCTGATGAATTTGTTGTCTACCAGACAGAAGCGAAGGAGGAGAATCTTACTTCTTATGAGTTGGACAAAAGACTTGGACGTCCACACCCCTTCATTGATCCGGCTATTGATAAGCCTGTGGAAGAACCTCGATCAAGTGAAGAGTTGTGGTGGAATTGGCGAAAGCCTGAAAAGGAACAATGGTCAAGATGGCAAAGGAGGCGACCCGATGTTGACACGGTTAGTACAGTTGCAAAATTATTTTCATGCAGAAAGATGAGGCTGGGCAAAAGAGTTAAGCCAGTGCAATTTATTGGAAATAGTTTTCTTTTTATTGCTAGCAGTTGTAACTTGGTCTAACCATTGGAATTTCTTTTACTTGCTTGCAGGTTTTTGCAAAGGCTATGGCAGAGACTGGTCAGATAAAGCTCTATGGAGACCATCCAACATTTACTGAGTCTGCACTTGCAAGGGCAAGGAGAAATATATTCAAAGAGGAAAGGTATAGTGACCAACAAACTTCTAAAGATTATCACATTCAAGCTACATCTGGTGCATTTTATGTATGCAAACCTTCATTCAGGTTTGGGCACATGACATATAATTAATTGTTTGCTTGAATTGACTATTAGATATTTTTTATTTGTTAAAGTATATTGTGCTAATGGCTGTGAACAAACTCTGATGGAACAAGTTATTGTTAATCTGGTGACAGTACTAAAAGATGCTGTTTCCGGTTGCAAAATTTTCTCAGTCAACATCTGTGGGAGTGCGATCGAACATGATTCTCGGGCTATTTTTTGTGGCCTGTACACAATTTTGCAGGGCTAGACCAAACGTCTTGAAGATCTTTTCTTTTTCTTTTCAACTAAATTTCATAAAACTGTAAACTTTCGTGTGATTCCCAAAAACTACCCTAAACTTTTTAAATTATGGAAAACTCCAAAATATTTGTTTCGTAAGGCCCCTTACAAAGTTAATACAAAGTTAATGGCATCTACAAAATGACTTCTTTTACCCTTTCATATGAGACATTGACATATGGGTCTCACTAAAATATTTCTTAAAGTCCAAAAGCATCCACAAAGGAGAATGACATGTGAGTTCCAAAAGATTCAAAACAATTGATAAAAACATGTAACACTAAATAACATGTGGGTCTTAAAAAAGAAAAACCCCAGTCCTAATTGTTGCCCCCTCATCTTCTTTCTCCCGCTGTTCCCCATCTTTACCTCTCTCCTCCTCCCATCATTCATCCATCCCCACCACTCTTCTTTGTTGCTCTATAACCTCATTCTCATGTTTCTTAGAAATAGCATATAGCAAAGTCAGTTTTACTTTGTCTCAAAGGAAGTATGCATTAGATCTACTTTAGCATGCTAGATTGCTAGGCTGCAGATCAATACAGACTCCTATGGAGGTTGATATTGAGGTGTGAGATTGCTAAAGGATGTGTCTTCATATAAAAGATTAGCTAGGAAGCTCATTTACTTAACTATCGTCATGCTAGATATTGTGTTTGCCGTTGGGATAATTAACCAATTCAGGTATAAGCTTAGGGATGTTTACTGGAAAGCGACGTGGAGGGTTTTATTGTATATTAAATGATATCTAAGAAGTGATTGTTTTATAAGAGATATGAACGCCTGAGAATTGAGACATATTTTGATTCTAGCTTATGCAGATAGCTGATAGGATATGCGGTCTACTTCTACCAATTGTAATTATATTGGAGGAAACTTGATGATATTGGATACGCAATTAACAAAATGTGTCAAGATTGAGTGCAGAAACAAAATACTGAGCTATGGGTCATGTAGCCAGTGAAATGATTTGACTTAAGATATTACTTTGGAGGTTTGGTTTTTAATATGATAAGTTGATGCCAATGTATGGGACAATTAGATTGCAATCTGCATTGCCAATAATCTTGTTTTTTTGGAAGGAGTAAAGACTAAAGTAGATTTTATTTCATTAGGGGTGCAACACTAATATGATGATTTATATTCATATCATTTCTTTAGCTAATCAGGTAGTTGATATTTTTTTAAAGTCAGGTTCAGTGGGTATTTTTTTCGATTTTATTTGTAATAATCTAGGCATGATAGACATCTATGCTATAGCTTGAGGGGGTTTAAAGATAAGTCTAGATTCAATATACCATGTGATGTTAGAAATACTAGGCATATTAAACCACATGTCTATATCCTTATTTTCACGTTCGATGTGTCATGTGCTTATTGTAATATATATATATATAATTATATTATATATATATATATATATATATATATATATATATAGTAATGCTATTATGAGATGGTGAGCTCAAATCTTTATCGTGAGCTAGCACAATCGGCAACAACAATTAACGATCGGCACCGTTCATCTTCAAGAGCATGTTGATAGATCTATACCCTAAAAAAATTAGAGCTTATAAACCCCAAAATCCTATGGATCAACCCGTTCCAATTTTGTTACATTTGCAGGCAGCTTGTAAACCGTTCATCTTGCAAACACTTGATGGATCTGATAGAAATATCCAAATGACAAAAAAATATACATAAAGATCACTTGATAGATAGAAGAAGATGGACGGTTCCGATTGATGATTTGGCAAATAGTTTTGGCTAGTTCTAGATATGAATATCTCATCTCACCATCTCACCATATCATATTATCATCTTTTATATATATATATATATATATATAGAATAATGGCTATCATACGCCATATGAGAGCCTCTCTCATACGCCCTCTCACATAAAGCATCCAAGTACAACCAAGTACAAGCAAATGTGAGAGGACGTATGAGAGAGGCTCTCATATGACGTATGATAGCCATTATTCTCATATATATATTTATAGTAATGTTATGAGATGGTGAGCTTAAATCCTTATCGTGAGCTAGCACAATCGGCAACACCAATTAACGATCGGCACCGTTCATCTTCAAGAGCATGTTGATAGATCTATACCCTAAAAAAATTAGAGATTAGAAACCCCAAAATCCTATGGATCAACCCGTTCCAATTTTGTTACATTTGCAGGCAGCTTGTAAACCGTTCATCTTGCAAACATTTGATGGATCTGATAGAAATGTTCACATGACAAAAAAATTATACATAAAGATCACTTGATAGATAGAAGATGGACGGTTCCGATTGATGATTTGGCAAATAGTTTTGGCTAGTTCGAGATATGAATATCTCATCTCACCATCTCATATTATTATCTTTATATATATATATATATATATACTAGTCATAACCCGTGCCCTAAGGGCACGGTTCATTTAAAATATTTTCCCATAAAAATCTTAGTTCCCCCAAAACTTAAAGCACAATAATTTTTATTTAATTCCTTAAAAAATTTTAGTTCACCTAAATTTTACTTCCCCCAGAGAATGCAATTCCCCAAAAAAATTAGTTTTCTCCTCATTCAATATGTGCCCTAAATGCACGGTTCATTTAAAATATTCTTTGCTTATAACAATTTAAGCATCCGAGGCATAACACCTTATTGAGTATAATTACATCTTATGTCCATCAGCATTTCGATGTGCTTTTGGATATTAGAATATTTGGAAGGTAGAAGAATAAAAGAGCCATCCCAAAATGGGTCTCGAGAACTAAATATAAAGTTACCTATATCTTTGTTTTAATTACACATGCATTTACCCATGCCAACAACTTAGTTAACATAAATACAACAGTCGGCTCCTAATTACAAATAAAAGACCAAAAAATAAATTATTCATTTTTTCCTTCAAAAAGACAATTATAAAAAACTTAGCTACCTCCTCATATCAGCATCTTATTATACACATATAGATCCATGTCCCAAACTACTCATACAATTACAAAGTAGAAGTAAAATACATCAATGAGCAAAATTAAAAAGTATGAACATTTGATTGTCCATAAGCAGCAAGAACTAAGTGATGTGTCAACATATACACCAGAATGTGATACCCACAGACCTCTGCCTTAAGCCACAACAATCTCCTCGTCAATTTAAACCCATGTAAAGAATGGACCCTTGGCGATTGGTTCCCTGTCCTCACCCCCAGGTTAATCTGTAGCGGACCAAATGGTCCAATTAGCTAAAAACAACTCCATCAGGTGTAGAACGATATGAAAATATGAAAATACATCTCTCTTTGTAATCCACCTGTAATAGTTTGCATTGTATTAACAAACCGATACATTAAAAACAGAAAGAAAGAAGAAAGAGGCAGATTGCAACATTGTGACATTTAGGACAAAGGGAGATGGCCCAAATACCCATGTAAAAGTTATTGTAGCATGCCTTTGGACACATGCCTTTGGCAGCGATTGTACCGTGTTCAAGGTCTTTAATGTTAGACAACTTGAGTCAATTATTGATTAATTAATAACTTAAAGCAACACATGGCCATCTCAATTGCCATCTCAATTCTTCAATTAGCTTTCTTATGTGAACCAAAGAATTAAATATCCATAATTAAACAAATAAGCCATATGATCCAATAGAGCATCAACATCAAACACTTGCTGTTACAAATTATATGATCCAATTTGGAGATGCATCAACATCAGATTGATTTATTTGTGGAATTTCTCTTCTTTACCACCACCTTTACCTGCATTTTTCATTACGGACTTGGGAATGCACTCATGATTAATATATTTGATTTGCATAGTTTCTATGAAACAGTTAGCAAATAAAACCATTCAAATGCCAAAATGTTTAAAAAAGTCTATGATGGTCAACATTTAATTATTATTTTCTGGTTAATTTGCATATCATTTACCTTCATCAAGATTACATCAGCACCTGTGTTACAGAATGAAATTATATGAGAATTTGAAAAAAGCACATCTTGATTCCATCTCCCCTTTTCTGCTTCATCTTCATCTCCAGATTCATGTGTGCCTCCTGGGGTTTTCTCTTCAAGTCATTCATAACCCAATAACCTAACATGGCAAACATCCAAATAGAAAGGCTAGAGCCATCAGGATTGCAATAGAAGCATCCAAATAGAAATTACATCTATAAAATAATTTTTGAAGCTTTTATAGCAAACAATGCCAGATAAACCCTTCAAACGGAAAGCATGTAATAGGGAAAGGTCAGGAAATTGAGGTTTTCCGACCCAACCCCTTTATAACTGAGCCAGCCCTTCTTCATTTTCCTCAAGCGTATCATCTTGAAATTCATTTTCCTAACCAGTCATTAGTCCCCCCATAAAAATAACATTCAAAATATATTTTACCTCTCCATATGTTTTCCCGTGTGCATTCAAAAAAACATCATAAGTTTTGCATCAAGTGTGTATACCCATTAACCAATTTGTGCACATCGATTCTCGAGCTCCAGAACACCGACGTTATCACCGAGTAGAATCCACCTCCGTCGCCGTCGCCGGCCTCCACATTCTATGCCTTCTCGCCCATCGAGAAACCCTAAGTCGAGACCCAGATGATCAACCTTCAATACAGCCGCGAGATATCAAAACCCTAATCTTTGAAATCAAAATGATGGCAAAAGAACAAATGGAAGGGGCAAAAATAATATTCAAAGAGGGGAAGAGTGATGAAGAAAGTTTGGCACTTTCCTTCGTTTTGAGGCAAGCCGGCGATCGCGAAGAATGAATTCGAAGGACCGAGGAAGGAGAGCTTATCAGAGAGTGTCTTGGCGGCTGGCGCCGACCCCGTTGGTAATGATTCGAGAAAGTAATACGGTTTGAGACAGATTCAGAGAATGGGTAGAGAAGGGGTAGAGCTGATGGTGTTTGGTGAGGGTGATCTGACATTGGGGTCCGTGTGATCTCCTTAAAACTGCGGCTGGATTGATATCTCAGGTGCCAAGCAAGCGATCCGTGTGATTGACATGTCAGCAATCCATGTGCAGGCTGATAGCTAGGGTTACGTTTTTCTTCCAAAAGTAAATGTTTTACCTACAAATTTTTTTAATAAACTCGCATCCCAACACATTTCGTTTCCCAACACATTTACTACCAAAAATTGAAATGTTTCCCCCAAATTTTCCGAAAACCTCATCCTAACCGTTCATCATCCAAGATTAAATCCTGGCTGTCTTTTATCAACCAGTTTGTCCTAGTCAGCTTGTCCTAGTCAGCACTAGGATTCAAAAATCGCTGTCAAATGTATAATATATATATATATATATATATATATATATATATATATATATATATATATAGACACACACTAGTCATAACCCGAGCCCGCAGGCACGATTCATTTAAGATTTTCCCTCTCAAAATCTTTGTTCCCCAAAAAATTATTTCCACTACCAAAATTAAAAAACAACAAATTAGTGTAAAAATATTTAGCGACACGGGCGCCTTCGGTGCGGAATAATAAATTCGGTACAAGCGCCTTCGATACAGAACAACAAATTTGACGTGGGCGCATTCGACGCGGAACAACAAATTTGGCGTACAAAAATTAGCGTGAAAAAATTTAGCGGGCACGGGCACCCTCGGTGCGGGCGCTAAAAATAATACCCAATCTAAATTTCCATGTCCATAAAGTCTTGGCCAAATCTGAACTTGATATCACCTATATTTCTGAATTTCAAAATCTATCATTTCATCATCCCTCTCCTTGCCAGTATCATATGATATCAGCTTCCCTGCCACTTCATCATCCCAAAACATATTCTCCAAGTGTATGCATCATGTGAGTTATACTCAACCTACATACTAATTTGCTAATTTTTTATATACTCCACCAAAAGTAAACAGAAGTAGCTTTCAGAGTTTTAACTGCAATCAATAGCTTGTATATGCTTAGTGAAATGATCAAAGAACAATTAAAACAACCATCTCATTAAATCTGTAGTTCATGTCAAGGACCATTTGGACCACTAAGCTGTTCAAAATTTCCAAAATTATTCCAAATAATCAGACAACCATATGTATGTAGATGCATTGTCTTTCCAGAGCAAAAAACCAAAGAAGATCTTCATACAATTGGAGAATATGTTTTGGAGAAACACTGGTGCGATCATTCTAACAAAAAACCCAAAGAAAGGTACCATGAAAATTTTCTAACAAAAAATTCTTGAAAATCTCCATATTCAGATAATTTGAAAAAAGTGACAATCCTCTTTTCCAAGCTCAATTTTCCCCAACTGCATTCAATCTCCCCATCTGCATCCAAAATTGCAATCCTCTTTTCCAAGCCCAATTTTCCTAAATTGACACAGAAGATAGATTCCCACCTTTTTAGTAAAGAAACAAATTACTGATTTTATGTTGAAACATAAAGTAAAGTTATGATGGTTTATACAACTCATTATTTTGACATACCTCATGTTTCAGCAAAGAACATGTTATTCATCACATAATAAAGAGTGTAAATTGTCAATTGGAATCCATAAGAAAGTGCCATTTGGATGAGCAATAACCTACGTAATTAAAAAATATAAACTTGTTAGCGATAAATTATTTGCTAATATTAAAAATGTAGAGTTAAAAACTTCTTTTACCTTACTAAGCATGAGCGGCGACTATCGAGCTTTAAGTACCCAATCACGCTCAGCAAGGAATATCTTTCAGTGATGGCGATCGAGCCCTGTCGCATTTGCTTTTACTAAACCTTTTTCAACTATCTAATAATAATAATAATAAATCAGTTACCAATATAAAAATTCTTAATATCAAAATGATATCATCTGTAATGACATGAATACCTGATCCCCCAAAGTCTCGAATAAGGACGTATCTTGACAGATCTATTAATGCTTTGAAGTAAGTTAATCTATAATTCTAAAAATGATTAAAAACAAATGAGAGCAAATATATTATATTACTAAATATGTTTAGCGTCGTACAGTTTTACAAAAATTTGCATTCTTCTTAACGTCCTTCTATATAAAATACAAACAATATTTTAGCAAACTAAAGTAAAAAATTTAGTTAAAAATTTACTAAAGTTGAAAATTTTCTTACATTGCCATAAATCGTAATTCTTGTCCACATCATGTAGTCCTACATTAAAAATAATTCAAATCATTAAAGTGCAACATGTATCAAGTATAACAACAAACAACCAATTTGATGATTATACACATAATACACAAAGTACAAAAAAGTTGTCAAGTATAACAACAAATAGCTCTGATAAAGGATTTTTTCTTAACGAATTACTAAATGAATACAATAAATAGAAAGATGTTTACTTACATATAATAGTCATCATTTAGATTCATAGCAAGACTTCTGGATAAATGATGTTAACTTCATTATTTGAATCAGACGGCATGACACTAACACGATCAAAAGATATACAACTGGAAAGTGCCACATAAAGATGCCCATGTCTAAAAACTAGGTTACGCAAGTCAACCCTAACGAACTTTACGAATTGTCCTCGAGATTTATTAATTGTCATGGTGTATGTTACACGAACTGGAAACTGCCGTCTTGTCATATGAAAAGGTAACTCTGAAGCTGATGGGGACAAAAATATTCTTGGAATAAACAAAACTGCAGGCTTTATCACTATTCAAAATTTGAGCTTCAATTACATGAGATGCGCATCTAACAACCATCAGTCGTGTGCCATTACATAGCTCATCTTTACGTGCAATATTTCACAGTAAAATAATTAGACAACCAATCTTAAGGTAAGTTTAAATGGTGGCAACTCAGGAGGATCCAAAGAGTTTATGTACTCGGTCGGATAACGATTTATAATGGCAGGATCAGTTTCTTCATATTCGGCCAGTTTGTCTGCAGCTAGATATGTAATTTGTTGTCCAGGATAAATTTGTAAAGCGGCAGTGTTTATTAAATTAACATCATCATTACGTGTGGAAAGAATTATTCGTTCAGTCAGATACGCCGGAGTCACCACACCCTCAACATCTAGTTGCGGATAAATTCTTAGTAATAACTCTTTTAAATCCTTGCAACTGAATATGTGGGTGGGAAGCTCCACCACTTTATTAGGATTTGTACCGACCTATTACATAAATAGAAAATTTTAAGGTAAATGTAAATTATAGTAAAATGGTTATTAAAATCACGTCTTTAAATAAATACCTCCAAAATAAATTTTGCAAAATTTGTATTTTCAACAGATGAATTAGTCAACCGCATATTCTGGTCCAAGATCAAAACTTTTATAGAACACCACAATGCAGATCGTCTCAATGAGGCTCCAACAATTTCTTCTCGAACCTCATTTGGTATGACTGGCAAGATTTGCAGGAAGTTCACACCAAGAACAACGGTAATACCACCAAATGCTCTGTTGTTATCACAAATATCTCTTCACGATCGATCCACTCACTCAACACAATGACGATGTTGCATATGAACTTCATCCCATATCATCAACTTTGTTTTTCTGAAAAATTGCGCATGTATGGATTGCTTACTAAAATTACAAATTGAATTATCATGCACATCTAACGGGATATGAAATGTTGAGTGTGCAGTGTGACCTCCGATAAGCAGCAACGATGCAATACTAGAAGATGCGACGGTGATAACTATATTTACAAGACTACGCAACATTATCGCTATTGCATTATAAAAAAGTCTTTCCAGTTCCAGTATCACCGCTCAAAAATGTAGTACTGACGAAGTAATTGCTGAATTTTCC
Source organism: Scilla litardierei (assembly GCA_030789695.1). Lineage (NCBI taxonomy): Eukaryota > Viridiplantae > Streptophyta > Magnoliopsida > Asparagales > Asparagaceae > Scilla > Scilla litardierei. Next base: position 24,223,528 of record CM061141.1, read on the forward strand.
AGTTCCAGTATCACCGCTCAAAAATGTAGTACTGACGAAGTAATTGCTGAATAAGCTGCACGTTATGCATCGTTTAGGCAATCAACATCTTTTAGTGCATCCAATTATTGCGCTGTATTTATGAGTTCTCGATGTTTATGCTACAGTCTATTGCCAACAATTGCATTCCATTCTTTCGTAGGAAATGGCATCGGCGGAAAGTCAGCTAGACACTTGTCATACTCCTTAAGTAATTCATTGATAAGGGATAAGCCGTAATCTTCAAGTTGACATTGAGTTGGAGTAGAAATTGCAAATAAAGCAGGAATTGTATGTTGAAGATCGTCACAAATATGCATTGAGAATTGATTCCATAATGCAAGTGGGTCGATTGGTGAACATTTAATAAGAATAATACAAAACAGTCTTCTTAATTGAATCCCGTTTTCATAATTGAAGCCTCGTAAAGGCATTATTTCCATTCCGAACCATCTTCGAGTAGACTTCTTGCAACGTACGTTGCTTTGAATGTAGAGTACTCTACATTATTGAATCTGCGTAAATTTTCCCATGATGTTGGTCCTTTAACAATTGTTAATAACAACCGCAGATAGAAGCGCTCACCAGAGTTAGGAGATGCAAAATACATGCTGCAAATTGCATATCTCGATTTTCTTGGAGTCCATACCTTTGTGGATAGATTCCACACAAATTTTTGTGGGAACTCCTGGTAAGTAAGATCAAGTATCGATTCATGTAATGCACAATATGTAAAAAATTCAGTCAAAGTTGTCTTCTCATTTTCAGCTCTAGACCTTATTGTAGCAGAATCTTCATCTGGATAAAAAATAACACGGTGTTGCCTTGGTAAATGAAGGATCAATATTTGCACTGACGGAATCTCCTGATGTAAAAGATGCTCAAATATCCACCAAGCTGCTTCTGGTGGTCCAATATATCTTGCATCATTGTTGGATCTCATCTACTACGCCCAGCACCATTGTGGTTCGATCATGTCCTTTTTAAATGTATTTCTGAATGTATTTGACACATCTTATTTCGGCACAAGCTTCGACATTAATATGGCAGTTAAAGCGTAGAGAAAGATACATATTGTATGGAGCAACATCTCGATTATCAACCTGATACCTCCTTACAGTATAGATATGTCCATCATTACGACGACGATATATAGGATAACCGTCATGATCCATGGTTGTTGAATCTGCATAAGTTCTCGAGTACTTCTTAATACATTTACCATTTTTCATACATGAAGCATTTGGATTTCGAGCACTACATGGTCCATACACCATACATTTTATCACAATATCGAATAATTCCTGAACTTGAGTAGGATCCGGAAATTCAGCATAAACAATCTTATCCAATTGATCACATGTATGGATCTTATCTGACCATAAAAAACGAAAAGAGCATGCATATGTGGAAGCCCACGTTTCTGAAATTCAATTGTAAAGGCATGTACTACTTTCCTGCCAAATACATTTTTGATATCAATCTCCTTCATTAAAGGCTTTCGTTTTAACTCAAAAACACGTGAAACTAAATCAGGTCGATCAATAGCCCTTTGATTGGGCAGTAGAGATGAAATTATTTCAGGCCACTTTGGATTTGCAATCATGGTAAGAAATATATCAGGGTGCTGGTTATACCGTGTGATAGCCATCGAGTCTTGAAAAATTTCAAACATTTGACGTGACGTGCACTACTGGGGGAAAGATGATGGAAGTATCATGCGTTGGCCAATTTGGTCACCACTTCTATATGCATCAATATATGCAAGGTCCGGTTATAGTTTTGAACATAGTTTTTGCTGATTAAGTTTGATGAATGTCAAACGATTTTTCTCAGTTGCTGCCCAAGCATCAACTATGAACTCTTGAAATAATTTTTCGGCTCTTAGAATTGAAGAATACTCAGTAGGTCTTTCAAACAGACGGTAACTATAATACTCACGCAATGTAAGGCATCTATGTGAGACTTGATTTTGCAAAGGATCCCATTGCTTCAAATCAGGTTTCTATCCAAGTTCACCATTCGGGAATAATAATACATAATGCAATGGCAATTATGCAGGATGAACCTCGTGATTTGCATTAGTTGATTATTTCCTCGTAGATGTAAAACAATATCTCGCATCTTAGAAGGTCGACGACCATCTTCAGGTAAAATAATTGCAATTTCATCTACGGTTGGCAGCTTATATCGTCGTCGATCCTTGTTTGAATTATAATGCAGATATACAGGAGATTATGACTATACGAATCCTCTGGAGTTAAAAACAGTATAAGCTTGAGATATAGATGGATGAATGGATTTATGTCTGATTAACAATCTTGAATAATTTTTAAGACATCCCTTCTCAAATGAGGATTTCTATTACTTTGTAACTCTGTAGCAGCAGCCGGATCAAGCTAATAGATTGTCTAGCAATCAAATGGGACCCAAATGGGACCCACAAATCTCTAAGCAAAGCTAACTTTCATCTCAAATCTTAATCCCAACCGTTCATCCCCCAAGATTTAATCCTGGCCCTCTTTCTATCAACCCCATTGCCCTAGTCAGCTTGTCCTAGTCAGCAAGACAATTCAAAAACAGTTGTCGAATGTATAATAGTGTTACGAAGTAATAGAAATCCTCATTTAAGAAGAGATGTCATAAAAATTATTCAAGATTGTTTATCAGGCAAAAATCCATTCATCCATCTATATCGTCAAGTTTATACTGTTTTAACTCAAGTCATATGGTCATGATCTCCTCGTATATCTGCATTATAATTCAAACAATGATTGCCGACGATATAACCTACCAACCGTATATGAAATTGCAATTATTTTACCTGGAGATGGCCATCGACCTTCTAAGATGCGAGATATTGTTTTACATATATGAGGAAATAATCAACTAATGCAAATCAACGAGGCTCATCCTGCATACTTGCCATTGCATTATGTTTTATTATCCCCGCATGGTCAGCTTGGATGAGAACCTAATTTGAAGCAATGTGATCCTTTGCAAAATCAAGTCTCACATAGACGCCTTACATTATGTGAGTATTATAGCCACCGTCTGTTTGAAAGACTTACTGGGTATTCTTCAATTCTAAGAGTCGGAAAATTGTTCCAAGAGTTCATAGTTGATGCTTGAGCAGCAACTGAGCAGAATCGTTTGCCGTTCATCAAATTTAATCAGCAAAAACTTCGTTCAGAACTATATCAGGGCCTTGCATATATTGATGCATATGGAAGTAGTGACCAAATTGGCCAACGCATGATACTTCCATCATCTTTCACTGGTAGTGCACTTCACATTTTTGAAATCTTTCAAGACTCGATGGCTAGCACAGCATCCCGATATATTTCTTACCATGACCGCAAATCCAAAGTGGCCTTCAGCTCTACTGCCCAATCAAATGGCTAATGATCGACCTGATTTAGTTGCACGTGGTTTTGAGTTAAAACGAAAGACTTTGATTAAGGAGATTGATGTCAAAAATGTATTTGGCAGGAAAATAGCACATGTCTTTACAATTGAATTTTAAAAACGTGGGCTTCCACATATGCATGCTCTTTTCGTTCTTTGTGGTCCAGATACGATCGATACATGTGATCAAGTGGATAAGATTGTGCTGAATTTCCCGATCCTACTCAAGATCATGAATTATTCGATACCGTGATAAAATGTATGGTGCACGAACATGTGGTGCTCGAAATCCAAATGTTTCATGTAGGAAAAATGGCAAATGTACTAAGAAATACCAGAGAACTTATGCAGATTCAACAACCATGGATCGTGACGGTTATCCTATATATCGTCGTCGTAATGATGGACATATCTATACTGTAAGGGGGCATCAGGTTGATAATCGAGATGGTGTTCCATAAAATATGTATCTCTCCTTAGCTTTAACTGCCATATTAATGTCGAAGTTTGTGCCGGAATAAGATGTGTCAAGTACATTCAGAAGTACATTTATAAAGGTCATGATCGAACCACAATGGTTTTGGGCGCAGTAGATGAGATCCAACAATACCTTGATGCAAAATATATTGGACCACCAGAGGCGGCTTGGCGGATATTTTAGCATCCTTTACATCAGGAGATTCCGTCAGTACAAAGATTGGTCCTTCATTTACCAGGGCAACACCGTGTTATTTTTAATCCAGATGAAGATTCTGCTACAATAAGGTCTAGAGCTAAAAATAAAAAGACAACTTTGACTGAATTTTTTACTTGTTATGGATTACATGAATCAACACATGATCTTACTTACCAGTAGTTCCCTCAAAAATTTGTGTGGAACCTATCCACAAAGGTATGGACTCCAAGAAAATCGGGACATGCAATTTACAGAATGTATTTTGCATCTCCTAACTCTGGTGAGCGCTTCTATCTGCAGTTGTTACTAACAGTTGTTAAAGGACCAACATCATGGGAAAATTTACGCATATTCAATAATGTAGAGTACTTTACATTCAAAGCAATGTGAGTTGCAAGAGGTCTACTTGAAGATGATTCGGAATGGAAACAATGTCTTTACGAGGCTTCAATTATGAAAACGAGATTCAATTAAGAAGACTGTTTTGCATTATTCTTATTGAATGTTCACCAATCGACCCAATTGCATTATGGAATCAATTCTCAATGCATATTTGCGACGATCTTCAACATAAAATTTCTGCTTTATTTGCAATTTCTACTCCAACTCAATGTCAACTTGAAGATTACGACTTATTCCTTATCAGTGAATTACTTGAGGAGTCTGGCAAGTGTCTAGCTGACTTTCTGTCGATGCCATTTCCTACGAGAGTGGAATGCAATTGTTGGCAATACACTGTTGCATGAACATTAGGAACTCATAAATAAAACACAACAATTGGATGCATTAAAAGATGTTGATTGCTTAAACGATGCATAACGTGCAGCTGATTCAGCAATTACTTCGGCTATTTTTGAAAATAGAGATACTACATTTTTTGAGCGGTGATGCTAGAACTGGAAAGACTTTTTTGTATAATGCAATAGCGACAATGTTTTGTAGTCTTGAAAATATAGTTAGCACCGTCGCATTTTCTGGTATTGCTTCGTTGCTACTTATCGGAGGTCGCACTACACACTCAACATTTTGTATCCCGTTAGATGTGCATGATAATTCAATTTGTAATTTTAGCAAGCAATCTATACATGCACAATTATTCAGAGAAACAAAGTTGATAATATGGGATGAAGTTCATATGCAACATCGCCATTGTGCTGAGTCAATAGATCGATCGTTAAGAGATATTTGTGATAACAACAGAGCATTTGGTGGTATTACCGTTGTTCTTGGTGGGGACTTCCGGCAAATCTTGCCAGTCATACCAAAGGGGGTTTGAGAAGAAATTGTTGGAGCCCCATTGAGACGATCTGCATTGTGGTGTTTTATAAAAGTTTCGATCTTGGACCAGAATATGCGGTTGAATAATTCATCTGTTGAAAATACAGATTTTGCAAAATTTATTTTAGAGGCATTTATTTAAAAACTTGCTGATTTTAATAACCATTTTACTATAATTTACATTTACCTTAAAAAATTTTCTATTTATGTAATAGGTCGGCACACATCCTAATGAAGTGGTGGAGCTTCCCTCCCACATATTCAGGTGCAAGGATTTAAAAGAGTTATTACTAAGAATTTATCCGCAGCTAGATGTTGAGGGTGTGGTGACTCCGTCGTATCTGATTGAACGAATAATTCTTTTCGTGCGTAATGATGTTGTTAATTTAATAAACACTGTCGCTTTACAAATTTATCTTGGACAACAGATTACGTATCTAGCTGCAGACAAATTGACTGAATATGAAGAAACATATCCTACCATTATAAATTGTTATCCGCCAGAGTACATAAACTCTTTGGATCCTCATGGGTTGCCACCGGTTAAACTTGACCTTAAGGCTTGTTGACCAATTATTTTACTACGAAATTTTGCACGTAAAGATGGGCTCTGTAATGGCACACGACTGATGGTTGTTAGATGCGCATCCCATGTGATTGAAACTCAAATTTTAAATGGGGATAAAGCCCACAGGTTTGTGTTTATTCCAAAAATATCTTTTTATATGACAAAACAACAGTTTCTAGTTCGTGTAACATACGCCATGACAATTAATAAATCTCAAGTACAATCCGTAGAGTTCATTCGGGTTGACTTGCGCAACCCAGTTTTTAGCCATGTGCATCTTTATATGGCACTTTCTAGGTGCATATCTTTTGATCGTATTAATGTTCTTCTGTCGTCTGATTCAATTAATACGGTTAACATTGTTTATCCAGAAGTCTTGATATGAATCTAAATGATGACTATTATATGCAAGAAAACATCTTTTCATTTATTTTATTCATTTAGTAATTCGTTAAGGAAAAAAATCCTTTATCGTTGTTATACTTGACAACTTTCATGTAATTTGTGTATTATGTGTATAATCATCAAATTGGCTGTTTGTTGTTATACTTGATACATGCTGCATTTTAATGATTTGAATTATTTTTGATGTAAGACTACATGACGTGGACACGCATTATAATTTATGGCAATGTAGGAAAAATTTCAACTTTAGTAAATTTTTAACTAAATTTTTTACTTTAGTTTGCTAAAATATTGTTTGTATTTTTATACAGAAGGACGTTAAGAAGGATGCAAATTTGTGTAAAACTGTATGGCGCTAAACATATTTAGTAATATATTATATTTGCTCTCATTTGTAATCATTTTTATAATTATAGGTTAACTTACTTCAAAACATTAATAGATCTGTCAAGATACGTCCTTATACGAGACTTTGGGGGATCAGGTATGCATGTCATTACAGATGATATCATTTTCATATTAAGAATTTACATATTAGTAAATGATTTATTATTATTATTATTATTATTATTATTAGATAGTTGAAAAAGGATTAGTAAAAGTAAACGCGACAGGGCTCGCTCGCCATCACTGGAAGATATTCCTTGTTGAGTGATCGTCGTCTGGACGACAACGCTAATAATAATACCGCAGTGCACGGGTCGTGTGTAGCGTTTACGGGTCGAACACATGGAGGCGGTCAGTGAGTACCGGTCTATGAATTTTTGTTCGAAAGCTACGCGATCGTAACGATGGTTTGTTGGTGAAATATGAAGATGGTGAATTAAAAGATAAAGGCTCTAGGGCGTGGGGAATCCCTGCCATTGGACTAGGGTTAATGTTAGACTAGTAATCAACCAGTTGTCAGACTCATTGGGACTCGGGAGAGGTCCTGTGACCTAAGGGCATTCGCCTATCCCTCACTGTTGTGATGCATGGTAGGTTATTTCCTTATGTTGAATCCTACCCACAGCTGTTGCGACGTAATGATAATCCAACCCAACTTACACCGATGTCAACTCTCGCCGATGCATCGGTGTACATTGGACGCATTACACTCGACGAATATTCTCAATCTTCCTCCCGCCCACAGTGGTGTTCGGGAGATCAGACCTACATCGGGAGGGCTCTAATCGACGCCCGACTCTCGTCAGCCACACAGATAGTATGGATCGTCCTAGGGATCAGATCCCTAGATTGGTCCCGATTTTCGCCGACGGCCAATCCGATCGCCCCGAAGGGAGGGGGTCGAATCTACGACGATAATAATCATCCCAATGTATCCCTAATCTCAATTAGCCCAGCAAGTAAGCTAATCAAATCGTCCAACCCATAGCCCGAATCCAATGTGGTTTATCCCATTGCCCTAGATGAAAACTACTCACTATTCATGGTAATATAAGTCGTCTCTAGCAATGGGTAAGCAACAAAAGCCATGTATTCAGCTTTAGATTAGCAATGGATGATAAAACACAACATCAATAATAAAAAGAGAGAATTTCAATTAAGAAAAGCTAAGCTATTACAAAGGAAAGCAATAAGAACAACTGGAATAACAAAATACTAGAGGTAGAAATTCTTACAAAACCCTCGAAAGCCCTAGAAAATAGCTAAAAACTGATAAAAGAGAAGATCCTCTCGCAGGAGGAACAAGGGCGGCTTAAATACGCCCGTCCAAATGACCAAAAAGCTCCCAGAACGCGCCCTAGCTGCCTCAGGAAACCAATCCGACGCGACCGCATCGAAAACGACGAGGTCGCGTCGCTCTCTGGCGTATATGGGGAAGTTGGGGCTTCAACGACGCGGTCACGCCACTAAGGGCACGGCCGCGTGGAATCATGCTTCACGGCCGCGTTGACTACGATGCGGTCGCTTCGATTGGCTTTTGTCTTCAGAAAACCGCGGCCACATCGTTTTTTTGCACGTGCCGCGTTGAGTCAGATCTTCAATTTTACTCCTCAGCGACGGGTCGTGCGTATCTGTGTCACACGGCAGCATGTATCCTATTTCCAGTACACATTGGCGCGGCCGCGTGGATAAGGATGAAGCGGCTGCGTGGGTTTCTGTTGCTCACAACTTTCTCCTCCATTGCACAAATTGATCCCCGGCTTTGCTCCTTTTGCCTCTTTGCGCTAGAATCTTGCCATATGGTCCCTAAACGGCAGATATTTCCTGCAAAGCACAAGAGGGACCATAAAAGCAAAAAAGAGAAGATAAAAATGGGAAAAACGGAGAGAAATGGAGAATAAAACGATGTAAAACGTGCACGAAAAAGAGGGAAAAACTATATATAATAAACACTCATCAAAATCCCCAAAGCTAAACTCTTCCTTGTCCTCAAGGAAGACAAGAGAGAGCGTAAGTTGGAGGAATGCAATCAAAATGCGAGTGATGCAATGAAACTTCGAGAATTTTCAAAAATTTGAGATTATATACGTGTGCGAACTGAAAATCCAAATTTGAGAAACACAAATGCTTCGAAATCTTTTCTCGACAAGAATACGTTCCTAGGATATCATCTCTACTCAAATCGCCAAGCAATACACTAGACAATGGCGATACTCACATTCTAAGACATTTTCTCTGACATGTCCTTAGATTGAAAGTGTAGGAACCTAAATTATACAACGGTCGAAGATGGGATAAGTACAGGATAATGCGATATTGGTCGATCGAGAAAGTGGCGCTCACGACACGACACGCCACCATTCCTTGATTCAAGAAATCGCCAAGTTTTATTCATGCTTATTTATACACACACATATACAATTTTTCTATATACAATTTTTTTCATATTTTTTGGGATTTGCAATTGGGTTGTGTAAGGAGTGTTGGTCGGTGACTCCCAGATCAGATGACCTTAGGGCACCGGGCCAAGAAGGACCCCTCAGACCTACCAACTCAACCCAAGTGAAATCCTTATTCATACACACTCCCCAAGCTAGACCTTTTGAGGCCTCGACGGTTACAATCGTGGGGATCCGGTTACTCGGCTTCGCTGGGGAAACAGTGCATATTAAATTTTTTCTGTTTACAAAATTTTTGTGTGTGAAAAGCATGAGGTATACTAGGCAGCTTCAATCCTCAATACTAGGTGATGTATCGTTATCCAAGTCTCGAGGGATTATAAACCATTATACACAACTATCGGCTTTACGGTCCATGCATGGGGTGGGTTCCTAGGTGTCAACGTAGGTCGGTTTCAAGTACTCTTATCTTAGTGACTGTGAGGACGGCCAAAGCTAGGGTATTACGAGGGACTTAAGCTAGGGTTATATACTATTCACATATCCAAGTCGACATCACCAAAATCAAGCATAAAAGTTCGGAAAACGAATTTCAATTCGAGATTCTACGCATATAAAAACTTATTTTCAAAGAATTCTCGAGACGAATGCAAGTATATACAAATGTATGGATGAAGATGCAAGATGCGACTGCATATATTTTTGGAGTTTTTGATTTTTTCATTTTTTGGCTTTTTGAATGCATATACGAAAAAATAAGAAAGAGAGAAAAGGGAGAAAATGGAAAAAAATAAGAAACGTGATGCAAGATGCGACTACAGATATAAACGTGATGCATATGAAAAAGAGAGAAAAGGGAAAAATAAGAAAGAAAAATGAAGATGAAAACGAAAATAACAATAAAAATAAGAAAATGAGAAAGAAAAATAGAAAGTTAGCGCAAAAGAGCTCCTCTCCCAATCTAAATTAAGCATTGTTCTCAACGCAAAGATAACACAGAAAATCGACGTGAGGACAAATAAAATGAGGGGGAAGGAGACCCATGTGCATTCCTCCAAGCTATACAAAATCGTGCCCACAAATAATGCAATTGTGTCATGCATTGGCCAAATGGTGAGGGAGTGCAAAGATGAGTGCTGCAGGCATGCTGAGCCACCGTCAGGTAGTGGGTGGAGCGGGTGGAACCGCAGGATGAGCTGAAGGCTCAGCTGTCGTGTCAACGTGTGATGTGGATGTGGTGGTGTGAATGAACTCATGCTTTATTGGTGGAGATGGAGATGGAGATGGAGATGGAGTGGTCCAGTCGTCCTCTGGGGATGATGAGAGAATGATGATGGTGTCGTCATGGGGTGGAGATGTGCGAGTAGGTGAGGGAGTATGTGTAGGGGATGGAATGTCGACGGACTCCGTGGTGGGTGGTGGAGAAGTGTGTGGAATCACGGGGTTAGTATGGGGTGATGGTGGAGGGGTATAAACGTGCATAATCTCAGGATCAGGCTGTGGGGAAGGTGGTGGTATAGTGATAATGCGGGGTGTGATGACGGTAGTGTCCTCAAGGACCAGAGATGGCTGGGGTGAAATGGAAACGTGTAGTGAGGTGGTAGAGATATTTACATGAGGGGGGGTGTGTGTAGATGTAGCAGCCGGAGTCTGAGAAGTCTGAGGTGGATGGGATGGCTGGGATGGGTGGAGTGTGATACGAACGGGTAGGAGATGCGGTGCAGCAGTATGATAGTGTCTCTGACTGTGGTGGTACTGATAGACCTGATCAAACTGGGACTGGAGAGCCACGACAGCAAGAGCGAGGCCCTCAAATGAAGTCCTGAAATCAGAGAGTGTCTCTGATCTTAGTCAGGGAGGTGACGGTGGAAGATCTAAACGGCATGAACTCCTCTAAACGAGCTAACTGCTCGACATGTGTAAGTGGGGGGTGCAGTGTTGCTAGTACCCTCGACCTGGTGTCAAGATCTCCTCTGGAACTGACAAAGGGCGGGCCTGACTACGGGGCCAGCAGATGTGGAGGGAGAAGGATCAGCAGGGTCTTGGGGCCGGGGCTGGCGAGGGTCAGGAAGCTGGACTGGTGCCTGGACTCTTGAGGTTATGTCGGTGTCAGGTGAGAATAGCCACCTCAATGTGGTGCCAGGCCCAAAAATTACATGATTGGGGAGCCTAGTGTAGGGATTGAAAGATGGGCAATATAGCCAAAAATATCTCTCCCGGTCAATAGCTCGAATCATGCGCATCTTGGTGAGCACCGAGAGATCGAGAGAAGCAGGGCCATTAACTGGGGTCATTGAATTTGGGATCTTGTAGGAGACAGGAGGGAGCATGTCAATGATAGTGATAAGGCTCCCACAACAGATACTAGATCTAGGGTCGGCTAGGATATGAATGAATCTCTGCATAAGTCATGACCCGGCATTGAGGATATAGTGGAGGATAGGATTGCTACCCTCACGAAGGACACGACCATGTGTGGCATACCACAAAAAGAAGAGCTCGTCCTGAGAGAACTGACCTGTCTCATATCGACAAAATAGAGTGTTCGCAATGATGCGATGGACAATGCAGAGGCCAGGGTGAATGATGCTGGATGCATTCGCTCGAGTCTTGGGGAAGACTTGGAGCTTGGTGATGCGGAACCAAAAATAATTCCGCATTAAACTTAGGGGGGTAAGGATGGTTGTGGTGGATTGCCTCATGCTCTAGAGCTTTAGGCCACTTAAATAGCGGGTTCAAGGAGTTCTTTGATAGGCCGCACTCCTTCATGATACGGAATGAGAAACACGCAGGATAAGTCCTGAATGTGAAGAGGAACTCCAAAGTGAGCCTCTTGTAGGTCGTAGCCTCACACTCTAAGAACTCCTCCCATCCGATGTTTCGGAGGAGGGTGCTGTCTACGTCGAGGAGGCATAGTGCCGAAGAGCGGTGACGCTTGGAAATTTGGTAGGCACTATAGAACGGGAGCTAAGTGATATGAATTTTGTGCGCTCGTCCTTACTCAAGAAATTGATGCCCAGTGTATGCAACTGAGGGGCAGGAAGTGGTTCAACTCCCCTCTCATTGATGGCATGTGCTCGTGCAAGTTCGGCTTGAAAAGCCTTCGTCTTTCGACGTTTGTCCTTGCCTTGGGTAGGGCCAGTGGTGGTAACCTTCTTGCTCTCTCTGGGAGGCATCGTGTGAAGAAGTGAGCAATACAAGATGTATGAAATGATGTGTATACAGACTCACACGATTTGAGCGTTTCAACGACAATTATTTGAAAATTAACGAGTAAAGGAGCGAAATTACCTAAGAGGGAGCTTCTAGTTGAAATCGATCGCACTGATGCCAATTGTGGACTCCCTAAAGTTGCTCCAAGCTTAGCATGTGCACCCTTGCAAGCAGCATCGAGCTCGAACTGTGAGACCCTAAAAATGAGTCGCTAGGGCTTGATGCAAACGGTTGAGATGGTTGGAGTGTTGATGGATGAGGAGGATTGGTGTAGGAGAGGAGTTTGGAGAGTGATTTGGGAGGTGTTGGAGAGGGTTTGGGATGCTTTGGGGGGAGATCGAGTCGAGAGGAAGAGATGAAGTCGAACCGTTTCGCACAAAATGAGCACAGGCGGGCCGTTTAGGGCTTGGAAATGTATATATAGGCTGGGACGCGGGCCGCAGGCTGCGTGTAGCGAACGACACGGCCACGTAGCGTAGGTTTGAGAATGGGGTTGACGCGGTCGCGTCGTATGAACGACACGTCCGCAAAAACTCTGTTTCGTTTGGAGATTTTTGGCCTTGGAATACAGAGAGTTTCGCGGCCGCGTCGATTTGTCCAAAATGGAGGTCGACGCGACCACGTCGTGTAAAATAACGCGGTCGCTAAAATCTTTTGAGAAGTTGGGATTTTGGGCTCAAACTTACAGAGATATACGCGGCCCATTTGTAAATGGTTTAAATGGCCGCGTGAATCGGGTTAAAAGTAAGAGTTTTCGCGACCGTGTTTTATGAAACAACACGGTCGCGAAAAACTCTATGGAAAGTGTGTTGTGGGCTTGATCCTAAAGAAAGTTATGCGGCCGCATCGATTAAACGACGCGGCCGTGTAGAGCGGAAAGAATAGGGTTTAGGATTACCCTTGCTTGACGCGGCCGTGCGTGTTATCTTCACGGGCGCGTCGTTTTCTTCTTCTCATATTCTCCACACGACCGTGTGGATTTGCATGACGCGGCCGTATGGATGCTTCTTCTCCATGTTCTCCTTCTTCCTATATGAAAGCAAACACTTAGTTAAATTCTGGGTTTTGGGGGCTTATTCACAAAGGAAAATGGGAGCTAATCAAGGCTAAAGACAATATCAAAATCAAAATATAAAAACTAAATCAAAAATACTTGGGTTGTCTCACAAGAAGCACTCGTTTTAAGTCGTGAGCTCGACTCCCTATATCGGTGTCGTCATGGCGGTTTGAGGGTGGAGAGGTCCCGAATTTGCTCGTATCCACGGTTCTTCTCTTCGTTCAGCTCTAGGTGGTTCCCTCCTTGGTTCTTCATCTCCTCGAGGTCTAGTTGGTGTGATCGTGACGGCTTTTCCTTGAGATTTCCCTTGGAGGCTTCCTCGTACGCCTCCTCCATCATTAATTCCTTTAACTTAGCCTCTCTCCCGATGGGGGTTCCGCGTTGTCGCTCAGAAATAGCCCCTCCAAGTTTGTCTCCTTGATTGCTTCTTCAAGGAGATCCACTTGGTCTATACGGTCGATTTCAGTGAAGTTCCTTATCGACTTCTTAAGGTCGAACTCGACCTTCTCTCTTCTAACATCGAGGGAGAGTCTCCATCCTTTCACATCAATAAGGACCCCCTGCAGTGGCTAGAAAGGGTCGACCCAGGATAATTAGGATGCGTGCATCTTTCGGTATGTCCATGACGACGAAGTCGCATGGAATCAATATCTTTCCAATCTTCACTGACACATACTCGGCTACTCCAAGGGGATACTTCACCGAGCGATCCGCCAACTGGAGCGACATATTTGTGGGTTGGAGCTCTCCAAGATTCAGCTTCTCGCATATCCCAATGGGTATCAATCTGACGCTCACCCCCAAGTTGTATAATACGCTCATAATATCCAAATCTCCTATAGCGCATGGGATGAAGAAGCTCCTGGGATCCTCCAACTTTTCTACCATTTTCCTCTCAATGATGGCGATGCACTCCGCAGAAAGCACCACTTTATCCCTCTTACCGCGCTAGGTAATTATTTCCTTAAGGAATTTGGCGTAGGTGAGAATTTCAGAAATCGCGTCGAGGAAGGGGATGGAGATGTTCAGCTGCTTCAGGAGCTCGAAAAACTTCCCATACTCCTCGTCCAGCTTGACCTTCGTCAATCTCGACAGGAATGGAATCCTTGGCACACAAGTCCTGGGAGGCTTGTCAGCGGGCTTCTCTTGCTCCTCTACCTGCTTCTCCTTGTAGGGTCCAGATTGCGGAGGCTTTATCTCACGCCCAAATTCCTTATCATTCACAGAGTCAAGCTCAACGTGAGCTTCTTCTTCTATTCCAGCTTTCTTTTCTACGATGGGCATGGCGGGGCCTTTAAATTTCTTCCCGCTTCTTAGTGTGATCGCATTCACATGCCCTTGGGGGTTCTCCTCTGTTTGCCTCGGCAACTTCCCTTGTGCCTTGGAGAGCTGCGAGAGCTGCTGTGCCATCTGTGCTATCTAGTCTCCATGGACTTCTGCCCCGTCGCCAGCTGCTGCGAGGTAGACGCAAGTTGTTGCGTCGTCATCATTAACTGCTGGATCGAGTTCTGAAAGTAGTCGTTTTTTGGTCTTGAGTCCGGATGTGACTCTCGATTAGCATCTCCAGGCTTGACTTTTGAACGGGGGTGAAGGCTGAAACTCTTGTGCTTGCTGAGGGTACGGTGGGGGAGCTTGTAGACCCGGGGTCCGGTAAGAGAAATTGGGGTGATTCTTCCACCCCTTATTATAGGTGCCGGAATACGGGTTGCTCGATGGCCTCAGGTTGTTTCCATATAGGGCATTGGCTTGCTCGATAGTCATACCCGGAGGTGCCGCCATGGACGCAGGACATTCAATTTCATGGTGTCCCTGCACACCACAAGCTTCACAAATTACCGCCGTAGGCGGATTAGTGGCACCAAGCCCAATAAGAGAGAGTTGCTTGGTCAATGCATCAAATTTAGCCGAAAGCAGGGTTACCTCATCGACACCATACTTACCTCCCTTTGAGAAGGAGCCTCTCTCATCACTCCATGAGTCGTTGGCCGCCATAGCTTCCAACAGTTTCTTTACTTCAGCTTGGGTCTTGTTCATGATGGTGCCATTAGCGGCCACATCAATGGACATTCTCACGGTTGGCATTAATCTGTTGTAAAAAGCCTGGATGAGCAACCAGTCGGGTACGTCGTGGTGTGCACAAATTCGTTGGAGGTCCTTAAACCTCTCCAAGGCCTCATATAATGACTCCCGCTCCGGTTGCTTGAAATTTGTTATCTCACTTTGCATCTTCGATGTTTTTCCTGGAGGAAAATATTTTGTTAGAAATTCGAGAGATAAACTGTCTCATGTGGTGAATGTGTTGGGACTATGGCTTCTAAGCCAATCTTTAGCTTTATCCCTAAGTGAGAGGGAATAATATTAGCCTAATGGCGTCGTTGGTGACACCATTCATCTTTAGCGTATCCATTTTCTCCAGAAAATTATTGAGATGGTTGTTTGGGTTCTCCGAGGGGGCCTTGAGAATTGGTCCCTTTGAATGAAGTCCACCAAGGATGACTTGAGCTCAAAGTTGTCCAGCTCCATCGCCGACCTACGGATGCTAGATGTTGACCCATTAAAATGCACGGAGTAGTCCAGGAGCGATCTATGAGGCGGTGGTTCGGGACCATTCTCGGGATTCTCTATCTCCTCCATCGTTTCGAGGGCTTGTCTCCTTTCGGCGTTGAGTCTTCTTGCGTTAGCTTCAATCTCCGGGTCCAGCAGACGCAAATCCGCAATGCCGTGAGATCTCCTGTGCATGCAAAGAGTCCACCAAAGAGAAACGTCAAAAGCACCAAGAATCAATGATGAAAAGAGAGATATGAGCAAAAATAAACAAAACAAAAAAATACGTAGTCTCTCGACAAAGACTAAAACCAATATCAAATCGTACCTCCTCGGCAACGGCGCCAAAAAGCTGATCGTCGTCTCGACGATGATGCTAATAATAATACCGCAGCGCACGGGTCGTGTGTAGCATTGACAGGTCGAACACATGGAGGCGGTCAGTGAGTACATGTCTATGAATCTTCGTTCGAAAGCTACGCGATCGTAATGATGGTTGGTTGGTGAAATAGGAAGATGGTGAATCAAAAGATAACGGCTCCAGGGCGTGGGGAATCCCCGCCATTGGACTAGGGTTAAAGTTAGACTAGTAATCAACCGGTTGTCGGACTCATTGGGACTCGGAAGAGGTCGTGTGACCTAAGGACATTCGCCTATCCCCCACTGTTATGATGCATGATAGGTTATTCACTTATGTCAAATCCTACCCTCAGCTATTGCGATGTAATGATAAGCCAACCCAACCTACACCGATGTCAACTCTCGTCGATGCATCGGTGTACGTTGGGCGCATTACGCTCGACGGATATCCCCAATCTTCCTCCTGTCCACAGTGGCGTTCGGGGATCAGACCTACATCGGGAGGGCTCTAATCGGTGCCCGACTCTTGTCAGCCACACCGATAGTATGGATCGTCCTAGGGATCGGATCCTTGGATGGTCCCGATTTTCGCCGGCGGCCAATCCGATCGCCCCAAAGGGAGGGGGTCGAATCTACGACGATAATAATCATCCCAATGTATCCCTAATCTCAATTAGCCCAGCAACTAAGCTAATTAAATCGTCCAACCCATAGCCCTAATCCAATGTGGTTCATCCTATTGCCCTAGATGAAAACTACTCACTATTCACGGTAGTATAAGTTGTCTCTAGCAATGGGTAAGCAATAAAAGCCATGGATTCAGCTTAGATTAGCAATGGATGATAAAAAACATCAACAATAATAAAAAAGAGAATTTCAATTAAGAAAAGCTAAGCTATTACAAAGGAAAGCAATAAGAACATCTGCAATAACAAAATACTAGAGGTAGAAACTCTTACAAAACCCTCGAAAGCACTAGAAAATAGCTAAAAACTGATAAAAGAGAAGATCCTCTCGCAGGAGGAAGAATGGCTGCTTTAATACGCGCGCCTAAATAACCAAAAAGCCCCCCAGAACGCGCCTTAGCTGCCTCAAGAAACCAATCCGATGCGACCGCATCGAAAACGACGAGATTACGTCGCTCTCTGGCGTATTGTGGAAGTTGGGGCTTCAGCGACGCGGTCGCGTCACTAAGGGCGCGGCCACGTGAAATCAGGCTTCGCGGCCGCGTTGATTACGAAGCGGCCCCTTCGATTGGCTTTACTCTTCAGAAAAGCGCGACCATGTCGTCTTCTTTTGCACGCGCCGCGTCGACTTCAGATCTTCAATTTTACTCCTTAGCGACGCGGCCGTGCGTATCTGTGTCACGCGGCCGCATGGGTCTCTGTTGCTCACAACTTTCTCCTCCCTTGCACAATTTGATTCTCCGGCTTCGCTCCTTTTGCCTCTTTGCACTAGAATCTTACCATATGGTTCCTAAATGTCGCATATTTTCTGCAAAGCACAAGAGAGACCATAAAAGCAAATGAGAAGATAAAAACGGGAAAAACGGGGAGGAATGGAGAATACAACGATGTAAAACATGCATGAAAAAGAGGGAAAAACTATATATAATAAACACTCATCACTGAGCGTGATTGGGTACTCAAAGCGCGATAGTCGCCGCTCCCGCTTAGTAAGGTAAAAGACTTTTTTAACTTTACATTTTTAATATTAGCAAATAATTTATCGCTAACAAGTTTATGTTTTTAATTACCCAGGTTATTGCTCATCCAAATGGCACTTCCTTATATATTCCAATTGACACTTGCTCTGTTTATTATGTGATGAATAATATGTTCTTTGCTGAAACATGAGGTATGTCAAAATAATGAGTTGTATAAACCATCGTAACTTTACTTTATGTTTCAACATAAAATCATTAATTTGTTTATCTACTAAAAAGGTGTGAATTTATGTTCTGTGTCAATTTAGGAAAATTGGACCTGGAAAAGAGGATTGCAATTTTGGATGCAGATGGGGAGATGAGGATGCAGATGGGGAAAATTGGGCTTGAAAAAGAGGATTGTCACTTTTTTCCAATTATCTGAATATGAAGATTTTCAAGAATTTTTTGTCAGAAATTTCTCATGGTACCTTTCTTTGGGTTTTTTTTGTTGGAATGATCACACCGGTGTTTCTCCAAAACATATTCTTTAATTCTATGAAGATCTTCTTTGGTTTTTTTCACTAGAAAGACAATGCATCTACATACATATGGTTGTCTGATTTTTGGAATAATTCTGGAAATTTTGAACCGCCTAGTGGTCCAAATGGTCCTCGACATGAACTATAAATTTAATGAGATGGTTGGTTTAATTGTTCTTTGATTATTTCACTAAGCCTATACAAGCTATTAATTGCACTTAAAACTCTGAACTTCTGTTTACTTTTGGTTGAGTATATAAAAAATTAGCAAATTAGTATGTTGGTTGAGTATAACTCATATGATGCATACACTTGGAGAATATGTTTTGGGATGATGAAGTGGCAGGGAAGCTCATATCATATGATACATGCAATGAGAGGGATGATGAAGTGGTAGATTTTGAAATTCAGAAAGACAGGGGATATCAAGTCCAGATTTGGCCAAGACTTTATGGCCATGGAAGTTTAGATTGGGTATTATTTTTAGCGCCCGTGTCGAAGGCGCTCGTTAAATTTTTTTACGCTAATTTGTTGTTCCGCGCCGAAGGCGACCGCACCGAATTTGTTTTACGCCAAATTTGTTGTTCGGTGTCCGCGCCGATGGTGCTCACCAAATTTTTTTCGCTAATTTGTTGTTCGCGTCGAAGGCGACTGCGTCGAAATTGTTGTTCTACGCCGAATTTGTTGTTCTGCGCCGAAGGTGTTCACGCCGAATCTTATCCTATGGGTATGACTTGAAGAACCAGAAGATTCTTCAGAAGGGAAATTCCCTCGCATCCCTTACTATAAGGGAAGATTAATTACAAGGCCATCTCCACGAAAAGTTGAAAAAGGATCTCCACGCTTCCTCAAAAAGAATACAAGGAGACAGATGTGGATAAAATCCACCACCCCTAGTGGGCTATTTTGGTACTTCATTGTACTGATAAATGCATCCTCAGAATATTCGTACGTATGTCTACTACAGACCCGCAACTTAGCTTTTCCAAAGCTATTGGCACAAAAATTAAAATGTTGCGGGCACATTTCCCAGACAATAAAATGTTGTAAATAAGTCTGGTTAATGTTGGGAAATATACCTCCCAGTCTTTTTAAGAGTACTGCCAATCAACGGGAATTGAAAATGAACATAAAAGTGCCGCATGTTCATACCCAAAATGGGTCGGCAGAGTCACTGAAAAGTAGACTCCGATGGACTGAACGTCCATTAAATCCCGATTTTCTATGGATGCATGGGGACATGCAAACTCTGCATGCTGCATCGTATATGAAAATAAGACCCTCTGGAGGTCAGAGTCTCCAATGCAACTTGCATATGGAATGCCACCGAACACTTCTCATCTGAGAATCTTCGGTCGCGCAGTCTTAAATCCCCATTGCATCACCAAAGAGGACCAAAACGGTACTTAACGTCGCCTAGGTATCCATGCAGTGTTTGACTCACCCTCACTTATAAGATACCTAGAACCCCAAACGGGGGACGCATTTAAGGCACAGCTTGAAGACTGTGATTTCAATGAGACGAGTTTCCCAAAAATAGGACCAGATACTAGAAAATCTGGCGCGAAGAAAATTATAACGTGGGATACAAAAAGTTTGACCCACTATGATCCGGTAACAATACAATGTGTAGATGAGATCCCGCAGATCCTCCACATACAAGAACACTGTTTACCAATTACCGGAATCATTTATTGACAACCAGAAGATTGTCAGATCACACATCCCTGCTGCAAAAACTCCAGCTAGGATTGACATCCCGGAGAATGGATGCAATCCACCAGCAGCAGAAGTGGCTGATCCTCAACAGAAAAGAGGCAGACCACCAGGCTCCTAGGACAAGAAACTCCTGGAGACCTTAAGACAATACTACCACAGGACAATGAGCTCATGTCCACACCATCACCCTTCCCGGAATCCACTGCAGAGGAATTACCGGGAAAAAGTGAAATTAAGTAAATGTTGTACGTACTGGGGAGGTGTTGGACAGATAGAACATAAATTGTCAACAATGTATTCACGTATCATATTGCCATATACATCGCAATGGCGATGATGTTTGTAAATTATCGTTCCACACTCCGTTGCTAGAAGGCAAACGTAGAGATTGGCCAAAATGTGGAACGTGGCAATAAAAGATGAGCTGGACTCACTTATGAAACGTGAAATGTTCGGACCTGAAGTCCAGACACTAAAAGGTGTCAAACCTGTGGATAAAACAAAGTATTGCA
The DNA here is from genome assembly GCA_030789695.1 of Scilla litardierei. Lineage (NCBI taxonomy): Eukaryota > Viridiplantae > Streptophyta > Magnoliopsida > Asparagales > Asparagaceae > Scilla > Scilla litardierei. The sequence goes on from CM061141.1 coordinate 24,244,259, forward strand.
AACATAAGAAAAATAAATACAAAATCGTATGCTATACGGTACAACCTATAGCCCAAGGAAAATTTCGCTGAAACTAGGGATCGAACGAATTCAAATGAGCATGTCTCATAAATGATGCATCAGTCTCCCTAAGTTATCAAAAGCGAATACCTTACGATTTGGCGAAGGAAAATTTTGGATATGCTGTTATTGGATGTTGTGACGGCATACCTTCGTGGATATCTTGTAAAGATAATTTCCACATTTCCTTAAAATGCCTGAATAGACTTCGGGACGTCTATTCAAGAAAAAAAAATAAGTATAAATAAATGTACAACCAAGAGAATCACTTGACAAGTCAATGATTCCTACTGAAGGTTGTCTTTGCATCTGTGCAAAGAACATGATTAGAGATCTTAGTTGTAGACAACTAACATCTCATCGGATCTCCTGAAGAGAAAACCGAAATAAATGTACAAGCCTGACTTTTAAACATGAAATAAGAAGACCTAGGCAAATATAAAGTCATGGCTCATAGAATCCTGTTACAAACGCCCAGAAGTGCGTTGGAGATATTAAAAGGACCATTGTCATCCAAAGTACACCTACGGTGGTACACTTACTGGATGAACAAAAAGAACCCTTCCGATCGCTGGAAGAGGGGGAGGATATAACTGGTCCCAAAGTCCCTTATCTTAGTGCAATCATGCACTCCTGGCTAACTGCATGAGTCCCGGTATAGCAATTGCAGTTAACTCATTAGCCAGAGATAGTTGGCACCTCACTAGGGCCATTAGACCGGAGTCAAGCCTTCTGCGCTTCCTCCAATGGTCGAAAGATTTGGACTTACAAATTATAGTAGCATCCTCCAATGTTTGTGCAAATGCAGTTTACAGGTCCGGTCCCTGTACTGATAAATCACAGAATGGGTACCAACAGTGGGATGACCATCTACTGTAAATATGCAAAGCAACTTATGAAGGCAACATCATCATATAACTCCGAGATCCTCACCATTCCAGAATCACACCAATGGTGTATTTAAGGGCGCCTGGTGGTACATCACATCCCAGTGACGACTGGGATAGAGGCCGGTTCTGTGGAGCTGACCATATAGTCTAAAGACCACATCAGAGGCGACGAAACTTAGCACACCTCTCCAGAGTTTCTGGATTCAGCAGCTGCTTGATGGTGACAAAATTTGTAATTTGCGTACATTTTCGGAATATTGTAAATAGGAGTGATGAGATAAGCCTAAGAGATCTGAAAGCCTAAGAGCTTTTACAGATCAGGGGGAGTTGAGGGAATTTGTACTCTTTTCCCTTAGCTATGGTTTTTCCCACTGGGTTTTCCATAGCCAAAGGTTTTAACGAGGCAAATCAAATCAACTCTGGATCCCGAAGTATCCACCCCTCTGTGACGCTCAGAATCCAGAAGTATTCATGAGCAGAGTCACATGTACAAATCAGGGGGAGTTTGGCAGAGTTTGTACTCTTTTTCCTTAACTATGGTTTTTCCCACTGGGTTTTCCATAGCCAACGGTTTTAACGAGGCAAATCTCACCAACTCAGGATCCTGAAGTATCCACCCCATGTGAGACCCATACAGGCTCAGAATCCTGAAGCATTCATGAGTAGGGTCCACAACTATGGCTGGATAAGGGGGAGTGTTGTGAATGAGTATTTACTGGGTTGGATGAGTTATTGGGCCAACCCAAGTGTTTGGGCCCATATCTGTATAAACCCACTTGTATTCTCCCCTTTGGCTATAAATATAGACCTGAGGGCTCTCCCCTCGGTAGTTGATTCATAACAGCTAGTAAATTATAAATAGACAAATTACATTTTTGTTGTGAATGGAAATACCAGAGTCAGTTAGGATTGCGGGTATCTTAGAGATACGCCCATATCTATGTATCATATCTTTCTACTCTCCAATTCTGCCTATAAGTAAAGGGATGCGGTTCCTCCCTCAGTAGTTGATTCATAACACGTTATCAGTACGAGTCTCTAAAATTTTTCCACAAAATTTTTCGGTCATTACGAAGGCGAAGGGAGACGGGAGATCCACGCGCGCGGTGCAAGGCTTCCTTAATCGAGCGTCGTCATCCGCATAGGCTTCGTCCAACCGTCGCTATGTCCGGAGGACGGATATATAGGTAAAAATCTCTAAAAACAATGTTGTTATCATACGTATGATTGATTTACCCACAGATCTCTCAAGCTCGATATGGGGGTTTGCTAAATCGCCAAAAAAATGACGAATTTTTCGTCCCAACAATCAAATTTTTAGGGGTTTTCATGTGTAAACCCTACCCACATGCCCGCCGGCGGCCATCTTCCGCCGCTTCCCCCGGTAGGGGGCGGTCGGCGCCCGCGGCCGCTCCCCCCTGCAGGGAGGCGGCGCCCGTCGCCGCTCCCCCCTGCAGGGAGGCGGCGCCCGTCGCCGCTCCCCCCTGTAGGGGCGGCCGGCGCCCTCCCCCCAATCGTCCACGAGCGGCGGTCATGGGGCGGCGTCGGCTAACCCTAGCCGCTGCCCCTAAGGGTACTGGGCCTGAAGCCCAGATTCAAAAAAAATATTTATGCCATGCGGGCACGAAGCCCGCAAGCAAACTGCGGGCCTTAGGCCCGCAGGCTTTGTTTCAAAAAAATTTGATGACTTACGGGCCTGAAGCTCGCAAGCAAACTGCGGGCCTCAGGCCCGCAGGCTTTGTTTCAAAAAAAATTTGATGACTTACGGGCCTGAAGCCCACAAGCAAACTGTGGGCCTCAGGCCCGCAGGCTTTGTTTCAAAAAAAGGGGGAATGCTAAAAATAAGTCTTAAAAGGCTTTTTGGGCTAAAAATTAATTAAAAAGGACGTTTGTGGGCCTAAAAATTCGGGAAAAAACATGATAAATTATGAGGCTATAAGAGGACTTTTGGGGATAATTTGTGAATAAATTTAAACAGGAAAAACTTCTTCCTTTTACAAAGAACATATTTAATTATTGGGCTCTTTTCCAATTCTTTGGACAAACCCAAATCTTAACAACACTTGCATTAAATAATTTCTTCTGTAAAATCATCTATACATGCTTTGCATCACTAGCTTATTCTGTGGATAATTTATGCGTGGTTGTGCATTATATTTAAACTTAATAATTAGGAAGATCATGCGACCGCTCTATCGTTAGTCAGCTAACCTAACGGTGTATGAAGTTGCCCAGTGATCCAATAATTATTAAGTAATTAAATTGTTTATTCATCTCTGCGAATATTAAATGCATGTGATGCCTGTGATGAAAATGTCCAATGAAAATGACTGATGAAAATGTTTGATGAGCACAAATTTTTTGCATGGATGGCTAATTGTGGTTTTTGGATCAACTGTTTAAGTCCCACATTTTATTTTCCTGCACTTTTCTTTTACGTTTGAGAGAAATTGTAGTGAGGAAATTTTGTAAATGTCCATGACCGAAGACCATTTTCCATGAAGACGGAAGCCACAATTGAAGCTGAAGATCTTATATGGGATCCACGGAGGTTTCCAAAGTTGTAATTTCTTTTTAAAGCTTTCATTTGTGTAATATGGACTGTAATGGGATTTTAGACTATTATTTATGTGGGACTGTCCGATCCACGCAATTAGCCATTCATATTAAAATTGCCTCCGCAAGAAAATGTTATGTTTAAATTATTAATTCATGCATATTTGTGTTCTGCTAGATAAAATGGCTAAAATTGCAAGTGTCGATTTCGAAGTGCTGGATGCATTAGGCAGAAACTATCTGAGTTGGCAGCTCGATGTAAAGTTACATCTGCAGGCTAAGTCCCTTATTTCTGCTGTGACAAATAATGAAAATGCAAGCGATATAGAAAAGACGCAAGCCATTATCTATATTCGCCGCCATGTGGACAAGACCCTAAAGGCTGAATACCTTACGGTCGAAGATTCACTTGAGCTATGGACTGTCCTTGAGGATAGGTATAAACATCAAAAAGATGTTATACTCCCAAAGGCACGATATGAGTGGGAGAACATGAGACTGCATGACTTTAAGTCCATTGCTGAGTACAACTCAGCACTTTTTAGCATCACCTCACGCCTAAAGTTGTGTGGTGAAAAAGTCTAAGAAGATCGCATGCTGGAAAAGACGTATACGTCCTTCCATGGAAAAGATGCGATACTAATGCAGCAATACCGTGAACTCAAGTTCACCAAGTATTCTGAGCTGCTGCCATGTTTACTCATGGCTGAACAAAACAGAGAGCTTCTTCTCGCCACTCACAACATGCGCCCACTGGCACTGCCCCCTTCCAGAAGCTCATAATTCCTCTTCTTCTAGAAAGAAGAGGGGCAACAAACGAAAAGAAAGACCACATAAAGGGGAACAGAACAAAAGGGCTAGGGGCCAAGTCCAGCAACAAAGAAATAAAAGTCAGCGGAAGTTCACCTGGCGAAGAAATGACAAAAATAGAGATGATGCACCCCACCCAAGGGGGAATGTGAAGACCAGTGCCATTGTTATGGCATGAAAGGACACTGGTCCAGAGTGTGCCGAACTCCGCAGCATCTCCAGGATTTGTATAAAGAAAACACGAAAAATAAAGCTGAAACAAACCTAATGACCTCTGATGCTCCAGTTAAGTTTACAGCTGACGACTTCGAACATGATGACCTGCTTGATTAGTCTTTTATTTTTATCTTAGCAAACTGTTTAGAACATTTCATGTTATGAGAGCTTTCATATTATATGATTTGATTTTGAATGAAAATATTTTCTCTGAAAATGTGCATATATACTTCATCTCTTAAATAGATGAACTGCTCTCATGATTGATTAGTAGACAATAAGTACATACGATCTTTCAATACAAAGCCCAACATCAGGGCCATATTGAATATCCTGGGATCGCAACACTCTTGCCCCCCAAATGACATAGAAACAAAAAAAGGATGCAGTAATCTCTCCGAATTCCAAAAGAAACTTTTCAAGTTTCAAGGACACCGTTTCAACGGATTCCATTTGGAAACAACAAATGTAAATGAAAAACAAATTACTGTATGTAACGTCTCAAGAAAAAGGATTAAAATCCATAATTGAACGTTTTGAGAGCCTTACAGGCCTCAACCATACAAAGATTCGGAGAAAGGAAGCAAAATTAAACGGAGCACCTGAAGTGCCCGACATCAGCCAAGTTTTTACTCTGGCATGATAGACTTGGCCACCCTGAATCAGTGACGATGCACCGCATCTTATCCTATGGGTATGACTTGAAGAACCAGAAGATGTTTCAGAAGGGAGAATTCCCTCGCATCCCTTGCTATAAGGGAAAACTAATTACAAGGCCATCTCTACGAAAAGTTGAAAAAGAATCACCACGCTTCCTTAAAAAGAATATAAGGATATAGCTGTGGATAAAATCCACCCATAGTGGGCTATTTCAGTACTTCATTGTACTGATAAATGTATCCTCAGAATATTCGTATGTGTGTCCACTACAGACCCGCAACTTAGCTGTTCCAAAGCTATTGGAACAAAAATAAAAATGTTGCGGGCACATTTTCCAGACAATAAAATATAGAAAATAATTCTGGTTAATGTTAGGAAATTTACCTCCCGGTCATTTCAAGAGTACTGCCAAGCAACGGGGATAGAAAATGAACATACGGTGCCGCAGGTTCATACCCAAAATAGGTCGGCAGAGTCACTATAAGTAGACTCCACTGGATTGAACGTCCATTTAATCCCGATTGCCGATGGATGCATGGGGACATGAAAATTCTACATGCTGCATCGTAAACAAAAGACCCTCTGGAGGTCAGAGTCTCCAATGCAACTTGCATATGGAATACCACCGAATATTTCTCATCTGAGAATCTTCGGACGCGCAGTTTAAATCCCCATTGCACCACCACAGAAGACCAAAACGGTCCTCAACGTCACCTAGGTATCCATACTGGGTTTGACTTACCCTCACTTATAAGATACCTAGAACCCCAAATGGGGGACGCATTTAAGGCACATCTTGAAGACTGTGATTTCGATGAGACGAGTTTCCCCAAAATATGCCCAGATACTGGAAAGTCTGGCGCGAAGCAAATTATAACGTGTGATACAAAAAGCTTGACCCATATGATTCGGTAACAAAACAAATGTGATGATGCGATCCTGAAGATCCTCCACAAAACAATGTTTACCACTTACCGAACTCATTTACTGACAACCAGAAGATTGTCAGATCACGCATCCCTGCTGCAAAAACTCCAGCTAGGATTGACATCACCGAGGATGGATGCAATCCACCAGCAATAGAAGTGGCTAATCCTCAACAGAAAATAGGCAGACCACCCGGCTCCAAGGACAGAAACTCCTGGATACCTTAAGACAATACTACCACATGACAATGAACTTATGTCCACACCCTCACCCTTCCCGGAATCCACTGCAGAGGAACTGCCGAGAAAAAGTGAAATTGAAAGTAAATGTTGTACGTACTGGGGAGGTGTTGGACAGCTAGAACATAAATTGTCGACAATGTATTCACGTATCATATTGCCATATACCTCGCAAAAGCGATGATGTTTATAAATTATCGTTCCATAATCCGTTGCTAGAAGGCAAACATATAGATTAGCCAAATGTGGAACGAGGCAATAAAAGATGAACTTGACTCACTTATGAAACGTGAAATGTTCGGACCTGATGTCCAGACACCAAAAGGTGTCAAACCTGTGGATAAAATAAAGTATTGCACACGTAAGAAAAAATAAATACAAAATAGTATGCTAAAGGTACAACATATAGCCCAAGGAAAATTTCGCTGAACCTAGGGATCGAACAAATTAAAGTGAGCATGTCTCATAAATGATGCATCAGTCTCCCTAAGTTATCAAAAGCGAATACCTTACGATTTGGCGAAGGAAAATTTTGGATATGCTGTTATTGGATGTTGTGACGGCATACCTTCGTGGATATCTTGGTAAAGATAATTTCCACATTTTCTTAAATGCCTGAATAGACTTCAGGACATCTATTCTATTGAAGAAAAACAATAAGTATAATAAATAAAGTACAACCAAGAGAAACATTTGACAAATCAATGATTCATACTGAGGGTTGTCTTTGCATCTAAGCAATGAACATGATTATAGATCATAGTTGTAAACAACTAAAATCTCATCAGATCTCCTGAATGTTGGATATGGAAGACGTTTGTACACCCTTGTGGGGGATGTACGAGGGAATACGGACCTCGAACGTCGCGCACACGAAGTCATGTGCAAAGGGAATCTGTTCCCTTGCGGAGAGGATCTCTGTATGAGCGGGAAAGTCGCATTATATATGCATAAGTGCATGCGACATATGGCTAATAAAGGGGGAATATCTTAAGCTTATGTTGTACCATGCATATGATACAACTTAAGCTTATAATGTGCCATGTATCATGGTACACCTTAATTAAGTTGTTCCAAAGGAACAACTTACCCTAAAATAACTACCTTGGGGGCTATAAATAAGACCCAAGGGTAGCCATTTTCCTTACACATTTTGCATGAAATTCATGCATGCATCTTCTTCATAGCGAAGCTCTGCAGAAATATTTCCTCTCCCTCCATCCAAGTTCTTAATCTAAAATAGAGATTTAGATTGTGGGATTAGTAGCCTTACTCCGTTCGTGAGTAGACTCGATCCGTCGTGGCGAATCCGAAGGCGAAGTTCGTAGACTACCGTGCCGCGTACGCAAGCGTAAGTCTAAACTTCATGTTATCGATCCTAACTTTGTTTTGGACAGGATCCTACATTGGTATCAGAGCCATATGGGTTCGCCCCGGTCAAACCACCGCCCCGTCGAAACTACGAACGAGTCGTTGTCTTTTTCACGAATGGGTCTCCTACTATTACGGATATAGTAGGAACGCTTCGTGACGGAGAGAACGCAGCGGTTGTTCTTTTCACGTTAGGGTCTCCTATCATTATGGATATGGTAGGAACTCTCCGTGACGGGAAGAACCGACCGTTCACGTAGTAAGTTATTCATTTTTGGCACACGGCCATTAGAAAATAACTAAATTCTCGACGAACGGGTGCTTCATCGACGAACGGGTGCTTCATCGAGGAAGATGATGGAAGTTATTTCCATCGGGTAAGAGGAAAATTTGGTGCATGTGCACCATGGCCAAATGGGCCATGAAGGCCATGCACCCCCTCTCCTCATACGGAGGGGGTTGGCTACGGCCAATAACCACCAGCGACCACCCCATCAAGGGGGAGGAGAAAGTGCGGCAACCCCATTCAAAGGGGGTGGCCGGCCATGGCCAAAGGGGCCATGGCCGGCCAACGCCGAAAGGCCTTGACCATGGCCGGCCATGGCCAAGCCATGACCGGCCATGGCCAGGCCGGCAGTGGCCGGCCAAGGCCGGGCCGGCAGTGGCCGGCCTTGGCCAAGGGCATGCCGGCCAGGCCGGCCCTGGCAGAGGCCAGGGCCGGCCTGCCGGCCTTGGCAGAGGCCAGGGCCGGCGCCCTGGCCTCTGGCCAGGGCCTGGCCGAGGCCAGGGCAGGAGCCCTGGCCCCGGCCAGCGGCCAGGCCGCCCTGGCAAGAGGACAGGGCAGCGCCCTGGCCTCAGGCCAGGGCCTGGCCGAGGCCAGGGCAGGAGCCCCGGCCCCGGCCAGTGGCCTGGCCGGCCGGCCCTGGCAGAGGCCAGGGCCTGGCCGGCCCTGGCCGAGGGGGGCAGGCCCCCTGGCCGGCCAAGGCAGAGGCCCTGGCCGGCCATTGGCCAAGCCCCGGCCAGGGCAGAGGCCCTGGCCGGGAGAAGTTGCAGTTCGAATATTGGTCGACCAATTTTGTGTTTTTGGTCGACCAATCTGGCAGAAGGTCTGGGTCGACTGCAAATTTGTCAACTAACCCATACGGGGTGACAAGCATTGGTCAAACTCGAATGTGTCGATTAGCCCATACGGGGCTAACCACAGTGCCGACTAGTTCATACGGGACTAACGTTTTAATGAAGTTTTTCATTGGGCTCTACTCCTTGAAGATTAGCCATAGTGCTCTACTTCATGCGAGATTAGCCAAGTCATTGTGCTCTACTCTTCGGAGATTAGCCAATGTACTTATGAAATTGTGCTCTACTCCTTGAAGATTAGCCGTAATGCTCTACTTCATGCGAGATTAGCTATGTCATTGTGCTCTACTCTACGGAGATTAGCCAATGAACTTATGACGTTGTGCTCTACTCTACGGAGATTAGCCAATGTAATTTTTTGAAAAATACGTTTTCAAAAACGCTTTTCCGCTGCTAAGTACTATAAGAGTACTAACATTTGATAAAGTGAGGGAGAAATATTGAAAGTTACTCTAGATGGTGATTGGAAACATAGTGACCTTTCCAATTCTAGAGTAACATCTTCAATATTTTTCGAAAGTAACTTATCAAATACTCATTTTCCGCTGCTAGTACTATAAGAGTACTATTGTTTGATAAGTGATGGGGGAATATTGAAAGTTGTTCTAGATGGTGATTGGAATCATAGAGACCTTTTCGATTCTAGAACAACACCTTCAATATTTTTCGAAAGTAACTTATCAAATATAATATAATTCCAAGTGGGATTTGAATTTTTAGAACTATCCAAATGGGATACTCTATAAATTCAAATCAAGTGGGAGTTATATTTTAAGAATTTTTTATGCAATGTTTTTGATCGAACCTTCGGTTTTGTGTCTTTTGCAGCATTTTAAAAGTAAAATGTCTTCCGCTTCAAAGAATATCGTCGCTGAGTTAAACAAAGGTGAAAAACTCAACGGCGATAATTACAAACTTTGGTCCATTAAGATACAATACGTTTTAGAGGAGCAAGAAGTGCTCGAAACTCTAAAGAACGTAATGATTGAACCCGAGTTGGGCACTACGGCCCAACACCGAAGAGACAAGGAAGCTTTTGATGCTTGGTCTCGGAAGAATAAGATAGCGCGCATTACGTTATTAAGCAGTATGGCTGATGACATAATGCGCATCTTCCGAGAACATGACCTAGCCATGGACATATGGTCCAAGCTAGAGGAGAAGTTCGGTGGCACATCGGTGTCCAAACTTCGCGCCTTAACTATAAAGTTCGATACATATAAGAAACGTCCAGATCATTCCATGGGGAAACATCTGCGACATATGGCGAACCTTATCGCAGAGTTAAAGGACGCAGGTCATGTGCTCACTGATGAGCAACAAATCCAAGCAGTCATACGTTCCCTACCAAATGGGTGGGATCAAATGAAGATGCATCTCACTCACAATGAGAGCATCAAGACCTTCAACGACGTTTCCAAGCACCTCGAATTAGAGGAAGAGCGGCTTGCGGCTGCCAAGCCAAGTGCAGAAGTGCACGTGGTTGCTAGTTCCTCACATGGGGGAAAGAAACGTAAAGATCGTTCGAAGTCTTCTAATGAACGTAATAAGCAACCTGAGTCTACCAAGGAACCCAAACATAAGGGTGGACACAAGAAATGGCACAAGAAGAAAGACTTGAAAAGGATCAAGTGCTTCAAGTGCAACAAGCTCGGTCACTATGCTCGTTCGTGTACGAGTGGAAGTGACGAGGTAACTTGTAATACTAGTTACATATGTGTTTCTAGTCCACTATTTCTTGTGGAATCTAATCCATTTTTGGATAATTGATTCAGGTGCCACCGACCACATAGCAAAGGACAGACGGTCCTTCGTGGAGTATCACCGGATACCCAAGGAATGAAGTGGATCAATGTAGGAAACAACACACGTGTTGAAGTGAAAGGCGTTGGGACTCGCAAGCTTGTCTTGGACAACGGCCTCACTCTCCTACTACATGATGTTCTCTTCATTCCATATATTCAAAGGAATATTAAAACTGTGGTCAATTTAATGGGTCTTTGTGATAGTTGGTTCCTTCATGATTGTAAAGTGGACCTATTTTGTAATAATTCTTTTATTGGTTCTGGGTTATGTATTTCAAAGGATTTATTGTAATAAGTACAATATATGATTCCTCATGTAATGAAAATTTCCTTGTGACAAATTCTTTGACTAATGAGTCTAATATAATTTGTTGGCACACAAGGCTTGGTCATATTGGACCAACGTGTATGGATAGATTTGCCAAACGTGGCCTTCTATCAAATGTTTCAAAGGTTGAAAAGTCGACCTGCGAACATTACCTTGTGGGGAAATCTTCTCGCAAGCCGTTTTGGAACCGGCACAAGGGCCAAGGTTCCATTACAGCTTATCCATTCGGACATATGTGGTCCGATGAATGTCAAGACAAGACGCGGGAAGTCCTATTTCATCACTTTTAATTGATGATTTCACCCGATTCGGTCATATCTATTTGATATCCCACAAAAGTGAAAGCACTAAACCTGCTTTAAAAACTATATGAGTTTAGTGGAGAATCAATTAGATCGCAAGATTAAGGTCGTGCGAACCGATAGGGGCGGTGAATATCAATCAACAAGTTTAAAGGAACTTTGTGATGAAAAAGGCATAGTACATCAGGTAACTATGCCTTATACTCCTCAACAAATTGGTGTTGAAGAAAGGAGGTATAGGACTTTAATGAAAAAATGGTCCGTTCAATGATGGCGCAAGCTAACTTGCCAATCACCTTTTGGGGTGATGCATTATTGACAACTGTTTTCATTTTAAACCGCGTACCCTCGAAATCAGTTAGCTCCACTCCTTATGAGTTGTGGAACCAAGGGTCTCCTGACTTAAACATTTTACCTTGAGTTTGTGCATTCAACGCACATATTTCCTCCCATAAGTATGGCAAACTTGGGCCATGGGGAAGGAAATGTATCTTTAAACGATACGCATTAAACTCCAAAGGTTATGTTTTTTTGTTAGTCAGGAAGACAATGGTGTGCTAATTGAGTTTGAGTCGAGGGATGTCACTTTCTTGGAAAACAAGTTTCCAAGACAGGGCGAGATAAGTCAGGACTTATCTCTATTTGAGATTTGTGATCAAGACGGATTACCTCATTCGAGTGGGAGAATTCTTGGTGAAAACGAAAATACTTTTCAACCTTCACCAATGGATTATACGAATGGCGATTATCCTATTCCATACGGGAATAATGATCCAAGTGGGAGCAATTCTAACAACATTTCAAGTGGGAGTGATATTAGAATTGATCTAAATTCGAGTCAACAAGGACTTGAAGAATCTCAAATATGCCACATCATGCCCTGCAAAAGACAAATGGATGGAAGCGATGAAGAAGGAATTGAAATCCATAAAAGTTAACCAAGTCTGGGACTTAGTTAACTCACCCAGAGGACATAGAGCAATTGGGAACAAATGGGTTCTCAAGATCAAGCATAAGGCTGATGGCTCTATAGATAGATATAAAGCTCGCCTTGTCGCGAAAGGTTTTACGCAACAGGAAGAGATAGACTACGAAGAAAACTTCTCACCTGTTGTGCGTTTTACCTTGATTCGCATGATTCTGGCAATGGTAGCTTGCTTATACCTCGAATTACATCAGATGGATGTAAAGACTGCCTTTCTCAATGGAGAATTGGACGAGGAGATCTATATGGAACAACCACCAGGGTTTGTAAAAGAAGGAAACGAACATAAGGTTTGTAAACTTCGTAAGTCCATATATGGTCTTAAATAATCCTCGAGGCAATGGTATATACAATTTCAAGAAGTTGTCTTATCAAATGGATTTTTCATACTTGATAAAGATAACTACGTATATATCAAGAGGATTAAAAGCAAGCATGTTATTATGTCTCTATATGTAGATGACATTTTAATAGCCAGAAATGACAAGGGCTTTGTGATGAGTATCAAGGCTTGGCTTTCATCAGTATTTGAGATGAAAGGCATAGGAAAAGCCGCATATATCCTTGGAGTTAAGATTTCAAGGAATCGTTCGAAGAAACTTCTTTCTCTTTCACAGGAGATTTATATAAAGAAGGTTCTAGAACGATTTAATATGCAGGACTGCAAGTCCATTGATATTCATATAAGCATATGCGATAATTTATATCTGGAATCGTGTCCAAAGAACCAAAAAGGAAAAGGAAATTATGGAAAAAGTTCCATATTCCAGTGCAGTTGATAGTCTTATGTACGCTATGGTGTGTACGAGACCGGACATCTGTTTTGCCGTTGGAAACGGTAAGCTGTTACCAATCCAACCCAGGGCAAGAACACTGGAAAGCGGTTAAGAGGATAATGCAGTATCTTAAAGGAACTGCAGATTTGCAAAAGACTATGATAAAACCAAGAAGGTAGACATAAGGTACATATCTACGCATGAGATGATAGAGGATCAGCTTACGAAAGCAATCCCCAGAAATGTGTTTTATAAACACTTATCATCCCAAGAATTGCGTATGAGCTGAGTTGTACCAATATATATTCCCATGTCTAAGAAAGATCAAATTTAATAAAAGAATAAGTTCTTTTTCAAGCATTGCATATGAATTTCTTAAAGAAATGTTTGTGTACATTTTTTTTGAAATCTCAGCTGAATTGTGTGTATGTCGGACAGATTAAGGTTGGCTCTCTCACATGAGCAACCGCCTTATCTTATCAGATGGATAAGATAGAGATGAGACTAGTTTAAAGTCAAAATCATTAGACGAATGATTTAGAGTCATGACTTTAACAAAGTTAGTCGAATGAAAGATCTGCATCATATGGATGCTTACAAAAGATCTGAGATCTGTATCACAAGGATAAAAGGATCTCATTGGATTTTATAATCCTATCTGTCTTATGCAGGATGAGAGTCCGGGAATATTTCCTGAGTAGTAAGGGGACTCAAAAGATAGGCACTGTGGTGTCTGATCTTTCATCCGTACAACATCATTAAGACATACTCTCCCTGGGAAAGGAGTGATGTTGTAATACGTGTTCATACCACGTATGCATTTCGACCACTGAGTTAGTAGCAATAGTGTTTGCTATTATGTGAGACTCAAAGGCCATATGGGTCTTAACTCTTACCCTCAAGGACTCCAATTGGTTCCTTTAGATTTGACGAGATGATCGCTATCTTAGCGTGTTACTAATGGGCTATGGTAATTCGGCTCGGCGGGGCACGTTAGAAAAGCGAATCAAGTCAAGATCAAAAGGTTCGCAAGAAGAGGAAGATTGATTTCATATTCGCATTTGGACTTTAATGATTCAAAGCTGGCCAGCCAATTGTAATCCAGATGGGATTCAATTGTTGAATATAAAGTACAAGAAAATGTGAAGAAATAATCTAGGGTAAAGCATGCGTTGAACTACTCAACTTTGCACCTTCGAGGTCGTTGTGTATCTCTAACAAGTGCACAACAACAGACTCTACGCGCATGACGGTCGCACGGTCTATTTCTCGATATGATAGATGAAAGAACTAAGGGAAAGACGGTCTCTTACAATCCCCTCAAGTGTGAGTGGGAGATGTTGGATATGGAAGACGTTTGTACACCCTTGTGGGGGATGTACGAGGGAATACGGACCTCGAACGTCGCGCACACGAAGTCATGTGCAAAGGGAATCTGTTCCCTTGCGGAGAGGATCTCTGTATGAGCGGGAAAGTCGCATTATATATGCATAAGTGCATGCGACATATGGCTAATAAAGGGGGAATATCTTAAGCTTATGTTGTACCATGCATATGGTACAACTTAAGCTTATAATGTGCCATGTATCATGGTACACCTTAATTAAGTTGTTCCAAAGGAACAACTTACCCTAAAATAACTACCTTGGGGGCTATAAATAAGACCCAAGGGTAGCCATTTTCCTTACACATTTTGCATGAAATTCATGCATGCATCTTCTTCATAGCGAAGCTCTGCAGAAATATTTCCTCTCCCTCCATCCAAGTTCTTAATCTAAAATAGAGATTTAGATTGTGGGATTAGTAGCCTTACTCCGTTCGTGAGTAGACTCGATCCGTCGTGGCGAATCCGAAGGCGAAGTTCGTAGACTACCGTGCCGCGTACGCAATCGTAAGTCTAAACTTCATGTTATCGATCCTAACTTTGTTTTGGACAGGATCCTACACTGAAGAGAAAACCGAAACATCTGTTCAAGACTGACTGTTAAACATGAAATGAAAGACCTAGGCAAATATAAAGTCATGGCTCATAGAATCCTGTTACATACGTCCAAAAGTGCGTTGGAGAAATTAAAAGGACCATTATCATCGAAAGTACACATATGGGAGTATACTTAATGGATGTACAAAAAGAACCCTTCTGATCGCTGGAAGAGGGGGATGATATAACTGGTCCTAAAGTGCCTTATCTAAGTGCAATCAGGCACTCCTGGCTAACTGCACGCGTCCCGATATAGTAGTTGCAGTAAACTCATTAGCCAGAGATAGTTGGCACATAAAAAGGGCCATTAGACTGGAGTTAAGTCTTCTGTGCTTCCTCCAAGGGTCGAAAGATTTGGACTTACAATATGAAGTAGCATCCTCCAATGTTTATGCAAATGCAGGTTACAGGTCCGGTCCATATACTGAGAAATCACAGAACGGGTACCCACAGTGGGATGGCCATCTACTGCAGATATACAAAGTAACTTATGAAGGCAACATCATCCTATCATTTCGAGATACTCACCATTCCAGAATCACACCAATGGTATATTTGAGGGCGCCTGGTGGTACATCACATCCCAGTGAGGACTAGGATAGAGGCTGGTATTGTGGAGCTGACCACATAGTCTGAATACCACATCAGAGGTGACGAAATTTAGCACACCTCTCCAGAATTTCTGGATTCAGCAGCTGCTCAATGGTGATAATATTTATAATCTGTGTATATTTTCGGAATGGTGTAAATAAGAGTGATGCGATAAGCCTAGAGATCTGAAAGCCTAAGAGCTTTTACAGATCAGGGGGAGTTGAGGGAATTTGTACTCTTTTCCCTTAGCTATGATTTTTCCCATTGGGTTTTCCATAGCCAAAGGTTTTAACGAGGCAAATCACATCAACTCTGGATTCTGAAGAATCCACCCCTCTGTTACGCTCAGAATCTAGAAGTATTCATGAGCAGAGTCACTTGTACAAATCAGGTGGAGTTAAAGAGCGTTTGAACTCTTTTTCCTTAACTATGGTTTCTCCCACATGGTTTTCCATATCTAAAGGTTTTAACGAGGCAAACCTCACCAACTTAGGATCCTGAAGTATCCACCCCATGCGAGACTCCTATTACGCTCGGAATCCCGAAGTATTCTTGAGCAGAGTCCACACCTATGGCTGGATAAGGTGGAGTGTTGTGAATGGAAATACCAGAGTCAGTTAGGATTGCTGGTATCTTAGAGATACGTCCATATCAATGTATCATATCTTTCTACTCTCCTATTCTGCCTATAAATAAAGGGCTGATGGTTCCTCCCCCAATAGTTGATTCATAACAATTTTCAGATTTTCTGGCAAAAATAGCAGCTATATATTTTCCTTGAGAGTTGCAAGATGTTTTTGGTTCGAGACATGTACATCATAGGCCGAAGCCTATTTCTAGCCCGACGTTGAACATGATAGGCCCGCTCATTGGTTTATGGGTTGGGCTAATCCATTGTGTCGGAGAAGAGTCGAATGGATGCATTCCCAGTTCCCATTGCTTCAAATTTTAATTTTTTTTTAAAAAAAACTTGGAAGCTTATCTTGCGCCTCTCCGTCCGTTGGTTGCATTCGGAGTTCCGAAACCCATAAACCCTGGATGGAGGTAACTGTCCTCTCTGTCATCCATTTAGGGTTACTAATTCTAATCTAATTTTTTCTGAATTCAGGATCTCATCGTTTTCTTACTCGAATCTGACGCTATAATGATGTTAATTTCTAGAATTTGTTTAAGATCTTGTAGGTCGAGTTCATTGTCGATGAAGAAGCTTATATCTTTGCTAATTATCGATGCTTTAATGTTGACAAGATATAGGAGGATGTTAATGGTCTCTAAGTAAGAGGAGAAGAACAAATGATGATAGCTTTATCAAATGCTATGCTATTTCACGGTAGACTCTTGCATCATTGCTAATTTAAAAAAAATTCATTATAGTGCAACTGAAATTAATACCTTTTTGTCCGTCAGATGGTTTTTGTGGGGCTTCAACGTCTGATGGTGGACACATGGGAATATTGCGTTGCCAAAAATATCGGGTGTGTAGAATTTCAATGCTTGGTTTCTTGAAACTTCTGAGATATTCTAAAATCTTATGGCAACTTTATTATGCAGCTATTTTAGATTCTGAAAATACACGATTGATGAGGAAAACGATCGTTGAATCTTATGTTAATACAGTGTTGCAAATTTGTAATCCATACAATTTTTTTGCTGCCATCTGATCTTTTCCCTCATTTGGTGTGTGTGGATGGAAATTTTGATCTTCCAGTCACCATTTCTAGGCATATTGCATCCAATCAAGGTGCAATTTTCTTTTGGATCGAGGAGATACTCCCAAAGAAATGGGGAATTATTTTACTGCATAAAGTGTGTGAATAAAGATGGAAAATTTGATCCTTCATCCATTGAACCACCTCCTTATTATAGCTACATGGATTCCACATCTGGGCAGCTTGAACCAGCATCAGGTGCCCGAGCTAGCATTCCAGGCAAGGAGTATTGGCCTGAAGGGACAGTTGACCGGGTTAGGGCTGCTCGGGCTCCAGAACCCGTTGGCAAATCGGAAGGGAAACCTTCATTTGGCAAGAGTCCTGGAAGCAGGCGGAAGAAATACAAGGGGCATGCAGCTGCTTCAGAAATCGTGGAAACTAGTTCCCATTATAATGATCCTCCCATGCTTGAGAACTCCAGTGATATTTCGGAGGAGCCCAAAGATCCATCTGATGAATTTGTTGTCTACCAGACAGAAGCGAAGGAGGAGAATCTTACTTCTTATGAGTTGGACAAAAGACTTGGACGTCCACACCCCTTCATTGATCCGGCTATTGATAAGCCTGTGGAAGAACCTCGATCAAGTGAAGAGTTGTGGTGGAATTGGCGAAAGCCTGAAAAGGAACAATGGTCAAGATGGCAAAGGAGGCGACCCGATGTTGACACGGTTAGTACAGTTGCAAAATTATTTTCATGCAGAAAGATGAGGCTGGGCAAAAGAGTTAAGCCAGTGCAATTTATTGGAAATAGTTTTCTTTTTATTGCTAGCAGTTGTAACTTGGTCTAACCATTGGAATTTCTTTTACTTGCTTGCAGGTTTTTGCAAAGGCTATGGCAGAGACTGGTCAGATAAAGCTCTATGGAGACCATCCAACATTTACTGAGTCTGCACTTGCAAGGGCAAGGAGAAATATATTCAAAGAGGAAAGGTATAGTGACCAACAAACTTCTAAAGATTATCACATTCAAGCTACATCTGGTGCATTTTATGTATGCAAACCTTCATTCAGGTTTGGGCACATGACATATAATTAATTGTTTGCTTGAATTGACTATTAGATATTTTTTATTTGTTAAAGTATATTGTGCTAATGGCTGTGAACAAACTCTGATGGAACAAGTTATTGTTAATCTGGTGACAGTACTAAAAGATGCTGTTTCCGGTTGCAAAATTTTCTCAGTCAACATCTGTGGGAGTGCGATCGAACATGATTCTCGGGCTATTTTTTGTGGCCTGTACACAATTTTGCAGGGCTAGACCAAACGTCTTGAAGATCTTTTCTTTTTCTTTTCAACTAAATTTCATAAAACTGTAAACTTTCGTGTGATTCCCAAAAACTACCCTAAACTTTTTAAATTATGGAAAACTCCAAAATATTTGTTTCGTAAGGCCCCTTACAAAGTTAATACAAAGTTAATGGCATCTACAAAATGACTTCTTTTACCCTTTCATATGAGACATTGACATATGGGTCTCACTAAAATATTTCTTAAAGTCCAAAAGCATCCACAAAGGAGAATGACATGTGAGTTCCAAAAGATTCAAAACAATTGATAAAAACATGTAACACTAAATAACATGTGGGTCTTAAAAAAGAAAAACCCCAGTCCTAATTGTTGCCCCCTCATCTTCTTTCTCCCGCTGTTCCCCATCTTTACCTCTCTCCTCCTCCCATCATTCATCCATCCCCACCACTCTTCTTTGTTGCTCTATAACCTCATTCTCATGTTTCTTAGAAATAGCATATAGCAAAGTCAGTTTTACTTTGTCTCAAAGGAAGTATGCATTAGATCTACTTTAGCATGCTAGATTGCTAGGCTGCAGATCAATACAGACTCCTATGGAGGTTGATATTGAGGTGTGAGATTGCTAAAGGATGTGTCTTCATATAAAAGATTAGCTAGGAAGCTCATTTACTTAACTATCGTCATGCTAGATATTGTGTTTGCCGTTGGGATAATTAACCAATTCAGGTATAAGCTTAGGGATGTTTACTGGAAAGCGACGTGGAGGGTTTTATTGTATATTAAATGATATCTAAGAAGTGATTGTTTTATAAGAGATATGAACGCCTGAGAATTGAGACATATTTTGATTCTAGCTTATGCAGATAGCTGATAGGATATGCGGTCTACTTCTACCAATTGTAATTATATTGGAGGAAACTTGATGATATTGGATACGCAATTAACAAAATGTGTCAAGATTGAGTGCAGAAACAAAATACTGAGCTATGGGTCATGTAGCCAGTGAAATGATTTGACTTAAGATATTACTTTGGAGGTTTGGTTTTTAATATGATAAGTTGATGCCAATGTATGGGACAATTAGATTGCAATCTGCATTGCCAATAATCTTGTTTTTTTGGAAGGAGTAAAGACTAAAGTAGATTTTATTTCATTAGGGGTGCAACACTAATATGATGATTTATATTCATATCATTTCTTTAGCTAATCAGGTAGTTGATATTTTTTTAAAGTCAGGTTCAGTGGGTATTTTTTTCGATTTTATTTGTAATAATCTAGGCATGATAGACATCTATGCTATAGCTTGAGGGGGTTTAAAGATAAGTCTAGATTCAATATACCATGTGATGTTAGAAATACTATCTAGGCATATTAAACCACATGTCTATATCCTTATTTTCACGTTCGATGTGTCATGTGCTTATTGTAATATATATATATATATATATATATATATATATATATATATATATATATATATATATATATATATATATATATATATATATAGTAATGCTATTATGAGATGGTGAGCTCAAATCTTTATCGTGAGCTAGCACAATCGGCAACAACAATTAACGATCGGCACCGTTCATCTTCAAGAGCATGTTGATAGATCTATACCCTAAAAAAATTAGAGCTTATAAACCCCAAAATCCTATGGATCAACCCGTTCCAATTTTGTTACATTTGCAGGCAGCTTGTAAACCGTTCATCTTGCAAACACTTGATGGATCTGATAGAAATATCCAAATGACAAAAAAATATACATAAAGATCACTTGATAGATAGAAGAAGATGGACGGTTCCGATTGATGATTTGGCAAATAGTTTTGGCTAGTTCTAGATATGAATATCTCATCTCACCATCTCACCATATCATATTATCATCTTTATATATATATATATATATAGAATAATGGCTATCATACGCCATATGAGAGCCTCTCTCATACGCCCTCTCACATAAAGCATCCAAGTACAACCAAGTACAAGCAAATGTGAGAGGACGTATGAGAGAGGCTCTCATATGACATATGATAGCCATTATTCTCATATATATATTTATAGTAATGTTATGAGATGGTGAGCTTAAATCCTTATCGTGAGCTAGCACAATCGGCAACACCAATTAACGATCGGCACCGTTCATCTTCAAGAGCATGTTGATAGATCTATACCCTAAAAAAATTAGAGATTAGAAACCCCAAAATCCTATGGATCAACCCGTTCCAATTTTGTTACATTTGCAGGCAGCTTGTAAACCGTTCATCTTGCAAACATTTGATGGATCTGATAGAAATGTTCACATGACAAAAAAATTATACATAAAGATCACTTGATAGATAGAAGATGGACGGTTCCGATTGATGATTTGGCAAATAGTTTTGGCTAGTTCGAGATATGAATATCTCATCTCACCATCTCATATTATTATCTTTATATATATATATATATACTAGTCATAACCCGTGCCCTAAGGGCACGGTTCATTTAAAATATTTTCCCATAAAAATCTTAGTTCCCCCAAAACTTAAAGCACAATAATTTTTATTTAATTCCTTAAAAAATTTTAGTTCACCTAAATTTTACTTCCCCCAGAGAATGCAATTCCCCAAAAAAATTAGTTTTCTCCTCATTCAATATGTGCCCTAAATGCACGGTTCATTTAAAATATTCTTTGCTTATAACAATTTAAGCATCCGAGGCATAACACCTTATTGAGTATAATTACATCTTATGTCCATCAGCATTTCGATGTGCTTTTGGATATTAGAATATTTGGAAGGTAGAAGAATAAAAGAGCCATCCCAAAATGGGTCTCGAGAACTAAATATAAAGTTACCTATATCTTTGTTTTAATTACACATGCATTTACCCATGCCAACAACTTAGTTAACATAAATACAACAGTCGGCTCCTAATTACAAATAAAAGACCAAAAAATAAATTATTCATTTTTTCCTTCAAAAAGACAATTATAAAAAACTTAGCTACCTCCTCATATCAGCATCTTATTATACACATATAGATCCATGTCCCAAACTACTCATACAATTACAAAGTAGAAGTAAAATACATCAATGAGCAAAATTAAAAAGTATGAACATTTGATTGTCCATAAGCAGCAAGAACTAAGTGATGTGTCAACATATACACCAGAATGTGATACCCACAGACCTCTGCCTTAAGCCACAACAATCTCCTCGTCAATTTAAACCCATGTAAAGAATGGACCCTTGGCGATTGGTTCCCTGTCCTCACCCCCAGGTTAATCTGTAGCGGACCAAATGGTCCAATTAGCTAAAAACAACTCCATCAGGTGTAGAACGATATGAAAATATGAAAATACATCTCTCTTTGTAATCCACCTGTAATAGTTTGCATTGTATTAACAAACCGATACATTAAAAACAGAAAGAAAGAAGAAAGAGGCAGATTGCAACATTGTGACATTTAGGACAAAGGGAGATGGCCCAAATACCCATGTAAAAGTTATTGTAGCATGCCTTTGGACACATGCCTTTGGCAGCGATTGTACCGTGTTCAAGGTCTTTAATGTTAGACAACTTGAGTCAATTATTGATTAATTAATAACTTAAAGCAACACATGGCCATCTCAATTGCCATCTCAATTCTTCAATTAGCTTTCTTATGTGAACCAAAGAATTAAATATCCATAATTAAACAAATAAGCCATATGATCCAATAGAGCATCAACATCAAACACTTGCTGTTACAAATTATATGATCCAATTTGGAGATGCATCAACATCAGATTGATTTATTTGTGGAATTTCTCTTCTTTACCACCACCTTTACCTGCATTTTTCATTACGGACTTGGGAATGCACTCATGATTAATATATTTGATTTGCATAGTTTCTATGAAACAGTTAGCAAATAAAACCATTCAAATGCCAAAATGTTTAAAAAAGTCTATGATGGTCAACATTTAATTATTATTTTCTGGTTAATTTGCATATCATTTACCTTCATCAAGATTACATCAGCACCTGTGTTACAGAATGAAATTATATGAGAATTTGAAAAAAGCACATCTTGATTCCATCTCCCCTTTTCTGCTTCATCTTCATCTCCAGATTCATGTGTGCCTCCTGGGGTTTTCTCTTCAAGTCATTCATAACCCAATAACCTAACATGGCAAACATCCAAATAGAAAGGCTAGAGCCATCAGGATTGCAATAGAAGCATCCAAATAGAAATTACATCTATAAAATAATTTTTGAAGCTTTTATAGCAAACAATGCCAGATAAACCCTTCAAACGGAAAGCATGTAATAGGGAAAGGTCAGGAAATTGAGGTTTTCCGACCCAACCCCTTTATAACTGAGCCAGCCCTTCTTCATTTTCCTCAAGCGTATCATCTTGAAATTCATTTTCCTAACCAGTCATTAGTCCCCCCATAAAAATAACATTCAAAATATATTTTACCTCTCCATATGTTTTCCCGTGTGCATTCAAAAAAACATCATAAGTTTTGCATCAAGTGTGTATACCCATTAACCAATTTGTGCACATCGATTCTCGAGCTCCAGAACACCGACGTTATCACCGAGTAGAATCCACCTCCGTCGCCGTCGCCGGCCTCCACATTCTATGCCTTCTCGCCCATCGAGAAACCCTAAGTCGAGACCCAGATGATCAACCTTCAATACAGCCGCGAGATATCAAAACCCTAATCTTTGAAATCAAAATGATGGCAAAAGAACAAATGGAAGGGGCAAAAATAATATTCAAAGAGGGGAAGAGTGATGAAGAAAGTTTGGCACTTTCCTTCGTTTTGAGGCAAGCCGGCGATCGCGAAGAATGAATTCGAAGGACCGAGGAAGGAGAGCTTATCAGAGAGTGTCTTGGCGGCTGGCGCCGACCCCGTTGGTAATGATTCGAGAAAGTAATACGGTTTGAGACAGATTCAGAGAATGGGTAGAGAAGGGGTAGAGCTGATGGTGTTTGGTGAGGGTGATCTGACATTGGGGTCCGTGTGATCTCCTTAAAACTGCGGCTGGATTGATATCTCAGGTGCCAAGCAAGCGATCCGTGTGATTGACATGTCAGCAATCCATGTGCAGGCTGATAGCTAGGGTTACGTTTTTCTTCCAAAAGTAAATGTTTTACCTACAAATTTTTTTAATAAACTCGCATCCCAACACATTTCGTTTCCCAACACATTTACTACCAAAAATTGAAATGTTTCCCCCAAATTTTCCGAAAACCTCATCCTAACCGTTCATCATCCAAGATTAAATCCTGGCTGTCTTTTATCAACCAGTTTGTCCTAGTCAGCTTGTCCTAGTCAGCCCTAGGATTCAAAAATCGCTGTCAAATGTATAATATATATATATATATATATATATATAGACACACACTAGTCATAACCCGAGCCCGCAGGCACGATTCATTTAAGATTTTCCCTCTCAAAATCTTTGTTCCCCAAAAAATTATTTCCACTACCAAAATTAAAAAACAACAAATTAGTGTAAAAATATTTAGCGACACGGGCGCCTTCGGTGCGGAATAATAAATTCGGTACAAGCGCCTTCGATACAGAACAACAAATTTGACGTGGGCGCATTCGACGCGGAACAACAAATTTGGCGTACAAAAATTAGCGTGAAAAAATTTAGCGGGCACGGGCACCCTCGGTGCGGGCGCTAAAAATAATACCCAATCTAAATTTCCATGTCCATAAAGTCTTGGCCAAATCTGAACTTGATATCACCTATATTTCTGAATTTCAAAATCTATCATTTCATCATCCCTCTCCTTGCCAGTATCATATGATATCAGCTTCCCTGCCACTTCATCATCCCAAAACATATTCTCCAAGTGTATGCATCATGTGAGTTATACTCAACCTACATACTAATTTGCTAATTTTTTATATACTCCACCAAAAGTAAACAGAAGTAGCTTTCAGAGTTTTAACTGCAATCAATAGCTTGTATATGCTTAGTGAAATGATCAAAGAACAATTAAAACAACCATCTCATTAAATCTGTAGTTCATGTCAAGGACCATTTGGACCACTAAGCTGTTCAAAATTTCCAAAATTATTCCAAATAATCAGACAACCATATGTATGTAGATGCATTGTCTTTCCAGAGCAAAAAACCAAAGAAGATCTTCATACAATTGGAGAATATGTTTTGGAGAAACACTGGTGCGATCATTCTAACAAAAAACCCAAAGAAAGGTACCATGAAAATTTTCTAACAAAAAATTCTTGAAAATCTCCATATTCAGATAATTTGAAAAAAGTGACAATCCTCTTTTCCAAGCTCAATTTTCCCCAACTGCATTCAATCTCCCCATCTGCATCCAAAATTGCAATCCTCTTTTCCAAGCCCAATTTTCCTAAATTGACACAGAAGATAGATTCCCACCTTTTTAGTAAAGAAACAAATTACTGATTTTATGTTGAAACATAAAGTAAAGTTATGATGGTTTATACAACTCATTATTTTGACATACCTCATGTTTCAGCAAAGAACATGTTATTCATCACATAATAAAGAGTGTAAATTGTCAATTGGAATCCATAAGAAAGTGCCATTTGGATGAGCAATAACCTACGTAATTAAAAAATATAAACTTGTTAGCGATAAATTATTTGCTAATATTAAAAATGTAGAGTTAAAAACTTCTTTTACCTTACTAAGCATGAGCGGCGACTATCGAGCTTTAAGTACCCAATCACGCTCAGCAAGGAATATCTTTCAGTGATGGCGATCGAGCCCTGTCGCATTTGCTTTTACTAAACCTTTTTCAACTATCTAATAATAATAATAATAAATCAGTTACCAATATAAAAATTCTTAATATCAAAATGATATCATCTGTAATGACATGAATACCTGATCCCCCAAAGTCTCGAATAAGGACGTATCTTGACAGATCTATTAATGCTTTGAAGTAAGTTAATCTATAATTCTAAAAATGATTAAAAACAAATGAGAGCAAATATATTATATTACTAAATATGTTTAGCGTCGTACAGTTTTACAAAAATTTGCATTCTTCTTAACGTCCTTCTATATAAAATACAAACAATATTTTAGCAAACTAAAGTAAAAAATTTAGTTAAAAATTTACTAAAGTTGAAAATTTTCTTACATTGCCATAAATCGTAATTCTTGTCCACATCATGTAGTCCTACATTAAAAATAATTCAAATCATTAAAGTGCAACATGTATCAAGTATAACAACAAACAACCAATTTGATGATTATACACATAATACACAAAGTACAAAAAAGTTGTCAAGTATAACAACAAATAGCTCTGATAAAGGATTTTTTCTTAACGAATTACTAAATGAATACAATAAATAGAAAGATGTTTACTTACATATAATAGTCATCATTTAGATTCATAGCAAGACTTCTGGATAAATGATGTTAACTTCATTATTTGAATCAGACGGCATGACACTAACACGATCAAAAGATATACAACTGGAAAGTGCCACATAAAGATGCCCATGTCTAAAAACTAGGTTACGCAAGTCAACCCTAACGAACTTTACGAATTGTCCTCGAGATTTATTAATTGTCATGGTGTTTGTTACACGAACTGGAAACTGCCGTCTTGTCATATGAAAAGGTAACTCTGAAGCTGATGGGGACAAAAATATTCTTGGAATAAACAAAACTGCAGGCTTTATCACTATTCAAAATTTGAGCTTCAATTACATGAGATGCGCATCTAACAACCATCAGTCGTGTGCCATTACATAGCTCATCTTTACGTGCAATATTTCACAGTAAAATAATTAGACAACCAATCTTAAGGTAAGTTTAAATGGTGGCAACTCAGGAGGATCCAAAGAGTTTATGTACTCGGTCGGATAACGATTTATAATGGCAGGATCAGTTTCTTCATATTCGGCCAGTTTGTCTGCAGCTAGATATGTAATTTGTTGTCCAGGATAAATTTGTAAAGCGGCAGTGTTTATTAAATTAACATCATCATTACGTGTGGAAAGAATTATTCGTTCAGTCAGATACGCCGGAGTCACCACACCCTCAACATCTAGTTGCGGATAAATTCTTAGTAATAACTCTTTTAAATCCTTGCAACTGAATATGTGGGTGGGAAGCTCCACCACTTTATTAGGATTTGTACCGACCTATTACATAAATAGAAAATTTTAAGGTAAATGTAAATTATAGTAAAATGGTTATTAAAATCACGTCTTTAAATAAATACCTCCAAAATAAATTTTGCAAAATTTGTATTTTCAACAGATGAATTAGTCAACCGCATATTCTGGTCCAAGATCAAAACTTTTATAGAACACCACAATGCAGATCGTCTCAATGAGGCTCCAACAATTTCTTCTCGAACCTCATTTGGTATGACTGGCAAGATTTGCAGGAAGTTCACACCAAGAACAACGGTAATACCACCAAATGCTCTGTTGTTATCACAAATATCTCTTCACGATCGATCCACTCACTCAACACAATGACGATGTTGCATATGAACTTCATCCCATATCATCAACTTTGTTTTTCTGAAAAATTGCGCATGTATGGATTGCTTACTAAAATTACAAATTGAATTATCATGCACATCTAACGGGATATGAAATGTTGAGTGTGCAGTGTGACCTCCGATAAGCAGCAACGATGCAATACTAGAAGATGCGACGGTGATAACTATATTTACAAGACTACACAACATTATCGCTATTGCATTATAAAAAAGTCTTTCCAGTTCCAGTATCACCGCTCAAAAATGTAGTACTGACGAAGTAATTGCTGAATTTTCCAGTTCCAGTATCACCGCTCAAAAATGTAGTACTGACGAAGTAATTGCTGAATAAGCTGCACGTTATGCATCGTTTAGGCAATCAACATCTTTTAGTGCATCCAATTATTGCGCTGTATTTATGAGTTCTCGATGTTTATGCTACAGTCTATTGCCAACAATTGCATTCCATTCTTTCGTAGGAAATGGCATCGGCGGAAAGTCAGCTAGACACTTGTCATACTCCTTAAGTAATTCATTGATAAGGGATAAGCCGTAATCTTCAAGTTGACATTGAGTTGGAGTAGAAATTGCAAATAAAGCAGGAATTGTATGTTGAAGATCGTCACAAATATGCATTGAGAATTGATTCCATAATGCAAGTGGGTCGATTGGTGAACATTTAATAAGAATAATACAAAACAGTCTTCTTAATTGAATCCCGTTTTCATAATTGAAGCCTCGTAAAGGCATTATTTCCATTCCGAACCATCTTCGAGTAGACTTCTTGCAACGTACGTTGCTTTGAATGTAGAGTACTCTACATTATTGAATCTGCGTAAATTTTCCCATGATGTTGGTCCTTTAACAATTGTTAATAACAACCGCAGATAGAAGCGCTCACCAGAGTTAGGAGATGCAAAATACATGCTGCAAATTGCATATCTCGATTTTCTTGGAGTCCATACCTTTGTGGATAGATTCCACACAAATTTTTGTGGGAACTCCTGGTAAGTAAGATCAAGTATCGATTCATGTAATGCACAATATGTAAAAAATTCAGTCAAAGTTGTCTTCTCATTTTCAGCTCTAGACCTTATTGTAGCAGAATCTTCATCTGGATAAAAAATAACACGGTGTTGCCTTGGTAAATGAAGGATCAATATTTGCACTGACGGAATCTCCTGATGTAAAAGATGCTCAAATATCCACCAAGCTGCTTCTGGTGGTCCAATATATCTTGCATCATTGTTGGATCTCATCTACTACGCCCAGCACCATTGTGGTTCGATCATGTCCTTTTTAAATGTATTTCTGAATGTATTTGACACATCTTATTTCGGCACAAGCTTCGACATTAATATGGCAGTTAAAGCGTAGAGAAAGATACATATTGTATGGAGCAACATCTCGATTATCAACCTGATACCTCCTTACAGTATAGATATGTCCATCATTACGACGACGATATATAGGATAACCGTCATGATCCATGGTTGTTGAATCTGCATAAGTTCTCGAGTACTTCTTAATACATTTACCATTTTTCATACATGAAGCATTTGGATTTCGAGCACTACATGGTCCATACACCATACATTTTATCACAATATCGAATAATTCCTGAACTTGAGTAGGATCCGGAAATTCAGCATAAACAATCTTATCCAATTGATCACATGTATGGATCTTATCTGACCATAAAAAACGAAAAGAGCATGCATATGTGGAAGCCCACGTTTCTGAAATTCAATTGTAAAGGCATGTACTACTTTCCTGCCAAATACATTTTTGATATCAATCTCCTTCATTAAAGGCTTTCGTTTTAACTCAAAAACACGTGAAACTAAATCAGGTCGATCAATAGCCCTTTGATTGGGCAGTAGAGATGAAATTATTTCAGGCCACTTTGGATTTGCAATCATGGTAAGAAATATATCAGGGTGCTGGTTATACCGTGTGATAGCCATCGAGTCTTGAAAAATTTCAAACATTTGACGTGACGTGCACTACTGGGGGAAAGATGATGGAAGTATCATGCGTTGGCCAATTTGGTCACCACTTCTATATGCATCAATATATGCAAGGTCCGGTTATAGTTTTGAACATAGTTTTTGCTGATTAAGTTTGATGAATGTCAAACGATTTTTCTCAGTTGCTGCCCAAGCATCAACTATGAACTCTTGAAATAATTTTTCGGCTCTTAGAATTGAAGAATACTCAGTAGGTCTTTCAAACAGACGGTAACTATAATACTCACGCAATGTAAGGCATCTATGTGAGACTTGATTTTGCAAAGGATCCCATTGCTTCAAATCAGGTTTCTATCCAAGTTCACCATTCGGGAATAATAATACATAATGCAATGGCAATTATGCAGGATGAACCTCGTGATTTGCATTAGTTGATTATTTCCTCGTAGATGTAAAACAATATCTCGCATCTTAGAAGGTCGACGACCATCTTCAGGTAAAATAATTGCAATTTCATCTACGGTTGGCAGCTTATATCGTCGTCGATCCTTGTTTGAATTATAATGCAGATATACAGGAGATTATGACTATACGAATCCTCTGGAGTTAAAAACAGTATAAGCTTGAGATATAGATGGATGAATGGATTTATGTCTGATTAACAATCTTGAATAATTTTTAAGACATCCCTTCTCAAATGAGGATTTCTATTACTTTGTAACTCTGTAGCAGCAGCCGGATCAAGCTAATAGATTGTCTAGCAATCAAATGGGACCCAAATGGGACCCACAAATCTCTAAGCAAAGCTAACTTTCATCTCAAATCTTAATCCCAACCGTTCATCCCCCAAGATTTAATCCTGGCCCTCTTTCTATCAACCCCATTGCCCTAGTCAGCTTGTCCTAGTCAGCAAGACAATTCAAAAACAGTTGTCGAATGTATAATAGTGTTACGAAGTAATAGAAATCCTCATTTAAGAAGAGATGTCATAAAAATTATTCAAGATTGTTTATCAGGCAAAAATCCATTCATCCATCTATATCGTCAAGTTTATACTGTTTTAACTCAAGTCATATGGTCATGATCTCCTCGTATATCTGCATTATAATTCAAACAATGATTGCCGACGATATAACCTACCAACCGTATATGAAATTGCAATTATTTTACCTGGAGATGGCCATCGACCTTCTAAGATGCGAGATATTGTTTTACATATATGAGGAAATAATCAACTAATGCAAATCAACGAGGCTCATCCTGCATACTTGCCATTGCATTATGTTTTATTATCCCCGCATGGTCAGCTTGGATGAGAACCTAATTTGAAGCAATGTGATCCTTTGCAAAATCAAGTCTCACATAGACGCCTTACATTATGTGAGTATTATAGCCACCGTCTGTTTGAAAGACTTACTGGGTATTCTTCAATTCTAAGAGTCGGAAAATTGTTCCAAGAGTTCATAGTTGATGCTTGAGCAGCAACTGAGCAGAATCGTTTGCCGTTCATCAAATTTAATCAGCAAAAACTTCGTTCAGAACTATATCAGGGCCTTGCATATATTGATGCATATGGAAGTAGTGACCAAATTGGCCAACGCATGATACTTCCATCATCTTTCACTGGTAGTGCACTTCACATTTTTGAAATCTTTCAAGACTCGATGGCTAGCACAGCATCCCGATATATTTCTTACCATGACCGCAAATCCAAAGTGGCCTTCAGCTCTACTGCCCAATCAAATGGCTAATGATCGACCTGATTTAGTTGCACGTGGTTTTGAGTTAAAACGAAAGACTTTGATTAAGGAGATTGATGTCAAAAATGTATTTGGCAGGAAAATAGCACATGTCTTTACAATTGAATTTTAAAAACGTGGGCTTCCACATATGCATGCTCTTTTCGTTCTTTGTGGTCCAGATACGATCGATACATGTGATCAAGTGGATAAGATTGTGCTGAATTTCCCGATCCTACTCAAGATCATGAATTATTCGATACCGTGATAAAATGTATGGTGCACGAACATGTGGTGCTCGAAATCCAAATGTTTCATGTAGGAAAAATGGCAAATGTACTAAGAAATACCAGAGAACTTATGCAGATTCAACAACCATGGATCGTGACGGTTATCCTATATATCGTCGTCGTAATGATGGACATATCTATACTGTAAGGGGGCATCAGGTTGATAATCGAGATGTTGTTCCATAAAATATGTATCTCTCCTTAGCTTTAACTGCCATATTAATGTCGAAGTTTGTGCCGGAATAAGATGTGTCAAGTACATTCAGAAGTACATTTATAAAGGTCATGATCGAACCACAATGGTTTTGGGCGCAGTAGATGAGATCCAACAATACCTTGATGCAAAATATATTGGACCACCAGAGGCGGCTTGGCGGATATTTTAGCATCCTTTACATCAGGAGATTCCGTCAGTACAAAGATTGGTCCTTCATTTACCAGGGCAACACCGTGTTATTTTTAATCCAGATGAAGATTCTGCTACAATAAGGTCTAGAGCTAAAAATAAAAAGACAACTTTGACTGAATTTTTTACTTGTTATGGATTACATGAATCAACACATGATCTTACTTACCAGTAGTTCCCTCAAAAATTTGTGTGGAACCTATCCACAAAGGTATGGACTCCAAGAAAATCGGGACATGCAATTTACAGAATGTATTTTGCATCTCCTAACTCTGGTGAGCGCTTCTATCTGCAGTTGTTACTAACAGTTGTTAAAGGACCAACATCATGGGAAAATTTACGCATATTCAATAATGTAGAGTACTTTACATTCAAAGCAATGTGAGTTGCAAGAGGTCTACTTGAAGATGATTCGGAATGGAAACAATGTCTTTACGAGGCTTCAATTATGAAAACGAGATTCAATTAAGAAGACTGTTTTGCATTATTCTTATTGAATGTTCACCAATCGACCCAATTGCATTATGGAATCAATTCTCAATGCATATTTGCGACGATCTTCAACATAAAATTTCTGCTTTATTTGCAATTTCTACTCCAACTCAATGTCAACTTGAAGATTACGACTTATTCCTTATCAGTGAATTACTTGAGGAGTCTGGCAAGTGTCTAGCTGACTTTCTGTCGATGCCATTTCCTACGAGAGTGGAATGCAATTGTTGGCAATACACTGTTGCATGAACATTAGGAACTCATAAATAAAACACAACAATTGGATGCATTAAAAGATGTTGATTGCTTAAACGATGCATAACGTGCAGCTGATTCAGCAATTACTTCGGCTATTTTTGAAAATAGAGATACTACATTTTTTGAGCGGTGATGCTAGAACTGGAAAGACTTTTTTGTATAATGCAATAGCGACAATGTTTTGTAGTCTTGAAAATATAGTTAGCACCGTCGCATTTTCTGGTATTGCTTCGTTGCTACTTATCGGAGGTCGCACTACACACTCAACATTTTGTATCCCGTTAGATGTGCATGATAATTCAATTTGTAATTTTAGCAAGCAATCTATACATGCACAATTATTCAGAGAAACAAAGTTGATAATATGGGATGAAGTTCATATGCAACATCGCCATTGTGCTGAGTCAATAGATCGATCGTTAAGAGATATTTGTGATAACAACAGAGCATTTGGTGGTATTACCGTTGTTCTTGGTGGGGACTTCCGGCAAATCTTGCCAGTCATACCAAAGGGGGTTTGAGAAGAAATTGTTGGAGCCCCATTGAGACGATCTGCATTGTGGTGTTTTATAAAAGTTTCGATCTTGGACCAGAATATGCGGTTGAATAATTCATCTGTTGAAAATACAGATTTTGCAAAATTTATTTTAGAGGCATTTATTTAAAAACTTGCTGATTTTAATAACCATTTTACTATAATTTACATTTACCTTAAAAAATTTTCTATTTATGTAATAGGTCGGCACACATCCTAATGAAGTGGTGGAGCTTCCCTCCCACATATTCAGGTGCAAGGATTTAAAAGAGTTATTACTAAGAATTTATCCGCAGCTAGATGTTGAGGGTGTGGTGACTCCGTCGTATCTGATTGAACGAATAATTCTTTTCGTGCGTAATGATGTTGTTAATTTAATAAACACTGTCGCTTTACAAATTTATCTTGGACAACAGATTACGTATCTAGCTGCAGACAAATTGACTGAATATGAAGAAACATATCCTACCATTATAAATTGTTATCCGCCAGAGTACATAAACTCTTTGGATCCTCATGGGTTGCCACCGGTTAAACTTGACCTTAAGGCTTGTTGACCAATTATTTTACTACGAAATTTTGCACGTAAAGATGGGCTCTGTAATGGCACACGACTGATGGTTGTTAGATGCGCATCCCATGTGATTGAAACTCAAATTTTAAATGGGGATAAAGCCAACAGGTTTGTGTTTATTCCAAAAATATCTTTTTATATGACAAAACAACAGTTTCTAGTTCGTGTAACATACGCCATGACAATTAATAAATCTCAAGTACAATCCGTAGAGTTCATTCGGGTTGACTTGCGCAACCCAGTTTTTAGCCATGTGCATCTTTATATGGCACTTTCTAGGTGCATATCTTTTGATCGTATTAATGTTCTTCTGTCGTCTGATTCAATTAATACGGTTAACATTGTTTATCCAGAAGTCTTGATATGAATCTAAATGATGACTATTATATGCAAGAAAACATCTTTTCATTTATTTTATTCATTTAGTAATTCGTTAAGGAAAAAAATCCTTTATCGTTGTTATACTTGACAACTTTCATGTAATTTGTGTATTATGTGTATAATCATCAAATTGGCTGTTTGTTGTTATACTTGATACATGCTGCATTTTAATGATTTGAATTATTTTTGATGTAAGACTACATGACGTG
This sequence comes from Scilla litardierei, assembly GCA_030789695.1. Lineage (NCBI taxonomy): Eukaryota > Viridiplantae > Streptophyta > Magnoliopsida > Asparagales > Asparagaceae > Scilla > Scilla litardierei. The sequence goes on from CM061141.1 coordinate 24,278,204, forward strand.
GACACGCATTATAATTTATGGCAATGTAGGAAAAATTTCAACTTTAGTAAATTTTTAACTAAATTTTTTACTTTAGTTTGCTAAAATATTGTTTGTATTTTTATACAGAAGGACGTTAAGAAGGATGCAAATTTGTGTAAAACTGTATGGCGCTAAACATATTTAGTAATATATTATATTTGCTCTCATTTGTAATCATTTTTATAATTATAGGTTAACTTACTTCAAAACATTAATAGATCTGTCAAGATACGTCCTTATACGAGACTTTGGGGGATCAGGTATGCATGTCATTACAGATGATATCATTTTCATATTAAGAATTTACATATTAGTAAATGATTTATTATTATTATTATTATTATTATTATTAGATAGTTGAAAAAGGATTAGTAAAAGTAAACGCGACAGGGCTCGCTCGCCATCACTGGAAGATATTCCTTGTTGAGTGATCGTCGTCTGGACGACAACGCTAATAATAATACCGCAGTGCACGGGTCGTGTGTAGCGTTTACGGGTCGAACACATGGAGGCGGTCAGTGAGTACCGGTCTATGAATTTTTGTTCGAAAGCTACGCGATCGTAACGATGGTTTGTTGGTGAAATATGAAGATGGTGAATTAAAAGATAAAGGCTCTAGGGCGTGGGGAATCCCTGCCATTGGACTAGGGTTAATGTTAGACTAGTAATCAACCAGTTGTCAGACTCATTGGGACTCGGGAGAGGTCCTGTGACCTAAGGGCATTCGCCTATCCCTCACTGTTGTGATGCATGGTAGGTTATTTCCTTATGTTGAATCCTACCCACAGCTGTTGCGACGTAATGATAATCCAACCCAACTTACACCGATGTCAACTCTCGCCGATGCATCGGTGTACATTGGACGCATTACACTCGACGAATATTCTCAATCTTCCTCCCGCCCACAGTGGTGTTCGGGAGATCAGACCTACATCGGGAGGGCTCTAATCGACGCCCGACTCTCGTCAGCCACACAGATAGTATGGATCGTCCTAGGGATCAGATCCCTAGATTGGTCCCGATTTTCGCCGACGGCCAATCCGATCGCCCCGAAGGGAGGGGGTCGAATCTACGACGATAATAATCATCCCAATGTATCCCTAATCTCAATTAGCCCAGCAAGTAAGCTAATCAAATCGTCCAACCCATAGCCCGAATCCAATGTGGTTTATCCCATTGCCCTAGATGAAAACTACTCACTATTCATGGTAATATAAGTCGTCTCTAGCAATGGGTAAGCAACAAAAGCCATGTATTCAGCTTTAGATTAGCAATGGATGATAAAACACAACATCAATAATAAAAAGAGAGAATTTCAATTAAGAAAAGCTAAGCTATTACAAAGGAAAGCAATAAGAACAACTGGAATAACAAAATACTAGAGGTAGAAATTCTTACAAAACCCTCGAAAGCCCTAGAAAATAGCTAAAAACTGATAAAAGAGAAGATCCTCTCGCAGGAGGAACAAGGGCGGCTTAAATACGCCCGTCCAAATGACCAAAAAGCTCCCAGAACGCGCCCTAGCTGCCTCAGGAAACCAATCCGACGCGACCGCATCGAAAACGACGAGGTCGCGTCGCTCTCTGGCGTATATGGGGAAGTTGGGGCTTCAACGACGCGGTCACGCCACTAAGGGCACGGCCGCGTGGAATCATGCTTCACGGCCGCGTTGACTACGATGCGGTCGCTTCGATTGGCTTTTGTCTTCAGAAAACCGCGGCCACATCGTTTTTTTGCACGGGCCGCGTTGAGTCAGATCTTCAATTTTACTCCTCAGCGACGGGTCGTGCGTATCTGTGTCACACGGCAGCGTGTATCCTATTTCCAGTACACATTGGCGCGGCCGCGTGGATAAGGATGAAGCGGCTGCGTGGGTTTCTGTTGCTCACAACTTTCTCCTCCATTGCACAAATTGATCCTCGGCTTTGCTCCTTTTGCCTCTTTGCGCTAGAATCTTGCCATATGGTCCCTAAACGGCAGATATTTCCTGCAAAGCACAAGAGGGACCATAAAAGCAAAAAAGAGAAGATAAAAACGGGAAAAACGGAGAGAAATGGAGAATAAAACGATGTAAAACGTGCACGAAAAAGAGGGAAAAACTATATATAATAAACACTCATCAAAATCCCCAAAGCTAAACTCTTCCTTGTCCTCAAGGAAGACAAGAGAGAGCGTAAGTTGGAGGAATGCAATCAAAATGCGAGTGATGCAATGAAACTTCGAGAATTTTCAAAAATTTGAGATTATATACGTGTGCGAACTGAAAATCCAAATTTGAGAAACACAAATGCTTCGAAATCTTTTCTCGACAAGAATACGTTCCTAGGATATCATCTCTACTCAAATCGCCAAGCAATACACTAGACAATGGCGATACTCACATTCTAAGACATTTTCTCTGACATGTCCTTAGATTGAAAGTGTAGGAACCTAAATTATACAACGGTCGAAGATGGGATAAGTACAGGATAATGCGATATTGGTCGATCGAGAAAGTGGCGCTCACGACACGACACGCCACCATTCCTTGATTCAAGAAATCGCCAAGTTTTATTCATGCTTATTTATACACACACATATACAATTTTTCTATATACAATTTTTTTCATATTTTTTGGGATTTGCAATTGGGTTGTGTAAGGAGTGTTGGTCGGTGACTCCCAGATCAGATGACCTTAGGGCACCGGGCCAAGAAGGACCCCTCAGACCTACCAACTCAACCCAAGTGAAATCCTTATTCATACACACTCCCCAAGCTAGACCTTTTGAGGCCTCGACGGTTACAATCGTGGGGATCCGGTTACTCGGCTTCGCTGGGGAAACAGTGCATATTAAATTTTTTCTGTTTACAAAATTTTTGTGTGTGAAAAGCATGAGGTATACTAGGCAGCTTCAATCCTCAATACTAGGTGATGTATCGTTATCCAAGTCTCGAGGGATTATAAACCATTATACACAACTATCGGCTTTACGGTCCATGCATGGGGTGGGTTCCTAGGTGTCAACGTAGGTCGGTTTCAAGTACTCTTATCTTAGTGACTGTGAGGACGGCCAAAGCTAGGGTATTACGAGGGACTTAAGCTAGGGTTATATACTATTCACATATCCAAGTCGACATCACCAAAATCAAGCATAAAAGTTCGGAAAACGAATTTCAATTCGAGATTCTACGCATATAAAAACTTATTTTCAAAGAATTCTCGAGACGAATGCAAGTATATACAAATGTATGGATGAAGATGCAAGATGCGACTGCATATATTTTTGGAGTTTTTGATTTTTTCATTTTTTGGCTTTTTGAATGCATATACGAAAAAATAAGAAAGAGAGAAAAGGGAGAAAATGGAAAAAAATAAGAAACGTGATGCAAGATGCGACTACAGATATAAACGTGATGCATATGAAAAAGAGAGAAAAGGGAAAAATAAGAAAGAAAAATGAAGATGAAAACGAAAATAACAATAAAAATAAGAAAATGAGAAAGAAAAATAGAAAGTTAGCGCAAAAGAGCTCCTCTCCCAATCTAAATTAAGCATTGTTCTCAACGCAAAGATAACACAGAAAATCGACGTGAGGACAAATAAAATGAGGGGGAAGGAGACCCATGTGCATTCCTCCAAGCTATACAAAATCGTGCCCACAAATAATGCAATTGTGTCATGCATTGGCCAAATGGTGAGGGAGTGCAAAGATGAGTGCTGCAGGCATGCTGAGCCACCGTCAGGTAGTGGGTGGAGCGGGTGGAACCGCAGGATGAGCTGAAGGCTCAGCTGTCGTGTCAACGTGTGATGTGGATGTGGTGGTGTGAATGAACTCATGCTTTATTGGTGGAGATGGAGATGGAGATGGAGATGGAGTGGTCCAGTCGTCCTCTGGGGATGATGAGAGAATGATGATGGTGTCGTCATGGGGTGGAGATGTGCGAGTAGGTGAGGGAGTATGTGTAGGGGATGGAATGTCGACGGACTCCGTGGTGGGTGGTGGAGAAGTGTGTGGAATCACGGGGTTAGTATGGGGTGATGGTGGAGGGGTATAAACGTGCATAATCTCAGGATCAGGCTGTGGGGAAGGTGGTGGTATAGTGATAATGCGGGGTGTGATGACGGTAGTGTCCTCAAGGACCAGAGATGGCTGGGGTGAAATGGAAACGTGTAGTGAGGTGGTAGAGATATTTACATGAGGGGGGGTGTGTGTAGATGTAGCAGCCGGAGTCTGAGAAGTCTGAGGTGGATGGGATGGCTGGGATGGGTGGAGTGTGATACGAACGGGTAGGAGATGCGGTGCAGCAGTATGATAGTGTCTCTGACTGTGGTGGTACTGATAGACCTGATCAAACTGGGACTGGAGAGCCACGACAGCAAGAGCGAGGCCCTCAAATGAAGTCCTGAAATCAGAGAGTGTCTCTGATCTTAGTCAGGGAGGTGACGGTGGAAGATCTAAACGGCATGAACTCCTCTAAACGAGCTAACTGCTCGACATGTGTAAGTGGGGGGTGCAGTGTTGCTAGTACCCTCGACCTGGTGTCAAGATCTCCTCTGGAACTGACAAAGGGCGGGCCTGACTACGGGGCCAGCAGATGTGGAGGGAGAAGGATCAGCAGGGTCTTGGGGCCGGGGCTGGCGAGGGTCAGGAAGCTGGACTGGTGCCTGGACTCTTGAGGTTATGTCGGTGTCAGGTGAGAATAGCCACCTCAATGTGGTGCCAGGCCCAAAAATTACATGATTGGGGAGCCTAGTGTAGGGATTGAAAGATGGGCAATATAGCCAAAAATATCTCTCCCGGTCAATAGCTCGAATCATGCGCATCTTGGTGAGCACCGAGAGATCGAGAGAAGCAGGGCCATTAACTGGGGTCATTGAATTTGGGATCTTGTAGGAGACAGGAGGGAGCATGTCAATGATAGTGATAAGGCTCCCACAACAGATACTAGATCTAGGGTCGGCTAGGATATGAATGAATCTCTGCATAAGTCATGACCCGGCATTGAGGATATAGTGGAGGATAGGATTGCTACCCTCACGAAGGACACGACCATGTGTGGCATACCACAAAAAGAAGAGCTCGTCCTGAGAGAACTGACCTGTCTCATATCGACAAAATAGAGTGTTCGCAATGATGCGATGGACAATGCAGAGGCCAGGGTGAATGATGCTGGATGCATTCGCTCGAGTCTTGGGGAAGACTTGGAGCTTGGTGATGCGGAACCAAAAATAATTCCGCATTAAACTTAGGGGGGTAAGGATGGTTGTGGTGGATTGCCTCATGCTCTAGAGCTTTAGGCCACTTAAATAGCGGGTTCAAGGAGTTCTTTGATAGGCCGCACTCCTTCATGATACGGAATGAGAAACACGCAGGATAAGTCCTGAATGTGAAGAGGAACTCCAAAGTGAGCCTCTTGTAGGTCGTAGCCTCACACTCTAAGAACTCCTCCCATCCGATGTTTCGGAGGAGGGTGCTGTCTACGTCGAGGAGGCATAGTGCCGAAGAGCGGTGACGCTTGGAAATTTGGTAGGCACTATAGAACGGGAGCTAAGTGATATGAATTTTGTGCGCTCGTCCTTACTCAAGAAATTGATGCCCAGTGTATGCAACTGAGGGGCAGGAAGTGGTTCAACTCCCCTCTCATTGATGGCATGTGCTCGTGCAAGTTCGGCTTGAAAAGCCTTCGTCTTTCGACGTTTGTCCTTGCCTTGGGTAGGGCCAGTGGTGGTAACCTTCTTGCTCTCTCTGGGAGGCATCGTGTGAAGAAGTGAGCAATACAAGATGTATGAAATGATGTGTATACAGACTCACACGATTTGAGCGTTTCAACGACAATTATTTGAAAATTAACGAGTAAAGGAGCGAAATTACCTAAGAGGGAGCTTCTAGTTGAAATCGATCGCACTGATGCCAATTGTGGACTCCCTAAAGTTGCTCCAAGCTTAGCATGTGCACCCTTGCAAGCAGCATCGAGCTCGAACTGTGAGACCCTAAAAATGAGTCGCTAGGGCTTGATGCAAACGGTTGAGATGGTTGGAGTGTTGATGGATGAGGAGGATTGGTGTAGGAGAGGAGTTTGGAGAGTGATTTGGGAGGTGTTGGAGAGGGTTTGGGATGCTTTGGGGGGAGATCGAGTCGAGAGGAAGAGATGAAGTCGAACCGTTTCGCACAAAATGAGCACAGGCGGGCCGTTTAGGGCTTGGAAATGTATATATAGGCTGGGACGCGGGCCGCAGGCTGCGTGTAGCGAACGACACGGCCACGTAGCGTAGGTTTGAGAATGGGGTTGACGCGGTCGCGTCGTATGAACGACACGTCCGCAAAAACTCTGTTTCGTTTGGAGATTTTTGGCCTTGGAATACAGAGAGTTTCGCGGCCGCGTCGATTTGTCCAAAATGGAGGTCGACGCGACCACGTCGTGTAAAATAACGCGGTCGCTAAAATCTTTTGAGAAGTTGGGATTTTGGGCTCAAACTTACAGAGATATACGCGGCCCATTTGTAAATGGTTTAAATGGCCGCGTGAATCGGGTTAAAAGTAAGAGTTTTCGCGACCGTGTTTTATGAAACAACACGGTCGCGAAAAACTCTATGGAAAGTGTGTTGTGGGCTTGATCCTAAAGAAAGTTATGCGGCCGCATCGATTAAACGACGCGGCCGTGTAGAGCGGAAAGAATAGGGTTTAGGATTACCCTTGCTTGACGCGGCCGTGCGTGTTATCTTCACGGGCGCGTCGTTTTCTTCTTCTCATATTCTCCACACGACCGTGTGGATTTGCATGACGCGGCCGTATGGATGCTTCTTCTCCATGTTCTCCTTCTTCCTATATGAAAGCAAACACTTAGTTAAATTCTGGGTTTTGGGGGCTTATTCACAAAGGAAAATGGGAGCTAATCAAGGCTAAAGACAATATCAAAATCAAAATATAAAAACTAAATCAAAAATACTTGGGTTGTCTCACAAGAAGCACTCGTTTTAAGTCGTGAGCTCGACTCCCTATATCGGTGTCGTCATGGCGGTTTGAGGGTGGAGAGGTCCCGAATTTGCTCGTATCCACGGTTCTTCTCTTCGTTCAGCTCTAGGTGGTTCCCTCCTTGGTTCTTCATCTCCTCGAGGTCTAGTTGGTGTGATCGTGACGGCTTTTCCTTGAGATTTCCCTTGGAGGCTTCCTCGTACGCCTCCTCCATCATTAATTCCTTTAACTTAGCCTCTCTCCCGATGGGGGTTCCGCGTTGTCGCTCAGAAATAGCCCCTCCAAGTTTGTCTCCTTGATTGCTTCTTCAAGGAGATCCACTTGGTCTATACGGTCGATTTCAGTGAAGTTCCTTATCGACTTCTTAAGGTCGAACTCGACCTTCTCTCTTCTAACATCGAGGGAGAGTCTCCATCCTTTCACATCAATAAGGACCCCCTGCAGTGGCTAGAAAGGGTCGACCCAGGATAATTAGGATGCGTGCATCTTTCGGTATGTCCATGACGACGAAGTCGCATGGAATCAATATCTTTCCAATCTTCACTGACACATACTCGGCTACTCCAAGGGGATACTTCACCGAGCGATCCGCCAACTGGAGCGACATATTTGTGGGTTGGAGCTCTCCAAGATTCAGCTTCTCGCATATCCCAATGTGTTGAGTAGGATACTTCACCGAGCGATCCGCCAACTGGAGCGACATATTTGTGGGTTGGAGCTCTCCAAGATTCAGCTTCTCGCATATCCCAATGGGTATCAATCTGACGCTCACCCCCAAGTTGTATAATACGCTCATAATATCCAAATCTCCTATAGCGCATGGGATGAAGAAGCTCCTGGGATCCTCCAACTTTTCTACCATTTTCCTCTCAATGATGGCGATGCACTCCGCAGAAAGCACCACTTTATCCCTCTTACCGCGCTAGGTAATTATTTCCTTAAGGAATTTGGCGTAGGTGAGAATTTCAGAAATCGCGTCGAGGAAGGGGATGGAGATGTTCAGCTGCTTCAGGAGCTCGAAAAACTTCCCATACTCCTCGTCCAGCTTGACCTTCGTCAATCTCGACAGGAATGGAATCCTTGGCACACAAGTCCTGGGAGGCTTGTCAGCGGGCTTCTCTTGCTCCTCTACCTGCTTCTCCTTGTAGGGTCCAGATTGCGGAGGCTTTATCTCACGCCCAAATTCCTTATCATTCACAGAGTCAAGCTCAACGTGAGCTTCTTCTTCTATTCCAGCTTTCTTTTCTACGATGGGCATGGCGGGGCCTTTAAATTTCTTCCCGCTTCTTAGTGTGATCGCATTCACATGCCCTTGGGGGTTCTCCTCTGTTTGCCTCGGCAACTTCCCTTGTGCCTTGGAGAGCTGCGAGAGCTGCTGTGCCATCTGTGCTATCTAGTCTCCATGGACTTCTGCCCCGTCGCCAGCTGCTGCGAGGTAGACGCAAGTTGTTGCGTCGTCATCATTAACTGCTGGATCGAGTTCTGAAAGTAGTCGTTTTTTGGTCTTGAGTCCGGATGTGACTCTCGATTAGCATCTCCAGGCTTGACTTTTGAACGGGGGTGAAGGCTGAAACTCTTGTGCTTGCTGAGGGTACGGTGGGGGAGCTTGTAGACCCGGGGTCCGGTAAGAGAAATTGGGGTGATTCTTCCACCCCTTATTATAGGTGCCGGAATACGGGTTGCTCGATGGCCTCAGGTTGTTTCCATATAGGGCATTGGCTTGCTCGATAGTCATACCCGGAGGTGCCGCCATGGACGCAGGACATTCAATTTCATGGTGTCCCTGCACACCACAAGCTTCACAAATTACCGCCGTAGGCGGATTAGTGGCACCAAGCCCAATAAGAGAGAGTTGCTTGGTCAATGCATCAAATTTAGCCGAAAGCAGGGTTACCTCATCGACACCATACTTACCTCCCTTTGAGAAGGAGCCTCTCTCATCACTCCATGAGTCGTTGGCCGCCATAGCTTCCAACAGTTTCTTTACTTCAGCTTGGGTCTTGTTCATGATGGTGCCATTAGCGGCCACATCAATGGACATTCTCACGGTTGGCATTAATCTGTTGTAAAAAGCCTGGATGAGCAACCAGTCGGGTACGTCGTGGTGTGCACAAATTCGTTGGAGGTCCTTAAACCTCTCCAAGGCCTCATATAATGACTCCCGCTCCGGTTGCTTGAAATTTGTTATCTCACTTTGCATCTTCGATGTTTTTCCTGGAGGAAAATATTTTGTTAGAAATTCGAGAGATAAACTGTCTCATGTGGTGAATGTGTTGGGACTATGGCTTCTAAGCCAATCTTTAGCTTTATCCCTAAGTGAGAGGGAATAATATTAGCCTAATGGCGTCGTTGGTGACACCATTCATCTTTAGCGTATCCATTTTCTCCAGAAAATTATTGAGATGGTTGTTTGGGTTCTCCGAGGGGGCCTTGAGAATTGGTCCCTTTGAATGAAGTCCACCAAGGATGACTTGAGCTCAAAGTTGTCCAGCTCCATCGCCGACCTACGGATGCTAGATGTTGACCCATTAAAATGCACGGAGTAGTCCAGGAGCGATCTATGAGGCGGTGGTTCGGGACCATTCTCGGGATTCTCTATCTCCTCCATCGTTTCGAGGGCTTGTCTCCTTTCGGCGTTGAGTCTTCTTGCGTTAGCTTCAATCTCCGGGTCCAGCAGACGCAAATCCGCAATGCCGTGAGATCTCCTGTGCATGCAAAGAGTCCACCAAAGAGAAACGTCAAAAGCACCAAGAATCAATGATGAAAAGAGAGATATGAGCAAAAATAAACAAAACAAAAAAATACGTAGTCTCTCGACAAAGACTAAAACCAATATCAAATCGTACCTCCTCGGCAACGGCGCCAAAAAGCTGATCGTCGTCTCGACGATGATGCTAATAATAATACCGCAGCGCACGGGTCGTGTGTAGCATTGACAGGTCGAACACATGGAGGCGGTCAGTGAGTACATGTCTATGAATCTTCGTTCGAAAGCTACGCGATCGTAATGATGGTTGGTTGGTGAAATAGGAAGATGGTGAATCAAAAGATAACGGCTCCAGGGCGTGGGGAATCCCCGCCATTGGACTAGGGTTAAAGTTAGACTAGTAATCAACCGGTTGTCGGACTCATTGGGACTCGGAAGAGGTCGTGTGACCTAAGGACATTCGCCTATCCCCCACTGTTATGATGCATGATAGGTTATTCACTTATGTCAAATCCTACCCTCAGCTATTGCGATGTAATGATAAGCCAACCCAACCTACACCGATGTCAACTCTCGTCGATGCATCGGTGTACGTTGGGCGCATTACGCTCGACGGATATCCCCAATCTTCCTCCTGTCCACAGTGGCGTTCGGGGATCAGACCTACATCGGGAGGGCTCTAATCGGTGCCCGACTCTTGTCAGCCACACCGATAGTATGGATCGTCCTAGGGATCGGATCCTTGGATGGTCCCGATTTTCGCCGGCGGCCAATCCGATCGCCCCAAAGGGAGGGGGTCGAATCTACGACGATAATAATCATCCCAATGTATCCCTAATCTCAATTAGCCCAGCAACTAAGCTAATTAAATCGTCCAACCCATAGCCCTAATCCAATGTGGTTCATCCTATTGCCCTAGATGAAAACTACTCACTATTCACGGTAGTATAAGTTGTCTCTAGCAATGGGTAAGCAATAAAAGCCATGGATTCAGCTTAGATTAGCAATGGATGATAAAAAACATCAACAATAATAAAAAAGAGAATTTCAATTAAGAAAAGCTAAGCTATTACAAAGGAAAGCAATAAGAACATCTGCAATAACAAAATACTAGAGGTAGAAACTCTTACAAAACCCTCGAAAGCACTAGAAAATAGCTAAAAACTGATAAAAGAGAAGATCCTCTCGCAGGAGGAAGAATGGCTGCTTTAATACGCGCGCCTAAATAACCAAAAAGCCCCCCAGAACGCGCCTTAGCTGCCTCAAGAAACCAATCCGATGCGACCGCATCGAAAACGACGAGATTACGTCGCTCTCTGGCGTATTGTGGAAGTTGGGGCTTCAGCGACGCGGTCGCGTCACTAAGGGCGCGGCCACGTGAAATCAGGCTTCGCGGCCGCGTTGATTACGAAGCGGCCCCTTCGATTGGCTTTACTCTTCAGAAAAGCGCGACCATGTCGTCTTCTTTTGCACGCGCCGCGTCGACTTCAGATCTTCAATTTTACTCCTTAGCGACGCGGCCGTGCGTATCTGTGTCACGCGGCCGCATGGGTCTCTGTTGCTCACAACTTTCTCCTCCCTTGCACAATTTGATTCTCCGGCTTCGCTCCTTTTGCCTCTTTGCACTAGAATCTTACCATATGGTTCCTAAATGGCGCATATTTTCTGCAAAGCACAAGAGAGACCATAAAAGCAAATGAGAAGATAAAAACGGGAAAAACGGGGAGGAATGGAGAATACAACGATGTAAAACATGCATGAAAAAGAGGGAAAAACTATATATAATAAACACTCATCACTGAGCGTGATTGGGTACTCAAAGCGCGATAGTCGCCGCTCCCGCTTAGTAAGGTAAAAGACTTTTTTAACTTTACATTTTTAATATTAGCAAATAATTTATCGCTAACAAGTTTATGTTTTTAATTACCCAGGTTATTGCTCATCCAAATGGCACTTCCTTATATATTCCAATTGACACTTGCTCTGTTTATTATGTGATGAATAATATGTTCTTTGCTGAAACATGAGGTATGTCAAAATAATGAGTTGTATAAACCATCGTAACTTTACTTTATGTTTCAACATAAAATCATTAATTTGTTTATCTACTAAAAAGGTGTGAATTTATGTTCTGTGTCAATTTAGGAAAATTGGACCTGGAAAAGAGGATTGCAATTTTGGATGCAGATGGGGAGATGAGGATGCAGATGGGGAAAATTGGGCTTGAAAAAGAGGATTGTCACTTTTTTCCAATTATCTGAATATGAAGATTTTCAAGAATTTTTTGTCAGAAATTTCTCATGGTACCTTTCTTTGGGTTTTTTTTGTTGGAATGATCACACCGGTGTTTCTCCAAAACATATTCTTTAATTCTATGAAGATCTTCTTTGGTTTTTTTCACTAGAAAGACAATGCATCTACATACATATGGTTGTCTGATTTTTGGAATAATTCTGGAAATTTTGAACCGCCTAGTGGTCCAAATGGTCCTCGACATGAACTATAAATTTAATGAGATGGTTGGTTTAATTGTTCTTTGATTATTTCACTAAGCCTATACAAGCTATTAATTGCACTTAAAACTCTGAACTTCTGTTTACTTTTGGTTGAGTATATAAAAAATTAGCAAATTAGTATGTTGGTTGAGTATAACTCATATGATGCATACACTTGGAGAATATGTTTTGGGATGATGAAGTGGCAGGGAAGCTCATATCATATGATACATGCAATGAGAGGGATGATGAAGTGGTAGATTTTGAAATTCAGAAAGACAGGGGATATCAAGTCCAGATTTGGCCAAGACTTTATGGCCATGGAAGTTTAGATTGGGTATTATTTTTAGCGCCCGTGTCGAAGGCGCTCGTTAAATTTTTTTACGCTAATTTGTTGTTCCGCGCCGAAGGCGACCGCACCGAATTTGTTTTACGCCAAATTTGTTGTTCGGTGTCCGCGCCGATGGTGCTCACCAAATTTTTTTCGCTAATTTGTTGTTCGCGTCGAAGGCGACTGCGTCGAAATTGTTGTTCTACGCCGAATTTGTTGTTCTGCGCCGAAGGTGTTCACGCCGAATTTGTTGTTCTATGTCGAAGGCGCTTGCGCCGAATTTGTTGTTCCACAACGAAGATGCCCGTGCCGCTAAATATTTTTACGCTAATTTGTTGTTTTTTAAATTTTGGTTGTGAAAATAATTTTTTAGGGAACAAAGATTTCGCGATGAAAAATCTTAAATGAACCGTACCCGCGAGCACGGGTTATGACTAGTATATATCTATTATACAATTGAGGGCCTTTGTCCCAGTTGACTGGGACAAAGGATTGGCCATGTGTGTGCCATCTTATCTAGGCGGGGCTCCCAAAAGTCACCCAAAAAAATCCAAAAGTGCACATACATTAAAAAAACCCCTAATCCAAATAACTTTTACACCCGACGATACCGACACATACAATTTTCACCCCTTTTCGGTTTCGCGTGTGCACCACATACTATTCATGTGGGGTTTTTTATGTGCTGTGCACTGTGTGCATGTGTTATTTCTAGTATACATACATACATACATACACATACATACATACATTCATACATACATATATATATATACATATATGTCTATTATACATTTGAGGACCTTTTTGAATCTGCCATACGTGGCTGGATTTGCCCCAATCATATTTTGGCTTGATGAATATGACGCTGAATTATTACTATTCGGCGGGCCGACCGCACTATTATGGTTCAATTAGCGGGCGCCTTGCAAACATGTGGAAACATCATCATTTTGTCAGATGTAAATTGTTGTTCCGCGCCGAATTTTGGAGGGGTAAATAATGAATCGTTCTTAGCTACCAATGAGTATAAACTAATCTCTAAACATGCATGAAAGTGGGTTGATCTATGGATCAGCTTGCTGGATGTCTTATCTGCTTAGAACTATTACATCAGCCCTGATATTATGAGTCTACCCACGATGATATCACTATAAACACCCTACTGCCAACCATAAAAGAAGTAACCTCGAATTTTTATATCCAACATCCAACCAGTTCATCCACTAAGCTTTTTTGTTCAACCAGTATCCCATCATAGCTTGGATTATTATTACATGTTGAACTCCTAACGGATCGGCCGGGTTCGCCTATACCTCAACTGACTTTAGTATCAAAGGAGATTTGACTGGGCCATGCCCCGGTCTCCTGACAGGCTGTCACATGTGTGACAGGTCGATCTTCTCATGCCATTCGACAAATAAGTACAATCCCACGCTCATCTTCATGCTCGTGATCACCTTGGATCCAAGCTCACCCAATCGCTCCAACAGGCGTGCATCCACGCTCGAGTTGGCAGATCTTCCCTCTCTCCATCCTCAACATTTTTCACCCGAAATTTCCACGATGAGAAAACATATGAAACAATTACTACCAAAAGAAGAGCAAAACAAAGTATGCAGTTCTATTTTATTCAATAATACAGATGAAGAAATGAGGACAGTCCCAAACGGAATCAACAAAAAACATGCTTGAATTTTCCCCCAAATATACTGATAACCATAACAAACTCTAAGCATGATATATTCACAGAAGTCTAAATAAAAAGTTTTAAGAAATTTATACAATCATCAATCTATCCACTGGCTTTGAGCTCGACGGGCTTCATGGAGAGATCATCCTCATTGACCTTCTCCTTCTCCTTCCCTTGGATCATATGGGCCGCAGCCTGCGGCAATCCGACAGAAACCTCAAGTCTGTAATCGTCAGCAACCTGCTGCATCAAGCTGTTGACCTCCCCTTCAGGTGTCGATAAGCTCGTGGACCCGACCAATGAACCCTCCATGAACTCGGCCTGGACCTCCATGTTGACGAACTGCTTCTCGAATTGGTCCATGGTCTCGCTCATCTTCTGCAAATTTCCGGTGGCAAGAAAGGAATATATGGCCTTGACGATGTTGGCCATGGACTTGCCGATGGTTTGCATTTTGGCCTAAGTGTCGAGGCGAGCGACGACGACGTCAAGGCGGGAGGCGAGGCAGAGGTAGTTCTCGGAGGTAGTTGCGATTGCGGATGGCGTTCTCGGCGTAGATCTGGACGCCGTCGGTGTTCCCCTTCTCGATCGCCTTCTTGATCTTTAGCTTCTCTGATTTCTCCTCCTCGCACTTCTTGGCATGGCGCTGGAGGGACTTGGAGGTGAATTTGAGCTCTATAATCTGGTTCTTCAGCTTCTCAATGTTCCCCATGGCTGAAATTAGGGCAGGGTTATGGCTCGGAGTCGGTTTTTTCGAATTTTGGGAGAGAAGTTAAATGAAAAGGAAAGGGGAATTGATTTTCGAACCCACCGTTTTGCGCACAACGCGCTTTAATTTTTACTCCACGACATAACAATCAAATAATATTAGTTTTCAAAATTTTGAGTTTTCCAACCAAATTGATTCCCCACAAAGCTTTCTCAAAACTCTTCTCAACCTTCCATTCTTCAAGAACAAATCATAGCCGCTCTTTATCTTGTCCTAGTTAGCCCTAGAATTCAAAAACAGTTGTGTTTTAATATATAGATATCTCTTTACCTCATGTCCATTTTGGGTAGAAATTGCATCAACGTATTCTCATGCATTGTGCTCTCATTTGGTCACCAATTTGTTTGGTTGTCCGTTTTGGAATATATTTGGGTGCTAACTTCAAGATGTCGATTGCTGTTGACACATGTTATATTTTTTCTTATGTTTGGATTTATCAATTTTTACTTTTAAACCACCTTATTGTTTTGTCTGTATGTTAGGACTCATGGTTTTTATAAGAGTCGTAAAGCTACATTTGGTTACTCATTGTCTTCTCATATTCAAGTTTTATTCTCCTTTTTACTTCTGTACTCTTTTACTTCTTTTGCTCTTAAAAACATTCTTCATTTATCAAAATTACCAAAGAATACACTCATTCTGCCTTTTCCCTTATTTCATTCTCTAGGAATCTCCATCAAGAGATTGCACATATTCAGAAGATACTCTTGCCATGATCATTTGCAGACAGTGAACTTCTATTGCATATACTGTAATGATTAACTGCTGTTTGTCTCTCATGATTACTGCTGAAAATTTCAGGCTACAAGCAGAACGGAGGAGATTAGAAGAAATAGGACCACTAGCGTACTATTCAGAATGGGTCAAAGCATGGGATAGAGATACTTCACGTGAGGCTGTGCAGAAGCACTATCAAGAAACAGGTGAAGATGAGAATGCACAGCTTGTTACAATGTTCCAACATCAAACTGCTGAAGAATACCGCATCATGATGGGCACTGATGTTCGAATTCGACGGGATCCTTTAGCAATGCGTATGCGAGAGGATCAAATAAAAGAGAGTATGACCCAACTCTGATTTATGGTGATACATTATTCTAAAAGAAGTTGAAGTAATCTAAATCGATAGTAACATTAAAATTGGAAAGGGATTTCTAGTAATTAAATAACCGCCTTGCTTCGGAGCCATATATGTTAAAATTGATGATCTTGGTGTGCCCAATGGATGCCAATTAGATGCAAATTGTACATCATCCATTGAATGCCAAGTGGTGCATCTTATTGTGAGACATGCCTTGCTGGTTTTCATTTTGCTCTTATTCTTCATGGTTTTATTGGTGGCATGAACTTCAATTTCAAAAAATGTTAAATGTCTTGTTACTGCCTTGAAGTTACATATACCATTTGTTGAAAATCAAAATAGAAAAATATTATTCAGAATAGAAATGATATCTCAAACTGCTGTATTGCTGCCGTTTATGTAGAAAAAAATTCATGACATACTACTAGGATTACAATCCATATATGACTCATATTTGATTCTTTATTCTACTCTTATTCTAAAACAGGAAAATATAAATTCTATTATATTATTCCTTAACATTTTTCCTCAAGCTGGATGACATACCCAGTTTGTCCTAGATACATGGAACTCCATCTCAAACTCCTCGCATCCGGTGTTAATTGTCATGTTAATTGTCATGTATATCTGAATATCTTGAAACTACTAAACCATCCATTTGAAGCTGTTGATTCGTCTGAAATTGCTTCTGAAATGTTAAAACGTTCGTTGAAAGTGGTGGAACCATTTGTTTGAAGCTTATAAAGCAACCATCTGAAATTACTTGAACATCTAATCTTTTAAATTTTCAAAAACTATTGTACTAGACCATCCATTTGAAGCTGTTGATTCGTCTGAAATTGCTTCTGAAATGTTAAAACGTTGGATATAAGTGGTGGAACCATTCGTTTGAAGCTTATAAAGCACCCATCTGAAATTATTTGTACATATAAGCTTTTACATTTTCAAAAACTGTTGTACTTCGATCCAAATCGACTAACTTCATGTCCAAAAATCTCCCTAACCATGATTACTCCATTTTCATGTTGTCCTCTGATCAAATCGTGATAATCAAACCAAATAAACTTCTAAAAATCAAAGCAAAATATATTCTCCAAGAATCAAATTCGTTCTCCAAAACCGAATACCAGATCAACTCAAATTCTGTAAAATTTGAACTCTTAAAACCAAATTAAAACCAAACTGAATGATACTGAATCCCAAAAAATTGTTAAAATAAGAGATTTTGGGAAAAGAGAGGATTAATTTTTATTGTCCACTTATATGTATGTATGTATGTATGTATGTATATGAAAAGATGCAAAACGATATGGGTCTGCAAGAACACAAATACATAAATACATAATTACTACATAAATCTTAACACTCACCCCCCAAGTTGAATCATAGATGTTAATTATGCCTAGTTTATCATTTAAAAGAAAACACATGCGGAGAAGCATCTTTGGTGAATATATTCGTTAACTGGTTTGAAGTGTGAGTAAAATGAGTACAAACTAAATTTGCATCTATATCATCACGCGTAAAATAACAATCTTTTTTATATCTTTGGTCCTCTCATTGAACATTAAATGGTTAGCTATGCAGATTGATGCTTGCTTATTACAATACATGGGCATATAATTATCATCTAAAAGCAAAGCTTCTACAGTAACGTTTTAAGCCACATCGGCTTTCAAGCCACATGATCTATGACTCATATTCTCCTTTGTCACCAGAGCAAACTGCGATATTTAGCTTCTTGATTCTTTAAGTAATAAAAATCACCTCTAACATATGTGTAACATTCAGAAGTAGATCTCATGTCTTT
Source organism: Scilla litardierei (assembly GCA_030789695.1). NCBI lineage: Eukaryota > Viridiplantae > Streptophyta > Magnoliopsida > Asparagales > Asparagaceae > Scilla > Scilla litardierei. The sequence continues at coordinate 24,296,065 of CM061141.1, forward strand.
GTTTATCTCTTACATAATTGGAGTAAGAGAGAACTTCTATCTTTAAGTGCATATTTTTCTCATACGGTAAACTCCTTTCAGTTGAACCATTTGACATACATTAAAATATATAGAGCTGTTCTCCAATGAACCACTCTATAATCATGCATGGACTGATGACTAGTCCTCAGTGTTATAAAAGGCGGTTTTATTACGCGCGCGGTCTAGGAGCGCATAGCGCATAAGCGGATTATGCGGCCGATTATGTGGTTTACGCGGTTTACGCAAAAATGAATAATTTAGTATATAAATAAGCAATAAGTTTATTTATATGTGTTTGTGTATATTAAATTAAAAAAGATAGGAACAAGAAAAAAATCATATCAAGTTTTAAAAGTATGGATTAATCAATACTAAAACATCAGCGCCATTATAACGATTAATACATAAAATAACTAACGTCTAACGCCTAAAACAATCTACACACAAAACATGACTATTTAGTTTTACGTCCAAATCAAAAGTATGTCAAACACAAGTACTTTAAAAATTAAAAACTGATATTTATGTTTAACGGGTCGTGTTTCTTAATGTGTTGGGATTTTTTAGTTGCCGATTATGCGTCCGCATAGTCGCATATGCGGTCGCATAACATTTATGCGACCGATTAGGCGGCCGACCGCATAATTCGACCGCATATCTTAATTTTCATGCGGTCAAAGGCCGCATCCTTATATGCGTCCGCATATGCGACCACATATAACTTGTTTTAGAACACTAGTAGTCCTACCGCAAAGGTAATATATTAAGATGCAAAGTGCCTGTGCACGTGCACAGGCAGAATTACCTGCGCACGCCCCCTCTGTTCGGGGTTTTAAAGATTTTTTTTGAATTTTTTTTGCAGTAGGTAGATATACTTGTTATGTAGCTTCCCACAAAATTTTAGGTCAAACAAACATCATTTGGGCATCGAAACATTCATCACAAAAACGTTGCGTAAAACTGTCCAGAATGTAAAAAAATTCCATAAAAATTCTTTAAAACCCCGAACAGAGGGGGCATGTGCAGGTTATTCTGCATGCGCACGTTCTTAGATACATTTTTAGGATATATTAATATCTAATCAGGTAATTGTGAGATAAATAAGTTTTTCAACCAGCCTACTAAATGAAGAAATATCATAACTAACTTGCTTGTAGGATCCCCTAAGTTAATATCAACACTTATAGGAGTACGAATAGGCTTACAACTAAACAATCCAATCTCATGTAGTATGTTTAAGGTATATTTCCTTAAGGATAGAACTAAACCACGCTTATTGGGAGTAATCTCAATCTTAAGTAATTATCTAAACCTCATTATATCTTTAATTACAAAATGCTCTCTGAGATATTATTGTGTCTTTTCAATTCTAACACATCCATTTTTCGCGTCTCCACATGCTTTGATATTTATAGCCGCAAGCGTACGGTGTTGTTGTAGCGCTATACGGGTCGTCCTCTGGGTGGCAGCTGTTGGTACTAGTTTCTTACTAAATTAATAACTACGTGATCGAGTATTGTGTCGAGGATTATAAAAACTAATCGGAAAAATCAATAATAAGAAGCTCTAGGGCCTGGATATCTCCACCATTAGACTAAACTAGGATTGATTAGTTTTAACCAATTGTTGAGTTCATGAGGTTCGGGAGAGGTCGTCTAATCTAAGGGTATTTTCTTACCTCCACTTTCGTGGCGCATGATAATATATCCCCTTATATTAATCATACCTCACACTTCCGTGGTACATGATAGGACTACCTAGCACGTATCGATACCGACTTCCGCCGTGCATCGATACGTGCTAGAGGCATTACGTCCGACGAATGTCCCTAATCTTCCTCCACGACACTTCCGTGGATTAGGATTAGCATCTATGTTAGGAGGGCTCTGATCGATGCCTGCCTTCCGTCAGACGCAACGATAGTATCGATTAATGCAATCAAAAACTTTAGATTAACCCCAACGTCAATCGTGAATTAATCTAATTACACACGAAGGGGGAATTCGATCAACATTGATAATTATCATCTTAACATACCTCTCATCCTCAATTGCTCAACAATTAATCAACAATTACCATTCCATAATTTCATCCAATGTGGTTCAACCCATTGGCCATTGATGAATCACTACTCACAATCCATGCAATAGAAGATAATTGATTTCATTGAAACATTCATTGCAATAGAAATGACAGAGATTCAATGGCACACCAATCCACAATCACAAGAGCAATAAATAGATGGGTTTACCATTCAAAGATTAAACTAGAAAACAAAAGAAAACAAAAGGAACAATTAAAAACTAGCATAGAATAAGAATGTTTACACTCGAAAAAACTCTGAAAAAACTCTGAAAAGTCTGCCAAAAAGCGTTCTTCTGCGCAGAGGAGGAATAAAAGTATATAGACACTCTCAAAAACTCTCAAAAGCCCAAAAATATCCCTTGACGGCGCCCACTCGGGCACAGAAACCTAAGTAGATGCGGCCGCGTCAAGAATGACGCGGCCGTGTGACCAAAACTGCGTAAAAAGGGCCTAGATTGCTATAGGCGACGCGACCGCGTGGTCAGCACAAGCGACCGCGTCGTCAGCCCACGCGACAGTATCGTCTGAGGGTTAACTGCCCAAAATTTGATAAAACAACGGCGTGGAGCTGCCATTTGGCTTCGGTTTCACCTGAGAGAACGTGGTCGCGTGGATCTCCAGTGACGCGGCCGTGTGCTTTCGGATCTCTCTTCCTTTAGCTTGTCACGACGCGGCCGTTTGGCGTGGATGACTCGATGGCATGGCTTTAGAATCAACTTTCTCTAGCTCATGGCGACACGGTCGTTTGGCTCTGATTACGCGACCGCGTGGCTTCGTATTGGGCTGATGTGATGTGTCCTGGTCGACGCGGCTGCATGGCTTAGTCCACGCGACCGCGTGTGACACTTTTGAGCTTCTTTCTCCATGTTTTGCTCCCCAATCGCTTCTCGCTTCATTTCATCCCCCTTTTCTCCCACTTTTGAGCCCAAAAATCTCTGATCTCTATTGCAACACATGAGAAATACCAAAAGCGTAAAAGAAAACAAAAATGGAAAAAAATAGCGTGAAACGGGTGATGAAATGATATGAAATACACATGAAAAGCGTGTAAAATATGTGTAAATGTGCCACACATCAGATGTTATCAATATGGACAAACATAATTATTGATCCAAATGAGCTCTGGTGAATGAAAACAAAATGATTAAAATAATACATGCGAAAGCTAAAATACATAGCAACTTTGCTAAACTTGACAGACCATGAATCACCTTAAGAATGCAAACCATATTGATGCGTTTCTGGATCTGAATATAGAAGAGTAAGACTACAAATGAAAGCTACTCGTTAATTTAACGACTAGGAAAGAAAGAGACAATTAACTAAACCTTAATCTAAAGAAATAGGAAATCCTAATACAAGAGATCTAAGGAATAATAAGAAATATAACTTTTCTTCAACAATTTTCGCATCCCTAAGAATTAGGGCCGGCTGGCCTCTGATAACCATGACTGTAGTGTCCAAAGTAATTCTCTGCCAACTTGTGTGCATAGCAATTTCCCTCCAAATCTCAGCCGCATCACTACTCCGCCCCTGAAAAACCACCTTGTCCTCAAGGTGGTGCTTGAAGTCCGTGGGTCCACCATTCCGCCAGGTCGATTGCAAGCCTCCTCCCGGGTCAAACGGATGAGATTGGTCCACACCGCTTTCAACGACATCCGGAAAATTATCGTCGGGCCCACACAAATACTTTGAAGGATCGACGTCGTCGTTGTACTGTTGGAATCCTCCTTCGGGCCCCACCGGTAGCTGAAAGTATGGCGTATGAGCTGTTTGGACCATATATTGTGCCCCAGGCGGTGCTGACGAGGTCAGAGGGTGCTGTCGGGCCCCCAGGAAGTGCGACGGGCCCACCTGCAGGTCAGGCGTCCCTCGGAAGGGGACACGTTGGCTGGTCGAAGCCCCTGGAGGGGCGAGTGGCAAGTCCTGCCCCTCCTGGGGGTTCATCGGTCCCCTAAAAAGATGCCGAAGGGGTGGCCACCCCCCTCCGGTGGCCGGCGCACCTCCTCGTGGCGAGGAGGTCGCCGACAATGCTCCCCAATCGGCTGAACCCGTGACGATTCGTTGTTCGGGGTGTTGGCCTTCGTCTTCGACATCTTTCGGAACCTCTTCGTTAAAAATCACATCTTCCGGAACCACTTCGTTAAATTCCAGATCTGGATCTGAAGATTCCAGATTTGGATCTGATGATTTCAGATCTGGATCTGATAATTTCAGATCTGCATCGTCGACAGCCGCCGCCTTCAGATCTGGATCTGAAAATTCCAGATCTGGATCTGAAAATTCCAGATCTGGATCTGATAATTTCAGATCTGCATAGCCGACAACCGTCGCCTTCAGATTTGAATCTGAAGATTCCAGATATGGATCTGAAAATTCCAGATCTGTATTTGAAGATAGCCGCCGCCTTCAGATTTGAATCTGAAAATTCCAGATCTGGATCTGAAAATTCCAGATCTGGGTCACCAATAACCGCAGGTTTCAGATCTGTCTTTGTCTTCGCAGCGACAGGGTAGCGACGAGCGTTCTCCGTCAAATCCTCCTGATAGCGACGATCGATCTTCGTCAAATCCTCCGCTAACTGACGGCGCACCTCCATAATCCTTCTCCCCAACTCTTGATTCGATCTGTCGCTACATCCCTCATATTTGGACCGAATCTTTTCTTCCAACCGATCGAGCCTCTCCTCATTGCTTGTGGTCGTCATGGATCTACCGCTCTAATACCAATTGATGCGTTTCTGGATCTGAATATAGAAGATTAAGACTACAAATGAAAGCTACTCGTTAATTTAACGACTAGGAAAGAAAGAGACAATTAACTAAACCTTAATCTAAAGAAATAGGAAATCCTAATACAAGAGATCTAAGGAATAATAAGAAATATAACTTTTCTTCAACAATTTTCGCATCCCTAAGAACTAGGGCCGGCTGGCCTCTGATAACCATGACTGTAGTGTCCAAAGTAATTCTCTGCCAACTTGTGTGCATAGCAATTTCCCTCCAAATCTCAGCCGCATCACATATTCACTTAGAGCAACACACAAGATATTATTCTATATATTATTCTTCTTTAAGATCATCATGTAAGAACACATTCTTTACATCTAATTGAAACATGAACCACTGTTGATTTAACTGAGGTAAGTGATGCGGCTGATAATTGGAGGGGAATTGCTATGCACACAACAAGCTTCAGGAGAATTTCTATGCACACTACAGTCGCGTTTATAAGAGGCCAGCCGGCCCTAGTGTTTGGGATGCGAAAATTGTGAGAGTTATTTTATTTATTCCCTTAGATTAATTGTATTAGGGTTTTGGCTTTTCCCCTAGGTTAAGAATTATTTCCTAGTCTTAGTTAGCGAGTGGTTGAATTGTATTAGGGTTTCTTTTTAATTGGAGGGGAATTGCTATGCACACAACAAGCTTCAGGAGAATTTCTATGCACACTACAGTCGCGGTTATAAGAGGACAGCCGGCCCTAGTGGTTGGGATGCGAAAATTGTGAGAGTTATTTTATTTATTCCCTTAGATTAATTGTATTAGGGTTTTGGCTTTTCCCCCTAGGTTAAGAATTATTTCCTAGTCTTAGTTAGCGAGTAATTGAATTGTATTAGGGTTTCTTTTTAATTCTAGATCTGAAATTCCAATAAAAATCCCCTTTCTATCATCAAATCCCTAGCGAAACGCATCAATTGGTATCAGAGCGATTGATCCATGGCGAGCACACGATTTATGGAACGGATCAGAGAGGAAATAAAGGAGAATCAAGTGAAAACTGAAACAAATTTGGCGGCGATATCAGAGGTAATAGCGGCGTTGTCCTTGAGTATGGGGATCAAAGATGGATCAAAGCAAAAAGGAGCCACCTTTGTCGACGAGGAAAGATCTTCAAGTTGCAGACCAGATCTGAAATTTTCCGATCCAGATCTGGAATTTTCACTACCAGATCCGAAGCTTTCAAGGCCAGATCTATCAGATCCAGATCTGAAATTATCAGATCCATATCTGAAATTTTCTTCAGACCCAGTCTGAAATTTTCAGATCTAGATCTGAAATTTCCAAATCTGAAATTTTCAGATCCAGATCCGAAATCTCCAGATCCGAAATCTCCCGTTCCAGATCCGAAATCTCCAGATCCAGATCCGAAATTTACAGATCCAGATCCGAAATCTCCAGATTCAAATCTGAAGGCGACGGCTGTCGGCGATGCAGATCTGAAATTATCAGATCCAGATCTGGAATCTTCAGATCTAGATCTGGAATTTAACGAAGAGGCTCCGAAAGATCTGGAATTTAACAAAGAGGTCCCAGAGCTTCAGGAGGGGACGTCGAGCGTATGTGGGGGCCGACAGCCCCCGCCGAACACTTCGGGCCCCCATTGGGCCCAGCACGGGTCCGGATTTGTGCCGTTTTCAGGATTTCAGCCATCTATGGGGCCCGGTGAAGGATTCCAGCAGTGCAACGATGATGACGACCCTCCAGAGTATTTGTGGGGACCCGCCGATGCCTTCTGGATCCCGCCTTGGCCCGACGATAGTTTTCCGGATGTCGTTGAAAGCGGAGGGGACCAATCCCATCTGTTTGACCCGGGAGGAGGCTTGCAATCGACCGCGCGGAATGGATGGCCCACGGACTTCAAGTACCACCTTGAGAACAAGGTGATTTTTCAGGGGCGGAGTAGTGATGCGGCTGATAATTGGAGGGGAATTGCCATGCACACAACAAGCTTCAGGAGAATTGCTATGCACACTACATTCGCGGTTATAAGAGGACAGCCGGCCCTAGTGTTTGGGATGCGAAAATTGTGAGAGTTATTTTATTTATTCCCTTAGATTAATTGTATTAGGGTTTTGGCTTTTCCCCCTAGGTTAAGAATTATTTCCTAGTCTTAGTTAGCGAGTAGTTGAATTGTATTAGGGTTTCTTTTTAATTCTAGATCTGAAATTCCAATAAAAATCCCCTTTCTATCATCAAATCCCTAGCGAAACGCATCAGTAAGATGATCGGAATAGAAGTGAGTCAAGCAATTGGAAAGAAAGTTTCCACACTGTCTACTTCGTATATATGTGCGAACCATTTTGCAACCAAACGTGTTTTATATTTGTTAATAGTGCTATTCTGTCTGTCTGTACGTCATAGTAAATATCCAATGATAGCCAACAATGTGTTTGGAAGAAGATAAAACTAACTTTTATGTTTCTTTAAACACAAGTACATCCCATTACTCATCTAAATTTTCAAAACTTTCTGATAATTTTTGGGTGTATATACAGAAGATAATGATAAAGTAAAATGCAGAAATGAAAGGTTTAGACGATCATGGGAGATAAAATAAGATATAAGATGTAAAGTGATCGATGTTTTACCATTACAAAGAGTAATGACAAGATCTAAATTTGATGGAATATATGCATATGGAGCAATTGACTCATCAAGTTGCTATAGATGGACGATCAACATGGAAAATAGTGGTAATGGGATCTCTGGGACATTAGTATGCGCCTGCAAACGTTTTAATGTAGGAGACGTTTCTGTAACTCCAGTATTAAGCACTATTTGTGAAACAAACAAAGGAAGACGATGTCCTTAAATTATTTGAAAAATATGGTATATATTTAAAGAAAGTGGCATCATCAGACATATGATACCTATGACGTAAATGATCATAACAGTGATAATCTTTTTTATCCTAAGTATCCAATAAAAACACATTTGTTAGACATAGGAGATAACTTGCCAAGTCCATGTCGACGATTCTGCATAAAACAAGTGCATGCAAAACATGAGAAGATAGATTGAAAACAGGTTTATCAAGAAACATGAAAAAAGAATACAACCATTGAGAATATATGATGACATTCTAAAGCATTTAGGACAGTATCGGAAAAAAACTTGGGAACATTTATTTCAATCAAAGATATCTTTCCCACATTAAGATGTTTAAGTTTCCATTCAGTTGAAGGCATATAAGGACAAAGCATCTAATGTAGAAAATCTTGAGACGTGCAAAATTTAGAAATATCATTTTGTATAAACTTAATAGCAATGTCTATACACACAATACGAATAATGGTAGCAAATTCGGTTTCATTAAATTTTTTAAACAGTATTAGATACTACAAACATGGCCTTTAACAGACAAACTCAAGTCATACTAAAAAATCAACAATAACTAAAAAATACGTATGACCTGGAGAAGAAACATGAATTAGCCCCTAAATATCAAAATATACCAACTTAAAAGAAAAATGAATATTAGTGACATGACTAGGATAGATAGCATAATTAGATTTTCCTAACTCACAAGATTCACTGTAACAAAAAAAACAGAAGGCTTTAGTTCATGTAGTTTCTGAAGAGACAAGTGGTTTAACTAATGATCGACTGTAACATAGTATCAAAAGAGGACAATACAGTCAAACCAGTGGGTGAATACCTATCATCATGGTAGTGGACTTCTCTACTCTTATGATCAGAACCAATTTTCATCACGGTATGCATATCCTAAAAGATAATATAAAGGAAAAATGTTACTAAACAATTTTTGTATTTTGTAAGTTGACTAATTGATACACGGTTAGCATGAAATTTAGGAACATATAAGACATTAGATAATGATAACGAAAGAGTAGTATGAACTGTTTGATGACTTAAAACAACAGATAATATACCATCAGTTGTACAAAGTAACAAATAAGAAGTATTGAAGTAGAAAATGACATGACATGAAATATGTTTTTTTTCTACAGATCATATGGGATGCTGCTTCAGAATCTAAAACTTAATGCTTATTAGATGAAGTAATGAAAGCACTAGTAGCTAGTAGTTGAAGCAGGAGCATATATAGTCGAATAGGATGCCTATGATTGGCATGATTGAAGCTATAAAAATCTTACGTACTCAGGCTGTGAGTTCTATACTGTTAGTGTAGAAGTGGGTATGAGCCTGAAAACCAAATTCTTTTAAAATTTCAAAAATTAAACACATGCAATCCTAACTTTCAAACCCAAATTTGCTAACAAATTTCAAACTCTTGAAGATCAACTTGATCCTACAAAAACGAAACACTCAAAGAAAGTAAACTTTAAACAGCATAAAACAAACAAGCTGTAGCGTACTAATTCTTGCAAAAGCATAGTAAACTCAACGATAAATTATAATAGTAACTTACAACCAAACTTTCAACCAACCAACAACTAATAACTTTCAACCAACGAATTAAAACCATTTAATGGCAATGATAATTTTAAACCAACCAACAACAATCAATGATAAACAGTGTTCTAAATATCGGACCGATATCCGATATATCAGCCGCAATATCGGTTTTATCACTAGGCCGATACGATATTGGCTTATATATTGCGGTTTTCGATATTTGGGGAAATATTCCCGCACTATCGGGTTGTGGCCGATATTGCGGCCGATATATCCCTTTGAAATATCGGCCGCAATTCACTGTTTTTTAAATAAAGTTAGCGGGTTGGTCCACTTAAAAGTGGATCCGAACCGAGTTTGCCGATCCAAATCATTTACTTAAAACGATGAGGCATCATGATTTTTTGAGGGATAATCGTTGCTTTGCCCTAAATCTAAGCACACCGCTCCGCTTCTCTCGATTCCGATCCTTGTGCCGATTTACTCAGCTCCGTACGACGAAAATTTTCGACGACAATCGATTGAGCTTCGTCGTCTGGCATTCAATCTTTGCAAGAGAGTGTTTTCCAATCAAGGTGATTAATTGAGCCTTTTTTCAGTTTTTCAGTTTTTTGATTTTTTTCCTTCCAGTTTTTGGTTTGTTAGACATCATTTTTAGTCTCTGATACAACACTCTGATATTTAATCAATATTCATGATATTCATGTTTAACGAGAGACGTATAACCAAAACATACTTTTATTTGAGTTAGTATAGTTTATATCTTCTTTAATACTTCTATGCTTATATATGTCATCATTTTAAGCATCCGATATGACACTCCGATATTTAGTCAATATCCCCGATATATTCCGATATCCGCAATCCGATATCAAATCTCCTAGGCCGATATGCGATAAATATCCAATATTTAGAACACTGATGATAAGTTTCAATCAACCACCACGGCACCACCAATCACTGAACAACGATAACGATAACTTTTAACTAACATCTTCACATTGACAATCAATGTTAACTTCCAACTCCTACCAACGACAAATTTTATGGTTTTACCATCCAACGATTCCAAACAAATTGTTAGCCAAGTAACGACAACTAATCAGGAACGATGATTAATGACAATCACAAACAAAGGCAATCAACAACTAATTTTAATCAATGACAACTTTCAATCAAAGACAACTAATACCACTTTCACTTTTAACAGACCATAATCTATGAAATATTGGAATTTCTTGGTCTTATTTTTCTTTTTTTTGCTTGGTGATGCAGCGATACTTACCACTACAGTGCCAATAGTGCTATAATAAATTTTATTTATAGAAAATGGACAAATCAAAAGTTAGGATTTTGAGTTCTACGAGGGTTAATCAAGGATTACTGAAGCAGATTTTTTTAATATCAAAAAGCAAATATAATTTAGAAGTAGAAAAGAGAAGGTGAAAGAAAATTAGGTTGTGGCTCCAATATCATGTTAAAACGTGAAGCAGAAATAGAAAATATTATTTAGAATAAAAGTCACACTTCAAACTGGGGTATTGGTGTCAGTTATGTAGGAATAATACAAGACGCGTAACACTAAAATTACGATACATATTTGACTCACAACTGGTTTTTTGTTTTACTCATTCTAAAATTGAAAATATTTGGAAACTAATTTCTAACTAGGAACATATTATTCCTTAACATTGTTCCATATGGAACCCATTGGTTTAGTAGCCATGTCCAACAGGCCATTAGGGAAGTTGCTAAACACATTTCTAATTGCTTCGCACATAGAACATTTATTTACAAGTTTGCAATTCAAAAATTACAAGTTTTCCATTCAAAATTTACAAGTCTGGCATTCAAAATTTTCCATCTCTTTCTCAAACTCCACACCTTAGCTCTTCATCCTCTACGCTGCCATCGTAATTGTCTCCCCTCAGCCCTATCAAGCCACCATAGCTGTCGGCATGTTCCTCCTCCCCTTCCATCTTCCTTTCTCTTCCACGCTTCTTTTCCACCTCTGCCTCTGCCAAGGCGGCAATAACGTAAGCGAAGAGTGAAGGAAGAAGGGATGTGAGGATGGAGAGTGGAAAGGAGGAGGAAGAAGAGTAGTTTGGAGGCGGTGGCTAGGAGGGCTGCGGGGGGAGATGCAGTGGTTGGCCTCGGAGGCAAGGGGAGGAAGAAGAAGAGGGGAGTGGTAATTTGGGGATATGTGTATGTATAAAGTAAAAAAAAAATCAAATGTTAATATAATATCGTCCGGGGTGTGTGTGTGTGTGTGTGTTTGTGTGGGGGGGGGGGGGTGGTGGTGGTGGTGGTTTGTGTTTAAAGCAATTAGGTCCGTGCGTATAGAATTACCCGGCCATTAGGTGTAGAGAGTGGTCATTATTTCACATTCGCAGTTGCTGATTTTGCTCTGATATATGCCTTTAATAAGTGGAGCTACTAGATTGAGATTGTTGTGGAAGTTGTATATCATTTAAATTACATTTCTCTCTTATCATTGTTTTCCACCACTCCATATTCTACTGAACAACTAGCCTTCTGTTCATGTATCTAATCTACTGTTTGTAAGCGTATTATTGTGCATCGTGCCTTTTGTATATACATGTCTGTCCTTTCTTTGCATGTCTAGTCATGCCCTCTGATGGATTGGCCTAATGTAACATGGAGTTTCTGTTTTGGAGATGCTTCTTTCCATGTAAATTCTACAGGCTCTGGTAACAGAGTCTAACCTAAAACATAGTTTTTTGTTTTTCATTTGTTACTAAGGTGAACATTTATTTCTTTTGAAAGTTAATTGCAATATCAGCACTCTTTGAAACAACATAACACCATTAATCAATCTTGGTCCAACCTTTCCCCTACTGCATCTTGATCTTCCTACATGCTTCTAAGTATACAAATTTAACTTGCTCTGGTCATATTCTCTTTTTTGGTCTTGCAGTATGGGGTGGCGATCCTGTTTATCCAACTATCAATTATATTCAGGATCCAGACGAAGTGATTGATTATAGAGGTCCAGATTTTCATGAACCTACACCTAACTTGTTAGCTTATCTTATGGAGGTAACCATCCGTTGGTTCATTCTGGTGTGCATTTTAAAATTTGTGACTAATGGTGTTTATCTTAAAATTTGTAGCAAATGCTATGAATTGGATTCTGCTTATGAGCACGCAATATCAAAGTTCGCGGTTCAGGACTTCATGCATTTATTAATTATTCGTGCTTTAAAATATTTTACAAACAGAAAGTGAAACAGTAGTTCAGCTTTGGTTCTATACTTCTATTACATAAAAGAACCAAACATGAACATATGAGCTATGAAAACATTCTTATTCCGATTATGCTTACCATATGTCATTTGCCATGATTCACCAAATTTACATGTATAATAATTGGATGTCACCGACAAAAGAATCAAATCATGAATGCATACGGTTTGTTTGGTACGGACCTACGTGAATGCATGCAAACTTATTATCCACAAAGTTACAAGAATAATCATAAGATGCCAACATAAAGAATCATTTTCTATAGAAAAGCTTGACATGCATTGAAGTTGCTACAGTGAGGTTATAGATGAATGCGCATTCGGTGCTTTCATAACATTTTCTTTTCTTTTCCCTTGTTATTGTCTGTTGAGAGAAGTTTCAACAATTTGAAAGGAAAAATTTATGGAATACTTATGGATCACCGAAGTCAGCTGCACCATACCCCAACTATTTTATTTCTTTGGTCAGCACTCTACTGATATCACTATGCTTATGGCTTGCCGAAGTGGCGATTAATGGTGGACAACTTAGCACTTTACCATTCATCACTTTCCTGATTTCTCTATGCTTTGCTATTAAGTTTCTTGGTTAGCATTTCGGAGATTTTTATTATACTACTATCTTAACTGAATTATGTTCTTTGTAGCATTCAGTAATTCAGTTGTTATCTGATCCAATTGTACAGAGCTTATAATTGACATAATTCATGGACCAATGCAAAATTTAAGTTGTTCTTAAGTTTTCTGATTGTAGTTTTAAGTTTGTAGATGCTTGTGACTCAAGTGTACTCACAGATGGTCTTTTTAATACACTAGATTTCTGTGATGTACAATATTTTAACTGTTGTGGTTCAACTGTGTTCCCCACTTTTTATCAGCAAGGTCATATCATTTCAAGGGAAGAACTTGAGAATATTTTGGCCAAGGAGAAGAAGCAAGAACTCGAGGTGAAATTTGTTTTGTTTCCCATGCATTCCCCCTTAATTTTATTCTCATTCTATTAGTTATGGGAGAATTATATTATTACATATCATAATTTTAGTCTTGCTATTCTTGGTAATTAGATATTCTTCTTTAACTATTACTGCAGATTACTGATATAGATGAAGCAATGGCAAGTGCCGTCGACATAGGAGAGAACGAAGTGAGTAAAAGTTGTTCTACTTTGTCCATTTTGTGTTTCCTTTTCCTCTAGCAAACAATTATAATATGTATATTGGCATAGTATGGTAGAGATTATGTTCCCGTTAGTGTATTTCGACTCTTTTTTTCCTTCCAAATAGGATGGAGAAGACAGTGAAGATGAAGGAGATGAAACTGAAGATGATGATGAAGAGGAGAAAATTACCCGGAATTGGAGTGTTCTGAAAAGCACACCTCAACTTCGGAAATCAAAGGTTCCTTTCGATACTATGCACTCAGAAATTCTATTATGTTGTTTCAGTGAAGAAATTTTTTTACTGTACCACTCCGCGAACTTAGTTTTTTTTAGTTCTCTATTTCAGACGGAATTATCTTTCAAATATGAAATGTATGTCGATGAGCTTATTAGTCCCTCGTGTGCTGAGTGCTGACCTAATTTATCTCGATTAAACAAAACTGCATATATTATAAGTGCCGCAGTAGTGAACCATAAGGCGTCATCTATAAGAAAAGAAACACAATATGGAGGCAATAGACTGTGTCATCAACTTGCACCCCCCCCCCCCCCCCCCCCCCCCCCCCCCGCGTGCTCTTGTTTAACGGTTTAATTCCTATCCTTGTTCGTGCACTATGCAAGAATGCTGAGTAATCCTGATTTGTGCACTATGCAAGGATGCCACGTAGTGTTTATATTTCAATTTTTGTTCATCCTATTTCAGGAAAAACCGAAGAAGGAGGGCGTGTTGACACTAGATGAGGCTATAGATGACTCAGAGAACTTGACTGATTTCCTAATGGACTTTGATGAAGAGGAGTAACACTTTATCCTATTTGAACACGCTACTTCCTATGAAACTGGTGAGTTTAAACAGTTGCATGTTTTTGCAACATTGTTACCCCAACCATGTTAAAAGATGCAACAACATGATATCCATTTTTTGTTCTTAGAAATAAAGGATATAATGTTGTTTCTAAAATATTCATGGGAAAAGGCTGATTTTAGATCGTATGGTGTGGTCATGCAATTAAGATTCGGGCTGATGACTCCAAAATTCGTTGACCTAATGCATCACTATTCTCTCCTGCATCAGGTTGTTGACTGGTTAGGATGTCTGGAACTCTCAGATACTACATGCAAGTATATGCTAAATTAAACAACACTATCAAGTACTTTGGTATTTTTCCATTAAAACATCGTAAACAATTAAAGTTAACCATCAACAATTTTTTCGCTAAGGACCCTTTTTGATAGCTTTTATGAACTTTTTAAAGTAGTGTAGTTAAGTTAAATAGTTTTAATGTTATAGTGCAGTATTAATAAAACTTTTAAAACTTTATGGTAGTTTTTTAAACGAAAAAGTTTTTGTTTTTTGATAGTTAATTTTAATTTTAATTTTCAAATGTTAGGGTATGTAGTTTTGGTAAATTTAGCCATCAAGTGTAAGGTGGATGCTTGACACCGACTTACATTGTTATAAATCTATTTGTCTTGCTTATTAAAATAGGTGTTGAAACTAGAGAGTTATGCTTTTAGAATTTGCAGATCCATTTGGCCACGTGGATCATACCTATGACTCCCGCCTTTACTGTCAGTCTTGTCATTATCTCATAAGTTGATAAATTTAGCTATGAAAGACTTACACTAAGCATGTTTGGAATCTTATTGCTCCCTATCATTCGGTCTTTCCTACATTTGGGAAAAAGCTGATTTTTGGTAAAACTCTAGACATATCTAGTATGAAAATAACTACGGTTTCTTTGTGATTGATGCGGCCATGAAACAAATTAGTCTCATATTTACTTTATCCTAGGGTATATGAATTTTGATAATGGAGCGTCTGTTCTTTTAGGAGTGGGGATAACTAGTTACTTGACCTTGGATATCGATGCAAAAATTGAGAGGAAGCTCAAAGAACAAAGCCAAACTACATTATCAAAATTGACCTTGGATATAAATGCCGGCAAATTCTTGCATTGATTAAAACAAACACGGCCAATGATATCTAATGAGAACTTCTGATCGCTGCACTGACAAAAAGATTATGCCTCAGTGGGCTGCTGTTGGGTTTTTTTTCCTTTGTTCTTTCTTATTCTTCCTTCTTCTCTGTGTATATAATGTTCAGATCTGAGCTGTGCCTATGAGTCAACTATAAATTTCTGGATCTTTCTCTGCAGAGAGGGCATGCAGAAGTGCAAGCAAGAGCACGCCGATGTATTTGAAATCCTTTAAGCCACAAGCCCGATCTCATGATGCCATCACACACCAATGTGGCCACTCTTCAGGTTTATTACTGGGTCCTTTGAGGAAACCAAGGTGGGAGGAGCTTGGTATATTACGAGGAATTTGTTAAATATGTGCATCAAACCGGAGCATGCGTCTGTTCTGTATGTTGATATGGTCATTAAGATGCTGGTGATCTTGACTGTTAACCTGTTGTTCTTGGAGTTGGTCATGTGAAATTATCTATATACAGATTACCAGAATGCCTTGTTTTATGCAGATACGCTTGGTCACACGGACTTGGACTGGTCTGCTTAACGGGTTTGGATTCGTGTTGCAGACCCGATTTATAAATGGGTCGGGTAGGGGCTTATGATAGTTTGACCTGACAGGGCGTGCATTTTCACATTTTGGATTCTTAAATTAAAGACATTTGCAGGGTACGATATATATGTTTGTTGTGAAGGGAAAAGTATGGAACTATGTGTAGGGGGTTAAGAGCACCACATACCCTCTTATTTATAGCTTTCAATGGTGGGCCGGATACCCAATGGGCCTCATGGGCCTATTCATAACACTTCCCCTTATCCAACCAACATTGAATAAGAGGTGGATTCTTCGGGATCCGAGTTAGGATAACTGCCTTGTTAAATAAAGAACAGTTAATCCATAACTTCCCCTGTTTTAGGGATGTGTCTAGGGGTGGATACTTCAGGATTCAGAGTCAACGAGGTTGCCTCGTCAAAACCTTGACTACGGAAAACCCTGTGGGAAAAAACCAGTAGCCAAGGGAAAAGAGTACAACTTTGCAGTTGACTCCCCCTCATCTGACCAAGCTTCAGGCTTGCAGATTTCCTATGAATATATACATCAGTCTCCTATGTATCTATGAGTTCATAGTCTTCTCATCTGGACCCAATTTACATTTTCTCACTCTCCTCATCCCAATCCCATATACAAGTTTCTCAAAGATACTAGTAGGCAGGGATTTGGTAAGCAAATCCGCCAAGTTATTACATGATTGGATCTTATGTACCTCAGTCTGCTTTTGCTTCTGAAGGTCGTACGTCCAGAAGAACTTGGGGGAGATATGTTTTGTCTTGTCGCCTTTGATGTAGCCGTTCTGTAGGTGGGCTATGCATGCTGTATTATCTTCATGGAGAGGAGTAGGTGCAAGTACGCCGGTCATCAGGCCGGTGAAGGCGAGAATGTGCTGGATCACAGAGCGTAGCCAGAAACTCTCCTTGCTTGCTTCATGGATCGCTAGCAGTTCTGAGTGAGTGGATGCGACGGTTGTCATGGTCTGCTTTACAGATCTCCAAGATATGGCAGTGCCGCCATATGTGAACATGTATCCGGTCTGAGACTTCTCTGAATGAGGATCTGACCTGTAATCTGCGTTAGCATAACCAACTAAACCAGTTGATGCCCCTTTCCTGTAGAATAGACCTAAGTCTATGGACCCTTGGAGGTAGCGCAGAAGATGTTTAACTCCGGCCCAGTGCCGCTGTGTAGGTGCAGCACTATATCTGGCTAGTAAGTTGACTGCAAATGCTATGTCAGGGCGAGTGCAGTTAGCCAGGTAAAGGAGTGCACCGATAGCACTTAGATATGGCACTTCAGGGCCTAGTACTTCCTCCCCCTCTTCCAGCGGCCAGAAGGGGTCTTTATGCACATCCAATAATCTGACGACCATTGGGGTGCTGAGGGGGTGGCACTTATCCATCTGAAACTTTTTCAGTAAGTTTGATGTGTAAGTTGACTGATGTAACAGGATCCCATCGTTAAGATGCTCTATTTGAAGACCTAAACAGAATTTTGACTTTCCGAGGTCTTTCATCTTGAATGTTTCTGTCAGGCTTCTAGAAATCTCGGTGATCACTTCAGGAGATCCGATGAGGTTCAAGTCGTCTACATAAACGGCTATAATGACAAATCATGTTGCCTTTGCTCTTATGAAGATGCAAGGACAGACTGGGTCATTTGTAAATCCTTGTTTCGCAAGGAAGTCGCTCAGTCTGTTATACCACATCCTTCCAGATTGTTTTAGACCATACAATGATCTTTGCAGTTTCACCGAGTAGATGTCACGTTGTCTCTCTTTTAGTGCTGCTGGCAAAGAATAACCGTCAGGCAATCTCATATAGATGTCTCGGTCTAAGTTGCCATATAGGTATGCAGTCACGACGTCCATAAGCTGCATATCTAAACCCTCTTGGGCTGTTAAGCCAATGAGGAATCGGAAGGTGATAGCGTCCATGACCGGGGAGTATGTGGCTTCAAAATCCACCACTGGACGTTGGGTAAAACCCTGCGCTACAAGCCTTGCTTTGTAGCGAACGATCTCGTTTTGTTCATTTCGTTTTCTAACAAATACTCATTTGTAACCCACAGGTTTTACACCTTTTGGTGTCTAGACTATAGGTCCGAAGACCTTGTGTTTGGTGAGTGAATCCAACTCAACTCCTATTGCCGCTTTCCACTTTGGCCAATCATCTCTGCTTTGACATTCTGTCAGAGAGCGTGGTTCAATATCATCGTCGCAGTACGCGACGTTGATGGCAATATTACACGCAAATGTGTCATCTACGGTTGTGCTCTTTCTGTCCCAATACTCCCCAGTTCATACATAGTGTATCGAAACTTCATTTTCTCCCGGGTTTTCCACTGTTTGAGAGTTTGGGAGAGATGTGGTAGCAGGGCTTACAGTAGCATCCTGTGGTGGTATTTGTTTACCATTGCCAAGGGTCCTCCTCTTTCGAGGGACTTGGTCCTTGGATCCCGGTGGTCGCCCTCTCTTTTTGAGAGGTCCAACCATTTCTGCTGCAGGCGGATTGCATCCATTTTGTGGTATGTCAATCCTAGCTGGAGTGTTAGCAGCAGGGACGTGTGATCTGACAATCTTCTGGTTGTCAGTAAATTTGTCCGGCAAGAGATGGACAGTGTTTTAGATGTGGAGAATCTTCAGGACCTCCTCCTCACACTGGCTTGTGGGTGGATCAAAGTGACATAATGTCTTTGTATCCCAAGTGATACAGTCTGAAGCTTCGGGCTTCTTTGTCTGTGAGCCTAGTCTTGGAAATGATGTTTCATCAAATTCACAGTCTTCTAGACGTGCCTTGAAAATGTCTCCCGTAAGGGGTTGTAGGAATCTAATTATGGAGGGGTGTCAAACCCAACATAAATGCATAGGCGACGTTGTGGACCCATCTTTGTCCTTTGTGGTGGTGCTATGGGGACGTATACTGCAGAACCAAATATTCTTAAGTGTGAGACAATTGGTTGGGCTCCAAGTGCTAGTTGCATTGGAGAAGATGACTGACCTCCAGAAGGTCTTAATTTTATTAAATATGCAGCATGCAAAATTGCATGACCCCATGCATTCACTGGCAGCTGGGATTGAAGTAATAATGGACGAGCAATCCATTGCAGTCTCTTAATTAGAGATTCTGCTAACCCGTTTTGGGTGTGAACATGCGTTACAGGATGTTCGACTTCAATTCCATGTGCTTGGCAATAGTCTAGAAAGACTTGTGACGTAAACTCCCCCGCATTGTCCAGACGAAGTTTCTTTATCTGGTAGTCGGGGAAGTGGGCCCGTAACCTGATTATCTAAGCTAAAAGCTTAGACAGAGCTAGGTTATGGGTGGACAGTAGATACACATGTGACTGTTGGATCTGGATCCTAGCCTAGAGGGGGGGTGAATAGGCTTTTTAAAAATAATTCGCGCAACCCACGAATAAGCACACGCAGTTATAGCAACAACAGGGTAAATAAAAAGCAGACACAGAGTACACAACAGATTTACCCTGGTTCGGTCGTCCCAACGACCTACTCCAGCCCCCAAAGCAGAACTAGTATTGAATAGCGCAATAGGTACAAAATCACAAGTTAGAGCACGCTCAGAGCACCCTCTACGTCTCTACACTCGCCAGGCTCTCAGTACCCCACACACAGTGTTTCCTCTCACTATCAATCCTAGTAATGCTTTCTACCAGCTAGTCCCAAACTAGCTGGGTCCCACTTGTCTAGTCCCAACTAGACAAGTCCCAAAATAATTCCCGAAAGATGGTAAAGTTTCACCTACGAGGATCTAACACAACAACTACACAAAATAATGATAAATAGAGTTTAGGAATCTCAGTTTGTGTAGCGGCGATGTCCTCGTCAATAAGCACGGGTCAGATCTGTATCTGACTAGATGTCGTCCTATCGTCGTAGGCACCTCAATTTGCGGCACTCCTCTCCTTGGATGATGCGGCCTTGGCACTTTCTTCTGAAGTTGCGGCAATTGATGTGAAGGAGTTGATGGCACACTACAGCAAGGACAAGCTTCGGCCTTGATATAATTTTTGCAGATTGCCTGCGGATCTTAAAAGATGATTAACACTCTGCCTCCAATACTTGCGGCTGCTTGGGGACAATTCGGCCTGTGCACAACAAAATGTGCGGCTTCAAAAATCTTGTGCACAAAAATCGTGCGTCTTCAAATTTTTGTGCGGCGCCTCTTGATAATTGTTGATGCAAAGCTTGGGGATTTTTCCAAGCACAAATTCGGCTTGCTCCTTTCACGTGGGTGCCTGTGCAAAAAAAAAATGATTTGCAAACAAAAAGGAGGGCTTTGATCTTTTAGGGAGAGAAGGTGATGTTTGGTCTTTTTGAATTGTGCATGTACACCACCACAAACGAAAGAGCATTAAACCTTTTTTTTAAAAAAATTAAAACACTTACTCTCCACTTTAAAACAAATAACCATTAAAACCAAAGATCCCTTTTGTTTGTGCGGCCATTTATTTTTTTCGACCTTTACTTTTGTTCTCCTGCAAACAACCGAGCACAAAAAGCTGAGTGATGGCTAAGGCAAAAAAAAATCAATCAAAACTGAATTAATTCGGCCCCTTGTTGTATGATGCGTAAGTTCCTCTGGATTTCTTTATTTCCTGCAAACAAAACACAAGATATGATGAAGTTTATTAAAATACTATTAGAATCACACCCCATACCTCATTGAAGCCCTCTTTAAATATTTGTGCACTAATAACTAGGTTTGCAGATTTGTGTTGCGTGAAAAAAATTTGGCCGGCCTATGAAAATATTGTTTAAGCCGCGCAACCCTTCAACCCTAGAAGATGGGTTTTTATAGGACAAGGGTAATAGGGTTGTGCCAACCACTTAGGGATTTGACCCAATCAATATGGGATTTGATTTGCAATTCAAATTGGATGAGATTGGAAAAGGAAAAGATATAGGATTTGAATAGATCTTATTTGGTATTTGAATAGGAAATGGGTAGGCACAAATCCATCTAATTGATTTGATCGAATACCAAATTGATTTGAATCAATCCAATCTCCTAAGTAAATTTGACTTGGTCCTTGAATAGGAAATGTGAATACGAATTTAGAATTTGATCTCCATGACAATTGAGATTGAAAATACAAATTGTGAACTAGGAGTTGGTATTGGCTAAGAAGTTTGTATAGCCATAGGATAAATTCCAATAACCAAATAGGATTTGGCTCCATCTCTTCATGTTGGACCAAGTCCAACTTTGATCCCTATTGGCCAAGTCAACCTTCTTTGTGCACACACACTCCCTCTCTCAAGATGCTATATGAATAGCAATTCCGCCAAATAGTGCAAATATATTGTTTCGCCAAGCCTGAAACACACTAGCACACACATTAGATATCACGACACGTTTGTCATCATCAAACAAAGAGATCCTAGATCGTTGCGTCCAACAATCTCCCCCTTTTGGTGATGACAAACCCATAAAAGATTTGAGCAATAGATGGGTGTGTGAAGTGTGTTGAAGGGTGTAATGGAATATGATGTATGGATGAGTCATTCAAGCATTACAAAGCATGCACAACAGATAGTATATATAAAAGCATGCTCCCACTTCTCTCAAGCTCCCCCTTCAACAGTATTTTCCATGCTCCCCCTTTAACAAATAATACTAACAT
Organism: Scilla litardierei; assembly: GCA_030789695.1. NCBI lineage: Eukaryota > Viridiplantae > Streptophyta > Magnoliopsida > Asparagales > Asparagaceae > Scilla > Scilla litardierei. The sequence goes on from CM061141.1 coordinate 24,317,931, forward strand.
CAAATTTGTTCATCAAATTTGTTCTTTCTTTTCTTTCTCCCCCTTTGTAATCACCAAAAGTGGATTAATGGAGTCACAAAAATATTCCATGCAAAAATAAACCATTATTAAATGTAGTGTGCAATTTGCATGAGTTTTCTACAAAATAGACAATCCAAGCTCATATGATTTCATAACAAGACTTCTCCACCTTTGTGTAAGTGTAGTGATATAGACAATAAAGTACAAGAGGAGATTCAATTTCAGAAAATCAACCAAATCATCCCACATTTTCCACTTTTCATGAAAAACACTAGGATTGATTTTTCTCACCTCATCAAAGATGAGTTCAAGTTACCGAATCCCAAAACATGGCCTAAAAGGACTTTTAAATGTGGGATGGCATTGCTTGACGAGTTATATACACCAACGCTAATGATTACTCATTTAGCACAAGTTGGATACTCGTGGGTTGTGTTTTAGCCATGAAGTGTATCCATTTTTCATACGGAGCAATTTTCATATATTTTTTCATTTGCATTTTTTTTGCTCAATTTTAATTCATGTCTAAACACTTCATATCCCTTAGAAAATTCAGAAATTAATCATTCCTACATTCACTTTCCATTATTCTTCAAAAGAATCTCCAAAAGCACTAAAAAGTCAATTATCGTGCAAGTGCAAATGTAGGTGTAGAAGTTAAATTTGAAATTTATGAGACATGTCATGGCTACTAAAAAGAGAACAACATGTTCATGTAGCTACAACAATAATGAATTAACTTCTACACTGTATAGAATTGATCATTCATGCAATACCACTTAAGAGATTCATAAGAGGATGATCAATAAGCATATTTTTTTTATTTTTGATTTTTCATTTTTTTTTTGTTTTTTTTCAGAAATAAAAACATTTTTAAAAAAAATCATGCATGCATGCACACAAAATAAAATAAAAACAAGCACACAAAAAACAATCTATGAAGGTATGCAATGAAATGCAAAGAGGGATAAAAATTATACCTTCTCGTCGCCTATTGACGAAGGAGCTATAAGAATGAGACATTGAATATATCGCTCCTCGTCAAAACTCCATCACACCTACATGAAAGGTGTTAAGTGTGACCTTGGAATCCAACAAGGTCCACTAGTGTTAGCCAATATTGTTTTAGGAACCCACACTTGTTTAAACTTGATATTAGTGTTCCTAAATTTGCAATAAAATGAAGTGTGGCATACACTATCACAAGTAAAGCACTTTGCATATTTGTTCTTTGCACTAGAGGGTACATTGTGGAATTTCTTGAATTTTTGCTTTTCAACGTTTTTCAGACCAAAACCAAGTCCTCTTCTATTATTGCCATATAATTGATTCTCTAAAATAGTGTCCAACGATTGTTTTCCTATAGAGAATTTCTTAATGGCCAATTCAAGATGAGAGACTTTGATTTTTAATTGTTTATTCTCTTCCACAAGCATCGTGCATTTACTTATAAAAATCCTCTTGTTTTCCTCTTCCTTCTTCTCGAATTCAATCATTTTTCTTTTAAAGTCATTATCTAGCATGCAAAATTTATCCATAAGCTCTCTTATTTCATATTCTTTCTCAGCTTCGAGCTTCATTAAATCTTGTTTAAGCATGCTATTTTGATTTAATAATGAGGAGCAAGAAATACAAGGAGCAATTTCATCAAAGCTAGCTTTTTCCTTCTTCATGATTTCAATAGTAGACATACATGCATTAAGTTCAATTTTAAGCTTTTCATTCTCTTTAAACACTTTATCATCTCTAACTTGCATGTCAAAGTTCTGATTTTGGAGACATTCAATAGTGAACTCATGATCTACTATTTGATTTTGCATTTCCTCACAAATTTTAAGAAGTTCAGCTTTGCTACCTGACGGTGTCTCATCTTGGATCCCCATCAAAGCCATGCAAGAATGGGCTTCATTTTCCTCATCGCTTTCAGCTTCGCTATCCATATCCCATGTTAATACCTTCGCTTTTCCTTTTCCTTTAGCGAGCTGAGCAGTTTCATTTGGGCAATCCTTCATTAGATGTCCTCTTCCCTTGCATTTAAAACATTGCATTCTATCAGTAGATTTCTGATCATTAAATTGCTTGGAAGAATTATTAAAGTTAGAACGATTAAACCTGGGTGCCATTTCGTTTCTCCCATGCTTGGTCTTGATGAACTTTCTGAAGTTTCTCACCATTAGCGCTATGTCTTCATCATCATCCTCTTCTTCGCTAGCTTGCAAAGCAAGGGGCTTTATGGCTTTCTCTTTCTCCTCAGGTTTCTCTCTTGCTTCAACACTTTGCAGTTCCAACTCATGGGACATCAAATTACCAATAAGGTCCTCCACCTTCAATTGAGACAATACCTTTGCTTCCTGGATGGCGGTGACCTTTGGTTTGAAAGAGCTTGGCAGTGCTCTTAATATCTTTCTCACCTGCTCAAGGCTAGAATATGGCTTACCGAGCGAACTAGACTTGTAGACAATGTTGGTGAACCACGCAAACATTTCAGATATGGTCTCTGACGGTAGCATGCGAAATCCCTCGTATTCCGTGCTCAGAAGTGCAAGTCTAGACTCCTTCACTTGTGACGTTCCCTCATGCGTCACCTCCAAAGTATGCCATATTTCCTGCGCAGTTAGACAATGTGAGATTCTATTATATTCAGATTTATCAAGTGCACAAATGAGAGCATTCATAGCTTTAGCATTTAAGGAATAGGATTTCCAATCATTATCATCCCATTTGTCATTTGGTTTTTCAATCTCAGCATTTTCTACTTTAATTACAGGCAGTTTATATCCATTTTCAATTATTTGCCAAGCCTTGTAATCAACAGAAATAAGGTAGATTTTCATACGATTTTTCCAATAAGCATAATCACCTCCATTAAACCTAGGGGGACGGGAAACAGACTGACCCTCAGCAAAAGCACTATCCATATGGTTATTCATGGTCAATCTAGGCTAGATCCTAAAACCTGGCTCTGATACCACTTGTTGGATCTGGATCCTAGCCTAGAGGGGGGGTGAATAGGCTTTTTAAAAATAATTCGCGCAACCCACGAATAAGCACACGCAGTTATAGCAACAACAGGGTAAATAAAAAGCAGACACAGAGTACACAACAGATTTACCCTGGTTCGGTCGTCCCAACGACCTACTCCAGCCCCCAAAGCAGAACTAGTATTGAATAGCGCAATAGGTACAAAACCACAAGTTAGAGCACGCTCAGAGCACCCTCTACGTCTCTACACTCGCCAGGCTCTCAGTACCCCACACACAGTGTTTCCTCTCACTATCAATCCTAGTAATGCTTTCTACCAGCTAGTCCCAAACTAGCTGGGTCCCACTTGTCTAGTCCCAACTAGACAAGTCCCAAAATAATTCCCGAAAGATGGTAAAGTTTCACCTACGAGGATCTAACACAACAACTACACAAAATAATGATAAATAGAGTTTAGGAATCTCAGTTTGTGTAGCGGCGATGTCCTCGTCAATAAGCACGGGTCAGATCTGTATCTGACTAGATGTCGTCCTATCGTCGTAGGCACCTCAATTTGCGGCACTCCTCTCCTTGGATGATGCGGCCTTGGCACTTTCTTCTGAAGTTGCGGCAATTGATGTGAAGGAGTTGATGGCACACTACAGCAAGGACAAGCTTCGGCCTTGATATAATTTTTGCAGATTGCCTGCGGATCTTAAAAGATGATTAACACTCTGCCTCCAATACTTGCGGCTGCTTGGGGACAATTCGGCCTGTGCACAACAAAATGTGCGGCTTCAAAAATCTTGTGCACAAAAATCGTGCGTCTTCAAATTTTTGTGCGGCGCCTCTTGATAATTGTTGATGCAAAGCTTGGGGATTTTTCCAAGCACAAATTCGGCTTGCTCCTTTCACGTGGGTGCCTGTGCAAAAAAAAAATGATTTGCAAACAAAAAGGAGGGCTTTGATCTTTTAGGGAGAGAAGGTGATGTTTGGTCTTTTTGAATTGTGCATGTACACCACCACAAACGAAAGAGCATTAAACCTTTTTTTTAAAAAAATTAAAACACTTACTCTCCACTTTAAAACAAATAACCATTAAAACCAAAGATCCCTTTTGTTTGTGCGGCCATTTATTTTTTTCGACCTTTACTTTTGTTCTCCTGCAAACAACCGAGCACAAAAAGCTGAGTGATGGCTAAGGCAAAAAAAAAATCAATCAAAACTGAATTAATTCGGCCCCTTGTTGTATGATGCGTAAGTTCCTCTGGATTTCTTTATTTCCTGCAAACAAAACACAAGATATGATGAAGTTTATTAAAATACTATTAGAATCACACCCCATACCTCATTGAAGCCCTCTTTAAATATTTGTGCACTAATAACTAGGTTTGCAGATTTGTGTTGCGTGAAAAAAATTTGGCCGGCCTATGAAAATATTGTTTAAGCCGCGCAACCCTTCAACCCTAGAAGATGGGTTTTTATAGGACAAGGGTAATAGGGTTGTGCCAACCACTTAGGGATTTGACCCCAATCAATATGGGATTTGATTTGCAATTCAAATTGGATGAGATTGGAAAAGGAAAAGATATAGGATTTGAATAGAATCTTATTTGGTATTTGAATAGGAAATGGGTAGGCACAAATCCATCTAATTGATTTGATCGAATACCAAATTGATTTGAATCAATCCAATCTCCTAAGTAAATTTGACTTGGTCCTTGAATAGGAAATGTGAATACGAATTTAGAATTTGATCTCCATGACAATTGAGATTGAAAATACAAATTGTGAACTAGGAGTTGGTATTGGCTAAGAAGTTTGTATAGCCATAGGATAAATTCCAATAACCAAATAGGATTTGGCTCCATCTCTTCATGTTGGACCAAGTCCAACTTTGATCCCTATTGGCCAAGTCAACCTTCTTTGTGCACACACACTCCCTCTCTCAAGATGCTATATGAATAGCAATTCCGCCAAATAGTGCAAATATATTGTTTCGCCAAGCCTGAAACACACTAGCACACACAATTAGATATCACGACACGTTTGTCATCATCAAACAAAGAGATCCTAGATCGTTGCGTCCAACAATCTCCCCCTTTTGGTGATGACAAACCCATAAAAGATTTGAGCAATAGATGGGTGTGTGAAGTGTGTTGAAGGGTGTAATGGAATATGATGTATGGATGAGTCATTCAAGCATTACAAAGCATGCCACAACAGATAGTATATATAAAAGCATGCTCCCACTTCTCTCAAGCTCCCCCTTCAACAGTATTTTCCATGCTCCCCCTTTAACAAATAATACTAACATCAAATTTGTTCATCAAATTTGTTCTTTCTTTTCTTTCTCCCCCTTTGTAATCACCAAAAGTGGATTAATGGAGTCACAAAAATATTCCATGCAAAAATAAACCATTATTAAATGTAGTGTGCAATTTGCATGAGTTTTCTACAAAATAGACAATCCAAGCTCATATGATTTCATAACAAGACTTCTCCACCTTTGTGTAAGTGTAGTGATATAGACAATAAAGTACAAGAGGAGATTCAATTTCAGAAAATCAACCAAATCATCCCACATTTTCCACTTTTCATGAAAAACACTAGGATTGATTTTTCTCACCTCATCAAAGATGAGTTCAAGTTACCGAATCCCAAAACATGGCCTAAAAGGACTTTTAAATGTGGGATGGCATTGCTTGACGAGTTATATACACCAACGCTAATGATTACTCATTTAGCACAAGTTGGATACTCGTGGGGTTGTGTTTTAGCCATGAAGTGTATCCATTTTTCATACGGAGCAATTTTCATATATTTTTTCATTTGCATTTTTTTTGCTCAATTTTAATTCATGTCTAAACACTTCATATCCCTTAGAAAATTCAGAAATTAATCATTCCTACATTCACTTTCCATTATTCTTCAAAAGAATCTCCAAAAGCACTAAAAAGTCAATTATCGTGCAAGTGCAAATGTAGGTGTAGAAGTTAAATTTGAAATTTATGAGACATGTCATGGCTACTAAAAAGAGAACAACATGTTCATGTAGCTACAACAATAATGAATTAACTTCTACACTGTATAGAATTGATCATTCATGCAATACCACTTAAGAGATTCATAAGAGGATGATCAATAAGCATATTTTTTTTATTTTTGATTTTTCATTTTTTTTTTGTTTTTTTTCAGAAATAAAAACATTTTTAAAAAAAAATCATGCATGCATGCACCACAAAATAAAATAAAAACAAGCACACAAAAAACAATCTATGAAGGTATGCAATGAAATGCAAAGAGGGATAAAAATTATACCTTCTCGTCGCCTATTGACGAAGGAGCTATAAGAATGAGACATTGAATATATCGCTCCTCGTCAAAACTCCATCACACCTACATGAAAGGTGTTAAGTGTGACCTTGGAATCCAACAAGGTCCACTAGTGTTAGCCAATATTGTTTTAGGAACCCACACTTGTTTAAACTTGATATTAGTGTTCCTAAATTTGCAATAAAATGAAGTGTGGCATACACTATCACAAGTAAAGCACTTTGCATATTTGTTCTTTGCACTAGAGGGTACATTGTGGAATTTCTTGAATTTTTGCTTTTCAACGTTTTTCAGACCAAAACCAAGTCCTCTTCTATTATTGCCATATAATTGATTCTCTAAAATAGTGTCCAACGATTGTTTTCCTATAGAGAATTTCTTAATGGCCAATTCAAGATGAGAGACTTTGATTTTTAATTGTTTATTCTCTTCCACAAGCATCGTGCATTTACTTATAAAAATCCTCTTGTTTTCCTCTTCCTTCTTCTCGAATTCAATCATTTTTTCTTTTAAAGTCATTATCTAGCATGCAAAATTTATCCATAAGCTCTCTTATTTCATATTCTTTCTCAGCTTCGAGCTTCATTAAATCTTGTTTAAGCATGCTATTTTGATTTAATAATGAGGAGCAAGAAATACAAGGAGCAATTTCATCAAAGCTAGCTTTTTCCTTCTTCATGATTTCAATAGTAGACATACATGCATTAAGTTCAATTTTAAGCTTTTCATTCTCTTTAAACACTTTATCATCTCTAACTTGCATGTCAAAGTTCTGATTTTGGAGACATTCAATAGTGAACTCATGATCTACTATTTGATTTTGCATTTCCTCACAAATTTTAAGAAGTTCAGCTTTGCTACCTGACGGTGTCTCATCTTGGATCCCCATCAAAGCCATGCAAGAATGGGCTTCATTTTCCTCATCGCTTTCAGCTTCGCTATCCATATCCCATGTTAATACCTTCGCTTTTCCTTTTCCTTTAGCGAGCTGAGCAGTTTCATTTGGGCAATCCTTCATTAGATGTCCTCTTCCCTTGCATTTAAAACATTGCATTCTATCAGTAGATTTCTGATCATTAAATTGCTTGAAGAATTATTAAAGTTAGAACGATTAAACCTGGGTGCCATTTCGTTTCTCCCATGCTTGGTCTTGATGAACTTTCTGAAGTTTCTCACCATTAGCGCTATGTCTTCATCATCATCCTCTTCTTCGCTAGCTTGCAAAGCAAGGGGCTTTATGGCTTTCTCTTTCTCCTCAGGTTTCTCTCTTGCTTCAACACTTTGCAGTTCCAACTCATGGGACATCAAATTACCAATAAGGTCCTCCACCTTCAATTGAGACAATACCTTTGCTTCCTGGATGGCGGTGACCTTTGGTTTGAAAGAGCTTGGCAGTGCTCTTAATATCTTTCTCACCTGCTCAAGGCTAGAATATGGCTTACCGAGCGAACTAGACTTGTAGACAATGTTGGTGAACCACGCAAACATTTCAGATATGGTCTCTGACGGTAGCATGCGAAATCCCTCGTATTCCGTGCTCAGAAGTGCAAGTCTAGACTCCTTCACTTGTGACGTTCCCTCATGCGTCACCTCCAAAGTATGCCATATTTCCTGCGCAGTTAGACAATGTGAGATTCTATTATATTCAGATTTATCAAGTGCACAAATGAGAGCATTCATAGCTTTAGCATTTAAGGAATAGGATTTCCAATCATTATCATCCCATTTGTCATTTGGTTTTTCAATCTCAGCATTTTCTACTTTAATTACAGGCAGTTTATATCCATTTTCAATTATTTGCCAAGCCTTGTAATCAACAGAAATAAGGTAGATTTTCATACGATTTTTCCAATAAGCATAATCACCTCCATTAAACCTAGGGGGAACGGGAAACAGACTGACCCTCAGCAAAAGCACTATCCATATGGTTATTCATGGTCAATCTAGGCTAGATCCTAAAACCTGGCTCTGATACCACTTGTTGGATCTGGATCCTAGCCTAGAGGGGGGGGGGGTGAATAGGCTTTTTAAAAATAATTCGCGCAACCCACGAATAAGCACACGCAGTTATAGCAACAACAGGGTAAATAAAAAGCAGACACAGAGTACACAACAGATTTACCCTGGTGTCGGTCGTCCCAACGACCTACTCCAGCCCCCAAAGCAGAACTAGTATTGAATAGCGCAATAGGTACAAAACCACAAGTTAGAGCACGCTCAGAGCACCCCTCTACGTCTCTACACTCGCCAGGCTCTCAGTACCCCACACACAGTGTTTCCTCTCACTATCAATCCTAGTAATGCTTTCTACCAGCTAGTCCCAAACTAGCTGGGTCCCACTTGTCTAGTCCCAACTAGACAAGTCCCAAAATAATTCCCGAAAGATGGTAAAGTTTCACCTACGAGGATCTAACACAACAACTACACAAAATAATGATAAATAGAGTTTAGGAATCTCAGTTTGTGTAGCGGCGATGTCCTCGTCAATAAGCACGGGTCAGATCTGTATCTGACTAGATGTCGTCCTATCGTCGTAGGGCACCTCAATTTGCGGCACTCCTCTCCTTGGATGATGCGGCCTTGGCACTTTCTTCTGAAGTTGCGGCAATTGATGTGAAGGAGTTGATGGCACACTACAGCAAGGACAAGCTTCGGCCTTGATATAATTTTTGCAGATTGCCTGCGGATCTTAAAAGATGATTAACACTCTGCCTCCAATACTTGCGGCTGCTTGGGGACAATTCGGCCTGTGCACAACAAAATGTGCGGCTTCAAAATCTTGTGCACAAAAATCGTGCGTCTTCAAATTTTTGTGCGGCGCCTCTTGATAATTGTTGATGCAAAGCTTGGGGATTTTTCCAAGCACAAATTCGGCTTGCTCCTTTCACGTGGGTGCCTGTGCAAAAAAAAAAATGATTTGCAAACAAAAAGGAGGGCTTTGATCTTTTAGGGAGAGAAGGTGATGTTTGGTCTTTTTGAATTGTGCATGTACACCACCACAAACGAAAGAGCATTAAACCTTTTTTTTAAAAAAATTAAAACACTTACTCTCCACTTTAAAACAAATAACCATTAAAACCAAAGATCCCTTTTGTTTGTGCGGCCATTTATTTTTTTCGACCTTTACTTTTGTTCTCCTGCAAACAACCGAGCACAAAAAGCTGAGTGATGGCTAAGGCAAAAAAAAATCAATCAAAACTGAATTAATTCGGCCCCTTGTTGTATGATGCGTAAGTTCCTCTGGATTTCTTTATTTCCTGCAAACAAAACACAAGATAGGATGAAGTTTATTAAAATACTATTAGAATCACAACCCATACCTCATTGAAGCCCTCTTTAAATATTTGTGCACTAATAACTAGGTTTGCAGATTTGTGTTGCGTGAAAAAAATTTGGCCGGCCTATGAAAATATTGTTTAAGCCGCGCAACCCTTCAACCCTAGAAGATGGGTTTTTATAGGACAAGGGTAATAGGGTTGTGCCAACCACTTAGGGATTTGACCCAATCAATATGGGATTTGATTTGCAATTCAAATTGGATGAGATTGGAAAAGGAAAAGATATAGGATTTGAATAGATCTTATTTGGTATTTGAATAGGAAATGGGTAGGCACAAATCCATCTAATTGATTTGATCGAATACCAAATTGATTTGAATCAATCCAATCTCCTAAGTAAATTTGACTTGGTCCTTGAATAGGAAATGTGAATACGAATTTAGAATTTGATCTCCATGACAATTGAGATTGAAAATACAAATTGTGAACTAGGAGTTGGTATTGGCTAAGAAGTTTGTATAGCCATAGGATAAATTCCAATAACCAAATAGGATTTGGCTCCATCTCTTCATGTTGGACCAAGTCCAACTTTGATCCCTATTGGCCAAGTCAACCTTCTTTGTGCACACACACTCCCTCTCTCAAGATGCTATATGAATAGCAATTCCGCCAAATAGTGCAAATATATTGTTTCGCCAAGCCTGAAACACACTAGCACACACATTAGATATCACGACACGTTTGTCATCATCAAACAAAGAGATCCTAGATCGTTGCGTCCAACAATCTCCCCCTTTTGGTGATGACAAACCCATAAAAGATTTGAGCAATAGATGGGTGTGTGAAGTGTGTTGAAGGGTGTAATGGAATATGATGTATGGATGAGTCATTCAAGCATTACAAAGCATGCACAACAGATAGTATATATATAAAAGCATGCTCCCACTTCTCTCAAGCTCCCCCTTCAACAGTATTTTCCATGCTCCCCCTTTAACAAATAATACTAACATCAAATTTGTTCATCAAATTTGTTCTTTCTTTTCTTTCTCCCCCTTTGTAATCACCAAAAGTGGATTAATGGAGTCACAAAAATATTCCATGCAAAAATAAACCATTATTAAATGTAGTGTGCAATTTGCATGAGTTTTCTACAAAATAGACAATCCAAGCTCATATGATTTCATAACAAGACTTCTCCACCTTTGTGTAAGTGTAGTGATATAGACAATAAAGTACAAGAGGAGATTCAATTTCAGAAAATCAACCAAATCATCCCACATTTTCCACTTTTCATGAAAAAACACTAGGATTGATTTTTCTCACCTCATCAAAGATGAGTTCAAGTTACCGAATCCCAAAACATGGCCTAAAAGGACTTTTAAATGTGGGATGGCATTGCTTGACGAGTTATATACACCAACGCTAATGATTACTCATTTAGCACAAGTTGGATACTCGTGGGTTGTGTTTTAGCCATGAAGTGTATCCATTTTTCATACGGAGCAATTTTCATATATTTTTTTCATTTGCATTTTTTTTGCTCAATTTTAATTCATGTCTAAACACTTCATATCCCTTAGAAAATTCAGAAATTAATCATTCCTACATTCACTTTCCATTATTCTTCAAAAGAATCTCCAAAAGCACTAAAAAGTCAATTATCGTGCAAGTGCAAATGTAGGTGTAGAAGTTAAATTTGAAATTTATGAGACATGTCATGGCTACTAAAAAGAGAACAACATGTTCATGTAGCTACAACAATAATGAATTAACTTCTACACTGTATAGAATTGATCATTCATGCAATACCACTTAAGAGATTCATAAGAGGATGATCAATAAGCATATTTTTTTTATTTTTGATTTTTCATTTTTTTTTTGTTTTTTTTCAGAAATAAAAACATTTTTAAAAAAAATCATGCATGCATGCACACAAAATAAAATAAAAACAAGCACACAAAAAACAATCTATGAAGGTATGCAATGAAATGCAAAGAGGGATAAAAATTATACCTTCTCGTCGCCTATTGACGAAGGAGCTATAAGAATGAGACATTGAATATATCGCTCCTCGTCAAAACTCCATCACACCTACATGAAAGGTGTTAAGTGTGACCTTGGAATCCAACAAGGTCCACTAGTGTTAGCCAATATTGTTTTAGGAACCCACACTTGTTTAAACTTGATATTAGTGTTCCTAAATTTGCAATAAAATGAAGTGTGGCATACACTATCACAAGTAAAGCACTTTGCATATTTGTTCTTTGCACTAGAGGGTACATTGTGGAATTTCTTGAATTTTTGCTTTTCAACGTTTTTCAGACCAAAACCAAGTCCTCTTCTATTATTGCCATATAATTGATTCTCTAAAATAGTGTCCAACGATTGTTTTCCTATAGAGAATTTCTTAATGGCCAATTCAAGATGAGAGACTTTGATTTTTAATTGTTTATTCTCTTCCACAAGCATCGTGCATTTACTTATAAAAATCCTCTTGTTTTCCTCTTCCTTCTTCTCGAATTCAATCATTTTTCTTTTAAAGTCATTATCTAGCATGCAAAATTTATCCATAAGCTCTCTTATTTCATATTCTTTCTCAGCTTCGAGCTTCATTAAATCTTGTTTAAGCATGCTATTTTGATTTAATAATGAGGAGCAAGAAATACAAGGAGCAATTTCATCAAAGCTAGCTTTTTCCTTCTTCATGATTTCAATAGTAGACATACATGCATTAAGTTCAATTTTAAGCTTTTCATTCTCTTTAAACACTTTATCATCTCTAACTTGCATGTCAAAGTTCTGATTTTGGAGACATTCAATAGTGAACTCATGATCTACTATTTGATTTTGCATTTCCTCACAAATTTTAAGAAGTTCAGCTTTGCTACCTGACGGTGTCTCATCTTGGATCCCCATCAAAGCCATGCAAGAATGGGCTTCATTTTCCTCATCGCTTTCAGCTTCGCTATCCATATCCCATGTTAATACCTTCGCTTTTCCTTTTCCTTTAGCGAGCTGAGCAGTTTCATTTGGGCAATCCTTCATTAGATGTCCTCTTCCCTTGCATTTAAAACATTGCATTCTATCAGTAGATTTCTGATCATTAAATTGCTTGGAAGAATTATTAAAGTTAGAACGATTAAACCTGGGTGCCATTTCGTTTCTCCCATGCTTGGTCTTGATGAACTTTCTGAAGTTTCTCACCATTAGCGCTATGTCTTCATCATCATCCTCTTCTTCGCTAGCTTGCAAAGCAAGGGGCTTTATGCTTTCTCTTTCTCCTCAGGTTTCTCTCTTGCTTCAACACTTTGCAGTTCCAACTCATGGGACATCAAATTACCAATAAGGTCCTCCACCTTCAATTGAGACAATACCTTTGCTTCCTGGATGGCGGTGACCTTTGGTTTGAAAGAGCTTGGCAGTGCTCTTAATATCTTTCTCACCTGCTCAAGGCTAGAATATGGCTTACCGAGCGAACTAGACTTGTAGACAATGTTGGTGAACCACGCAAACATTTCAGATATGGTCTCTGACGGTAGCATGCGAAATCCCTCGTATTCCGTGCTCAGAAGTGCAAGTCTAGACTCCTTCACTTGTGACGTTCCCTCATGCGTCACCTCCAAAGTATGCCATATTTCCTGCGCAGTTAGACAATGTGAGATTCTATTATATTCAGATTTATCAAGTGCACAAATGAGAGCATTCATAGCTTTAGCATTTAAGGAATAGGATTTCCAATCATTATCATCCCATTTGTCATTTGGTTTTTCAATCTCAGCATTTTCTACTTTAATTACAGGCAGTTTATATCCATTTTCAATTATTTGCCAAGCCTTGTAATCAACAGAAATAAGGTAGATTTTCATACGATTTTTCCAATAAGCATAATCACCTCCATTAAACCTAGGGGGGACGGGAAACAGACTGACCCTCAGCAAAAGCACTATCCATATGGTTATTCATGGTCAATCTAGGCTAGATCCTAAAACCTGGCTCTGATACCACTTGTTGGATCTGGATCCTAGCCTAGAGGGGGGGGGGGGTGAATAGGCTTTTTAAAAATAATTCGCGCAACCCACGAATAAGCACACGCAGTTATAGCAACAACAGGGTAAATAAAAAGCAGACACAGAGTACACAACAGATTTACCCTGGTTCGGTCGTCCCAACGACCTACTCCAGCCCCCAAAGCAGAACTAGTATTGAATAGCGCAATAGGTACAAAACCACAAGTTAGAGCACGCTCAGAGCACCCTCTACGTCTCTACACTCGCCAGGCTCTCAGTACCCCACACACAGTGTTTCCTCTCACTATCAATCCTAGTAATGCTTTCTACCAGCTAGTCCCAAACTAGCTGGGTCCCACTTGTCTAGTCCCAACTAGACAAGTCCCAAAATAATTCCCGAAAGATGGTAAAGTTTCACCTACGAGGATCTAACACAACAACTACACAAAATAATGATAAATAGAGTTTAGGAATCTCAGTTTGTGTAGCGGCGATGTCCTCGTCAATAAGCACGGGTCAGATCTGTATCTGACTAGATGTCGTCCTATCGTCGTAGGCACCTCAATTTGCGGCACTCCTCTCCTTGGATGATGCGGCCTTGGCACTTTCTCTGAAGTTGCGGCAATTGATGTGAAGGAGTTGATGGCACACTACAGCAAGGACAAGCTTCGGCCTTGATATAATTTTTGCAGATTGCCTGCGGATCTTAAAAGATGATTAACACTCTGCCTCCAATACTTGCGGCTGCTTGGGGACAATTCGGCCTGTGCACAACAAAATGTGCGGCTTCAAAAATCTTGTGCACAAAAATCGTGCGTCTTCAAATTTTTGTGCGGCGCCTCTTGATAATTGTTGATGCAAAGCTTTGGGGATTTTGCCAAGCACAAATTCGGCTTGCTCCTTTCACGTGGGTGCCTGTGCAAAAAAAAAATGATTTGCAAACAAAAAGGAGGGCTTTGATCTTTTAGGGAGAGAAGGTGATGTTTGGTCTTTTTGAATTGTGCATGTACACCACCACAAACGAAAGAGCATTAAACCTTTTTTTTAAAAAAATTAAAACACTTACTCTCCACTTTAAAACAAATAACCATTAAAACCAAAGATCCCTTTTGTTTGTGCGGCCATTTATTTTTTTCGACCTTTACTTTTGTTCTCCTGCAAACAACCGAGCACAAAAAGCTGAGTGATGAAAATATTGTTTAAGCCGCGCAACCCTTCAACCCTAGAAGATGGGTTTTTATAGGACAAGGGTAATAGGGTTGTGCCAACCACTTAGGGATTTGACCCAATCAATATGGGATTTGATTTGCAATTCAAATTGGATGAGATTGGAAAAGGAAAAGATATAGGATTTGAATAGATCTTATTTGGTATTTGAATAGGAAATGGGTAGGCACAAATCCATCTAATTGATTTGATCGAATACCAAATTGATTTGAATCAATCCAATCTCCTAAGTAAATTTGACTTGGTCCTTGAATAGGAAATGTGAATACGAATTTAGAATTTGATCTCCATGACAATTGAGATTGAAAATACAAATTGTGAACTAGGAGTTGGTATTGGCTAAGAAGTTTGTATAGCCATAGGATAAATTCCAATAACCAAATAGGATTTGGCTCCATCTCTTCATGTTGGACCAAGTCCAACTTTGATCCCTATTGGCCAAGTCAACCTTCTTTGTGCACACACACTCCCTCTCTCAAGATGCTATATGAATAGCAATTCCGCCAAATAGTGCAAA
The DNA here is from genome assembly GCA_030789695.1 of Scilla litardierei. NCBI lineage: Eukaryota > Viridiplantae > Streptophyta > Magnoliopsida > Asparagales > Asparagaceae > Scilla > Scilla litardierei. The sequence goes on from CM061141.1 coordinate 24,333,278, forward strand.
TATATTGTTTCGCCAAGCCTGAAACACACTAGCACACACATTAGATATCACGACAACGTTTGTCATCATCAAACAAAGAGATCCTAGATCGTTGCGTCCAACAATCTCCCCCTTTTGGTGATGACAAACCCATAAAAGATTTGAGCAATAGATGGGTGTGTGAAGTGTGTTGAAGGGGTGTAATGGAATATGATGTATGGATGAGTCATTCAAGCATTACAAAGCATGCACAACAGATAGTATATATAAAAGCATGCTCCCACTTCTCTCAAGCTCCCCCTTCAACAGTATTTTCCATGCTCCCCCTTTAACAAATAATACTAACATCAAATTTGTTCATCAAATTTTGTTCTTTCTTTTCTTTCTCCCCCTTTGTAATCACCAAAAGTGGATTAATGGAGTCACAAAAATATTCCATGCAAAAATAAACCATTATTAAATGTAGTGTGCAATTTGCATGAGTTTTCTACAAAATAGACAATCCAAGCTCATATGATTTCATAACAAGACTTCTCCACCTTTGTGTAAGTGTAGTGATATAGACAATAAAGTACAAGAGGAGATTCAATTTCAGAAAATCAACCAAATCATCCCACATTTTCCACTTTTCATGAAAAACACTAGGATTGATTTTTCTCACCTCATCAAAGATGAGTTCAAGTTACCGAATCCCAAAACATGGCCTAAAAGGACTTTTAAATGTGGGATGGCATTGCTTGACGAGTTATATACACCAACGCTAATGATTACTCATTTAGCACAAGTTGGATACCTCGTGGGTTGTGTTTTAGCCATGAAGTGTATCCATTTTTCATACGGAGCAATTTTCATATATTTTTTCATTTGCATTTTTTTTGCTCAATTTTAATTCATGTCTAAACACTTCATATCCCTTAGAAAATTCAGAAATTAATCATTCCTACATTCACTTTCCATTATTCTTCAAAAGAATCTCCAAAAGCACTAAAAAGTCAATTATCGTGCAAGTGCAAATGTAGGTGTAGAAGTTAAATTTGAAATTTATGAGACATGTCATGGCTACTAAAAAGAGAACAACATGTTCATGTAGCTACAACAATAATGAATTAACTTCTACACTGTATAGAATTGATCATTCATGCAATACCACTTAAGAGATTCATAAGAGGATGATCAATAAGCATATTTTTTTTATTTTTGATTTTTCATTTTTTTTTTGTTTTTTTTTCAGAAATAAAAACATTTTTAAAAAAAATCATGCATGCATGCACACAAAATAAAATAAAAACAAGCACACAAAAAAACAATCTATGAAGGTATGCAATGAAATGCAAAGAGGGATAAAAATTATACCTTCTCGTCGCCTATTGACGAAGGAGCTATAAGAATGAGACATTGAATATATCGCTCCTCGTCAAAACTCCATCACACCTACATGAAAGGTGTTAAGTGTGACCTTGGAATCCAACAAGGTCCACTAGTGTTAGCCAATATTGTTTTAGGAACCCACACTTGTTTAAACTTGATATTAGTGTTCCTAAATTTGCAATAAAATGAAGTGTGGCATACACTATCACAAGTAAAGCACTTTGCATATTTGTTCTTTGCACTAGAGGGTACATTGTGGAATTTCTTGAATTTTTGCTTTTCAACGTTTTTTCAGACCAAAACCAAGTCCTCTTCTATTATTGCCATATAATTGATTCTCTAAAATAGTGTCCAACGATTGTTTTCCTATAGAGAATTTCTTAATGGCCAATTCAAGATGAGAGACTTTGATTTTTAATTGTTTATTCTCTTCCACAAGCATCGTGCATTTACTTATAAAAATCCTCTTGTTTTCCTCTTCCTTCTTCTCGAATTCAATCATTTTTCTTTTAAAGTCATTATCTAGCATGCAAAATTTATCCATAAGCTCTCTTATTTCATATTCTTTCTCAGCTTCGAGCTTCATTAAATCTTGTTTAAGCATGCTATTTTGATTTAATAATGAGGAGCAAGAAATACAAGGAGCAATTTCATCAAAGCTAGCTTTTTCCTTCTTCATGATTTCAATAGTAGACATACATGCATTAAGTTCAATTTTAAGCTTTTCATTCTCTTTAAACACTTTATCATCTCTAACTTGCATGTCAAAGTTCTGATTTTGGAGACATTCAATAGTGAACTCATGATCTACTATTTGATTTTGCATTTCCTCACAAATTTTAAGAAGTTCAGCTTTGCTACCCTGACGGTGTCTCATCTTGGATCCCCATCAAAGCCATGCAAGAATGGGCTTCATTTTTCCTCATCGCTTTCAGCTTCGCTATCCATATCCCATGTTAATACCTTCGCTTTTCCTTTTCCTTTAGCGAGCTGAGCAGTTTCATTTGGGCAATCCTTCATTAGATGTCCTCTTCCCTTGCATTTAAAACATTGCATTCTATCAGTAGATTTCTGATCATTAAATTGCTTGGAAGAATTATTAAAGTTAGAACGATTAAACCTGGGTGCCATTTCGTTTCTCCCATGCTTGGTCTTGATGAACTTTCTGAAGTTTCTCACCATTAGCGCTATGTCTTCATCATCATCCTCTTCTTCGCTAGCTTGCAAAGCAAGGGGCTTTATGGCTTTCTCTTTCTCCTCAGGTTTCTCTCTTGCTTCAACACTTTGCAGTTCCAACTCATGGGACATCAAATTACCAATAAGGTCCTCCACCTTCAATTGAGACAATACCTTTGCTTCCTGGATGGCGGTGACCTTTGGTTTGAAAGAGCTTGGCAGTGCTCTTAATATCTTTCTCACCTGCTCAAGGCTAGAATATGGCTTACCGAGCGAACTAGACTTGTAGACAATGTTGGTGAACCACGCAAACATTTCAGATATGGTCTCTGACGGTAGCATGCGAAATCCCTCGTATTCCGTGCTCAGAAGTGCAAGTCTAGACTCCTTCACTTGTGACGTTCCCTCATGCGTCACCTCCAAAGTATGCCATATTTCCTGCGCAGTTAGACAATGTGAGATTCTATTATATTCAGATTTATCAAGTGCACAAATGAGAGCATTCATAGCTTTAGCATTTAAGGAATAGGATTTCCAATCATTATCATCCCATTTGTCATTTGGTTTTTCAATCTCAGCATTTTCTACTTTAATTACAGGCAGTTTATATCCATTTTCAATTATTTGCCAAGCCTTGTAATCAACAGAAATAAGGTAGATTTTCATACGATTTTTCCAATAAGCATAATCACCTCCATTAAACCTAGGGGGACGGGAAACAGACTGACCCTCAGCAAAAGCACTATCCATATGGTTATTCATGGTCAATCTAGGCTAGATCCTAAAACCTGGCTCTGATACCACTTGTTGGATCTGGATCCTAGCCTAGAGGGGGGGGGGGTGAATAGGCTTTTTAAAAATAATTCGCGCAAACCCACGAATAAGCACACGCAGTTATAGCAACAACAGGGGTAAATAAAAAGCAGACACAGAGTACACAACAGATTTACCCCTGGTTCGGTCGTCCCCAACGACCTACTCCAGCCCCCAAAGCAGAACTAGTATTGAATAGCGCAATAGGTACAAAACCACAAGTTAGAGCACGCTCAGAGCACCCTCTACGTCTCTACACTCGCCAGGCTCTCAGTACCCCACACACAGTGTTTCCTCTCACTATCAATCCTAGTAATGCTTTCTACCAGCTAGTCCCAAACTAGCTGGGTCCCACTTGTCTAGTCCCAACTAGACAAGTCCCAAAATAATTCCCGAAAGATGGTAAAGTTTCACCTACGAGGATCTAACACAACAACTACACAAAATAATGATAAATAGAGTTTAGGAATCTCAGTTTGTGTAAGCGGCGATGTCCTCGTCAATAAGCACGGGTCAGATCTGTATCTGACTAGATGTCGTCCTATCGTCGTAGGCACCTCAATTTGCGGCACTCCTCTCCTTGGATGATGCGGCCTTGGCACTTTCTTCTGAAGTTGCGGCAATTGATGTGAAGGAGTTGATGGCACACTACAGCAAGGACAAGCTTCGGCCTTGATATAATTTTTGCAGATTGCCTGCGGATCTTAAAAGATGATTAACACTCTGCCTCCAATACTTGCGGCTGCTTGGGGACAATTCGGCCTGTGCACAACAAAATGTGCGGCTTCAAAAATCTTGTGCACAAAAATCGTGCGTCTTCAAATTTTTGTGCGGCGCCCTCTTGATAATTGTTGATGCAAAGCTTGGGGATTTTTCCAAGCACAAATTCGGCTTGCTCCTTTCACGTGGGTGCCTGTGCAAAAAAAAAAATGATTTGCAAACAAAAAGGAGGGCTTTGATCTTTTAGGGAGAGAAGGTGATGTTTGGTCTTTTTGAATTGTGCATGTACACCACCACAAACGAAAGAGCATTAAACCTTTTTTTTAAAAAAAATTAAAAACACTTACTCTCCACTTTAAAACAAATAACCATTAAAACCAAAGATCCCTTTTGTTTGTGCGGCCAATTTATTTTTTTCGACCTTTACTTTTGTTCTCCTGCAAACAACCGAGCACAAAAAGCTGAGTGATGGCTAAGGCAAAAAAAAAATCAATCAAAACTGAATTAATTCGGCCCCTTGTTGTATGATGCGTAAGTTCCTCTGGATTTCTTTATTTCCTGCAAACAAAACACCAAGATATGATGAAGTTTATTAAAATACTATTAGAATCACACCCCATACCTCATTGAAGCCCTCTTTAAATATTTGTGCACTAATAACTAGGTTTGCAGATTTGTGTTGCGTGAAAAAAATTTGGCCGGCCTATGAAAATATTGTTTAAGCCGCGCAACCCTTCAACCCTAGAAGATGGGTTTTTATAGGACAAGGGTAATAGGGTTGTGCCAACCACTTAGGGATTTGACCCAATCAATATGGGATTTTGATTTGCAATTCAAATTGGATGAGATTGGAAAAGGAAAAGATATAGGATTTGAATAGATCTTATTTGGTATTTGAATAGGAAATGGGGTAGGCACAAATCCATCTAATTGATTTGATCGAATACCAAATTGATTTGAATCAATCCAATCTCCTAAGTAAATTTGACTTGGTCCTTGAATAGGAAATGTGAATACGAATTTAGAATTTGATCTCCATGACAATTGAGATTGAAAATACAAATTGTGAACTAGGAGTTGGTATTGGCTAAGAAGTTTGTATAGCCATAGGATAAATTCCAATAACCAAATAGGATTTGGCTCCATCTCTTCATGTTGGACCAAGTCCAACTTTGATCCCTATTGGCCAAGTCAACCTTCTTTGTGCACACACACTCCCTCTCTCAAGATGCTATATGAATAGCAATTCCGCCAAATAGTGCAAATATATTGTTTCGCCAAGCCTGAAACACACTAGCACACACATTAGATATCACGACACGTTTGTCATCATCAAACAAAGAGATCCTAGATCGTTGCGTCCAACAGTGACCACTTAGTAGATGCGTCAATCAGGACCATAAAGTACCTGATCGAACCACTTGATGGGTGTATAGGCCCACAAATGTCTCCGTGGATTCTTTCCAGAAAACTTGGAGATTCCAGGTCCACTTTCAGTGGAGAGGGTCTCGTAATCAGTTTACCCTTGTAACAGGGTGGACATGGGAATTTGCCTTTTTGAAGAATTTTCATGTTCTTCAAGTCTATACCCTTTAAGCTCTTTATGATGCTGTACATCATAACAGATCCGGGGTGTCCCAGTCTACTGTGCCAGAGTTGGAATTCTGGTGTTTGGGGGCACTGCCGGTGCTCCGCCATTGATGTTTCTGAAGTTTGTATACTTGTTTAGTAGAGTCCCGAGGGGAGTCCCTTGAAACGTTCCACAATGGTTTTTGAACCATTTGTAAGAGACGTTACAAGCAAGTATTCCCTTTCATTTTCCTCGACCGTCTCTAAGTGATATCTGTTTAAACGGATATCTTTAAAGCTTAGGAGGTTCGGGATGGATTTAGGGGAGTATAATGCATTCCTAAGTGTGATTTGTGTGTTACCGGGGAGCAATATGATTGCTTCCCTTGATCCTTCGATTATATTAGCTGGTCATGAGATTGTTCTCAGTGGACCAGAGTAGCTACTTATGCTCGTGAAGTAGTCTATGTTTTGAAGATCGAGTGCGTCGATGCACTGTCCACTAGGCAAATTGATTCCATATCTATATAAAGAAAGACATTTAAGCAGCAAATAATATGAAAAAGAAAAGATCTACTTTCATTTAAGATGCTCAAAAAATTGTTTGACATGGAATAAAAACTTGATACGATGCATGAAAAGAAGATACATTGCTAGTAGATAAAAATGGTCCATAACTAGAGAATGTCATCTCCCATGAAGTCTTCAGGAGTCCATGAGGTCTCTGACAACGCTGCGCTCTCAATCAGGTTTGTCTCAGCTCGAGGCTTGGGGCTTGCCTGGTAGAGGTCCTGGAAGTGTTTCTGGGTGCGGCAGATTCTGGACCAGTGGACCGTCATTCCGCATTTGGAGCACTTATCCTCCCAGTCTTTCTTGGGAGTACCACCTTTTGACGTCCACTTCTGCTTCTTATCCACGAACTTCTGGTTCTGAGGAGGAGCTTGGGGAAGTTCCTTTTTCCACTTCTTCTGTTCTTTCCATTTCTGGAATTTTGCCTTCTTGTCCATCTTCTTCTTCTGAGAAGACTGGAAGTGTGCCTCTGCAGGAGGTGGCAGTGGAGCGGAGCCAGGAGGGCGCAGGTTGTGAGTAGCAACCAACAAATCTCTGTTCTGTTCAGCCATTAGCAGGCATGAAAGCAAATCAGAATACTTCGTGAACTTCCTCTCACGGTATTGTTGCATAAGGATCATGACCTTCTCGTGGAAAGACGTGAACGTCTTTTCCAGCAACATTTTCTCTGTCACCGTTTCACCACACAACTTCAGGCGTGAGGTGATACAGAAGAGTGCTGAGTTGTACTCCGCTATGGATTTGTAATCCTGTATGCGGAGGTGAGTCTACTCATACTGCGCACGGGGGAGTATGACATCTCTCTGATGTCTGTACCTCTCCTCAAGTGCATCTCACAGCTCGTAAGGATCCTCTACAGTGAGATACTCGTCCTTCAGGGTCGAGTCTAAATGTTTCCTGATATAGATAATGGCTTTCGCCTTTAGTATATCGGAAACTTCCTCTGTATGAGGTGCTTCTTTAGAAACATCCTTGTCGGCTGGGGCAGTACTTGTTGTTGCCTTCTCAGTTGGTGTGAGACTGAACCCATGAGATCGCAGATGGAACTTCAGGTCCAACTGCCAACTCAAGTAGTTCGACCCATCGGCCTTCAGGACCGAAAAGTCGACATTCACAAGTCTGACCATTGAACAATCTAGCAATATAAAAACAGCATAGATTATTAAACTGTAAAAACAATTAGACATCCACACATGTATTTTTGTCATTTTCATAAAGAAAATTAACATTCATGCATGCTTTTTATCATTTTCATAACGTGAATAATTAAATGAGATTAACATCCACGCATGCTTTTTAACAGTTTCATAACGTGAATAATTAAAAGAGATTAACATCCACGCATGCTTTTTAACAGTTTCATTGTAACATTAACATAGCATGAAAATAGTTAACATCCACGCATTTAATGTATAAGCAATGAAAATAACTTAGGACTATGGGGATCAGCCAGCCGACACCGAAACGAAGAAGACAGTCCGAAATTACATCAAAAATTGCATGAAAGAATAAATACAACTCGGGAACTTCAGAGAGAAGCCCCTTTCTTATTTGTGCATACGCCTTCAGCTCCTTTTTGGTGTCCTCCGGTCTTCTTTTTACATATATTTCCTCACTTACAAATTTCTCGCAAAAAGAAAAAATTGCAGAAAAGAAAAGATGTCGGAAATCTGGCTGATCCCTAAAAACATAGCCTAATCGCACATCCACGCAGATAATATATTGAAAATATACAACCACGGAGATAATCATATCACAGGCATGTAAAGATTAATTAAATAATCTAAATAGTGTGTGACGTGCTAAAAATAATTTTTTGAAAAACTTTTTACCTTTGATTCATATTATTAATGTTTTGTTTTCCGCTTTAAACCTTTTTTATAAAGTTTAAGATTTCTTTAATTATTTTGGGCTTTTGGGGCCAAAAATAAAAAAGGAAAAATTATTTGTGTAAATGGGCTAATTTTCAGGCTTTTTGGGCCATGAAAACAACCTATTAGGGTTAATTGGGACTCCCCCGAAAAATAGGCCCGTTTAGGGCTAGGGTTTCCCAAAAACCCTAGGAGGGGCCCGCGGCGCGCCGCCGCGACGGCTGGCCGCGCAAGGCGCGGCCGCGGCAGCCGGCCGCCGGGGCGGCGGCAGGCCGCGGCAGCCGGCCGCAGCTGTTGGCCGCGGCCTGAGGCCGCGGCACAGGGCCGCTGGCCGCGGCGTTTTAGCCGCCGGCGGTGCTTGTGGAGCGCCGTCGTTTCGCCCTTCGGGCGTGCGGTGTATGGATCAAGGTTGGGGGATAAAAAACAGATTTTCAAGCATTTAGATCTCTAAAAAAACTGATTTTTGTTGTTTTTAGACATGCGGATCTAAATAAAAATGTGATTTTTACCGCATTTTTAAACTTTTTGATCTTAAAACATGCAGATCTACGTGAAACGCAAGTTTAGATCTAAAAAGTTTTGATATTTACCTCTAAATTCGACGAGGGAATCTAGACGTCGGTTGGTGAAGGATGCTCTTTTCTCTCCCCGTTGAGAAGATTACGATCTTCTTAGACTGAGCGGTTAATGGATCTCCTTCCTCGCGTGTCGCCGCCTTTTCCAACGAGCGTGATCGTCCTGATAACGTGTTGTGAAGGGAAAAGTAGGGAAATAGATGTAGGGGGTTAAGAGCCCCACCTACCCTCTTATTTATAGCTTTCAACGGTGGGTCGGATACCCAATGGGCCTCATGGGCCTATTCATAACAATGTTTATATTCTGTATTTCTAATATATTTATAAGGATTTTAATACTATATTTATAATATGAAAGAAACGTTATACTATATCTATTACGGTTATAATTGGTAGGTAGTGATAATAATCACATTTCACATCGTTACATAAATAAATTAAATATGCATTTAATTAAATAATAAGCTATTTTATTTTTTGGCATAATGTATAAATTTCTGTTAATGCCTGTATATCTGCTTTTTTCACTTGTCTTTTTAATCTAGTCTTCACCTAGTTAAATTCAAAAAATGTGGTGAATGTTAAAAAATTTTAACTTATTATTATATATATATAGGTTGGATTAAGGCTTGAGTTTCGGCAGTCGATTTGAAACTGGCCAAGGCTTAGAAAGCAATCTCAATAAATTATAAATTGTTTTAAATTGGGGAAACTGTTGTATAGTTTACATTTATAAAGTAAATTCAATAAATTAAATTGTTTTTTAAAAATTTTAAATTTATTTTTCTTATCATCAAGGAAAGCTCATTTGATGGGGCCCTTATAATTTTAGAAACACATGTCAGGTGTTTTGAATCTCGGCCCTTATAATTTTAGAAAGATCCTTAATAAATTACTATTCGCAAAGAGAGTCAGTCGCAAGGCATCATTTGATGGGGCTTTTGGCACTTAGCATCCATATCGACCCAAATTCTGTTCTGCTTTCAATTTTGAAGCTTATGATTATTGTAATAGTTTGATTCTGAATCAATAGTAATTCTTTTCAACAATTGTGTTCAAATTTGTTCTTTTCCAATAAAAGTCAAGAAAAATATGCTGTCAATTCTTTTGGTACTAACAGATCAAGTTGTTCCAACAATTTTCTCTAATAGAGTAATTTGAAAGCAAATCACATAATCACATAGTCACTTGGTTAAGCGAGGAAGCAAATATTGCCTTTTTTATACTTCAGAGCAGGAATCGAACCCTTGACCTTTCACTAAGCCAAATACTGCTTTAAAACAGTCAAATGTGCAGCACCCCAGTATTTCATGTAATTGCCGCTATTAATTGCATATTTTATTACAACATTTAACACACTTGCTTACTAGAGCTTAACAAACACGAAAACCAAATAGTCTAACCCAAATTACATGCAACAGGATCAGTTGCATCATGATCAGACACCGTTTATCCCTTTAAAAAAAACAACCTAAAATACAAATCCACATCAAAACAAAGAAGACATGCAATCTATGATTGTCTCATTTTCTTTTTTGCTGTTAGTAGAACAATCACATAGAAAATGGATGCCACAAATTCATATCAACCACGATGTTCCAACTCCCCAGCATATAAAATTGGCCGCTTGAATGTAAAGATGCTGGTGAACAAGGATTGCACTTTAGATCCATCAACTCCTAGCAGCAGATTTTTAAACACATTCGTTAATCCTAGTGCGTCATCGTGTTCACACCAAACCAAAGCAAGCAATAGATAACCAAACAATCAAAAGTTCCAAAAGCCAGGTGACAAAGCAGCAGCGAAGAAATAGCGTTATTCTTATCGAGCTAATCTAGTATATAGAAACTATATGAATACATTCGGCGTGTCCATGTTGTGGCCTACAAGCAAGAAAGTGCATATATGAAAAGAATGGAAGAAGGGAAGGGCCCAAAAAATGGAGATTCAGTCAAAAAATTCCCATCGCGCTGTGGCTGGAGCGTCAAATGTTTTCCACTTTGGTGTGACAACAGGTTTCGGCTTCGCATTTGAGATTTTGAGCACATCTAGAGTTTCAACGCATTTCTGCACCCTCTTAGCCTGCACGTGAAAAGCACAGATTAATATTGAGAAGACTAGTCTCGACATCTAAATCCACGATGCAGCTGTATTCAATAGGAAACTGACCTAATAATGTTGGCATGCAATTCATCTATTTATTCATTGAGAATAATGTGTTTCATACGACATATGAGAGATATTTCTCACATACGATGATCTAACATATTCTCCAACACAAAAGGCACATGGTACAAAAAATACATCCCATATAACCATTTGTACAATGTGTTGGAGAATATGTCACGTCATCGTATAGGAGACAGATATCATATATGTCATACCCATTATTACCTACATTATACATGTTCTTATGAAATGAATGTGTGTGGAAAACTCTCAAATCTCAACTTCATCCTAATAGACAAGAACATTCACATGAATTGTTACACCATGAATATCATCTGGAGAAGCAAGTACAAGATTGACCATTGATTACACAAAGAGCTTCTCTCAAATGTATGTCCTTGCATTATTAGGTCAACAATATAGAGTGGCACTAACAACCAGGATCACTAACCACTTTAGATCAGACACTTGACTTCTGCTAAATGTATTTGCCTGTGTTTTAAAAAGTGAACCTGGGTGCTTAAGCAGTCCGCATAAGCTATTTCAGGGCATTGGCTAATTCACTTAAGGTCACTTAAAACAGTTGCTTGTTCTCAGCCTTAGATTGTAAATATGTTGTACAATCACGATGTAATGGAAGTAATAATGAAATTTATTAGTATCATCTATATTACATTTTGAAAATACACTTCTTTAAAAAAAGTTGTTGCATGGACACAACACATAATGGTAGGAGTGCCCATACCCGTACAATTACAAAAGATGAATTTGGACTGCTATAATGATAAAATTTATCTTACCAATTCTTAATTGAACGGAAAAGCCATAATAATTGTTGATCATTTTTTAAATTCCTCCCTGTAATCACATAAAATTACCACAAGGGCTTCCGCCAGATTATTGCATACCGACATAATTTGTTTTGCTCTTATGAGCCTTTTGATCATCTACCTTTTTCCTTTTTCTCCTCCTCTTTTAATCTTCCTTTCTTTCTTCTCGGCATTTTTATTTTTAGGTCAGTTCCCCTTTTTCTTTGAGATTGTTTTTTCACATTCTCATTTGTTTTCAATCTTTTATCTACTTCTATTTAATTTGTTTTTATTTTCCTGTTTTCTTTATAGACAAAGAACATACTAACCTTTACTTCTGTTTTCATTAGTTATTGTTCTCTTAATCAAGTAGTCTATTTAGATTTTTTCATCTTAAAAAATTCTCGTAAGTCAATTTAAAAGTGAAAGGAATTAGATAATAAGCAATATTAAAATATTCTTTGGTTATCAATAATGACTAGAACAATCAGATAGTCATGGCAACAACTAAAAGTCTACTTAGGTCCCAATCCCTAAACGACTGCATAAGTGCTTAACAACTGATTACGTGGTCAAGTAACACAGCCGCTATGCTTTTGTTGCTTCCAAAACAATGGTGATTGCTCAATAACACGCACTAATATAGAAAAAACTTCAAGTTATATCTAACACCTAAGAATTTTATGGGAAGAGAAGTGCCAAATCTTCTCAGGGATTCTTCGGCTCACCTCCACAAGGAAAAGCATGATTTTCCAACCTATGTTGCAGAATACAAATACAACAACACGAAAACGACATGACACTGCACACCAATACTAAAGCAAATTTTGAAAAGCATGCTTAAAATAGAAGCATTGCGTCCAATGTGTTTGACACATGCCGAACATGACCATGATATCTAATTGAAGTGTTCATGCTTCCTAGGTGCCAACCTAGAAAGTGTAGGAGAGGGTGGATTTGCATGAAATGTACAAAGCATGAAGCATCCACGGTTTAAGAATACCAGGCCATCGAATTAAAAAAGGCATTATACAAAAGTAAAAAAAATTGTCTAATTTTTTCTAAATGAAAAAGACCATATTCTATTCCTCCAATTTTACTAATGGCACTAGGGGTGGCAAACGGGTCGGGTGGGTTCGGGTTCAGGTTGGGTCACATTTGACCCGACCCGGATAGGGGTAAACCCTAACCCGACCCGGATTGAATCCGGGTAGGGTTCGGGTGACCCGGAAAATTTCCGGGTCGGGTTCGGGTTAGCTCGTCGGGTTAAGATTTGACTTATACACAACTGCTCCTTTTTCGATATACATCTATTTATTAAGAGCCACCGAAAATTTATTAAGTGTTGCATAATTTCGAGCAGCTCGTCGCTTAAACCGCACTGATGACAGCAAAAAAAGTATAATTAACGTTACCATTTTATTAACGAAAATAATAAAAATAACTAAAAAGTTGCATGTAAAGGAAATTGAATCCAAGACCTCTTAAAAAGAGGACAGCAATTCAAATCGTATAAACACAACTCCCCTTGCAACTGTAATTTCTGCTCTTGCTACGTACCGCTACAGGAATTTCTACGTAATTTTTGTGTTTTGACGATTTCGGATCCGTTTTGAATCCAAATTCATTGTCGTTCGCGACGGTAGATAGCTTGACTCAGCCGGCTATGCATATGTAACATCTATACAAGCAAATCTTCTCTAAAATATGGGACACAATAGTGATTACTATGATGATTATTACAATGACTACACTCCCCGAACAAGATTTGAGCTTGAGAAGTGGAGTCAATTACCATTCTTTTATGGCTTCAAGGATAACTTCAGATACGATGATTGGGAGCACTATCTAGAAAAATTCTTCTCCCGTTTTGAGTTATCTAACGAAGCAAAAATATAAGTATGCATATTTGAAGCTAGGAGGAGAAGCACTATCTTGGTGCTTGAATCTTCGAGTTTCTTATCATCAATGGTCAACATTCAAATCTGCTCTTCGATGTAGATATTCTTCCAAACATCGATACATTTCCCAGAAGCCCCAACAATCTTCAATCCCAAAGGTAGAAGGCTCGGAACTCACAAGAAGGGTTAAGTGAGAGTAACAAGCGAATTCTTCATGCGATCGAAAAATGTGAATGAGAACAGAGTAAAATCAGATCCTGATCCTGAGACTGAGACGCATCTTGAGCATGAACTTGACTTGGAGCCCGAGCCAGTATTGGAGTCCCCGCAAGAACCTAAATCTGAGTCAGTGCCTGAACCAAAGGTTGATCCAATACTACAGTCTGAACCTGAACCAAAATTTGATCTAGTGCATGTGAAGCCAGAGATAGAACTTTATCCAGCACTGCAAGCTGAGCCAGAGCCTTATTTGAAGCTATCTGTGGAGCATGCGCAAAGCTGCCAAAAGAACCGTTGATTCTGATCGAACATATAGAGTTTATTATTCCATACCTTCCTCTCCGAACCAACAAACAAGTGTTAACTGCTTTCATATCTTTCATCTATTGTGAGAAATTATTAGAGAACGTGCTTCGACCAATCTGCATCATGATACACTTTAGAGTTTGTGGACACGTCTTTTCCAACTGCAGAGGACTACTGATTTCAGCCAAACTGGGCTACTTTTGCCTACCTTCACCGGGAGGTGAAGTTCTCAAGCAGGGGAGAATGATGAGGATCAAGTTCTGATTAGTTAGGTTTAGTTAGATTTTATTTTGATTTTCAGTTAGGATTCTATTTGATTTTTCTGTTAGGATTTTTTGTTAGAAATTTAGTTAAGCTTTTATTTGTTTTTATTTGATCTTATCTATCAGGATTTTATTTGTTTTTAGTTATTTGGTTGTAAGCCTATATAAAGGCCACTAGATTTGTTATTTTAATCAACCAACGAATGAATTAAAAGAGAAATTTCTCCAAAACCTGTGAAAGGTTCCCCCACATGTGAAAGGTATCTTCATCCTTGGTGTGAAGCCAAGAACACTAAGTTATCACACTCTTCCCCAAATCACCCAATTTTTTTTCCTAAAATCCTCATCCAAATTCCTAGATCCCATCACGTCGTACATCAGGAACCTTTCATAGGTTTTGAGAAAATTCTTTGTTTTCATTCAAATTCGTTTTTTCAAAATAAGAAGTGTAGTAACTTTTATATAGCCTTACAACCCAACACTTCTTCTAACATATCCGATGTGAGACTAAACTCACCCAAAAGACTCAAGACTCCTAAAAGACTCAAAATAAACTAAGATACTCAATAAAATAAAAAACACAACAAAAATCACAAATTCCGATCCATGTCAGGAAGTTGGAGAGTTGATGGGGAAAGAGTGAGGGGGAATGCTGATCATGGGTGGATGGAAGGGTTAGTGAGGGAGAGGAGCCATTGATAGAAAGGATGTGGTAATGATGGTGGAGATGGATAAATGAATTGGCAAAGGAGGTGTTTTTAAAGGCAGAATTCATGATGATGGTAGAGAGGAGGGCAATTGGTAAAGGTAATGAATGAGAGGGAAGTAGGCGATAATGATGGTGAGAGGAAAGTGATTGATAGCAGAGGAAGTGGTGGTGATGGACAAAGGGTGATTGTGACAAGAAATTGATAGGGGAGAAAGCAGTCGCGATGAAAAGGGATAGGGGAGACGAGCTGAGAGAGGAATAATCAAGGGAAATGGTGACGATGCCGCGTAAAGGGACAACTACATGGAAGAAGACCGGAGGGTGGCCGGGGAGGTGAGGGGCAAATAAATAGGAAGAATTCTATTAAAATTAATTATCAAGTTAAAAATGATAATGTTCCTCAGCGGTAGTAATCTTCCTGAAAATTGCATGATAAATTTCCAAGAACCTAATGATATGTTATTGATGTGCTTTCTTAATAGACTTAAAGAAAGCATCAACCAAAATTACTATAAAACTGCAGATTTTAAGTTGAATGAAACAATACGGTGTCCCTGACAGCTGCCACCCTTATCCATAATCAGAAAACAAAAATAAAAAACCAAAAAGGCCCAGATTGTGTGCTACAGCAATTTCGTCCAATTTTCTCATTATACCATAAGGGTGTGGATCTCAACTTTATAATGCTAAAAATGGCTCGCTTTGGCTATATGGATATTTCTCGCATTATCTTAGCAAAGCTTGGAGTCAAGTTTTGTCCTGGACTGTTCTACAGCAGTTTTGTCCAATTTTCTCATTATACAATAAGGGCGTGGATCTCAACTTTAAAATGCTAAAAATGGCTCGCTTTGGCTATCTGGAAATTTCTCGCATTATCTGAGCAAAGATTGGAGGCAATGATGGGTATTGAATATATACAGTAAATATGTAGTCGATCCTAGTATTTAAAACAACTTGGATGAACTCGGTAAAAATACTGTGAACTTCTACAAGAATTGCTGATGTAGACCGAAATGATTTGATGAAATTTATGGGAAATTTAGGGAAAAAAACAATAAAATCTAGGGTTTCTGAGGCTTCGCGTAAAAAATTGATTTCTCGTCAATGTAAACCTTTTTCGGATTTAGAGGTTTTAATTTCTCAAACTTTTCATTCATTTAACAACCCGGTCTTAGGTTTTTTATATAACCTTACAACTAATACGCTTTCTGCTCCCAATATGTGACTAAAACTCTAAAATAATTAAAATACTCAAAAAAAATAAATAAAATACCTAAAATAACTAAAAGACTCAAAGGACTCAAATTTTATCCTTATCTCAAATATAAAATCTAAAATAAAATAGAAATAAAAGAGGCTATTTTAATTGGATCTACACCATTCTCCCCGGTTTGAGAAATCAGTAGTCCATTGTAATTTAGAAAAGATGCGTCCACAAATTTTGAAGTGTAGCAGGATGCTGATTTGCTGATGAACGTCGTCTGAAAATTTCTCCCAAATCACAAAAGAAAGAAAATCATATTGAACCTATTTGTTGGTAGAATGTGGAGGATCTGTGATGACGGATCTGTGACGACAAGCTCGATGTGCTCGATCAGGTTCAGTGGTGCTTCTATCTGCAGCTCTGGTGCAATATCAACAAATGACTCACGATAGAGATCTAGCTCGAATTGTGATTCTGAATCAGGATCAAGCGGAGGCTCTGGCATGCTCCAATTCAGTCTCAGTGTCAAAAATTGTCTCGATCTTATATTCAGGGTCTAGCTTAAGCTTATGCTCAGGCTCACACTCTGTCTCGGGTTTTGGCTCAAGCTTTATCACGAGCATTGGCTTGGGTTCGATCTCTTATCTCCTCTTCAATTGTTCGGGTATTTGAAGAAATTTGTTGTTGCTTTCACGTAACTCTTCTAGTGGATCCTTCTCAACATTCGGACTTGAAAATTGCTAGGATGCCTAGGATTAATCAATGCTTGAAAAGATACCGACATCAAAGAGTGATTTTCAATACCGACAATCGACTAAAAGAAACTTGAAATTCCATATGCCAAGATAGCGCTTCTTTATTTAACTTGTGATATGTGTATGCATATTTCTTTTCGTTTAAAAATCAAAATATGATAAGAAAAATTCCAAATGGTACTCTCAATCATCATATTTATACCTATCATCGGAGCCACAAAAGAGTAGGGCATGTCTAAACATTTCATGCTCATAATTTGTCGAAAAAGAATAGCCTTTGTAGTAATCATCGAAGAACCCCATAAAATTTATTTTAATCTAGTAAAAGAATATTAGCGTAGGTAAAGGAGTGGATGTGTTTTGATTTGAGACAATGATGAGGATGAATAACTGTTATTTGGTTTTTTTGATGAAAAATTACAAATGTTGAATGAAGAATGAAGAATGAAGAAAAAGATAAACACTGATCGTGAGAATTTTTTTACAAATTTTTTCGTTTTAACTTATTTTTTGACTCTATTTATTGATTTTTTTCCCTCTGTTTTTAATTTTTTTCCTTTCTATTTTTTGATTTTTTTCTCACTTTTTTAAAAAATTCCAAATTTATTGGAAGAAAGAAAAAAGAAAAAGGAGATCTTTTTGAAGAGGGAAAAACATGAAGTTATGGTTTTTTCCTAAAATCTTAAAGATAAGAAGATGATGATTAAAAATGGGAAAAAAGAAAAGTCAAGTTTTCTTTTGATCTTTAATATAAAACATAATTAAAAGAAAAAAGTTTTTTTTGATGAGGAAAAAGATGAAGAAAAAGTTACGCTTTTAATCTAAAATCCTAAAGACAAGAGGATGATGAAGAAAAACGGAAAAAGAAGAAGGAAAATAGAATTCTTCGATCTAAAACCTAATTAAAAGAAAAACGATTTTTTAGGGGAGAAAAAGAAATGAAAAATACAAATCAAGTTTTGGCTCGATACAAAATTTGATGTAGAGCCAAAAAGATTTGGGGAAATTTGGGAAATTTTTTAGGAAGAATAATAAAATCGAAGATTTCCAAGGCTTCTCACCAAGAAATTGACTTCTGGTCAATGTATACCTTTCTCAGATTTAGGGGTTTTAATTTCTTAAACTTTTCATTGATCAAATAAACAAGTCTTGATGTCTTTTATATGCATACAACTAATACCCTCTTTGCTCCCAACCAACGTGGGACTAATACTCTAAACTAACTAAAACACTCAAATAAATAAATAAAAGACTCAAAATAACTAAAAGACTCAAAGTACTCAAACTCTATCTTTATCATAAATATAAAATCTAAAATGAAATAAAAACAAAATAAAAAAGGACTATTTCAAGTAGATCACCATCAATTGCTGTGGGTGAATAAGCAGAAACTTGACAGCTCTTCTGGAAGGTTGTCACTTGTTGCTACCTAGAAACCAGAAATGTCTCCAAACAAGAATACATTTGCTTTGAGCTTCTCATTGGAGAGCCTTTGTCGCTGTTGAGCATATCCGTGAGACTATGTTCTGCTAAAAACTTTACAAGGGACTATGGGGAAGATTTTTCAACAGTTTCTTTCTCAAAAAAATACTTAGAAACAAGAATATCATTTAACCAAGACTAAATGTTTGCATACCTGTATATTTTTCTGGGATGAAGTGTCGCCATCAGCAGGGATGCTATCAAGCTTTACCGCTTGTCTCATTAGCAACTCTGTCAATGTTGTGATCTGCACTTCTGCCACATTATTGCCATTGGAGATGGATTTTTCAATGGTTGTAACCTATTAAACATGAGAAGAAAGGTTGTAAACAAATTAACTTAGAAAATGGAATGAATTAATTGAGCAATTGCAAGTGATTGTCTTTTTCGAAGCTGATGAAATTGAACGCCAGGCTTTCAGGTGAAATGATATGGTGCTTCATAATGAGCAGAAGCACTTAGAACCATCTCAGGGCAAAAAGCATTTCGATATTTTTAACCAGCGTAAGTGTTTTGCTGTTATTGTTTAGTTTAAGAAAAGTGTGCTAACTTGTCCGCTCACAATGCAATGACTAAGGAATGGTGCACGTTTAGTAATAATGGCGTCTAATAACTTATATATTATTAGATTAATTTACTCTTGGATAATTTGTCAAGATAAAGCTATATAGAGCCATAATGATTGCATAATATATCTTTCTTCAGTGGTTAGTTAAAGAAAATAATTAGTCAACTCATACTCATAAATTGTAATCTGTCACTCAGCATTGTAGGTTCAGCATGGTTTACAAACCAGACACCAATTTATTGCTGCCAATAAGGTCCATTGAGGGTTTTAACTAATTTGTTTTACTAGTATAAATTTGCATGACCCGATTTGGGTTGATCTTCCATCCTCTTCTTTTAATTTAACTGCATGTAAGGATAGTATTTGAAGGTACAATTTATTTCAAATTGTTGGATGCCAATACAGCGTACTAATTATACCATGCTTCTTTGAGTAGATTTTTACACTGAATTTTATTGAATCAATCCAACAAGTTGTAGCGGGTTAGGTTAAGACCAAGAATATGATGGAATTGTTAAGCATGCACCCAACTTTTAAGTATTTTAAGGCTCCTAAGGTATGCAAATTAGTATCATGTAGTGAGGTATTAGTTGAAAGCAAATATCCAAGGTTAGCGTCTAGGCTAACCCAAAAAAAAATCAGTGAAAACATGTAACATGAAGATCTAAACATTAAAAAAGGGGGTTTTAATAGATATTTATACACACCCACAAACAAAGTCTTTCATTTTAGAAGTTTACCCAAAATCTTCATATTTTAGAAATTTACGCCACACATTACCTTCCCAAACAAAATCTTTCATTTTAGAAGATTACGCCCAAATCTTCATATTTAGACATTTACGCCACAAATTATCTACGGTCATGTGATTTTATCCACCCCCAAATTTCATTTCCCTTGCCTTCTAATCCTAACACATTAATCTATCTCAAATCCCTTTTTTCTCTCTTCCCAAAGCTCTAGCCCTAGATCATCATTCTCATCAACCTCTTCGAGACCGCCTCATAGTTCGACACAACTATCATCGTGACCCCTTACACCACCATCATCGCCACCCACACATCATTCAAATGGCCATTAACTTTTTTATTTTGTTGATTACGTTTTCTTGCATAGAATATGATGACGCTAAGAAGTTGGGTTATCTTTCTTGAAAAGAGGTGGATAAGAAAAATGAAGAGGATGTGGTGGGGAGGAGAAGAGAAGAACTGTAGCAGAAATTGGACTAGTTGATTTTTGAAATCTTTCCGATATGTTTTTGGGTATTTTTGTTAAGAGAGCTTTGAAGAAGGGTAGAAGATGGGCAAGTTGGTATTATTCTATTAACCAGCAAATAAGAGATTTAACTAACCACAAAGGGTATAATCATGACTTAAAGTAATTTAGGGATTAATGTCTACATATGAAAATTTGAGGGTAGATTTCTAAATATGAAATATTTGGATGTAAATATAAAAAACCAACAAAAACAAAGATGAAAGTGTAACAAAGATATGAATGTTGGCCATAGTTATTCATCAATGGCATGTTGATTATGGAGAGAATAATTTGGATACATGAATAAAAAGAGAAAAAATAAAAAAAATCACGACACAATATATAATTCTCTCTTTCCCCCCCTAATTAATTTGTAGCCAACCTGATGCACGCCTACTTACCTGATGCACGCCTACTTCCTTATTCTCTCTTCCTCTCTTCTCTTTTTCTCTCTCTAACTTTTCCACAAAACATATTTAATTCAACAAACACAACATGTTCATTTTTTTCACACATTCCTTAGTTATAGGACACATCTCAACTACTTCCTTGCCCACACTTCTCTCTTTTATGCTACTTTGCTACCTTGTTGCACAAAAAACCAAACCAAGCAGCTCTTATTTATGGTTTATCTGTCAGTTTATTGATTTTAATTAAGTGAGATCGCTCCCTCTCAACTCCTAGAACTTGTTCTGCCATGCTTTCTCAAAATTAAATGGCTCCGGTAAGTGTTTGAAGACTGTTGCATTGGCACGCTTGATTGTACACTTGATTTCTGAGGCTGCATCACCGGTTCTTTTATTTGCATGCGGCACTCTTCTGACACATCTTGGTGTATCAACCATGGGCTTTTGTTCTTCAGAAGCTTATGCGAACTAGGTTTTACGACTTCTTGATGCAACTCTTCTTATCAAACACTTTCACTGTCAGTTATCGCCATAAAATCAATGACTTTTTTGCTGCTAGCAACAACTGCCTCCTTAATCTTCTTTACCATCGTTGCCTCCACAATCTTCAATGCTTCTTCCTTAACCTTCGACTTTGGCACATTCTCTTATTCTACTACCATCATTGGAGCGATCGCTTCCTTAACGAAGGATGACGTATATTCCTTTATGATGGATATGGTGAATATCTTGGTCGTAAGATCGGCTGTGCTTCCTTTAGCGTCAATGAGCAAAGGGCTTGATCTTGTCGACATAGCTAAGAACGTTGAAGAAGACTTCTTATAGTTATGAAATTCCTCAGTTATAGGACACATCTCAACTACTTCCTTGCCCACACTTCTCTCTTTTAAGCTACTTTGCTACCTTGTTGCACAAAAAACCTAACCAAGCAGCTCTTATTTATGGTTTATCTGTCAGTTTATTGGTTTTAATTAAGTGAGATCGCTCCCCCTCAACACCTACAACTTGTTCTGCAATGCTTTGTCAAATTAAATGGCTCCGGTAAGTGTTTGAAGACTGTTGCATTGGCACGCTTGATTGTACACTTGATTTCTGAGGCTGCATCACCGGTTCTTTTATTTGCATGCGGCACTCTTTTGATACATTTTGGTGCATCAACCATGGGCTTTTGTTCTTCAGAAGCTTATGCGAACTAGGTTTTACGACTTCTTGATGCAACTCTTCTTATCAAACACTTTCACTGTCAGTTATCGCCATAAAATCAATGACTTTTTTGGTGCTAGCAACAACTGCCTCCTTAATCTTCTTTACCATCGTTGCCTCCACAATCTTCAATGCTTCTTCCTTAACCTTCGACTTTGGCACATTCTCTTATTCTACTACCATCATTGGAGCGATCGCTTCCTTAACGAAGGATGCTGCCTCTTCCTTTATGATGGATATGGTGAATATCTTGGTCGGAAGATCCGCTGTGCTTCCTTTAGCGACATTGAGCAAAGGGCTTGATCTTGTCGACATAGCTAAGAATGTTGAAGAAGACTTCTTATAGTTATGAAATTAGGGCCCACAAAAAAGACTCAAATAACAAACACTCTTAAAATAACAAAAAGACTCAAACTAATGGGAATTTTCCAAGAGCTCAAACTCTATTAAATAAATAAAAGACTTCTTCTCGAATTGAACTCATTCTCCAATTCGATCTCTATCATCCTTTTCGGCTTAAGAACTTCACCACTTGGTAAACGGCAATAGCCATATAGAAATCAGTAGTCTCTTACAACTAGAGAATACATGTCCATGAACTTTGAAGTTTAATAGGATGTGAATCTGCAAGCAAATATCTTTTGTAAAACTCTCCTAAATAGCAAATGAGGCGAAAGCATACAGAAACTTCTTATTAATAGGATGTGGAGAATCTGGTATGACAAATTCGATGTGCTCAATCTTCTCGAGCTTCTGTGAAAGACTCGACTCACTCTCATCAGGTTTGTCATTTAATAAAGCTCATCGATAACATGTATGATGCATGCGAAGCTTTTTCGCTAGTTCTAGTACGAATCTTTCGAGGCAAACTCGAATCCTCTGGTCATCCATAACTGTAAATTTTTGAAAATTTCTCTTTGATTCTGTAGCATATTTGTGAGTATCATTGTTGATTGCAAAAAATTCATGAATTCCGATATGCAAGGCACTAAAATCATATGCAAGATGCCTATGGAATGCAATATGAATATGGTCAAATCTAGACTATAAGGGAATGTGACTCATATAGGGGAGATATTTGAGTTAATGGCTTTCTAAGGATTAGCACATTCGTTTGATTTTCAATTATGTTCTTGGGTTTACAAGGAGTCAACACAATTTTCTTTCCTTTAAATATGAATGAATATGTGTTGGATCTTTCAGAATGTGCAACATCTAAGTTAGACAGTCAAGGCTTACCGAGCAAAATATGTGAAGCAATTATAGGTATGACATAACTCCCAATACCATCGTGATAGCTCAAAACTGGATATGCACTAAAGAACGCTGGGTAACAGGATGTAATTATCATGAACTCATGTAATTTTATAAGGCTGTGGATGATGTTTAGTTTTTAGTCACATCTTTTTAATAGCTGTGTTGGCAGTTAAATTGATACAATTACCTCCGTCAATCGTCACTTTGAAAAATCTTTCTCCAATTTTGACGTAGGTAAAGAAATATTAGTCCTTCGCTAATCAACCTCACTCATAAGTGTAGCAACCAAACACATATTGACTTGTAATCATGAATCATCTTCATCAGTATCTGTAATATCAGTAACCTCGGGAATATATTCTTCTTCAATTTCATTATTAATATTAATCTCACACTCAGTAAATTTTTATCGAGTCCCTGACTAGCAAAATGACCAAAACCATTACATTTAAAACATTGCACCTATTTAGGTTTTTGTTGTGATTGTTCTACAACCTTAACATTCCCATTTATCTCTTTAGCATCATTTGTTTCTGATTTAATCATGTTGTCACTAGGCCGCTTAAGTTGCTCCATGGCTTTAAAAGTAGGCTTCTTGTCTATAGAGGCTTTCGTGGATTCTAAATTTAAGGCTAGATTAAATACTTGTTGCCCGTTATTTACATTGTGGGAAAGCATCTCACGCCTAATGTCTACTCTTAATCTAGAACGAAACCTAGCAAATGTACATCGTAGGTCTTTTTGTAGCTCACTCCTAACAAATATGTCATCGAACTTAGTCATATATTCGTTAACAGTCATGCTCCCTTGACATAGGCGTTCAGTTTTTCTAATAGATGATCTCTGTAGGTAAGGGTTAAATATTTTTCTTTGAGATTGATTTTCATTTCATTTCAATTCTGTATTGGTTTCAAATGCTCCCTCTGTCTCTCGTTGTCTCTATATGGATGTTCAACTAATTTTAGCAAACCATATTAGTTTTATCTGAGTAAATTGGACCTTTTGTTCATTTGATAACTGGTACCACTCAAACCAATGTGTCACCTCTGCTAACCAATCTAAAAAGGTCTGAGGATTATAAGTTCCATCAAAATTAGGATCATCTAACTTAATCCATCGTGTAATATTATCTTGCCCAAAGTTATCCTCAATATTCTCATATTGTCTCATATTATTTCGATTGTTTTCAATTCTTATCCTCGTAGGTTCCTCATCAAATGCATTATGTGTGTCATCCTTAAAATTTTGTTCTTTGTTCAATTTATTTTCTACGACTTCTAGGCAATCTCTAGTTCAATTTATGTCGGCTTTAAGTTCTAAATATATCTTTTGAAGTGGGTTTTCTATCATCTGAATTATATTATCATCCATGTCTGATCTTATGATTTTGCCACTACGTAATAACATACAATGCCAGCCAACCACACAGATATAAGTGCAAGATCCTAATCACCAACTAAATATGTACACTAATTATGTAAATAAAATAAAATCCTAAGATCCAAATCTATATTTCAAGATGCAACCCTAAATATGCTAATGCAGCACACAAATCGAGACTATAAAATTATGCAATACCAATGATATCGACTAATCTAAACAAAATCAATTAAAAAATTCTCTTGAAAGTTAGCAACTAAGGAGTTGATTAGATCAGAGGTTGCCAATAGTGTAAGTCGGCTTTATTGTTTCTATAAGGCCTCTAGAACTTGTAAATCTTTAATCCACACGATCAGGGCCGAAAATTTCAAGTGAAAATCTCGAGAAATCTTCAAAATATGTTGAAAATATATCTGGAATATGCTAAAATACAACTAAAATACGTTGAAAATCCTCGAAAAATCACAAGTCGCATTGATGTGCCACGGCTTAGCCAGCATGATTAATGGCTCAGGATCGGCCTTCGCTCGGCACATTGTCGGGATCGGCTATGTCTTTTCTGATCGTTTTCAACGGGCTTCAACGGCGTTCTTCATTGCTATGTATTCGCCTGGGGCTAGGAAAGATTGTGATGGTGTAACGTCCTGCTCCCTAAGATATCCGAAAAGTACGAATCTGTCCCACGTACTCCTAGAGCAGCGAGCGTGAAAAAGAAAGAGAAGTAAAGAGAGTGTACAAGAAGAACATGAAGGCCACTGCGCATGTGCTGGGAAGTACACGTAATGCTCCCACCCAGAAACAATACAGAGAACAGACAATAATGTACAACGTCCAAACATCTTTTATTATTAATACAAAAGTACATCTTTATATACATCATCTCAGCACCAAATACAAAAGTGAAAAATAACAAAAGAGAATCCGCAACCCATAAAAGGACGAAAGTGTCCACACACTGTACAACGCTCTCCCTAAACTACACATGGAAGTCCAACTGAACAAAGTCGCTCATTGTGGGCTCCACCTCTATCTCGAAATTGAGTAAGCTCATAAGTCAAGACATGCTCTGGCTACACTGCTTCTAATCCTGGAAAAAGTAAATGAGACACGTCAACCCGTGACCCGGTAGGATAATCTAACTACGCTAGGTAAGGTCAGTCTCAGAACTGTTCTACCTAACTAAGGTCTGGTCTCTGACGGTAAACATGTCAATTATTATGTATAAAGGAACAAGGTATTCAGACAAGTACTAAAAATAAAGACTACTGAATTAATAATATGCATAAAGAAAAGCAAACAAACATCACAGACAAGTATTGAATGGTAAGGACTGCAGAATTAAATGCACATAAAGAGAAAGCAAACAACCCACACATATGCACATGATGCATATGAAATGATTATGAATGCATATGCAACACCTAAGGGATCACATCTATGCCAGCGTGCCTACAACGTGCACACCTCCAACTGTGGCACTACGATGGATTCAAGAGTTGGCCTCTGCGATTTCTCCTAACTCCTACCGTGTCACTTTGCTCCATTGTGTGCAGTGACATCCGTGTCGTTAGTTTTCATATAACATATCTCATATGTCACATATCACTTTCTCATTTCTTTCATTTGCCATAACACGTGTCCATGCCACTTTCATAACAATATCTACCTTTGTACCACATCAGATTATCACATGTGTTAAGGAATATCTTAAAAGGAATTAACAAAGATACACAAGGGCATGTCATAGCTAACATGAATATTTGCACGTTGGCAAAGCATGAGCATATTAAGATTAGCATAGAACTTAATGAAACATCAAATTAACATCATGAAGTTCTTTTTCTATGCATATGAAAACATAGATGCAACATGGGAAGCATGTCATACTTAATTAACATGTATTTTGAACAATTCGTAACGTTGTCATTGGCACAAATAGCTTAGACATGAAGCATAAAGATTAACATGTAATTTGCAACATCTAAATCAAACTTAGAATATGAATTACAAGTCAAAAACCAATCCACACGGTTGTTTGGACAAATCTACCAGACCGAGTGGAGCACAACATTCGGCTCAGCTAGACATAACCACACGGTCATTTGGGTTCTCCACACGACCGTGCGGAATAATAATCAGCCGTACAAAAAGGGACATCCACACGGTCGTTTGGTCAAGCCACACGACCGTGTGAAGAAATTCACAAGCCAGATTAACGCGGTCGTTTCGAGAACGACACGACCGTGTCATCATGTCTTGGGTCGTTCTACGGTAACTCGTTCAAGTCTAAGTCGGCACGGCCGTGTAGAAGTGCTACTGTTAGCTTTGGGATCTACGATCAATCGAGTCGATCGTGTTGCGATTGTGTCGATCGAACGCTGTCGAATTTCTACGAAAATCACACATCTAACTCTACGCAATTCTTGAGAGTTAATCCTAACTAGAGTAGATAGATAGCATACCTTGTTAGTTAAGTCCTTCTTCTAGAGTCTTTGGCCCTTCTTTTCCCAGAAGAACTTCCAAATTCTCAAGCTCCTCCTTCCCTCAAGCTCCTTCCCTCCTCCTTCCCTCAAGCTTCTTCCCTCTCCTTCAAGGTCCAAAATGAGGTTTGGGAAATTGGGTCTGTGATGGAGCAATGGAGTTTGTGAAGAAGGTGGCCAGCCTAGTGGAGGAATTGGTGGTGCAAGGGACTCGGTTAGGGACGAGAAGAAAAGGGGTGTGGCTCTTTGGTGATTGCATGAGAGAGGGGGAGATGAAGAGGAATGGTTGCTTGGTTCTCTTGCATGAGAGAGGGGGAGATGAAGAGGAATGGTTGCTTGGTTCTCTTTTTGGGTTTTCTTTTTTCCTTTCTTTTTTTTCTATTTTCTTTAAAACCAAATCATCCTCATCATATCCCTCCCCCCTAGCATGCCATGTGTGAAGGACTAGGTGGAGATTAAGGGGATGGTGACACATAAGAGGGTTTAGGTGTCACCATATGGATTTATTCAAAAATTTACCTTTTTAGTAAATTAGGAATTCAAAATTTTAACCCATACTATCCTAAATACTAGATATTCATTCAAATACTTCACTCTTCATAATTCAAAGGTTGTTTAAAAATTATCTAAAAATCCTTTTAAAAATTAGGGGAAAATACACAACAATAATATTCGTATAATTACGATCAAGAATACGTATATAATAGTATTGCAGATGGGGTCGATGACCCCCGTCGTCGCAAGCGAGCTCGGAAAACTAATGCGTTGACAAATCTAGGGTTTTGGTCGATAGCATGGATGTTGGGTGGTACAGAAGAGGTTGTCTAGTGGTGGCGAGGTTGCTCGTGAGTTTGATGATCCCCGTCGATATCGATGGTAGAGCTAGTGAGTTTCGAAGTCACGAACGACGACGTTGTTGCTGTCTTCTGTCGACGACGACATGACTGTTGGGTTGTGACGACATCGACGAGGGTGATGGATGGTCGTGTGAGCGAGGGGCTGGTGACGAACGCAGCCACGACGGTGGCGGTGGGTCAAAAGGTAAGTTAGGGTTTTGTATTAATTCTCTATTTTTCTTTTTTATGTTTCGTTCTTCTTCTTCTTTTCTCTCTTCTTTTCTCTATTTTTTGGCCGAAGATTCTCTGTTTTGTTTTTTTTTTCTTTTTTCAGAAAATCTCTTCTTTCTCCCTCTTATTTTTTCTATTGGTTTTTTCTCTCAAAAAATTGTTTTTTATTTTTTATCTAACTTAAAAGAAAATTTTGAGGAAGAAGGTGAAAATCAAATAAATCAGGTTGAGCTCTGATACCAATTTGACATAGAACGGAGAAGGGAAGGGATGTTGTGGGGATTTGAGTAAAAATTAGATTATGGATTTGATAACTTTTTGAATCTCGCACCCTGAAAATCTTACGATCACCGACTCACACTTCTCACATGTTGAGATTCTTTGGATCTCTCGCTCAGGCAACGAAGCCCACTCTCGCATACCAATGCAAAAGATAATTTTGTGGAGAAATTAAAAGTTTAAACCAAAAACTATTTTTCATTGATGTCTTCATAAAAACTAATAAGTTTGCAGCCTTTATATGGGCTTACAACTTCACTGTCTAAAACTCAGTAGGACTAGAACTTTTAGAATAACTAAAACACTCAAATAACAAATACTCTTAAAATAACAAAAAGACTCAAACTAATAGGAATTCTCCAAGGGCTCAAACTCTATCAAATAAATAAAAGACTTCTTCTCGAATTATACTCCTCCTCGAATTCGATCTCTATCAAGTATCCTTTAAGTCTCTTCCACGTAAGCTTGGGTCTGACCAATTAGCTTCATAGTCCCGAACTGAGGCCACACACACACACACAAACACACACACACACACACACACACACACCACTCCTTTAATTCACTCTCTCCGTAGTTATAGGACACCTCTCAACAACTTCCCTGCACACCATCTTCTCTTCTCTACCTTGATGTACAAAAAACCCAACCAGGAAGCTCTTATTTATAGTTGCTATATATCGGTTTCTCTCTGACTGACTTTAATTAAGTGAGGTCAATCGCTTCGGCTATCCTGATGTCAAATAATTCATCTATCTGTTCTTGGTAAGTACCCTGCCTCTAGAAATGAAGTTATCCAAATACTCTGGTGTGAAAAAATACATTGTCTAACTAGCAACATACTAGTATCATTTCGATAAATAATAAAACCGAAAAAAAGAAAAAAAAAGACACAACAACATATCTATGTGAAACCTTTAAGCATTGGACAATATGGATTCTGCCTATGAATCGGAATTTCCTGTTCCATTGGATGTTTATAATTACCCAACCAATCAAATTGGCAATTTGCTAAATCGCATAAAGTTCAGTACCCACAAAAAATAAATAATAAATAAATAAAAGTTCTCGTAAAGATCCTATTGCAGCAATCTTATCAATGTGAGTCCACATCTGAGAGAACTGAAATTTTTCAATACGTGGGAATAATCAAGAAAAACACAAAGATTAAACACACATCAACACCAAGGTGACACAAGAAACTTGGTAACGCAGTTCGGTGCGCACACCTACATCTGCGGGGCCACGCCCAGAAAAATAGAATACTTCACTATAATAATCAGAGAATACAAACTCTAATAATCACGCTTCTCTAAGGAAGAACACCCTCCCCCTTAATACAAACCGTGAGGGGTGATCGCAATCAACCCCGTGAAGTATTCTTGGCAAGCTCCCCTTGCCAGCAAGCTCCCCTTGCACAACCGACTAGATCAACTCCCTTGATCCTACGTTCGTAGCCGTCGGCCTCCTCCCGGAGTTCTTCAAAAACTTTCGTCAAAAGTCCTCACCTTAGCCGCCAATCTCCGCAACCTTAACAACCCATCTCCCCCTCAAATCGTCGAGTAGTTAAGGAAGATAGCTCAATTAAATCTCAGAAGATTGGGCACCCACCATTAACGGAACCAGCTAGGAAATAATTCCGCTAAATCTTCTAAAGATAGCAACAACAATAAGTGGGCGAGATTCTCTCCAACCGATTCTATAACAAATTCCGAGAGAATAAAAGTTTCCAAATATATCTTCAGCTCGTCCATAATCACAGCTACATATACCAGAAATCCTAGAAGAATCTGAAGGGAGATCTGATGGAATCCACCTTTAATAACCGCTGAAGACGTCATTCGATTCCAGCCTTTTGACACAGCATGTTGGACTTTATGTTGTATCATAACGTTCAACATATCATCCAACATTGTCACCAGACGAGATCTCTCATGCCATATTTGCAGATTAATACCTTCAACCACATCATCAGCAAATCTTATGCGTACCAGCATCCAACAGAGTATCTGGAGAAGATCTAAACAATACGGCAAGATCTGAAATCATTCAGATAAAAATACCTTCAACCACACATATATTCAACCGCACATATCATTCAGTTATGAAACCAACCAAATTTTGTAACCACTATATCCGGATAAATAACTTCCTCTTAAATGCTAAATATCCACCAAGATTTTTGGGATCACTTTGGGTAAGGAATCCCATATTCAAGGAACCACCGAATCTATTTCGGGTAAAAAGATTAAAACAAATCTCATGCGGATATTTTGCCCATAGAATAAGGATCTATTTCTGATAAATAAAACCAATAAATCTCAGCAAATATTTCCTTCCATCAATTTAGGAACAACCCAGATTCCCAAAAATTCTCAACAAATCTCCATCAATTAAGGAACTAATTCGGGTAAGAAGGAGTATAAAAATCCCACCAATATCTGGAATCAATCAAATCAGGAACCTCCGATATTCTAGGCTACAAATCAGATCTGAGATACCAAACATCGTTTCTGTATATGAACAATTATTCTAGATCCCGTGTTCAACAAAATGTTCAACATTTTGTTCAACAATTTGCTCAAACAGCTCAAAAACAATACAGATTCCACAAACTGAGCTCTCCAGATATAGTGCCACTAATGCCAACAAATATCAACAGAAATTCAACCCTAACAATCTCCCCCTTTGGCATTATGTGGCACAACCCAAAGCAGTCACCAACCAAGCACACATTCTCCCCCTTTGAGCCACAATAATCCAAACCACATTCTCCCCCTTACTAGAACAACCCAAGCATAGATCATCTCAGAAGCGACAGCCAAAAATCAGAAAAAGTATGTCCTCGTGACTCTAATACTTTTCAGCTAGCATCATGTCTAAAAAAATTATTCTCCCCCTTTCTGGTCTTCTTATTAGAAAAAAATCCTCAGGCGCAGCGGAAAAGGGGGAAGAACAAATACCTCACATCTGACAGTAGGGTGACGAATGAAATGATGTCCAGGGTAGAAGTCGAGCTCTGAGGGGCCGAAAAGTAGTTGGAGAATTGAAAACATCGACGGTGTTGACAGAAGGTACATGCGAAGATCCATTGGCACCGGCGGAGGAAGAGCAATGAGCAGAACGGCGAGATAGCACTCTAATGATTCTCGAGGAAGATTCATGAGACTTTGGCACAGATTGCTCACAGTGATTATCGAGGGGAGATGTCGAGTCTGCTGTCGTAACATCTGCAGCTACATTGTTCTGTGTTGTATCTAATGTTACAACATTAGTCACAACATGAAGAGTTTTCTCTGAAGTTGTAGTGTTCTTGCTGTATAATTCAGACTTTCTGACCCATTGCTTCTTCATCTTCATATCAGGGTGTCTAACATTTCTTCCTTCTGCCCAATGTCGCATGCGGCTGAAGCAGTTTCTCTCAGTATGGCCTTTGATCTTGCAGTAACTGCACACAGAACGACCACCTTTTATGCCTCTAATCTGCCTCTTCTTTTGATCATGGCCATTGTGTTGACACATTCTTTCAAGTTCTTTGGTAACTTGATTTCTTCTTTCAGCAGACACATTATAAAAAGCTCCTCTATTGAATCCCACTCCGGTGCGATCTCCAGAAATCTTTCCCATGTTTAAGATATCATCCAGCTTTGCTTTTCCAGAATTCCACTTCTCCAATGTGCATTCAGCTTTCTCTGCCCTGAGAAGAACATTTCTGAAGTTTCTTTCCAATTCTCTGCAGTTTCCCTCAGCTTTCAGACATTCGATTTTGACCTCCTCCTTCTCTTTCTTCAGTCTTTCATTCTCCACCTTCAAGACTTTGTTGATATTGCAGATTTGCACCCACTTCTCAAACATCATCTGGTATGCTTTTCGGATATCATTGTTACTAACTTCCTCATCGCTGTCAGCTTCAAAATCTGATTCGATTGTAGATGTTGTACATGATGTTGAACATGATGTTGAACATAATGTTGCAACATTCTGTCTGACATTTGCAGTTTTGTTCTCTAATGTTGCACTAGTTGTCGCAACATTAAGTCCAACACAGCTAGGAGTATACCCATCAGATTGATCATCAAGAATAGCCGGAAAAGCCACATAGTTGCTGGTGTTGTCCTCATTTCCAGAACTTCCTTCTGAATCCTCATCACTCCAGGTACTAGCTAATGATTTCCCCTTTTTCTTCTTGAGGGTATTAGCACATTCGGCCTGTATATGACCGAAACCTTCGCACTCCCTGCATTGTATTCCTTTACCCTTACTCTTTGGCTCATACCTCTGTGCGGGGTGACTGATTGTCTTTCCAGCTGTAGGAAGATACGGTCTTGATTCCTTGTTGGCAGATCTGTAATTCTGTCCCTTGTTACTTATCTTCCTCATCATTCTGTTGAGATTCTTAGTCAGCTGATCAATGTCATCATCAATATCCGAGTCATTTTCAGACTTAGATGTTTTACTGACTTCAACCTTTAACGCCACCCCTTTATCCTTGTGGTTCGGCTTCAGATTCATTTCATAGGTCTGAAGAGATCCCATGAGTTCATCCAATCTCATAGTGGATGTGTTCCTCACTTCTTCAATGGCCGCAATCTTCGCAGAGAACTTATCGGGTAGGGATCTCAAGGTTTTTTCAACCAACTTCTTTTGAGAGTACTTCTTCCCCAATTGAAATGCCTGATTAGATATATCACGCAGTCTCCCATTGAACTCAGCCACAGTCTCATCATCATTCATCCTGAGATTTTCAAATTGAGATGCGAGCATTTGAAGTTTAGATGCTCTTACCGTACTGGTGCCTTCATGAATATTCTGCAGTATATCCCACGCTTCCTTTGCATACTCACACGTAGAGATTAATTTGAATTGCTCTTCATCGACAGCGGAAAAATAGCATTAATTGCTTTAGAATTGCACAAGGCCGCATGTTCTTCAACCCGACTCCAGTCTCTTGCCGACTTGAGGTGTTCTTCGCCATCTTCGTCGATTTCGGTTGGCGGTGTCCATCCTTCACTGACAGCGATCCAAGCCTTCTCATCAATGGACTTAATGAATACACGCATCCGAGACTTCCAGTAAGTGTAATTTGTACCAATGAGCAATGGAGGACGAACAACGGAGGCACCTTCTCGTGTAGCCATGATTCACGTACTGAAATTCAAGATCACACCTTCTTTGAAAAACAAAGATACACAGGTGACCTGCTCTGATACCAATTGAAATTTTTCAATACGTGGGAATAATCAAGAAAAACACAAAGATTAAACACACATCAACACCAAGGTGACACAAGAAACTTGGTAACGCAGTTCGGTGCGCACACCTACATCTGCGGGGCCACGCCCAGAAAAATAGAATACTCCACTATAATAATCAGAGAATACAAACTCTAATAATCACGCTTCTCTAAGGAAGAACACCCTCCCCCTTAATACAAACCGTGAGGGGTGATCGCAATCAACCCCGTGAAGTATTCTTGGCAAGCTCCCCTTGCCAGCAAGCTCCCCTTGCACAACCGACTAGATCAACTCCCTTGATCCTACGTTCGTAGCCGTCGGCCTCCTCCCGGAGTTCTTCAAAAACTTTCGTCAAAAGTCCTCACCTTAGCCGCCAATCTCCGCAACCTTAACAACCCATCTCCCCCTCAAATCGTCGAGTAGTTAAGGAAGATAGCTCAATTAAATCTCAGAAGATTGGGCACCCACCATTAACGGAACCAGCTAGGAAATAATTCCGCTAAATCTTCTAAAGATAGCAACAACAATAAGTGGGCGAGATTCTCTCCAACCGATTCTATAACAAATTCCGAGAGAATAAAAGTTTCCAAATATATCTTCAGCTCGTCCATAATCACAGCTACATATACCAGAAATCCTAGAAGAATCTGAAGGGAGATCTGATGGAATCCACCTTTAATAACCGCTGAAGACGTCATTCGATTCCAGCCTTTTGACACAGCATGTTGGACTTTATGTTGTATCATAACGTTCAACATATCATCCAACATTGTCACCAGACGAGATCTCTCATGCCATATTTGCAGATTAATACCTTCAACCACATCATCAGCAAATCTTATGCGTACCAGCATCCAACAGAGTATCTGGAGAAGATCTAAACAATACGGCAAGATCTGAAATCATTCAGATAAAAATACCTTCAACCGCACATATATTCAACCGCACATATCATTCAGTTATGAAACCAACCAAATTTTGTAACCACTATATCCGGATAAATAACTTCCTCTTAAATGCTAAATATCCACCAAGATTTTTGGGATCACTTTGGGTAAGGAATCCCATATTCAAGGAACCACCGAATCTATTTCGGGTAAAAAGATTAAAACAAATCTCATGCGGATATTTTGCCCATAGAATAAGGATCTATTTCTGATAAATAAAACCAATAAATCTCAGCAAATATTTCCTTCCATCAATTTAGGAACAACCCAGATTCCCAAAAATTCTCAACAAATCTCCATCAATTAAGGAACTAATTCGGGTAAGAAGGAGTATAAAAATCCCACCAATATCTGGAATCAATCAAATCAGGAACCTCCGATATTCTAGGCTACAAATCAGATCTGAGATACCAAACATCGTTTCTGTATATGAACAATTATTCTAGATCCCATGTTCAACAAAATGTTCAACATTTTGTTCAACAATTTGCTCAAACAGCTCAAAAACAATACAGATTCCACAAACTGAGCTCTCCAGATATAGTGCCACTAATGCCAACAAATATCAACAGAAATTCAACCCTAACAAGAACATTGATTTTTCAATAAATTGCTACTCTTTCAAACCATGCTTTTTACGTTTTGCAAAGGAAAGATTACCATACCTGATCGGCCAGCTTGTCTACTTCAAATGAAATGTTGGAAATTGCTCTGTGGGCACTCTGGATCATAGCATTTCGCTGCATCTCAATATATTTCCTCTCTCTACTAGTTGGATCTTCCATCAATACCAACTTAGATCTATCCTTTACACCGCAGACATCAAGGAACTCTGTGTTTCCTCGCTCTTTCCCTTTATAGATTAGCTTCTGCTCTCCCGGCTGCAACCCAGAGTCAGTTGTTAGCAGCTTCTTCAGCTCGCCTGCACGCATCACATGCATATATTATCCAAATTGTCCCCTCAGTCTCAAAATAGATAGTAAAATTAGAGCATTGCAATTACTATAATTTGATTAAATTATAAAATCTACCCAAAAGTACCCTTGTGAACAATCATGCTAGTTAAAACAATGTGTTCCCGTGGTATTATCACACATTGTTGATGTAGGTCATCTATTCTTCTTCTAAAGCAACAATTAAAACTGATATCTCTCCACGACATACTTAAAAGGGGACAATAATCTTGAGTCGTTGATATAGTGACGGGTTAATTTGTACAATAATTATCTTAACCATACTAAATGAACATCCTGCAATGTTCTGATTAAGCGCGATTGAGTCCAGAAAAATAAACTTCAAGGGGTTTTTTCTCATTCACAAAAATTAAAAAACTACTGGCGAGCTTTCCAAAATCTTCCCTTTATAAATTGGACATAGCAACCAAACATTAAACTTTCAAAATTAATCTAAAATTCCGAAAATAACTTGAAGGTCGGTGGATATTGCGCTTACAAAATTTCACCAAAAAAGAAAACAAATTAGAGGAGTTACAAGGATACACTTATTAACGATCTACATTGCAGAGTTGTTGTTGTATTGAAATAATCACCGACATTATTGTTGCAAAAGGAAATCAGATTGATTAGTCCATTCAATTCACTAACAATAGCAAGTCAGCAGGAATGAATTTTAGAATTTCCAAAACTTATAATCACAAAAAAGGGAAAAGAAAAGAAAAAGAAAAAGAAAAAGAAAAGCAATTGAACTTGTTGATTTCTTGCCAAAATGAACAATTTTTTCAAATTTTTATCAACGAACTCAAAAATGCGAAAACAAAGCTAAAACCCTAACCGGAGTAAAAACTTAGTTAACCAATTAAACTCACCGAATGTCGCCTGAGATCGAAGCGAGACCTCGAACCGATTGGCGCCATACAAGATTCTCAGGCGAACTTCCGGTGCCACGTGCTCATCAAGATTCTCGCTCCTCTTCTGAACCAACATCCCGCAGGGTCTCATCTCCCACTCAATCTCCTCCGACGATCTCCCCCCCGAACCGCCGTCCGATCCCGATCCCCAGCCCATCCTGACCGTCGGTTTCAATATTCTCTCCCCCTTTTTTGAATAAAAAGTAATGGAAACGTTTCGCTCGCTGCCGACAGTTTTTCACAGTGCAGTGGGCTGAAAAATTAAACCGGCTTTTATGTAGCCGGTTTTTAAACGCGCGGGATCTGGGCCAGGAGGGGCAGTACCTGGTCAATAAATAATTACACGTGGCGGTTTCACTTGGCAGCTCTTGGGACAGCTAAAAGCCGACAGTCCACGAGTCGCCTTGGAAATGAATCTTAGAGGTGGGGCCCGCCAACTTGAGCGCAGTAACAGTCGGTTCGTGCCCTTAAGGATTAGGCTGTAGACTGGCCGTTGGATCTGCCATGTGGAGAAGATGATGGTTGGGGAACAGTGGCACTGTATGATTGCCACGATATTATTTGCCAAGCTGGCAGGGGACAACCGAAAAGGATCGGCTGAGCTGTTCCGTTAGGGCCTGTTCTTTTGTAGGAAAGTATAACTGGGAAAGTTGAGAAGTTAGGAATCTGATGAGAGAGAAATTTGCGTGTAGGGTGTTCTTTTGCTGAAATGTAGGGTTGGATTGTGGAGTTGAAAAGTTAAGGTGGGTCCCACTCCGTGTAGTGTGTTCTTTTAGATTAAGAAAATTGGATGAAAAAAGTGTTGTGGAGTCCGCTCAAAATTAATGTGTGTTATTTATACCTAAACTAAATACTTAATACTAAAATTAAGTATTAATATAATATCTAATTAATAATTAAAATAGTTAAATATGTACAAAATATCTAATCCTATTTGTGTATAGCGGGGGGCCCACCACATGCGCTGCCTTCCATGCACCTGCGTTGCTGCAAATGGAAACAACAAAAAAAGTTAAGAACCCTCTGCTGCTATTGGTCACAGGGAGAGAGAGGGCCCACCGTTGTTTGGGAATCGTTTGTATTCCGCCCAATTTGCGGAGAGAACGAATTTGCGGGTTGGATTCCTCATTCGAGCTCCACGTCGGATTATATTCCGAAAAACATCCGTCCTTAAAAGAACAGGTCACAGGAAAGTGTATCAGGATTCTTCGTGAATAGTGTCGAAATTAGGATTCCAGGCCATTTTCTTGCAAAAGAACAGGCCCTTAGGGGACTGGAAAGTGACCCGCCGTGTTGACCGTTAATTTGGACCAACCGTATAACGACACGTGTATATATATATTAAATTTCCTAACCCAAACTCAAAAACTTGCTATTTAAAACCTGTTACCCAAACTGAAATCGTTAAATTTTAGATAAAAAATGTTAAGAAGACTCTTTTGGAGTAACACAATAAATTTAAAGACCAAATCACAACATAAACATAATTTAAATGAAGTTTTAAAAATTAAACAAGTATAAATGGTCTGATATCTATAGCCTTTTGTCCAAGTTTTGGGATCGGGTTCAGGGCCGAAGTTAGCCCTAACATCTTGCAACCACGTCCAAACAACTCTATAACCCATGAGTGCAAGGCCTATGGGATTGCCTCAAACTGCGTGCCCATTTTTGGGCAGTTGTGAGTTGTCATCAACACCAATTCAATAGATGGGGTTATGGTTGGTTGCTTCTCTTTTTAATTTTTTTTATTGACATTAAAGTAGAATTTTTTGAAAATTGAGATTAGTTATATATTAAAATTATCTATAAATTAAAATTAATTTTATTTATAAATTAAAATTAATGACCACTACCTCAACAACTCCAACACCATTGCCAAAAAAGTACCAAGTTCTTAAACTTTCTTAACCACACATTCAAATATATTCAACACCGTGATTCCTACACCAATTGCCAAAAAGAGCCTTTGCTTTTTTTTGAGGGGCATATGATTCGGTGGTCCGAACAAAACCCTGTGCACCGAAACTGCTGTGTTTGGAAATGTAGGGCCACCATCACCGCTAGGGAGCATGGGTCCCCACTACGTACATGACATAACGATGAGTATACCGAAAACAAAACGATCCAGAATTGCTGACGAGTCAAATGTCTCCCTCCACTTCATGCGCTGCTATAGACACAGACATAATTGCTGACCACGCAAACTTAAAGGATTGCCGTTGAAATTTTTTCCTCGTTTGCCAGCATCCCCTCTTCCTCCTCTCTCATCTTCATCTTCTTCTCTGCCTCCACCGTCGCAGCAGCCACCTTCTTACAGCCCTTCTAACCGCACTCTCGTGACCCCTGCATTACTCTCCCATTTCTTATCTCCCCACATCTCCATATTCTTCATCCTCCCCCCTCTTCCTTCCTCGTCCCCTACCATCTTTTGTCGTTTCGCTGCTGTGGAGAGTGGTGACGAGGAAGAGGATGGAGAGGGGATGTGATGAGGAAGGGAAGAGGTCTGCAGCACAGTGTATGCGGGGATGCATTGGAGGAAGATGAGAGGAGTAACTGGAGGACACGTGGGTGTGTGTAAAGTAAAAAAAAGTGATTTTAAAAAAAATTAGAGGGGGTGTAAAACGGTTTATGTGTACAACAATTAGGTCTGTGTGTACATAATTACCCCTCCACTTATCACATGATGCCCTTACACTCGTCGTTGTGCATAGAAATCACAAATAAAACCACCTGCATCATTTTTTGTACAAGTTGGTCACTTGTAAATGGCAGTAACAATTACATGGCAAGAATCGTTCAATGTTCCTTGGGTATACAGTATCCGAATCAACCTTGATCCAACACATGGTGAGATGAATAAAGAGGGAGTGAGGCCATGGGAGGGGATGTCAGCGGCATTAGGGGCTGATGCAGGGACAATGGTGGCGACTAAAATGACGACAGGGGCGACACAATAAAGGGATAGGAGATGGGTGGTCGGCGATGTTAGGGAGCGACGAGGGGCGATGACGACGATGACGCTGACGCTGATGATGAGGGGCGATGACAACAGTGCGATGAGAGACGGAAAGAGGTCGGACGTGGATGTGGGCTATTGGGGAGAGATGAAGATGATGCCAATCACCTCAAACAATCACCCCACGGAACTCAAAGATCGTTGTGACAATTAACAAAGCCAACAACGTTTTCTACAAAAGCCGCAACACGCAACATATACGAAAGATAACTAAAAAAAGAATAATACGCACCCGACACTAAAGATTTATTTCGGTTCAACCCAATACTCAATGTACGTCCAGTTGAAGAGGTCGCTAATGTTTCAATATCTTTGAATTACAAGTTATATCGTTTGGTTGAAGGAAAATAACCAAACCTGCTAAGAAATCAGAGAAGAGACTATGGAGAAAACATCTTAATCAACCCACCCAAAGCTCTCAGTTTTCCCTCTGTATATCCTACAGGTAGTTGCAAACTTCGCAGAGAAAACCGCTCAAGAATTGCTTCAAAAATCTAGCCAAATACACACATATATATAGCTAACAAGTCCGGATTTAAAATTGGGTCAAAATCGGATCCGAATCCGACTCTGAATCTGTTTGCAACACCCGCTCCATCCACAGCAATTCATTCAGGCGGGATTTAACCGCAACTCACCATGTGTCCTGAGCAGTACTCATGGTGTCAAAATGGCCCGGCCGGGCCGGGCCGGCCCGGCCGGGGAGAACCCCGGCCCAGCCCGGCCCGGCGGCCAGGGCCCAGCCGGGCCGGGCCGGCCCGGCCCGGCTCCCCCACCCCCTAAAATAAGCCTCTCTGAGGCTTATTTTTAAAAAAACCCCGGGCCAGGCCGGCCCGGGCCAGGCCGGCCCGGGCCGGGCCGTGGGCTGGGTACCCCAGCCCGGCCCGGCCCGAGGGCCGGGCCCGGGCCAGAGCCCGGCCCTGGTACGGGCCACCGGGCCCGGGCCGGGCCGGCGGGCCGGCATGCCCCCGGGCCGTTTTAACACCATGAAGCAGTACCACGTGCTTACGATGTCACACATGTGCTGCTGTCATATCGCATGTGGGTGATGTCGATGCCTGCCACGCGTCCCCTAGGCATAACGAACCCCCGCTCACGTGTTATACAATGACGCCTAGGTACGCCTCTACACCTTATTAGGCTGCTCGCAATGGGCCACACTCGGCCGCATGGTAATAGCATAGTGGGATGCACTATTTTGAATTATAAAGATGAGAATAAATGTATTAGGCTAGGTTTGATTAAATCCATGTTTCGTGCTTCAAAAAATCTCCAAAAAAACTCTACAAAATCCTCATAAATATGAAATTAATACTAGATAATATTTTTGGTGTTTTGTATCACATTTTTCATCACTCCACCTTGATACAAACACACCATAAAGCCCAAACGAAGCCAAACTTCATATACTCCACCTTAAGAAATAAACCACCTCGTCCTGAGCTAGTGATACTTGGATAGTGAGCTTTGCATTAAGCATCACCAACTAATCGAGTGACCAACAAATCCTTTTCTAAATGTGAATATTTGAATTTGTTGTATCTTTTGAATCCATACCAGAAGAAAACCCTGTAGTAATTTCTTCGTGCCAACTCGAGGCACCTTAGCACATCTTCAAAGAAAATAAGTTATGACATCACTCAAACTTCTTCATCGACTTGTCCCCTGTCAGATTCTCCTTCTTATGAATATTCTTGAGCCTAGAACACCACCGCCCTGAGTTTTAATAAACTCAATGCATCCATCACAAGCCAATCTACCGTTAGATCTCCATGTGCATGCAATGCGTAAGCCAACTTCACGTAGTCATTAAAGTGAGCTGAGGCCTTCATGGTGCGTCACCACACTCTGCTAGCAATCGATTCATCCACAATAGCTCTAGGATCTCCACCTCGACTAGAACTCCAACTACCATCATTGCCTACAGTAATAGTATCCTTATATACACTCTTTCCATCAACCACCACTTTTATACCAACATTTATGCCTATCACGTGATTTGGAATAAATACCGACACCTCGTTTAGCACCTCCTTGCCTCCACCTGTTTCGTTTGCGGTGGTATTAGCCTTATTTGGGGTCTGGTCGTCTCTGTCTTCATAATTTTTGGAGTTATGTTGCTGGTTCTGCACTAATATCTTCTATTTGGCTTGAGCACTCATCTTCGAGTGTATTTGATGTACACCCATTTATCATAGGCTCTTACTTCTTAGAGACAAATGAGAATTTGATCTTACATTTTCATGATGCTAATATAGTTCATCTTATTTCTTCAGCTCTCCCAGCTTTTCTTGTAAATTATTTTTTAGTTCCTTGGAATATGATTGCATAACTTCTTGTGGAGCCACTAGGATGATGCTTCATCGTGTTGTGCATCGAGCAAAAGCAATCAGATCGTCGAAGTATCTAGCACGAAGAACAAATAGAGAGCAAACAAAAGATTTAGGTCGCCTTAACGACCAAGGAAACACTTCTCTTGATTTCAATTAGTAGATACAAAAGACACTCAACTACTCCTAAGAAATCCTCACAAATGGCTCTCTTCTCAATGATCCTATGGAACTTCCAATATGACCTCATACAATTTTTCCCAATGCTTCAATAGAAGCTCAATTGGATTCACAATTTTTCGATGCTAAATAACCAAACACTTGCCCTCCTTTTATACTAGATGAAGGGGAGGGGGTTGGTGCCCCAACTCCCCTTGGGTTGGTGCACCAACCAAGGGCAGCCCACATGGGTTATCAAGCCAACAACCACAAATCTCCACCTTGGCAAGATATTAGGTATATGTCACACAATCGACCGTCAACGCTCCTCCTCGATGAGAATCATCTTGTGCTCCCGTCATCTTGCCTCAAAAGGCTCATATGGCTTCGCAGAGCCTCATTGCCCCAGAAAGGGCCACCAACGTCATCTCATATCGTCAACATACAAGTCCGAGCCATACTCGAACTTGACTTCGATATCGACCTTCGTAAGCTCATCCGTAGAACAATCACTAGTGCAAAGTAGCTCCACCCGATCCTTGGCTTCATCAGTCGTCGTTGATCCCATCTCATCACACCAATCTTTCCTTTGTCCACATAGGTCGTCAATGTGCTCCACCTCACCGAATAAGGTCGGAACTCATCACACCTGACAAAGAAAGCAAACGAGACCCTTCTTACATGTTGGCATCTTTCATACATTGGTCTCCAAACTTTGATAGAATCCATCCGATGTGCAAGTTGTGGGGATAAGGTATCTCCACCATACTGACTTGAACCATCATCTCTATTAGCACCACCTCTCCGAAGATCATCCAATGACATCGTCTTTGGTGCATGCGAGCTTGAGTCAATAGCTCGCTCATCTGGAACTATCGTTGTCTTCATCATCTCTGTACCATCCAAGTAATAGAGATTGTCTTCACGCTTCCCCTTCATCAGGATTATTGCTTCTCGTGTCACCTTCAAAGCGCCGTCCTCCATAGTCACTTTGCAACCCTTGGCTTCAAGTGAACCAAGTGATATCAAATTGTACTTTACGTCGGGTACATAATGAACATCACATATGTCTCGTGTGACACCATCACTCATCTTTATGCGGACCGTGCCAATGCTACTGTCATGCATGCTCCATCGTCTCCAAGGACTTTGCGCTTACTACCTTCATGGAAAGTAGTAAAGTATTCTCTGTGGGATGTCATATGGACCGAGCAACCCGAGTCGAGTACCCATCCCCCTTCATTACCCCTTCCGTCACACCAACTAGGACCCACTAATCCACCTCCTCGCTTTTGACGATGTCGGCGGTAGCATCCTTCTTCTTATTGTCCTTTGGGCACTCCCTCGCCCAATGTCATCTTTCCTTGCAAAAGACACATTGATCCCTCTCGATGTCTGTACGCGGAGCTCTACTATTGCCCCTCGTCTCGGATATATGGGTCCCTTTGTGGCCTCCACCTCTTTCATTGCTTCGACCTCTAACCACGGTAAGTGCTTCGGACCTTTGACTCCTCATCTTCTCATCATCCTTCTTTCTAAATTCATTGCTAGTAAGAGCATTAGAAACTTCATTAAAGATGATAGATTCTCTACCATAGGTTAAGATAGAAACGATGTGCTTATAGTCTTTATTCAGGGAGTTAAGGAGAATCATTGCCTTGTCCTCATCTTCCACCTTGACGTCGATGTTCCTCAAATGTGTGAGGAGTTTGTTGTAGTAGTCGATGTGTTTTTCAACTGAAACTCCTTCCTCCATCTTGAGGCCAAAGAGCTTCTTCTTTAGGTGTAGGCTATTCTGGATATTCTTCTTCATATACTTCTCACCAAGCGCATCTCATACCGCTTTCGCATTCATCTCCTCCGTGAAAGGATACTTCTTATCCTTTGTCAAGTAGAGCCGGATCGTGC
Organism: Scilla litardierei; assembly: GCA_030789695.1. Classification (NCBI taxonomy): domain Eukaryota; kingdom Viridiplantae; phylum Streptophyta; class Magnoliopsida; order Asparagales; family Asparagaceae; genus Scilla; species Scilla litardierei. Next base: position 24,377,095 of record CM061141.1, read on the forward strand.
CGCAAGCGGTCAGGTTCATCATCCTCCACTCCGAGTCCGACGTCGTAGTCGGCCTCTCATCTAGTACTTGATCTTGACCAAGTTGGTTCAAGATGTCCAGTACTTCACATCTCCACATGCCGAAGTTGATACGCCCTTCAAACTTCTCAATTTCGAACTTCGTATTGGATACGATAGTTCGCGTTGTTGAAGATTACATCATTGAAATAGAAGCGTCGTCGCCACCTTTGCTCATCTTCTTCGTTTAGATCTTTGACGCCAAAGCTCTGATACCAATTGTTGTACGCCGAGCGGAAGCAATCAGATCGTCGAAGTATCTAGCACGAAGAACAAATAGAGAGCAAACAAAAGATTTAGGTCGCCTTAACGACCAAGGAAATACTTCACTTGATTTCAATTAGGAGATACAAAAGACACTCAACTACTCCTAAGAAATCCTCACAAATGACTCTATCAAAGATGGCTCTCAATGATCCTATAGAGCTTCCAATAGGACCTCATACAATTTTTCCTAATGCTTCAATAGAAGCTCAATTGGATTCACAATTTTTCTATGCTAAATAACCAAACATTGGCCCTCCTTTTATACTAGATAAAAGGGGAGTGGATTGGTGCACCAACCCCCACCAACCAAGGACATCCAACATGGGTTATCAAGCCAACAACCACACATCCAACACTATGTTACATGATATGTGGCACTATCCATGGCTAGTTTCTTATTCAACAATTTTGAAATGGTGACAAAATTCCCTACTTTGACATCATGCATTTTTGCCAAAAGCATCGATCCTAGTATGTCCTTGGCATGTAGCTTGCTTTTACATACTTCACTAAATGCAGATTCTTCCTCCCAGAGACTCCATTTTTTTTTACCAAGTGTTGGGCCAAATTAATTATCATCAGATCTTGTGTCGATGTAGATAGTTATAAATTATAACTTCTTATATGTATATTTTCTCCTGCTTTCCATAAGTAGGCATCGAGCCTTCTGTCAGCTTATTTAACTCTGTCTCAAAATCCTTTGAATTTGCAAAAACCTTCATGTTTTCCTTTCAAGAAATAAATTTAGACATATCTTGAGAATTCATCGATGAAGGTAACGATTTATCACATCTCATCAAATTATCCTTGCTTTACTGGTCTGCTAGATTTGAATGCATCAACTCCCAGGGCTCGTTAGCATGAAATTTGACTCTTGTTATGATAGCTGATATGCCTTACAGTATTAACATCCTATGCATATGTTATATTCTTGAATCTTCAGCAAATGGAGATCTTGAAGTGTTGACTTTTGCATCATGATCTTAGGCTTGCAATAACTGTACATATCTTTTATTTGGCCCAAATATTTATACATATCTGTGGCTGTCAGCTAAGATACTGATAAAAGATTGTTCATCATTTCTGTAACTTGGTACATATCATGCAAATATACCTCATTGGGGTTGAATCATCATACAAACACCGACTTCTTAATATGTGTGACAGAAAGCCTTGGGTTGTTGGCTATCAAAGATTCTTATGCACCTTTATATTCTAAGAGGTCAAGCTTAGATCTAATCTTCATTGTAGCTGATTCAATCTTATGCAACTACATCAAACTTCATCTCTACTCCTATACATAGAAGTCCATGCTGTTACATCTTTATTGACTGTTGTATTTTCTATTATACCCTTAAATGCTTAGTATCTTACTGACATCTCGGCTTGAGGTAGCACTAGCTATTACCTTCTTCATGTCTTCTCTTGTAGCAACAATTTCGTGCAATCTATTACTGCAACCATAGCATTCTTCATATTGTCTTGTTGGATAATCATGCGTTCTTCAATTCATCCTGGATGGGATGAGTCTTTACCTGGTTGTCTTCTTGAGCCATCTCATTAGTATTGGTTATAACTGTCTATGCTTCTTTCTTTGTTACTAAAGAGTGCCCCTTCTTTTCTTTTCGATGAAGCATTGGCTAATACATGACAATCTCTACTCTATATATCGGTTACCTACCTCTCATGTGTCATCTTACATGCGAGTATAAATCTGTTGATGATCTCATCCCACGTTCCTTTTTTTTTGATGTTTTCCATATTATTGGGTTGTTGGATTGTTCTCAACTCTCCATCATCCTAAAAGATCGCAATGTAGGCCTAAAGGTCATCCATTACGTAATTTTCCTGAGATAATATGGTTCATGTTTTAATTCTGCTCATCTTAATTAACTACTTGTTTGAGAGTTGAATAATCCGTAATTTCCAGGAAATTCATATGCCTAGTGCATTCTGACGTCCAAAGCCTCGAGTTTCAAGTCTGATGTGTCTTGGTGTTGGTTGATTCCAGCAACCCACTCTCGAGTCTTCACAGAATGATGAGAGGTCCAAATTCAGCAACCCACCAACTCTCGTGTTGAATATATCCAGTTCTTGTAATGTTGGTAGGATTTCGAAGAATTGTACGTAGTCTAACCTAACTCTCCTACTCCTGTTTTTAAAGAACAATTCTGGATATTCTATCTGACGTGGCATTCAACCCAACGATGAGAGTTCGAGTTCTTGGCTGACTTCGTTGAATTTCAAGCGGTGGGTTCATACCATCACCATCCCTTGGAGTTTAGTTTTGGTTGCTGCCTTGACAAATTACATGACCTCTAACTTCACCATCATCAGTATTGAAGTTGAGTGCGATCAGTGACATCTCGCATAAGCTGTTTATCTGTAACATCCATGATCCGCTTTGAAAATATATATTAATATGAATATGTTCACATATATGCACCGCTTTGAATCGAAAATTTTCAATGTTCTAATGTGATCGTATATCATTTTCAATCTTATCATTATCTACTCTGTTAATTTGTCTATAACATTAAAAATATGAACATGAAAACGAGTGTACAATATGAATCTTTCTACATTCTAAGGTGATCAACAAGAATCCCATGAGTAACCAATGAGAGTCGTATCGGATACTATACCGCAAGAAGTAGTTTATATGTAAGAAGCAAATAGGTAAAGGGGAACTCTTATTATTATCTGCACCGTTTATCTGTAACATTAAAACCGTGAACATGAAATTGATATAATATGAATCTGGCCACATTCATGTGCCACTTTAAATCAAAGGTTTTCTATTTTCTATGTGTTTCCCGGTCATGGTCGGCTTTGCCGTGATCTGTCATCTGCACGGGTTGGAGCCGTCCTTGTCGTTCTTCTTTTATTTCTACAAAGTTAGGGCTGTCTCCTCGGCAACATGGCTTCGTATTGACGTTAGGAGGTGCAGGTAATGTCTGCTGGGTCGGTCATTGGAAGAACGACTGTATTTTTGTCACTTTTCCCGGAGGATGCAAAAATTTTAACCGGTTGGGGGAAGCTCGGGGGCCTACGAGTTGGCCATGGACCTCTTAGAGGTTGATCGGGCCGCGGTTACATTCGTGACGGCCTTGCCCAGGGGGGAAGAGATTGGTCTGGCCTTTGTTGGACGGTCTCCTCCTCAAGAGCGTCTTATGGTCCCATAGTAAATGCAATTTTTAGACTTCCTCCTTCTCCTTGGCTTATTGTGATTCTCCTTTCTTTTACAGGAATGGCAGGCCATGAGTTCAGCCACCCCTACGATGTGCATCAACTCATCCGTCGGGGTGCTCGGGACTGTCAGGGAAGCTCCTTCGATCACACGTCGTGTCGCATGGAGGACAAGGCGATCCGTGCAGCTGAGCCACCGATCGGGATGTTGAAGATGGCAGACGCTCCCCCGACTGCAGGTTCTTCTCTCGTCGTGACGGGTTTGATTGATGCTCCCCTGAGTTTGGCTCTGACCTCGCCCGCTGCAGGTTCTTCTCCTGCTGCAGTGGGCCTGGCTGATGCTCTCGCGACCCGGTCCCCGGCAAAGGGGCCTCGACTGGTCCTAGGCAGGACCTTGCCGCGCAGACCGGAGGTCAGGGGCCGAGGAAGAAGTATTCTTGATCAGCTTCTGATAGGCCCGAGAATAAGAGAAAGAGTGATAACGGTTCCCTGGCGGTGCGTCCCTCATCGGCCGCCTCACAGGGAGGCCCCCAGGCCTTGGGGAGGTCTTCTCCTCCCCTCAAGGTTGAGCATACCCCGGTCGGGGTAGTGCGAGTAATGTCTGTGTTCGGGCTCGGTCTTGAGGCCCATTCCAAAGGATCAGTATTTACCGACCATGACGTGGTTGTCCCATTGGCTCAAAGCTCTGCAATGCCGGGGACCGCTCTCTCTTGAAGAGGATCCACTCCAAGAGCCTGGTGGACTGCTTGGTGTGGCAGATTCAGCATGTAGGTCTATTTCTTCTCTAACTCCAATCTTGTTTAGTTTGACCTTCATCCCTTTCGTCTCGCAGGCGTCCTCGTTGGCCGTAGAGGTGCAGCGGTGCTCGGAGCAAGTCATCGAGCTTGAGGCGGCCCTCGAGAGGGAGCTCCTGAGGGCAAGGGCGGTCGATCAAGCGGCCGAGGAGGCTCGCAAGGAGTTATGGACCTCACTCCATAAGGTCGCCAAGCTCACATCGGAGGTGGAGAGGTTGAAGGAGGGATTGGCGGCCGCCGATGTCTCTCAGGCCGTCGCTGAAAGGTCTGCTGAGAAAGCCGAGGAGGCACTATCCCTTGTCCGGGAAGCACACATGAAGGAAAGGGTCGGGCTTTGGTCCGAGATCGGTTTCCTATTAGGAGTGGATCCCCAGTGGCTTGTTGATGAAATTGTGAGGGGTTACGAGGATGTCCTGGCACCAAGGATTGCAAATTCCTTCTTGGAGGGATTCCTGTCGTACGAGGAGTGGGTTTGAAAGATGCTTCTTCGCCCCTCCCATACCCCCGACCAGCCTGCCGGGACGAGGGACGTCGCTGAAGCAACCAGGGAGAGTTCCTCTCGGGCTCCCGCGTCGTAGGAGGTCATGGTGGGTTTCCTTTTGTTTTCTCCCTTGTTTGTAACAAGCTGGATGAATAATAATTGGTTTCCCCTTTTTGGTATATTCGTTGTGTTTGCACATTGTCATGTTGTCTTTGTTTTGGCCTTGCCCCCCTCTTCACGCTGCTCGTGTCGAGGACGTTTGGCGGCTCGAGCTGTGGGACGGGTTTCTTGAGGATGCTTTTTGACTGGTTGAGACCGATGGTGCGATCAGCCCACCCAGGGAGCCATCCATTGGTCTAAGTTCAATCGCGTGGTCGTCTCGTTGGGGGAATTGCACCAAGTCTCACGGTCGATCGAGTGGTCGGCCTGCTGGGGGAGTTCCCCTCAGCCTCACGATCAACGGATCGGTCGGCCAGCTGGGGGAGTTATCCTGAGTCTTATGGTCGATCGAATGATCGGCCTGCTTGGGGAGTTGTCCCAGCCTTATGGCCGATATGTGGTCGGCTTGCTGGGGAGTTTCCCCCAGCCTCGCGGTCGACGGGTCGGTCGGCCAACTGGGGGAGCTATCCCCAGTCTTATGGTCGATCGAATGATCGGCCTGCTGGGGGAGTTGCCCCAGCCTTATGATCGATATGTGACCGGCCTGCTGGAGGAGTTACCCCCAGCCTTAAGTTAAGTGCGATCAGTGACATCCATGATCCGCTTTGGAAATATATATTAATATGAATATGTTCACATATATGCACCGCTTTGAATCGAAAATTTTCAATGTTCTAAGGTGATCATATATCCAACAAGAATCCCATGAGAATCTGATGAGAATCACATCGGATGTTATACGACAAGAATACATGACACTTTCAGAAGCTATTTAATGGGCAGCATAGCATATAAACATCTTATCATTATCTACTCTGTTAATTTGTCTATAACATTAAAAATATGAACATGAAACGAGTGTACAATATGAATCTTTCTACATTCTAAGGTGATCAACAAGAATCCAATGAGTATCCAATGAGAGTCATATCGGATACTATACCGCAAGAAGTATTTTATATGTAAGAAGTAAATAGGTAAAGTGGAACTCTTATTATTATCTGCACCGTTTATCTGTAACATTAAAACCGTGAACATGAAATTGGTATAATGTGAATCTGGCCACATTCATGTGCCACTTTAAATAAAAGGTTTTCTATATTCTACGTGTTTCCCTGTCTTGGTCGGCTTTGTCGTGATTTATCATTTGCACGGGTTAGAGCTGTCCTTGACGTTCTTCTTTTATCTCTACAAAGTTAGGGCTGTCTACTCGGCAACATGGCTTCACATTGACGTTAGGAGGGGCATGTAATGTCTGCTGGGCTTGCCCCCCTGGGTCGGTCATTGGAAGAACGACTATGTTTTTGTCACTTTCCCCGGGGATGCAAAAATTTTAACCGGTTGGGGAAGCTCGGGGGCCTACGAGTTGGCCATGGACCTCTCAGAGGTTGATCGGGCCCACGGTTACATTCCCGACGGCCTTGCCCAGGGGGGGAGAGATTGGTCTGGCCTTTGTTGGACGGTCTCCTCCTCAAGAGCGTCTTATGGTCCCCCGGTTAATGCACTTTTTAGACTTCCTCCTTCTCCTTGGCTTACTCTGATTCTCCTTTCTTTTACAGGAATGGCGGGCCAGGAGTTCAGCCACCCCTACGATGTGCATCAACTCATCCGTCGGGGTGCTCGGGGCTCTCAGGGAAGCTCCTTCGGTCACACGTCGTGTCGCATGAAGGAGGAGGCGATCTGTGCAGCTGAGCCACCGATCGGGACGTTGAAGATGGCAGACACTCCCCCCCCCCCCCCCCGACTGCAGGTTCTTCTCCCGTCATGACGGGTTTGATTGATGCTCCCCTGAGTTTGGCTCTGACCTCGCCCGTTGCAGGTTCTTCTCCCGTTGTGGTGGGACTGGTTGATGCTCTCGCCGACCCGGTCCCCGGCAAAGGTGCCTCAACTGGTCCTAGCCAGGACCTTGCCGCGCAGACCGGAGGTCAGGGGCCGAGGAAGAAGCATTCTTGCTCAGCTTCTAATAGGCCCGAGAAGAAGAGAAAGAGTGATAGCGGTTCCCTGGCGGTGCGTCCCTCATCGGCCACCTCACAGGGAGGCCCCCAGGCCTTGGGGAAGTCTTCTCCTCCCCTCCAGGTCGAGCATACCCCGGTCGGGGTAGTGCGAGTAATGTCTGTGTTCGGGCCCGGACTTGAGGCCCATTCCAAAGGATCAGTATTTACCGACCATGACGTGGTTGTCCCGTTGGCTCAAAGCTCTGCAATGCCGGGGGACCGCTCTCTCTTGAAGAGGATCCACTCCAAGAGCCTGGTGGACTGCTTGATGTGGAAGATTCAGCAGGTAGGTCTATTTCTTCTCTAACTCCCATCTTGTTTAGTTTGACCTTCATCCCTTTCGTCTCGCAGGCGTCCTCGTTGGCCGTAGAGGTGCAGCGGTGCTCGGAACAAGTCATCGAGCTTGAGGCGGCCCTCGAGATGGAGCTCCTGAGGGTAAGGGCGGTCCATCAAGCGGCCGAGGAGGCTCGTAAGGAGTTATAGACCTCACTCCATAAGGTCGTCAAGCTCACATCGGAGAAGGAGAGGTTGAAGGAGGGATTGGCGACCGCCGATGTCTCTCGGGCCGTCACTAAAAGGTCTGCTGAGAAAGCCGAGGAGGCACTATCCCTTATCCGGGAAGCACACATGAAGGAAAGGGTTGGGCTTTGGTCCAAGATCGGTTTCCTGTTGGGAGTGGATCCCCAGCGGCTTGTTGATGAAATTGTGAGGGGTTACGAGGATGTCCTGGCACCAAGGATTGCAAAGTCCTCCTTGGAGGGATTCCCGTCGTACGAGGAGTGGGTTTGAAAGATGCTTCTTCGCCCCTCCCCTACCCCCGACCAGCCTGCCGGGACGAGGGACGCGCTGAAGCAACCAGGGAGAGTTCCTCTCAGGCTCCCGTGTCGTAGGCGGTCATGGTGGGTTTCCTTTTGTTTTCTCCCTTGTTTGTAACAAGCTGGATGAATAATAAACGTTTTCCCCTTTTTGGTATATTCGTTGTGTTTGCACGTTGTCATGTTGTCTTTGTTTTGGCCGCACGTTGTCATGTTGTCTTTGTTTTGGCCTTGCCCCCCTCTTCACACTGCTCGTGTCGAGGACGTTTGGCGACTCGAGCTGTGGGAAGGGTTTCTTGAGGATGCTTTTTGACTGGTTGGGACCGATGGTGCGATCAGCCCACCCGGGGAGCCATCCATTGGTCTAAGTTCGATCACGTGGTCGTCTTGTTGGGGGAATTGTCCCAAGTCTCACGGTCAATCGAGTGGTCGGTCTGCTGGGGGAGTTCCCCTCAGTCTCACGATTAACGGATCGGTCGACCAGCTGGGGGAGTTATTCTCAGTCTTATGGTCGATCGAATGATCGGCCTGCTTGGGGAGTTGTCCCAGCCTGGCCTGCTGGGGGAGTTTCCCCCAGCCTTACGGTCGACGGGTCGGTCGACCAGCTGGGGGAGCTATCCCCAGTCTTATGGTCGATCGAATGATCGGCCTGCTGGGGGAGTTGCCCCAGACTTATGATCGATATGTGACCGGCCTGCTGGAGGAGTTGCCCCCAGCCTTACGTTCGACGGATCGATCGGCCAGCTGATCACTCCTTATTTTACACCTTTTTCCCGCATGTTTGCATGCCATTTAGATCGCCCAAATCATGTTTTTCACGATATATCGACGATATTGCGATGCTTTTCACGATTTGTTGTTTTTGTCGCATTTCAGGTGATTTGGCGCGATTTGGAGTGATCTCGAGACGCGCTTACTCCAGAGGGTCACCGACGACCTCCCCGAGGGGTATTTTGCTGTTGGAGAGGAGCGGAAGAAGAACGGACGTCGCAGGAGCGACGAGGAGGCCAAAACAAGCAATCTGGGCATTTTTAGTGTCCCACTCGGCCGAGTGAAGGAGTCACTCGGCCGACCAGCGAGACACCGCTCGGCCGACCAGATCAGACACGATTCATATGTGCACTCGGCCGAGCGACGGATACCACATCGGCCGAGTGACGAGACCCCGTCCGCCCGAGTGGCGCCCAGACGAAGCCATTCAAAAATCACCAAGTTACTGTTTTTCGGCTGCCTGAGCTTCAGAAGACCCACTCGGCCGAGTAAATAATCCCGACCGCCCGAGTACCAAGAAGCCATCGGCCGAGTGACGACAACTCACTCGGCCGAGCAGCCCCCGAAGTGAAAACCCCTGAAGATCGAGACTTACTGGAAATTTACAGGGTTTTCACTCGGCCGAGCGACTTTTGTCACTCGGCCGAGTGCGACGCGCTGCCTGTAGCGAAAATTACGGAAAACAGGCTGCGCAGGGGTATTTTGGTCACAGTTTTTGGACGATTTTGGGGGGTATTTAACCCCTGTTTTTACCCTAGTTTGAGAGCCTTTCTCTTAGATTTTTTTGTAGCCTTTTAGTTTAACTTTTTAGCTTTATTCTTGAGATTGGAGAGGAGACAAAAGTTGATTTTTGTAGAATTATTTGAAGAACTCCATTGGTTTGTGTTTTCTCTTCTCTAAAAATTCTATTTTTATTGCATATCTCAATATTGTGATGAATTCTATTGCTTATTTCATTGATTATTTTTGTGATCTTGCTATGAATTGTGAGTAGTCGCCACGTCTTGGGGCGTGGGGATGAACCCTACAAGCCCTATTTCATGATTGTGATGAATTGGTAGGAATTTTGCTAGAATTGCTATTAGGGATTAGATTGGGATCAATTTACTACGGATGGCTAGGAGTTCATACCGATTGGGATTTGCAAGAGATTGGATCCCAATTCGATAGGAAACCCTATAAATCCGAATTGGGTTGGAATTGAATTTCCGTAGTGTTGGTTTGCAAGAGATTGGACCGATACTAGGGTTTCCGGTTCCAATTCCGTGTCAATACCCGTTTGCAAGAGATTGGACGGGTAGGAACTATCCCAATCTAGGTCGTGGGCCGAGTTTGCAAGAGATTGGGCTCGGTGCGCGATTGAACGATGATGTTGATCCTAATGCTAGCTTCCCTAGGCTAGGGTTTGCAAGAGATTGGACCCGAGCCTAAGCTATAGACCGGCAACAGCGCGAGAGCGTGAGCTTGGTTCTACATTCAGTTGCAACTAGTTCATCCAAAATCTTATTCTAGCAATTTTGATACCGATGAACCACTTTTACGAAATATGGTGAGTAGCGGGAATTCCCCATTCCCTAGACGTTCTTTATTTGATTTGATATTTCCGTACTTTGTCTGACGATTGTGACAGGATCGCCAAAGGCAAATTTCTCTCTTCTTAAATAGCCAGGTTGATTGGAACAAGCACGGTCATTCGTCCTCCCTGTGTTCGATAACCCGCTCGCTGCTACACCGTGCACTTGCGGTAAAACTACAACCGTTCTTTGGGGTTACATCCCGGAGCGACCAAGTTTTTGGCGCCGTTGCCGGGGAGGCGATTGCGTTTGATTTTACCACCCTAGCTATTTTTTTATTATTATTCTATTTCCTTATTTTTCTTTTACCTAACCCTTCCACGGTACTAATCATTTCTTTGAAACTCTGTTTTCCCTGTGCATGTACACGAGATCTACGGCGGACCCTGAAGCTATATTATTTGATCCCGAGATCGAACGTACCGCGTGGAGACTTAGAGCGGAAAGGAGACAAAATCCGGAAGGGAGGTTTATGACCAACCCGGAAACTGCGGACCAATTAGCGGCAAGGATGGCGAGGATAATTTCTATTCGAGATAGGCTTCGGCCTAAGACCTCTTCTACGACCTCATCCATTGCCATGCCGGAGTTGGCGGCTGACAAGAACTTCGAGCTAAAGACTGGACTAGTGATTCTGATGCAGCAGGATCCGTTTCATGGGAATGCCCATGAAAATCCTCACTACCACATCCAATTATTCTTGTCGAAGTGGGCCACATTCCAAATGCAGGGGGTCTCCATCGATGCCATCAGACTGCGTCTCTTTCCCTTCACGCTAAAGGACAAGGCACTCTATTGGTTGAGGACGTAGGCTGAGGGTGTCTTCACCTCTTGGGACGAGTTGGCGAGTGCATTCATTGACAAGTTCTATCCGCCCTCCAAGACGGTGAAGATCCGGAGCGCTCTCAAGTCCTTCAAGCAAGGACATCAAGAGACGCTCTATGAGGCTTGGGAGCGTTTTAAGGATCTGCAGCATCAATGCCCGCACCATAGCATTGAAGATTGGGAGCTAGTTCATAGCTTCTACAACGGTCTCCAACCGGGGACCAAACAAATTATATATGCCGCGGCGAATGGTGCTATCCTGTCAAAGACTCCCGAGGAAGCTACGGCCCTAATTGAGGAGATGGCCTCAAACAACCAACAATGGGGCGATGAGCGAGGACACTCCACGTCCTCCTTGAAGCCAACTAGTATCTATGAGGCGAAGGCCGTAGCGGAGCTTACAAGCAAGTTTGATTCTCTCCACAAGGTAGTGGAGAGACTGGAGAAGTTTATCACGGAGCCCCAAGGAACCCCTTCCATCTCCGCTCCAACGAACCAAATGAGTGATTGGCAAGACCAATCTCAAGCCATGTATGTGGGAGGAGAGCAAGGAGAAGGATCCTTGGAGCAAGTACAATATGTCGCGGGGAACCAAGGATATTGGGCCAATCCGGCCACAAGAAATCATCCCGGATTCTCTTACGCCAACAATGAAGGAGCTTTGAACCCGCCACAACAACCACCTCAACAAGCTCGACCACCACCACCCCAACAACAACACTATCCGCCGAGGGGGCCTCCACAACAAAATTTCCAACCGAAGCAACAAGTTCCACCATATAGGCCGCCCGGATACAATCAAGGGTGGAGGAATCAAAATCAAAACCCTCCACAAGCTCAACAACGATCCGACTTCGAAGCTAGCGTGGAGGCGTTTATGGTCGAGCAAAATAAGGTCAATGCTACCTTGAAGGCGGGGCAAGACTCCCTTAATACCGTTGTGGCTCAAATATCGGAGCAATTGGCGTTGCTCAATCGGAACACTCAACGATTGCCGGCGCAACCCGAGCAAAACCCACGGGGCAACACCGGCCACATCAATGCCGTAGTTGTCGTTACTACTAGAGGCGGGAAGGATACCACCCCCGCCATGATTCCTACCGAGGAGCCCGTGGAGGAAAGTTTGGAGCCAATTGAGCCGGTAGTTGAAGTGGATAAGGAGAAAGAGCCACAAGAAAAGGAGAAATCTAGGGCGGAGCAATTGATTGAGGAAAGGCGCTTCATGCCACCGGTCCCATTTCCCCAAAGGCTTGTTAGAGCGAAAATGGAAAAAAGGCTAGCAAAGTTTCTCGAGTATCTGAGAGGAGTTAGCCTCAACATTCCCTTCCTCGACGCCATCGTGGAGATCCCCACATATGCTAAATTCTTAAAGGATTTGATTTCGGGGAGAAAGAGGAAGGAGAAGATTATGATAGCCGAGGAGGACTCTTGGTTCACCAAGAGAGAGAAGGAGCCGGCCAAATTTAAAGACCCGGGGAGTTTTCGGATTCCTTGCACCTTGGGCGGCGTTCCTCTTCAAAAGGCGTTGGTAGATCTAGGGGCTAGTGTGAGCATCATGCCTCTCTCCATGTTCTTAAGGCTAAACACCGGGACGAAGTTGAAACCTACCGACATGCGGATACAATTGGCCGATGGGCGAATAACAAGGCTGGTAGGGATCGCCGAAGACATCCCGCTACAAGTCCCGGGGGGGAATATGCTTGCCATGTGACTTCGTGATCATGGACGTTAAGGAGGAGGGAGATACATCATTGATACTTGGACGCCAGTTCCTCGCCACCGCCGGAGTCATTGTCGACGTGCGCGAAGGTACCCTAACTTTAAATGTCGGCAACATCGAGGTGGAGCTTCACATTCCTAAGGCTATGAAACACATGCCTTACCACGAGGAACTTGACTACATGGACCTCCTTGATGAGGTGATAGAAGAGGCGATACCCCACTCGATTGGCGCTCTTTTCGATGAGGATTTCGAGGAAGGCCCGGATTTAGGCCGAGATGAGAAGATAGATGATTCCCCTGACCTCTCCGCTGAAAATGATGAAGGCGACGCTGATGTCGTAAGGATTCGAGAGCTCTGCAAGCTCTCGAAACAAAAGTCTCCGAAGAAAGCTCCGCCGATACGGAAATCGGCGTCACCGGTGAAGCCGTTGACCGGGGCAAACGCTAGCTTGGGGGAGCCTCCCCCCAACACAATTCGAGACGAGAGACCACCGCGGGAGAACACGCCGCCGCAACTTCCGAATCCAAGCGTTCTCCCCGGAAAGTTTGATGGGTGCATCTCATATGCACCAAACATCCCGCATTAATTGAAAATCATAGGGGGTCGAGCTCACGACCTTAAACAAGCGCTTGTCGGGAGGCAACCCGACGGTTATTGCTTTATTTTTACTTTTTCTTTATTTTTGTTTTAGAAATTTTTAGTGTTTTGAGTCGTTCGCCCAAAAATTTTGTGATAACGGGTCCTATTTTTCTTGACAGAAGAGGAGATAGGTAAATCCATCATGAGGAGGATGAACGAGACGACGAGGAGCGCCCCAGGAAGACGCTCGATGCTTAGGAGTAAGATGAAATCGACTGGAGGAAGAAAGACGGAGTTTAGAGCCCAAACGAAGACAAACAGCAGAAAACAAGGCTCACTCGGCCGAGTATACTAGTCACTCGGCCGAGTACACAAGTTCGTCCGGCCGAGCCGCTCATGAACGAGGGAAGTCTGCTGTACCCAACTCTCTGTTTATTTTCTTGATTTCAGTATAAATGCTACTCGACCGAGTATATATTTTCACTCGGCCGAGTAAAACGGATACGCTCCTAGGGCGAGTCTTGCCGAGTAGCTCGAGCCACTCGGCCGAATGGACTTACTCCACTCGGCCGAGGCTGGCAAAGCCACTCGGCCGAAGCGTAAGTGGGGAGGATTTTCCATTGATCCCACTCGGTCGAGTGACCTAGTCACTCGGCCGAGTCGTAACTTTTATTATATAAGGGGCCGAGGGGGGCACGTTTTTTGAAACTCAAAAAAACCCAAATCGCCCGACCCTTCAGCTCCCCTCGCCCGCTCGCCTCGCTCGCGCCCTCACTCGCCCGACCACCAGTCGCCGCGCCGCCGCTCGGCCAGCCACCGCCGGCCGAGCTCCGCCGCGCCTCGCCCGAGTCGCCGCCGGCGGCCACCACACCGGCCACCTCCGGTATCGCCTATTTCGCCTTTTTCTCCTCTTTTTTTGTGTGTTTTTCGAGGATCCACGCGTCAAACAAACCCCAAACCCAAATTGATTTCTATATCTACCTATTATACCCCTAATGCCCCATACGTTTTGAATATTACTCGCTGATATCTCCATTTCATGCGCAGGTTGTTTCTGGGAGCTTAGGGGAGCCCAGGGGAGCTTCTACGGACTGATTTGGGCTTCGCGGAGGCGCTGTCTTCGCACGCTTCCATTGCTTAGCACTCGCGGCGTGTCGGGGTATACTCTTTCCTTTATTTTGCACACGCCGCACCTTCTACACTTTTCGGCACGCGCTCGGGGCCCATATGCCGCCCCGGACACGGCCGCGGTCGAAGAGAGCTTCCGCCAAGCGGAAACGGTCGGATGACGCCGGCCCCTCCCACGAATTGGAGGACTCTCCTCCGCCTTCTCCCATACACACCATTCACCCAGCACAGCCTGCAGGCCCCGCACACCCCGCACAGCCTGCAGCGCCCTCACAGCCCGCACAGCCCGCACAGCCACTCCCTGCCGCTCCACAGCCACCACCTCCGGCTCCACTGGTCGGGCCGCTCGGGATTACGTTCCGAGACGACGCACACCGCGCCGTCTTCGAGCGTATCTCCCAGCGCTTGATCGTACCCTCCAGGTTTACGCACCTTGCCGACCTAGGACGCCTGGGGGTACTAGAGGGGATGCTCACGTTGTACGACAACGTGGGCTGGCGAGATTTCTTTCAGGTGTCGGCGGACACGTTTACCCGCCCGACACTTGAGATTCTTAGTTCGATCGCCCGGACCGACGAGGGATGCTCGTTTCGGTTCATAGACCGGGAGTGCCAGGTCACTCTCGTTATGATGAGAACATTTTTCTCGTGGCCCGATGTCCCCGGAGCCGATCGCGGTTACGGCCCCACCCATATCCCCCCACCTTCCTTCGACGCCGATGCCTTCTGGGCCCGGATTACGGGTCTTCACGCTGCCTTTGACCCTAGTAGGGCCAAGGCCTCGGCCATTGTCCATCCCTGCCTCTGTATTGCTCAGCGCCTTATGGCGACGACCTTTTTGGCCAGATATGAGCCGGGAACGATGTCTACGCCAGAGCTCTACATGCTCTACGCGATGACACGTCCCAGAGCTCTATCTAGGGATGGCGATGAGCTCGTCCCCGCCGTCGTGATTGATGTCGCGGCTTGGTTTTTGGACCGCATCATTGTATCGGTGGGCGCTCGCTCACCGATATGCTGCGGCGGCCTGATCACCTTGCTTGCCCTTATGACCGGCGAGGACTTCCCTGACGACCTGCAACGAGCACCTGGCCCCACTTCTTTGTCGATTGAAGTTATGTCCCGGATGAAGATGCTTCGTCCGCACGGTGAGCGTCACTGGGTCTGGTTGCACGGCCCTTACGGTGCCGATTACATGATTCTTCCGAGCCCAGCTCGGACTCAGATTGCACCAGCCCACGTGGACTGGCTCCCTGTGATGGATGTTCTCATCCCTGATGCTTACGTGCTCGAGGCCGAGGAGGCCGAGCAGGCCCACGCTGCCCCCGTAGACCCCGTCGCCCCTGCCGAGCCTGCTGCCCCTGTTGACCCCGTGGCCCCTCAGCCTATACCTGATGTTTCCGCTGCTCCTGACACCTCTGTCCCCACCTCTGTCGGTGTCGGGAGTACCTTAGCTGAGCCCACCTCCACTGCTTCCGAGGCTGTCACCACCACCACTGGCCCTCTGTCTGCTGAGCCTGTTTCTTTTGCCCCACCCGAGCGCCCGCCGACCGTAGTTGAGTGCGGAGAGCCCTCTGTCTCCACTGCTGCTGTATTTTCCGAGAGTGTCGTGGCGTCTGTCCACACTTCTGTGCCACTGACCTCTCCGGCCGCCTCGCTGCCTCTTTTGTATTCTTCTTTCGCTGCTGCTGCCTCCACTTCTCACTAGCCGGTGCCCCGGCCTCACACTGAGGCCAGGCCCACATTTTCGAGCGCAGCGCCTTTCGTTCCCTCCCCCGCGTCCCCGTACCCACACAGCAGGTTCCCACCCCCGCTTCCACCCACACTCGGCCTGCTTCCACTTCCACACCCACACCCGCTCAGCAGCCTACACCACCACCACCACCACCTCCGCCTCAGAACGGAGACGGCGCAGCACCACCTTCTTAGGCACCCTTGATGCCATCGATTATTCCTGCCGTTGTGCTGCCCGTTTCTGCTGGGTCCTGTTGCATTTTTGTCCACCCCCCTCCCCTCACTTATTTTGGGTTTCTCATTCAGATCGTATCCTTATATATCTTTTTTGGGAGAGAGGGAGAGTTTTTGGTGCCCCATCTTTATATCTGTATCACTCCATTCCTGCATGCATCATGTCCGCATCATATTTTTCGTTTCTTTATTTTTCGTTTATTTTCCTTTTTTTCCCCATCATGCATGCATCCTCACTTTCCCCTCCCTTTACTTGTCTCTCGGTGTGCCCCACTTTGCACATTGAGGACACTGTGCCATTTAGCTTGGGGGAGTGAGTTCTCACGTTCTTTTTCGGTTTGCCACCTTTATTTTTAGTTTTTCACACCATTCTTCGCTTTTGCACTTATTTTTCATCATTTTTCTTTTATTTTGCCATGCATCACGTTTTTCTTATTTTTCTGTGTGCCGCATTGTAAATAGTTCTATTTTCCCTTTATCTTTATTTCTTTCTTTTTCATCTCATGCTAGAGATGACTTTTCTGTGATGATGATGACGTGGAGTTAGCTTATTCTATATGCATGCTTTATTTGTCATGTCTTAGATTTTATTTCTGATATCATATGCTATGACTTGCCTTGCATCTAGAGATAGTAACCCACACTTTTTCCACAGGAAAATGGATGAAATTTTATTATTAGCTGAGTCTGAATATTCATATGTATGCTATCACAGAAAACACACCAAGATTCACGCATTGAACGCCTATATCTGGAGTACCGATTTCTTTTCATATATCACTTCTATATGCATGAACTGTACATTTCACGTCAGGATGATTGAATGATGTTAGCTATGATAAATCTGGATTAGTTAGCTTTTTTTTGTGATCGAAACTGAGTAGATTAGATTACCCTGCTGAAGTTGTCGTGCATGTCTTATAGAGTGAACCGAGAGATATATTCATTTCTTTCTCCACAAATCTTGAACATCATTTCTCTACTTTTAAAATCATTGGTGAATCTCCCCTTAGCGATCCTATTATATGGCATTTCCCCCGCTATTAATTCCTAGCTCCAAATTTCTTATTCAAAAAAAAGAGAGAGAAAAGAGAAAATATTCTTGTATATCATTATCTCTCTTTGAGTTGGGATCGTTGTGTATATATGCTATTGCATCAAAAAAAAGAAAAAAAAAGAAAAAAAAGAAAAAAAAAGAGGAAAAATCCTCAATAAAAGATCCCATCTCACTTTCTTTCTTTCTTCTCTCTTTTCGTGTTCGTTTTTATTACTTTTGGAGCTTTATGAAAATGGGGATGTAAATATTTTTTATGCCACCACGCTTATAGATAAGCTTAGGGGAGGGGATCCATTGATGTGTGAGAGAGTGACTACTTGACGTTGCACGACAACCTAGGCTAAGTAATATTCTATACTCGGTGAGATTATTTTTAGCTTTACGAAATCGAGAAATCTAAGCCTAGCACTCATTTCATGAAATCCATACTTTTCTATTCTCTCTATTCTATAGTGTGATACTCTTATACTCCTGATAGAAAGCATTCAATTGAAAAGTGTGTGATCTGTGATTTGTATACCGCTTTAAATGATTCAGACGATGTTAATTATAAGATTATTCCGTTTTTCATGATTATATTGTTGCTCGTGGGTTTTCTATTTCTATTTACACCATTATACTATGATATCAAAATAAAACTCTTTGACATGTGTTTTTCATTCAGTGCATGCTATACGAGTAAGCGGAACCCACGTCCTGAGAAAGTGATCTAGCGGCTTACCTCTTCGCTTCTTTCTTTCTTCTTTATTTTTATTTCATTTTTCATTCTTCTCCGTTTTGTCATTTTTCATTTTTTTCGCCGTTTTCGTTTTCCGAATCCACCGGGTTCGCCTTTTACTTATCTTCCTCGAGGACGAGTAAGAGGCAAGCTTGGGGGATTTTGATCACTCCTTATTTGTGCACTCGGCCGACCAGATCAGACACGATTCATATGTGCACTCGGCCGAGCGACGGATACCACATCGGCCGAGTGACGAGACCCCGTCCGCCCGAGTGGCGCCCAGACGAAGCCATTCAAAAATCGCCAAGTTACTGTTTTTCGGCTGCCTGAGCTTCAGAAGACCCACTCGGCCGAGTGGATAATCCCGACCGCCCGAGTACCAAGAAGCCATCGGCCGAGTGACGACAACTCATTCGGCCGAGCAGCCCCCGAAGTGAAAACCCCTGAAGATCGAGACTTACTGGAAATTTACAGGGTTTTCACTCGGCCGAGCGACTTTTGTCACTCGGCCGAGTGCGACGCGCTGCCTGTAGCGAAAATTGCGGAAAACAGGCTGCGCAGGGGTATTTTGGTCACAGTTTTTGGACGATTTTGGGGGGTATTTAACCCCTGTTTTTACCCTAGTTTGAGAGCCTTTCTCTTAGATTTTTTTGTAGCCTTTTAGTTTAACTTTTTATCTTTATTCTTGAGATTGGAGAGGAGACAAAAGTTGATTTTTGTAGAATTATTTGAAGAACTCCATTGGTTTGTGTTTTCTCTTCTCTAAAAATTCTATTTTTATTGCATATCTCAATATTGTGATGAATTCTATTGCTTATTTCATTGATTATTTTTGTGATCTTGCTATGAATTGTGAGTAGTCGCCACGTCTTGGGGCGTGGGGATGAACCCTACAAGCCCTATTTCATGATTGTGATGAATTGGTAGGAATTTTGCTAGAATTGCTATTAGGGATTAGATTGGGATCAATTTACTACGGATGGCTAGGAGTTCATACCGATTGGGATTTGCAAGAGATTGGATCCCAATTCGATAGGAAACCCTAGAAATCCGAATTGGGTTGGAATTGAATTTCCGTAGTGTCGGTTTGCAAGAGATTGGACCGATACTAGGGTTTCCGGTTCCAATTCCGTGCCAATACCCGTTTGCAAGAGATTGGACGGGTAGGAACTATCCCAATCTAGGTCGTGGGCCGAGTTTGCAAGAGATTGGGCTCGGTGCGCGATTGAACGATGATGTTGATCCTAATGCTAGCTTCCCTAGGCTAGGGTTTGCAAGAGATTGGACCCGAGTGTAACGACTGCTTTTCATGTATCTGGATTTCATATATTATAATATATGTTTTGGTGGATTTTCTCCTCTTGTGTGGTTTTCGTCTCCGTAGTTTTCATTTTCGATCGATTCGTCGTATTTTCTCGCTTCTTTCTTAGGATTGTCGATTTCGAAGTTTGTCACTCGTGACGGGCTTCATAACGGTCGTATCTAACTATTAGATCAAGCCTAGGAGTCTTAGGAATCGATCCCGGGGCCCCGCGCTCCGTATCGGTACTTTCTGTGCTCATTAGCCGGTGTAAGAAGGGCCACCGACCGACTAGATGACGATCCAGTCGGTCGGCAATCCTTCTTGGACCGACTAGTTAGCTTTCTAAATTTCTCAGGAGTTACTGTTTATCGTTAGTCGGTCTAAGAACGTTGGTTGACCGACTAGGTTGCAAACTAGTCGGTCAGCAATGCTTCTTGAACCGACTAACTCATCAAATTATTTTTGTATCAGTTACTGTTTACTCTTAGTCGGTCTAAGAACGTTCATCGACCGACTAGTTACCAAACTAGTCGGTCAGTATTTGTTCATGGACCGACTAACTCTAAAATCCTAATTTCACCTGTAGCTACTGTTTACACTTAGTCGGTCTGCGTTGGTCGACCGACCGACTAGTTGTCAAACTAGTCGGTCAGTGGTTGTTCTTTGACCGACTAACTAGTGCTGTAAACCCTAGTTTTGCCCTAGCCGCCAGCCTAGCCTATAAATACCCAACCCAAACGTTTTCTTCCCCTCCAACTCGACCCTAAACCCTAAAATCGCCCCCATTGATCCCCCACCTTCCTCCAAGCTCCATTGCTTCATTCCAAGCCCTAAATCCATCATCCAAACCATCCATCTACCCTATCTACCTCTCATCTTCGCCAAAATCTCACCAAAACCCATCAAATCCCCCAAAACCCTAGTTTCCCCAATCTTCTCCAATCTTCTCCAGATTTGATCCTAGGGTTCCCCGGAGTGTTCCTTCCGTCTCCTCTCGGTAAGAAATCGATCTACCGTTGTTTTTATAACTTATTTATAATTTTGGTGAAACCCTAATTAATTTCATGTGTTTGGTGTTTGTTTCCCCCTAAACAGCGATTTCCTCGTAGATAGCATCCGTGTGACAAGGTTGAACGTCATCCCCGGTGCTAGGCAAGTGAAACTTGCCACTTAGGGTTTAGGCCATGTTTTAGGCCATTTGCATGTTGTAGGCGTAAAAGAGGCTAGGCGACGAAATGATACTCGCCTAGGCGCAAATTGGGGAATTAGCTTGACAACGAAGCTAATTCCGACTTTTAGCATGTTGCACAATTACCATGTCATGTTTACTTTCAATTAACGGTACGCGAATATGTTCATGTCATTGCATTTTGCCTGTCACGTTTAATTTAAATTAACGGTACGCAAATATCTGTTCATGTCTTTGCATAGTGATTATTCATCGTGATTGCGTAGCGCACGCTACAATATTATATTCCTGGCTCGTGTTCCAGAAGCGAGCTTAGTGAGTTGGAAACCCCAACGCTCGACACATATGGGTGGGGTAAGAGATAAGCGGCCTGAGCCCCGAGTTGGCCTGATCCGCCACTCCGGCCAGCAAGTGGACTCTCTAGTGCACAAGTGATTAATAGTGATAGAGATAAGCGGCCTGAGCCACGAGCTGGCCAGCAGGTGGACTCTCTATGCACTAAGTGTTTACCAGTGACAAGTGATTAATAGTGGTAGAGAAAAGCGGCCTGAGCCACGAGCTGGCCAGCAGGTGGACTCTCTATGCACTAAGTGATAAGTGATAAGTGATAAGTGATAAGTGATAAGTGTTAAATGATAAGTGATTAGTGATTTGGTAGCTTTTGCTACATTGTGCATGCTTGCCTCTCTTTTTAAACTGTTGCATCATGCTTAACTGCCATGTCATTACTTAATACTATAACTGCTAGGTTGCTAGATGCCTCACCTTCAGTTTCCTTGCCCAAGTCTTTTAGACTTGCTGACATGTGCCCCTTTACTCTTTTGGGTGACACATGTTAGATCCTGAGCCTGAGTGCCTCGTTGAGGACGAGGTGTTTGCTGACGCCGAGCCCGAGCTTGTGTTTGACGGGGAGTACGTGGACACTGGGGACCAGTCCTAGTGTCTCCGTTGCGTTTTATTTTTGTTAGACAGTTGTTTGTTATTGGTGCGTGGCACCCATACTTTGTTATGTCGTTGCTTTTGTTGGCCTTGTTCTGGGCCTTTAGACTCTTTTCTTTTAGCCTGGTGGCTTTTCTGGATGTTGAACATATTTGTGATGTTGGACAATATTTGTGAGATGTGAATTTTATTTCAGTCTCTCCTTGTGTTATTATTGCTATTCTGTTGTGGTTACAGGGACCTGTTTATGTATTGTGGACGCTTATCGGGTTTGGGGCTTCACAGCTCCACTCTCGTGCGGACCTTTTCACGTCTCGCCTCCATTTTAGGGAAACGGGTCGTGACAGGTTTTAGTGGTGGCCCATGCAGGTCCTCTTCTGTAACTGCGATTTTTGGAATAGCGATAATAACATTAGAATGTCCAATAAACTAAGTTCGACGTTCGAGTCATAAGCTATGAGTCTAATCTGATTTGTTTTCCGTGTCATTAGATGGCAGGAAGACGTTTCACCCGTGGTGGGGGCAGTGGTGCGCTCCCTCATGATGAGGAGCCTGAGCGGGAACCCACCAGCGGTGAGATGATGCGGATGATGATCCAGATGATGCAAGTGCAGCAGGGCGTGCTTTTGCAAGTCCAGAATGCTCCACCTGCTCGAGCTGCCCGGGTTCTTCCGGATGCCCCTCGCTCTGAGCCAGGAGCGAAGCAATTTCGGGAGCTGGGTCCCGCATATTTTGATGGTTCTGAGGGTCCTCTGGCGGCCGATGAGTGGATTCGGAACGTCGAGGACAATCTGAAGATGGCCAAGATCACCCCGGCTGGATGGGTTGATTTGGCGAAGAGGCAGCTGAAGGATAACGCCAGGAATTGGTGGGATGCTGAAGAGAAGTTGTTGGTGGAGCCGATAGCTTGGGCTACCTTCAAAGCCAGATTTGAGGGTGAGTTCTTCCCGAAGGCTGCCAAGGAGGAGATGCTGCAGCGTTTTATCGATCTGAAGCAGGGGAACTCGTCGGTGGACATGTACCACCAGGAGTTCATGAGGCTTAGTCGGTTTGCGCCGAAGATGGTGCAGGACGCTGAGGAGAGAGCTCAGAGGTTCCTGCAGGGGCTTGCTTCGGAGCTCCAGAGCTTTGTGACCTCCTCTGACCGGGAATCTTATCAGAAGGTTCTAGTAGCTGCCAAGAGGCAGGAGCTGCTCGTGAACCAGAGGAGAGGATCTGTGGTTGGTGCTGGGAAGAGGCCTGTGGAACAGGTGAGAGCTGTGGTTAGGCCTGGATTCAGGCCGAACCAGCCTGTTCAGTTTAAGAGGCCAGTAGGGCCTGCTCGGAGGACTTGCCATTTTTGTGGCAAGGAGGGCCATGTCAAGGAATCGTGTAGGAGGTTCTTGGGGCAATGTATTGCCTGCGGAGATCCCGCCCATGCTCTCAGGGAGTGCCCGAGGTTGAAGCAGCCTTGGAAGGCACCTATTGCTGCCCAGCCGTTGCAGCAGCGAGCGTCTGTTCCTGTTGGACGTGGAGCAGCTCTTGTTCCGCAGAGGCAGGCTTTTCAGCAGGCTGCTCCGCCGAGGAGGCAGGCTTTTCTGATGACCGCTGCGGAGAGCGAAGCTGTGGATGAGGTTATCGCAGGTAATCCTCATTCTAGCTATTACTTTCCTATTTGGTCTTGATTGCTAGATTATGTTGTTTGCTTGAACTTGCTTGTTTGCTAGACTAGGGTTTGATTGTTAATTGATTGATTAGGTGTGATTTTGGTGTGCACATTTCCTGCACGAGTCCTCTTTGACTCTGGTGCATCGATGTGCATTATTTCTCGGAGCTTCGTGGAGAGGCATTCCTTGTCGACGTCCCCTCTCCCCAAGAGTTGGAATATCGTTACAGGGAATGGTGTGGTCTCGGTGCATCGTGGTAGCAATTCTTGCTCGTTGGTGGTCTGTGGACATGAGCTTTTTGCTGATTTCATTGTCCACGACATCATCAACTATGATGCAGTTCTTGGGATGGACTGGCTTGCGAGCTTCTATGCTACGATCGACTGTCGGAGGAAGAAGGTGGTGTTCGAGATTCCCGGACATCCAGTATTTGAGTTCATTCGTGGTAGCAGTTCGCTTGGTCCTGTCAGATTTCGGGCCAGGCCGGTGGAGGCTGTGGCTATGCAGATGGAGCTGGAGTGGCCAGCTGTGGTGCGTGATTTTGGCGACGTCTTCCCTGAGGAGATGTCTGGTTTGCCGCCTGATCGAGCTTTGGAATTTTCTATCGATCTTGTTCCAGGTGCGCAGCCGATTTCGAAGGCGCCGTATCGTATGGCACCTGCAGAGTTGGAAGAGTTGCGGAAGCAGTTGGATGAGCTTTTGCAGAAGGGTTATATTAATCCTAGTGTGTCTCCGTGGGGAGCACCGGTGTTGTTGGTTAAGAAGAAGGATGGTTCGCGTCGCATGTGCGTGGACTATCGGGAGTTGAATGCGGTGACCATTAAGAATAAATACCCGTTGCCTCGCATCGATGATATCTTTGATCAGCTTGGAGGTTCGAGGGTGTTTTCTAAGTTGGATTTGAGGAGTGGTTACCATCAGTTGAAGGTGAAGAAGGGAGATGTTCCGAAGACAGCGTTCAGGACGAAGTATGGACACTATGAGTTTGTGGTTATGCCTTTCGGCGTAACTAACGCGCCCGCAGTTTTCATGAATCTGATGAACCTGATTTTCTACGACTTTTTGGATAAGTTTGTCGTTATCTTTATTGACGACATCCTGATATATTCAAAGTCGGAGGAAGAGCATGCCTCGCACTTGAGGACGGTGTTGGAGATTTTGAGGAAGCATCGTTTGTATGCTAAGTTTTCGAAGTGCGAGTTTTGGCTGGATCGAGTTGCTTTTCTGGGGCATGTGGTGTCTGGAGGTGGTATTTCTGTGGATCCCGAGAAGATTAGGGCCATCAGGGAGTGGCCTGTTCCGTCGTCTGCGTCTGAGATTCGGAGTTTTCTCGGACTTGCTGGTTATTATCGGCGATTCATCAAGGACTTTTCTCGTATTGCTGAGCCGATGACCAGGTTGACGCGGAAGGATGTTGCTTATGTTTGGTCGGGTGATTGTGGGAGTGCTTTTGGTATTTTGAAGGAGAGGTTGACGAGTGCCCCTATTCTTGTTGTGCCTGATCGCAGCGGTGGATTTGAGATCTTTTGCGATGCTTCTGGCAAGGGTCTCGGTTGCGTGCTGCATCAGCACGGACACGTTGTGGCGTATGCGTCTCGTCAGCTTAAGGTTCATGAGAAGAATTATCCGACGCATGATTTGGAGTTGGCTGCCGTTGTGTTTGCTCTTAAGATTTGGAGGCACTTCTTGCTGAGTGAGAAAGTGAAGATTTTCACCGATCACAAAAGCTTGAAGTATATTTTCACTCAGAAAGAGCTCAACATGCGACAGCGTCGATGGTTGGAGCTTATGGCGGATTATGATATTGATTTACAGTATCACCCTGGCAAGGTGAATGTGGTTCCAGATGCTTTGAGTAGGCTGCCAGCGGTGATGATTTTGACCTCGCAGTGGAGATTGCAGCAGGATTTTTGCGAGTCTGGAGTGGAAATTGTTCTTCCTGGGGAGGCTCCTTCGTTGATGTACATGCAGGTACAGTCGACGATCGTGGATCGGATTAAGGCTGGCCAGGCTGAGGATCCGAAGCTGGTGAGGATTCGGGAGATGGTGGAAGCCGGTCTGCGGACTGACTTTTTGATTCATGAGGATGGCTCGCTGAGGTTTGGAGCCAGGTTGTGTGTGCCCGCTGGGGATATCAGAGAGGAGCTGATGGTGGAGGCACACAGTTCGCCGTATTCTGTGCATCCTGGTGGCACCAAGATGTACCAGGATCTTCGTCTGAATTATTGGTGGCATGGTATGAAGAGGAGTGTGGCTCGGAGTGTAGCCAAGTGCTTGGTTTGCCAGCAAGTGAAGGCGGAGCATCAGCGTTCGGCCGGGTTGCTACAACCGCTTCCGATTCCGGAGTGGAAGTGGCAGCACATCACTATGGATTTCGTGACTGGACTACCTCGGAGTCCGAAGCAGAATGACGCGATTTGGGTGATCGTGGATCGATTGACCAAATTTGCGCATTTTATTCCGTTCCGAGTGGGACAGTCCACTGAGGCGCTAGCGAGGAGATATATGGAGGTAAAATTCTTTTACTCTCCGTTTTTATTTCCTTTTCCTAGTTTGGATAGTGATGTATCGTGAATCGTGCAGGAGGTTGTGCGACTTCACGGAGTCCCCGTGAGTATCGTGTCTGACAGAGACACGAGATTCACATCTCAGTTCTGGCAGAGTTTGCAGAAGAGCTTGGGTACGCGTCTGAGTTTCAGCACGGCGTACCATCCGCAGACGGATGGCCAGTCCGAGAGGACGATTCAGATTTTGGAAGACATGCTGAGGGCGTGCATGTTGGATTTCAAGGGTTCGTGGGAGGACCATCTACATTTGGTGGAGTTTTCCTACAACAACAGCTTCCAGGCGAGTATTGGCATGGCGCCATTCGCCGCTCTTTATGGGAGGAAATGTCGATCGCCATTGAGTTGGGATGACGTTGGTGATCGGGAGTTGTTGGGACCTGAGATGATCGTGGAGGCCGTGGATATCGTCAGGAATATTCGGGGGAGGTTGAGAATTGCTCAGGACCGTTTTAAGCATTGGGCGGATGCTAAACGTCGTCCTTTGGAGTTTCAGCCGGGTGACCATGTGTTCTTGAAGATTTCCCCGAATCGTGGTGTGATTCGTTTCGGGAAGCGTGGGAAGTTGAGCCCGCGATACATTGGACCGTTTGACGTTTTGGAGAGGGTTGGCGAGGTAGCTTATCGCTTGGCCTTGCCGCCGTCTTTGGAAGGAGTTCACAATGTTTTCCATGTGTCGCAGCTTCGTCGATACATTAGCGATCCGTCTCATGCGGTGGATTTTTCGGAGATTACCGTTCGCCCCGATATGACGTATGACCAGCATCCAGTGCAGATTCTGGACAGGCGTCAGAAATCGCTTCGGAACAAGATTGTTAATCTTGTGAGGGTGATGTGGCGACACGGTTCACCTGGAGAGTCTACTTGGGAGAATGAGGATGAGATGCGAGAGCGTTTTCCACTTTTGTTTCCGGACTCGTGAGTTTTGGAAATTCCGAGGACGGAATTTTTCTTAAGTTGGGGAGGATGTAACGACTGCTTTTCATGTATCTGGATTTCATATATTATAATATATGTTTTGGTGGATTTTCTCCTCTTGTGTGGTTTTCGTCTCCGTAGTTTTCATTTTCGATCGATTCGTCGTATTTTCTCGCTTCTTTCTTAGGATTGTCGATTTCGAAGTTTGTCACTCGTGACGGGCTTCATAACGGTCGTATCTAACTATTAGATCAAGCCTAGGAGTCTTAGGAATCGATCCCGGGGCCCCGCGCTCCGTATCGGTACTTTCTGTGCTCATTAGCCGGTGTAAGAAGGGCCACCGACCGACTAGATGACGATCCAGTCGGTCGGCAATCCTTCTTGGACCGACTAGTTAGCTTTCTAAATTTCTCAGGAGTTACTGTTTATCGTTAGTCGGTCTAAGAACGTTGGTTGACCGACTAGGTTGCAAACTAGTCGGTCAGCAATGCTTCTTGAACCGACTAACTCATCAAATTATTTTTGTATCAGTTACTGTTTACTCTTAGTCGGTCTAAGAACGTTCATCGACCGACTAGTTACCAAACTAGTCGGTCAGTATTTGTTCATGGACCGACTAACTCTAAAATCCTAATTTCACCTGTAGCTACTGTTTACACTTAGTCGGTCTGCGTTGGTCGACCGACCGACTAGTTGTCAAACTAGTCGGTCAGTGGTTGTTCTTTGACCGACTAACTAGTGCTGTAAACCCTAGTTTTGCCCTAGCCGCCAGCCTAGCCTATAAATACCCAACACAAACGTTTTCTTCCCCTCCAACTCGACCCTAAACCCTAAAATCGCCCCCATTGATCCCCCACCTTCCTCCAAGCTCCATTGCTTCATTCCAAGCCCTAAATCCATCATCCAAACCATCCATCTACCCTATCTACCTCTCATCTTCGCCAAAATCTCACCAAAACCCATCAAATCCCCAAATCCCCCAAAACCCTAGTTTCCCCAATCTTCTCCAATCTTCTCCAGATTTGATCCTAGGGTTCCCCGGAGTGTTCCTTCCGTCTCCTCTCGGTAAGAAATCGATCTACCGTTGTTTTTATAACTTATTTATAATTTTGGTGAAACCCTAATTAATTTCATGTGTTTGGTGTTTGTTTCCCCCTAAACAGCGATTTCCTCGTAGATAGCATCCGTGTGACAAGGTTGAACGTCATCCCCGGTGCTAGGCAAGTGAAACTTGCCACTTAGGGTTTAGGCCATGTTTTAGGCCATTTGCATGTTGTAGGCGTAAAAGAGGCTAGGCGACGAAATGATACTCGCCTAGGCGCAAATTGGGGAATTAGCTTGACAACGAAGCTAATTCCGACTTTTAGCATGTTGCACAATTACCATGTCATGTTTACTTTCAATTAACGGTACGCGAATATGTTCATGTCATTGCATTTTGCCTGTCACGTTTAATTTAAATTAACGGTACGCAAATATCTGTTCATGTCTTTGCATAGTGATTATTCATCGTGATTGCGTAGCGCACGCTACAATATTATATTCCTGGCTCGTGTTCCAGAAGCGAGCTTAGTGAGTTGGAAACCCCAACGCTCGACACATATGGGTGGGGTAAGAGATAAGCGGCCTGAGCCCCGAGTTGGCCTGATCCGCCACTCCGGCCAGCAAGTGGACTCTCTAGTGCACAAGTGATTAATAGTGATAGAGATAAGCGGCCTGAGCCACGAGCTGGCCAGCAGGTGGACTCTCTATGCACTAAGTGTTTACCAGTGACAAGTGATTAATAGTGGTAGAGAAAAGCGGCCTGAGCCACGAGCTGGCCAGCAGGTGGACTCTCTATGCACTAAGTGATAAGTGATAAGTGATAAGTGATAAGTGATAAGTGTTAAATGATAAGTGATTAGTGATTTGGTAGCTTTTGCTACATTGTGCATGCTTGCCTCTCTTTTTAAACTGTTGCATCATGCTTAACTGCCATGTCATTACTTAATACTATAACTGCTAGGTTGCTAGATGCCTCACCTTCAGTTTCCTTGCCCAAGTCTTTTAGACTTGCTGACATGTGCCCCTTTACTCTTTTGGGTGACACATGTTAGATCCTGAGCCTGAGTGCCTCGTTGAGGACGAGGTGTTTGCTGACGTCGAGCCCGAGCTTGTGTTTGACGGGGAGTACGTGGACACTGGGGACCAGTCCTAGTGTCTCCGTTGCGTTTTATTTTTGTTAGACAGTTGTTTGTTATTGGTGCGTGGCACCCATACTTTGTTATGTCGTTGCTTTTGTTGGCCTTGTTCTGGGCCTTTAGACTCTTTTCTTTTAGCCTGGTGGCTTTTCTGGATGTTGAACATATTTGTGATGTTGGACAATATTTGTGAGATGTGAATTTTATTTCAGTCTCTCCTTGTGTTATTATTGCTATTCTGTTGTGGTTACAGGGACCTGTTTATGTATTGTGGACGCTTATCGGGTTTGGGGCTTCACAGCTCCACTCTCGTGCGGACCTTTTCACGTCTCGCCTCCATTTTAGGGAAGCGGGTCGTGACACCGAGCCTAGGATAGCTATAGACCGGCAACAACGCGAGAGCGTGAGCTTGGTTCTACATTCAGTTGCAACTAGTTCATCCAAAATCTTATTCTAGCAATTTTGATACCGATGAACCACTTTTACGAAATATGGTGAGTAGCGGGAATTCCCCATTCCCTAGACGTTCTTTATTTGATTTGATATTTCCGTACTTTGTCTGACGATTGTGACAGGATCGCCAAAGGCAAATTTCTCTCTTCTTAAATAGCCAGGTTGATTGGAACAAGCACGGTCATTCGTCCTCCCTGTGTTCGATAACCCGCTCGCTGCTACACCGTGCACTTGCGGTAAAACTACAACCGTTCTTTGGGGTTACATCCCGGAGTGACCACCAGCTGGGGGAGCTACCCCCATTCTTATGGTCGATCGAATGATCGCTTGTTGGGGGAGTTGCCCCCCAGCTTTATGGTCGATATGTGGCTGGCCTGCTGGAGGAGTTGCCCACAGCCTTACGGTCGATGGGTTGGTCGGCCAGCTGGGGGAGCTACCCCCAGTCTTCTGGTTGATGGACCCGAAACTAAAACCTAAAAGCCACCTGGCAGTGTCACTAATGCCAGACGCTGAATGGTTCCCAAGTATCGGTTCCGGGCTCACGAACGCAAGCGGACGATGTCAAGTTATAGTATATAAGATATCGATCCCACAGGGAAAGTAGCGGTGTATTAATCTCAGTTTATTTCTAAATCTGAGAAGGAGGTAGCAATCGGTTTGGACGATTGTTTGGTTGGTGTTGTTTGATCAATATAAAAGGACTATGGCATTAGAACTCACCGCTAGGACCGTCAAAGATCAATGCTAGGTTAGGACTTCTACGTTGCATTGGTTTTATCAGGAATTGAAGCATCTAGGAAGTGAATTCATGCGTCGAAGCATCATGAATCTAACATACCGTATTCATCCCGCTCACGCAATAGATGCATACGGTATATGCATTAAGGATCTACAATAATCTCGTCACTCTCGTGGTTCGAATACTCTCAACTCATACCACTCTCGTGGATCAAAGCTTTGAGGTATTTTGGTGGCTCTTATTGACGCAATGACGGTAGCCGTCAATAGTGGTATAGTTCGTCGATGGATCTCATCAAGGCACGAGCCGGGCATGGTCACGAGTCTAGGTTGAATCTACTAACTCCTTAATTAAATGCATAAGATACTCCTTAAGCTAATCGATTCAACAGACCGTTGGCACAATCTCAGTACGAGTTCTCCTAGGGATTTTTCTAGATCAACCAAAATACTCCCCTTTTTGTGTCCAATGCAACCTAAAAATCCTAGCTTCGCATCATTTTTCTAATATCCTAGGTCTAATCCATTAGCCCTAGATAGAACTACTCACACATAGCGGGGGAAACAAAGAAAGATTGGATTTTTAAGTTGGAATTTATCTTAGTAATCAAAAACATATAAAAGTTAGGAATACGTACCAAAAGCGATGTAGATCGGTAGCAAGCCACTGAGAAATAAGATCCAAATGATTCCAAGCCAGAAAACACAATAAAAATCGAGTCTTTGCTTAATAACAAAACCTAGATCCAAATCTCATGCTTAGACTAAAAACTCTTAATAGAAATTATCCCTAAAAACACTTCATGTCTAAAATATTAAAGGAAAATTGTTTTTATACAAGGGGTAGGGACCCCATAGATAATTTTCGAAAATCTGGAAAGTTGGGCCCATATGTCGCTTGGTCGCGTCGGCTACTTGACCGAGCAGGTGGCTGCTCGGTCGAGTCACTTCACTGGTCGCACTGCTGCTTTCTCATTTCTGATGCAAGCTACTCGGTCGAGTAGCAAGGGGTGTCAACTCGGGTCGAGTCCCCTAGCTGCTTGGTCAAGTCGCCTCATATCCGTTTCCTGCTGCATCTGTGTGTCAGCTCGGTCGAGTAGTTATTGACCATTTCACAGGCGACTGTAAATCTACAGACGACTATAAATACTTCATCAGTCGACTGTCTTGCAAATTGGGATGAAGCTCAGAAAATGCAAGTTGCGCACAGGCGACTGTAAAAACACAAGCGACTGTAAATTGAACATCAGTCGACTGATGCGAAAAGCTCAAGTAGAGTCAATAAAAATGTTGACTTGAGCAGTACACCACAGTCGACTGCAGAAGGCTCGACAGGCAACTGGAATCACCCAGTCGACTGTAAAACCTTCTTTAGGCGACTGTTGGAGAGCCAGAGACTCCAATAAGAGTTTAAGGCATGGTGAACCTAATGGGATGATATCTATGATAATCCTAAGGCTCACTAAGATGGTTAAATTCATATGCATGAGGGTATGACCATCTATCAAGGCATTACAATAATACTAGACTCAAAAAGAGAAATGCAAGTAAAAGAAATTACATGGATTACATATTGCATCTCCTAGAGTCTAAGTCTTCAAGCTCATGATACCTTGATGCTTCCCATCATCTCCAAGCTTTGGCTTCATTAGATGATCTTCATGCCTTCATCCAAGCTTGAGCACTCCATCACTCTTGGATGTCTTTAATATATTCCTTGTAATATCCTCCAAGCATTATGTGTTGTCTCATCAACATATAATCAATAAGATAAACTGAGACTAAAACATAAGATTGATTAGCACACTAACACAATGTATTGATCATAATCAAAACAATGTTAGTCTTGAAAACAAGAACTAACAATCTCCCCCTTTTTGATGATGACAATCCATTATGTCAAAATATAATAAACATTGAAGTAAACAATGTGTGCTAACAAACTCCCCCAATCAATATGCATATGTGCACAAAATATAAACATATAAAGCACAAAGCATATTGATGGTTGTTATGCAAAAACATACCAATAAATAATAATGCATAAACAAGCATAATGTATATTTTTACATAACCTATTTCTCTTCCCCATTGGCATATCAAAAAGATGGGTAATAGCCAAATAGGAAACACAAGGGCAAGAGAAATAACCATCCCTATGCACAAACATAATGTGGATGACATTCAATGTGACATATGATTGGAAAAATAATGCAAGCTAGCAAAAATTCCATACCCCCCCATTATCATACAAAACTTGCAAATATATGAGTAATGGACACACTCACAAACATGGGGTACAAAATGTAAACATACATGCATATTGGTATTGTTTGATCAATATAAAAGGACTAAGGCATTAGGACTCCCCGCTAGGACCGTCAGAGATCGATACTAGGTTAGGACTTCTATGTTGCATTGGTTTTATTGGGGATTGTAGCATCTAGGAAGTGAATTCATACGTCGAAGCATCATGAATCTAACATACCGTATTCACCTCGCTCACGCAATAGATGCATACGGTATGTGCATTAAAGATCTACAATAATCTCGCCACTCTCGTGGTTCAAATACTCTCAACTCATACCACTCTCGTGGATCAGAGCTTCGAGGTATTTTGGTGGCTTTTATTGACGCAATGGTGGTAGCCGTCAATAGTGGTATAGTTCGTCGGTGGATCCAATCAAGGCACGATCCGGGCATGGTCACGAGCCTCGGTTGAATCCACTAACTCCCTAATTAAATGCATATGATACTCCTTAAGTTATTCGATTCTACAGACCTAGCTAATCGATTTTTCACAGACCTAGCTAATCCATAAGATACTCCCTACAATGTGGATTTTGCTAATACACAATGTATTAGCAAAAGATACTCCTTAAGTATGAGCACGATCTCAGTATGAGTTCTCCTAGGGATTTTGCTAGATCAACCAAAATACTCCCCTTTTGTGTTCAATGCAACCTAAAAATCCTAGCTTTGCATCATTTTCCTAAAATCCCAAGGCTAATCCATTAGCCCTAGATAGAAGTACTCACACATAGCGGGGGAAACAAAGAAAGATTGGATTTTTAGGTTGGAATTCATCTTAGTAATCAAAAACATATAAAAGTTAGGAATACATACCAAAAGCGATGTAGATCGGTAGCAAGCCACAGAAAAATAAGATCCAAATGATTCCAAGCCAGAAAACGCAATAAAATCGAGTCTTTGCACAATATCAAAACCTAGATCCAAATCTCAAGCTTACACTAAAAACTCTTAATAGAAATTATCCATAAAACACTTCATGTCTAAAATATTAAAGGAAAATTGTTTTTATACACGGGGTAGGGACCCCATAGATAATTTTCAGAAATCTGGAAAGTTGGGCCCATGTGTCTCTTGGGCGCGTCGGCCACTCGACCGAGCAGGTGGCTGCTCGGTCGAGTCACTTCGATGGTCGCACTGCTGCTTGCTCATTTCTGATGCGGGCTACTCGGTCGAATAGCAAGGGGTGTCAACTCGGGTCGAGTCGCCTAGCTGCTCGGTCGAGTCACCTCGTATCCATTTCCTACTACATCCACGTGTCAGCTCGGCCGAGTAGCTGTAAGCTACTCGGCCCGAGTCACCTGGGAAACTGATTGGCTGAGGGCTTTTTCTGGATTTCTCTCACTCGCTTCTCCTCTTCTCCTCCGATCCTCTTCTAAACTGCGGCGAACTCCCATGGAGTCTTGCTAATGACGCCCTGGACGCGTTGGATGTGTCCATGTCCCGAATCTGCTCCATTAATTCGCTCCAAAATCCCTGAAAATCCACAAATCTATGCAAAAATTAGAATATGGCGTTAGAAGCGCATTAATATCTAAAAATATGGATTTCGAACGTGAATATGAGATGAAATGAGATGAAATGATGCGATAAAAACATGGAAAATATGGACACATCAATGGTCGATTGAATGATCGGCCTGCTGAGGGAGTTTCTCTCAGCCTTATGGTCAATGTGTGGTCAGCCTACTAGGGGAGTTGCCCCAGCCTTACGATCGACGAATCAGTTGCCCAACTGGGGGAGCCACCCTTAGTCTTATGGTCGATCGAATGATCAGCATGTTGTGGGAGTTGCCCCAGCCTTACGGCCGATCGTAAGGTATGATCGGTCCTGCTGGGGGGTTGCCCCAGCCTCATGGCCATTCGCGAGTTTGATCGGTCCTGCTGGGGGAGAGTTTCCCTCAGCCTTACAGCCGTTCGTGAGTTCGGTCGGTCCTGCTAGGGGAGTTACCTCAGCCTTACGGCCGATCGAGAGTTTGATCGGTCCTGCTGGGTGAGTTGCCCCAGCCTTATGGCCGATCGAGAGTTTGATCGGTCCGGCAGGGGGAGTTGCCCCGGCATCACGGCCGATCGAGAGTTCCATCTATCCTGCTGGGGGAGTTGAACCCAGCCTTACGATCGATCGAGCTGGGGGAGTTGTCCCAGCCTTACGGTCGATCGAGAGTTTGATCGATTCTACCGGGGGAGTTGTCCCAGCCTTACGGCCGATTGAGAGTTTGATCGGTCGTGCTCGAAGAGTTGCCCCCAGCCTTACGACCAAACTAGAGTTTGATCGATCCTGCTGGGGGAGTTTCCTCCAGCCTTACAACCAATCTAGCGTTTGATCGGTCCTGCTAGGGGGTTGCCCCAGCCTTACAGCGATCGAGAGTTTCATCGATATTGGGACCGACATGTGGTTACCGAATCTTGAAGGATGCACAGTTATGAGCAAGAACTCATGTTCATGTCTTTATTTTAGTAGAAGAAAAACCGGTGGTGCATTTAAAACTGAAATGCATTGAGCGGGGAAGATAGGGGTGGGCGAGCCACTCGCCTGGAGTCATGGGGCGTGGTTGATCGGCTGACTCCTTATTCATTTATGCGTACAGGGGTGTTGACGACGTTCACCTTCTTCCCCTTATCTACTTGCCTCGACGTGACTTCTTCGAAGCCTGCCTTCGATGCATAGACGAAATTCTTCAAATATCCTCGACTAATTATCTGGTCGGTGTCCTTCTTTAGGTGCCAGTAGTCATCGGTTTCGTGGCCATTATCCTTGTGATACTTGCAGTATTTCTCTTCGTCTCTTCGTCCCCCTTCATCCTCGGGGGTGGGTTATTATTGTGGCCCTCTTTCTGGGCATGCGTCAGGACAACGTCCTGGGTTGCATTCAGCCCGGTGGACGCTGATTCCCCTGTGTGTAGCTTCCCCCTGGGCCTTCTCTCTTGTTTGTGGTCCTTTAGCTTGCGACGTTCGCCTTCGCCGCACTTTAAGCTCCTCCTGACCCCTGTGGGGGACCTCCTTCCTCTGCGTCCATGGCTTCCTCCGTCAACATGAATCAATCTACCCGAGCTAGGACATGGACGAGGCCCTTACGGGGGTCTTGATGCAGCGATTTCTTCAGGCCTTTGTGTCGGAGCCCTTTCTTCAGGGCAGTCATGGTGACCAGTTCGGGGCAACTCTCGACGGTTAGTCTCTAGGCGTTGAAGCGCTTCATGTAACCCCCTCAGAGTTTCACCTGGCCTCTGGATTATGTTGAATAGGAGGTCCGAGCATGTCTTCCTTTGTAGTCTGGCCATGAACTGTTGGCAGAACATCTGGGACAAGTCCCAGAAGTTGCCGATGGATTATTCAGGGAGGCTGTTATACCACTCCCTGGAGGATCCTCTTGAGGGTGGTATAGAAACCTCGGCAGAGCAGGATGTCGTCAGCCCATTGGAACCTCATGACTCCCTGGTAGTCTTGCACGTGCTCCGGAGGGTTTCTCGTGTCGTCGTATTTCTCTAAGGTCGGTACTTTGAACCAGGAGGGTACCCGCGCGTCGGTGATACTCCTCAGCAGTGGGCATCGGTCGTCCTATGGGGCTTCCAGGTCGATCTGTCCCGGCAACGCTTCTTGTCGGTGCTCGGATGGCTTTGGCAGATCAGCGGAAACACAAGAGGGGCCTCCTCCACGGCCTTCCCGACTGAGGATCGGCGTTGGACGTCGGGCGCGCTCCCTGCGACGGCGATCTTCGCGGCTCCTGGGCCTCTTTCGGCGTGGACTTCTAATCCACCCCCGGTGCTCCTCGGCGGTTGTGCGGCTGGACGATTGCCGTTCGGCTGAGCGGAGTCGCTTGGACGAGGCCGCATGTGATTTGTATCTGGTCCATTCGGTTCTCCTTCCTCCCTCACCTTGAAGAGAGGTATGGGGTGAGCGGTTGCTCCCGATTCAGGCCCTTAACATCGCGGTCTGTGACTATGGCTGAGCACAACGGGGGGCGCGCCCCTGAGCAGTCATGAAACCCCGCCAGGTTTCCTCCCAAGGGGTGTTGCGGGCCCGCGAGATGTTGAATGGCTGCAGCATGGGCTTGGAAGTTGGCGTTTATCTCTCGGGTGAGATGGTCGAGTTGTTCGCGGGTTACCGAGCGAGCGTCGTTGGTTTCTCCTGCAGAGCAGTTGTGCTCAGTCTCGTGCTAGACGTAGCTACCCTCCTCCGAGATGGTTGGCATTTGGGCCGCTCTGTCGTTGTGTTGTTCCATATAGGTTGATGTGGATGACGTAGGAGATGATCTCGTTCCCACAGACGACACCAGATGTTTCGGGGTGTTTTCTCACCACTGGTTGATAGTTTGGAGGTATGGAGGTCGTCGCGGTCACGTGAGACACGTGCGGCCTCCGGAGTCGGTTATCTGAGCATTTGCTTGGGCGGAAACATGCGGATCCATGCGTCGATATGCCGAAGGGTAGCTTCGACAGAACGACGGCTTCCTGGAATGATTGGTCGAACAGGCCCGGGACTCGAGAGCGCTCGGACCCGGACGATTAGACGTCAAAGGGTGGCTTCGGCTGGTTGAGGTCTCCTATGACCTGCACAGACGAGAGAGCTCGTCAGGGGGGTTGGACCCTGGTGCAGACTGAGTCCCCACCGATGCCAAAATCAGCACTTGTCTGAAGGATGCTCGGTGGGATCGAGTATGGTTCACGGAGACACTAATACGCGAGTCCTCAGGCCTAGCTTTGGAGGAGAAATGTGTGAAGTGGAAGAAAGGTCTTGGAGAGGTGGAATACATGAGATCTGAGTATTCAGGATTCGATCCTTTGACGTTCCGTCCTTCTGCCTTCTTATAGAAGTTCGCATGTCAACGCCTTTACGGCGCCCTGCCATCTCGCCCTTCGTGCCCGCCCGCTTTGATGGTCCCTTCAAGGATCATGAAGGCGGACGTGATGGCGCATTGACTGGTGTTCAAGGCGGGCGCGATCTGTGGAGCGGTCTTCTCAATCGTGGAGGGTCGACGGTTTCCCTGACGTTGGTTTTGGGCCGCCGCGACTCGATACACTCGTGGGGCCTTGGGGCTTGGGTCAAATCCCCTCCTCCCGGGCCGTGGGCCTGGCCTGTTCAGCATTTGGGGGGTTGTATCACTACGTATCCAACAAGAACTCCATATTTGTTTCTGCTAAGAAAAAAAATTAATAAAGAGATTAAGCTAATTATAAGGTATTAATTACATAGTCAAGCTCACTCCTTGTGGAGCCCCTAATCATGGAGCACGTGGAAGTAGAAAATTGCCTGGCCTGTGGAAACGTGGCTGGTCGCCATTCCCCACATCGACCGGCTTGCTACCGAGCAATAAATGCCAGGCCTCCGTAATCTCGCAACCATGAATATTCCCTCTTGGATTTCCCAACAAGAATAATCGTCCTGTAGTAAGATCATACTAGATTCACCAAGTGATGTGAATCTTAGTTGGCCCGCGATCTATTTCTCAGGTTGGGGTGTACAGTGGCGTAAATCAGCGGTATCTTGTTTGGGTATTCGATATCTTTGATATCTTGTTGCCTCTCTCTGTTTCCCTAGTTTGCATGTACTGTCGCATGAAAACATGGTATGCAAATGAAAATGAACATGTTTTTTTTTCAACATTCACCTTACACCAATCAAAACTTTGTGCCACCTGTCACTTTGAACGTCCCCCTCGCACCAACTACGTTCCTTTCTTGAACCTATATAAACCCATGCAGCGCTCCTTTGCATCGCACACCTCCATCCTCTCTCCTCTCTCTCTCATTAGCTCCAGATTAAACCTAATGGGCAGCCTGGGGACCGACGTGCTAGGCCACAGCGGGCCGTCCATCCCTCTAAACCCTCTCGATCCCGACGAGTTCCGTCGCCAAGGCCACATGGTCATCGACTTCCTCGCCGATTACTACCAAAACGTCCACAAATACCCTGTCCGTAGCCAAGTCGAGCCCGGCTATCTCAAGAAAAGGCTGCCCGAGTCCGCGCCCAACCAGCCCGAGCCCATCGAAACCATCCTCGCCGACGTCACCGACCACATCATCCCCGGCATCACCCACTGGCAGAGCCCAAGCTACTTCGCCTACTTCCCCTCCAGCGGCAGCACCGCTGGTTTCCTCGGCGAGATGCTGAGCACCGGCATTAACGCCGTGTGCTTCAACTGGATGGCGTCCCCTGCCGCCACCGAGCTGGAGACGATCGTTACCGACTGGCTCGGTAAGCTGCTGTCGCTGCCGGAGTCGTTCTTGTTCTCCGGCGGCGGCGGCGGCGTTCTTCAGGGCACCACCTGCGAGGCGATCTTGTGCACCCTGACCGCGGCGAGGGACAGGGTACTGAATCGCATCGGGAGAGACCAGATCGGCAGGCTCGTCGTTTACGGGTCCGATCAGACCCACTGCGCCCTCCAGAAGGCCGCCCAGATTGCGGGCATTCACCCCGCCAACTTTCGCGCCATCGAGACGTTCAAGCCCGACGCGTTCGGACTCACGCCCGAGTCACTCGCGCGCGCTGTGGCCGCCGACGCGGAGGCCGGGCTCGTGCCCCTGTTCCTATGCGCGACGGTGGGGACCACATCGTCTACCGCGGTGGACCGGCTTCCCGGGCTGTGCTCCGTGGCGGCGGAGCACGGCATGTGGGTGCACGTGGACGCGGCGTACGCGGGCAGCGCGTGCATCTGCCCGGAGTTCCGCCACTTCATCGACGGAGTCGAGGGGGCGACTTCCTTCAGCTTCAACGCCCACAAGTGGTTCTTCACCAACCTAGACTGCTGCTGTCTCTGGGTCAAAGAGCCGCAGGCGTTGGTCAACGCGCTGTCAACGAATCCAGAGTACTTGAGGAACAGGGCCACCGAGTCGAAGCAAGTGGTTGACTACAAAGACTGGCAGATCGCGCTGAGCCGCCGGTTCAGGGCGATGAAGCTGTGGATGGTGCTGAGGAGCTACGGTGTGGCGAACCTGCGGAACTTTTTAAGGAGCCACGTCAGGATGGCCAAGCTCTTCGAAGGGCTGGTGTCCATGGACCGGAGGTTCGAGGTGGTGGTCCCAAGGAACTTCGCCATGGTCTGCTTCAGGTTCAACCCGACGAGGGAGAGCGGTCTGAAGTTGGGCCGGGTGAACGAGTTGAACCGGAGACTGCTGGAGTCGGTCAACTCGTCGGGTCGGCTGTTCGTGTCCCATGCAGTGGTTGGTGGGGAATACGTGATAAGATTCGCGGTGGGGGCGACCTTGACGGAGGAGGGTCACGTGAGATCCGCGTGGAAGGCGGTGCAGGAGCACGCCGAGGCCTTGCTCAACGATTGATGAACTTGAGGCAAACTTAGTACTGGGGTGCCGAATAAAATTTGATGCAGTGATGAATGGATCTAAAAATGTTTTTTATATTTAGGCATGAAAAGGAAAACCGTTGATTTGTAATCTTATTGAAGTTGTAATTACACGTATATTGAATTTTGTTTCCCGAAAGAAATTTAGAACAATTGTCAGAACGAACGGGTTGAAGTTGAGGATGAAAAATGTCCCAATTACCAAAGCTGATGCGAGAAATTTTATGTTGAATTGATGATTGATTTGATTAAAGCGTGAATTAACATGTTGAAGGTTTCATATTGAGAAATGCTGCATGCACCTCAATATTTGAGGTGCATGTACTTTATTGTTGCCAAAAACAGCATGGATTTCACATCGGCATATCTAATCACATCTATCCTTTGTCTTAAAAAGCAAAATTTTGCACTAACCCCTATCTGCACCTCAAGAATGAGGTGCAGATAGTAATTCCCTTCATATTTATGTCTCATTAAATAAATCCAAGTACACTTTGGATAATCATCTACACCATTAAAAAGAAACATGATCCATTTTTAGAATTGTTGCGGGTCAACTCCGTCTAACAATGAAACTTGTATATGGGAATCAGTGGTACAATGATTACAAGTGTCTGGGTCGTTGAAGAGACTAATACGCCTTAGAATGCCTTTGTATGTGGAGGATACAAGGTTGTCGATTGGTCGCCGAGCGCCTGGTAGGTGGACCGAGCTTCCCGCAGGAAGAACAGCTCGTCAGAAGGCTGGGTTAGCTGTCAACCCGTAGCCTCTTCGATGATCAAGTCAGTAAATGACGCTTTTAGAAGTAGGTCGAATGCGCTGGCCGATCTTAAAGTAGAACGGCTTTGCGTGATGAGCTTAAGTGGAAGGCACAGATATATGGACGATATTCGACCTTGTTGTATTGAATATGAGTTTATGATTTCAACTAACCAAGCCCCTCATTGATGGCTGGAGGGGGTTATTTATGGTGGCGAGAGTCGGTTGAGTGTTGTCTAATCAACTGTCGCTTCTGCTTAGATGGGGCTCGACTGGAGCATTAACAGGGAAGTGATAGGCCGGCGAGGGTGTCAGAAATATTATCGCACCGCCTCAACCTAGCATTAATGCAGTGTCAGAGTGTGTCACAGATATTTGTGTATTAATGGAGACGCGACAGGCGACCATCAATTCTCGTCTTTAACCTCTGGCATTAATTGGAGGCATAGGTGGCCCTACGTCACCATGTCAGAGATATTTGTGCCTGCTAGGTCGCCTTTGGAGAGAGCCGAGCTCGGCGTCCGAGCTCGGTATCCGAGCTCGGCGTCCCAAGTCTTTCTCCATCCGTCCTTCTTGTAATTCGGTGAGTCGGCGAGCTTTCTCTAATTAGCTATGTCGACGAGCCTCCCGCTCGGCCAGCTGCCGAGCTCTTCTCTTGACTTTGTTAGCGAGCTTCCGGCTCGGAAAGGTGAGCTTTCCAGTGACAGGGCAAGCTTCCCCTTCGGCTTTGTTCTCATTCCGGCTGGGCAAGATGACGATGGACCATGTGCAGGATCATGTTATCAAGATGATCGGCTACATATAGGATGCAGCCCAACTAGGATTTGTCCTCGAAAATGAAATGAGCGTGGACATAATATTTAGATCATTGACCCCTGACTTTAACCCGTTCATTACGAGTTTCACAATGAACAGCACTGAAGTGGATCTTCTTGGTCTCCTGAACATGCTCCAATACTTCGAGAACATTGAGAAGAAGCCAACATCGTTGGTTGTCGGCTCTGCCCCTTCTCACCAGCCTAAGGGCAAGGGTAAGAAGATGCAGTCCCCTCAACCTGCGAAAGAGAAGAAAGGGAAGAAGAACAAAGAGGCACCGTCAAAATCTGAGTGCTTCCACTGCCACAAGCCGGGTCATTGGAAGAGGAAATGCAAGGTCTACCTTGCAGAAAAGAATGGGCATGGTGATGCATCTACCTCAGGTACAAATCTTATTTAAGAACATATAAATTTCCATAAAGCTTTGATACATGGTATGAGATACCAGTATGATTACTAAGACATCTGTATACTGTCTACATGTGCTTGAAGCAAAGTGTTACGCCTATTTGGCCGAGACCCGTAAAGCACGAGCCCAGGAGCCCGACTGCTGGTCAAAAGCCAATCTGCGTCCTCAAAGCCCATTCGACAAAGGCCCTACAAGGGACCTTCTCGAACGCCGATCCGACCCGGCCCCAATAACCCGTTGGTCGCTCGCCCACTCCTGCGAAAACCACTCCCCCGGACGCGCGACCACTAAAGAGCGATAATGGGGAGGTGCTGGCAGGGCGGAGAGAGCGGCGGCAAGGGGGGACTGATGGGGCACGATCAATGGCGGACGTGGGACGTGGGTCAGAGGCGATCACGCCGGGGCTCTACAAAAGGGCCAGGAAGACGACGAAGAAAGGGACCGCATCTCAGGTAACAAAACCTAAGGTACTCCATCAACGACCTCGTTCCCCCAATTCATCTCCTTCCTCCCCCGCTCGCGCCGAGAGACGCCGTCACGATCTCCTCACGAGTCGGACCGTCTCCGCCGGGCCTCCTTTCTCAGATCTCTATCTGACTTAGGCATCGGAGGGGATTTGGCTGGAACCAAGGTCCGGCCCCCTGACGAGCGTTCTCGTCTACGCAGGTGAACAACAGACCAACGGGCCGAGGCTACCCCTCGCCCCTCTCCGACCACTCGATCAACCGGACGGTGAGGCTTCCCCTCACCCTCAGCCTTCCTTGGCCGAGCACGCCCTACCGAGGCCGAGCGTCCTAATCGGGTCTGAGACTCACCCTCGCCACCAGACGGCCGTGCATCTACCCGGGCGACTGAGGCTACCCCTCGTCCCCCTTTCCAGCCGAGGCCGAGCGCGTCTGTCCGAGGCCGAGCTTCTCAACCAGGGCCGAGGCTTCCCCTCGCCCCTTCTGCACCGATTCGAAGCCCCCGAGGGACCCAAAGCGGGTCCCTTGACCACGTTGACCGGGTTCTCCACGGTCAACGCATTGTAGTGAGAAAACACTCTGAAACATCTGGCGCCGTCTGTGGGAGCGAGAAACCGTCCCACGAAGAAGCAAACCACACCAGCAATGGCACGAGCCAGCAATGGGAGGAAGCGCATGCCCCCCATCCCAGAGGAGGGGAATGGCACAACAAACGGCAATCCCGAGGACACACCCGTCAGCGGCCACCCCACCCTCTCCACCGAAGAAGCCGGCGGCTCAGAACTGGCCACGCAGGGACAGCTCCGCGCCCTAGCTCAGGAGACCAACGCGAGCCTCCAGACGTTGGTCGCAACGGTGCAGCAGCTCGTCGGCCCTGCGCCACCCAACGGAGGCACGTTGGACGACAGCCATCGATGGGCGGGGGGTCCCCCACACTTGCGGTCCGCCGTGGTCGACGACCACGGGACCCGGAAACCGAACATGGAGCGTCGGTTCACGCTGTCCGGCTCTCGTCAGGCGAGGTCACGCGCCTCCTCACCCAATCGTGAAAGGAGCCGAAGAGAGACCGAAGGGACGGACGGCGAATCAAGGACGGCCTCGTCTCATCGATCGTGGTCGTCCCACCGCAGGAGAAGCGAACGACACCACTCGAGAGACCGATCGCGGCGGAGCAGGAGCTCCCGCATGAGGAGTCGGGAACGTCGGGACAGCCCGGCCCCCAGCGTGGCGAAGGCTGCGGAGCCAGCCCCGCTGGCGCCGGTGGTACCCCCACCCCCGGTCGATCCAGAGGCAGGCGAGTACCGCATCCCCGGAGGCATCCACGGAGATCGATGCCCCTTGTCACGGAGAATAACCGACGCGCGGGTCCCCTCCCGATTCCGGATCCCGGTGCTGGGAAAGTACGATGGAATAGGAGACCCGGCGCACCACGTGATGGACTACGAGGGGGACATGGCCTTCCAGGGAGCTGACGATGACCTGCTTTGCCGGGGCTTCTATTCTACTCTCAGGGGAGCGGCGAGGATCTGGTACCACAGCCTGCCCGGCCGCTCCATCGACAGCTTCGAACAACTCGCCCAGTTGTTCTGCAAACAGTTCATGGCGGGGAGGCTGATCAAACCTGGTGCTGAACATCTGTTCAACATAGTACAAGGCCCGGCCGAACCACTCCGACAGTTCATGCGCCGCTTCAATGCGGAAAGGCTAAACGTGAACAACCCACCCGACCTGGTGGTCCAGACGGCTCTTAAGAAAGGGCTTCGCCACAGGGGCCTCAAGAAGTCCCTGCACAACGACCCCCCAAAGGACCTCCCCGGGATCATGGCAAGGGCCGAGCGCTTTATGCTGACCGAGGAGGCCTTGGCCGAGGATGCAGGAAAAACCGCTCGAGGGACCAAGCGTGGCGACGGCGGACGAGCAAGCCCCGAAGGATACCGGACCGAAAAGAGACAAAGGAACAGGCAACGGGGAGAAAGCGCGAGGGACACCACCCCAGACGCCATTCTCGCCCAAGTACAGAAGGAAGAGCGAGCTGATCGCCCCCCGCCGAAGGCTAAAAGAGGCGGGAAGAACAGGGAGAAGTACTGTAAGTACCATAAGGACGATGGTCACGACACGGAAGATTGCTGGCATTTGAAGAAGGACATTGAGAAGCTGATGAGCCGAGGGCACGCCAGGAATCAGGCCGACGAGCTGGCCCATGGAGAAGGGACCTCCACACAGCCGGACAAGGGGAAGAAGATCAACACCATCCAAGGCCCCCTCCGCATCATAGAGTGAGCAGGCAACATCCTTCCCCCCGGGGGGCGGCCTAAGTATGAGGGAGATATCTAGTTTTACATCCCTCTGTTTAGCTTCATTTCCCCTTTTCCGTTTCCTCCAAATGTACCGGTCCAACTGGACCCATGAGAGTACAAGCGCCTTCTTTTTATTGTCTTTATTCCGACGGAGTTGACATGTCGCCAGTAACGCAAAAGGCCGGGGACCGTCGCCTCACTGGAGGAGGAAGAGGAGCTTTGCCCTCACCGACTATCTCCGGCACTCATAAGTCTGGGAGCAATTCCCCCAGCAGACGCGGATGCCGACCGGTCCTAAGCCGAGGAGC
The DNA here is from genome assembly GCA_030789695.1 of Scilla litardierei. NCBI lineage: Eukaryota > Viridiplantae > Streptophyta > Magnoliopsida > Asparagales > Asparagaceae > Scilla > Scilla litardierei. The sequence goes on from CM061141.1 coordinate 24,421,785, forward strand.
TTGGCCCTTGCCGACCGACCCCAGTGCACATAAGTCTGGGGGCGACTCCCCCGGCAAAGCACGGGCGCCGACCGGTCCTAAGCCGAGGAGCTTTGCCCTCGCCGACCGACTCCAGTGCCCATAAGTCTGGGGGCGATTCCCCCGGCAGGCACGGACGCCGACCGGTCCTAAGCCGAAGGGCTTGGCCCTCGCCGACCGAGTCCAGAGCTCATAAGTCTGGGGGCGACTCCCCCAGTAGGCACGACGCCGACTGGTCCTAAGCCGAGGAGCTTTGCCCTCGCCGACCGACTTCAGCGCTCATAAGACTGGGGGCAATTCCCCCAGCAGGCAAGGACGCCGACCGGTCCTAAGCCGAGGAGCTTTGCCCTCGCCGACCGACTCCAGCGCTCATAAGTCTGGGGGCAGTTTCCCCAGGAGGCACGGACGCCAACCGGTCCTAAGTCGAGAAGCTTCGCCCTCGCTGACCGACTCCTGCGCCCCTAAGTCTGGGGAGAATACCCCCAGCCAACGCCAGTTTCGTCCATTCCCAAGCCAAGAACAAGGCAACAACACCAAGTACACAAAAATTCCAAGTAAGTCGATTTCATTTATAATAGTTAACCCGAGTACAAAAATGCGTCTTATTTACAGGGGATCAAGGCGAAGGGAACACCCTACAAACAGTCTACTCGCGACAAATGACAGAGTTCAGATCGACACCGACAAAGCAAAATTGGTTGACAAAAGACCCAGAGTAGGTGACCCAAGCTAGCGGCCATGCAACCAGCAATTGTTGGCCGCGGGGCTGAAGGAGAGGGCGGGGGCCGGGGATCCATTTCAAGTAGACTGGCCCAAAGCGAAGCGGATGCTTAAAAATTTGAGGATAAGGCTGGGAGGGACTGCTTAAGGAGCCCGAGCTCGGGAGGACACATCCTCGGGCACTTCGCCCTGCTCGGAGCGAGGGGACTCGACTGGCGGAGGGGCTTGCCGGACACGTTCCGCACATTCCCGGAAGGAAGACTGGACGACTTCGACGATCCGGGGGGCGATGATGTCTATATACTTACCGAAGGCCCCCCTGAGAACCTCGAAGATCTCCTTCCCCAGGGTCTCAACGACGCCCTTCTCGACCTCCTCCGCCAGCCGCATTACCTGACGCCGGTCCGACAGCTCCCTCTGAAGCTCCTCCCTCTCCAGACGGAACGATTCCGCCGCTTCCTCAGCCGACTGATGAGCATCCCCTAGCTTTCCCTCAAGGTCACCCACTTGCCCCTCCAACGCAGCCACACGGAGGGCGAGGCGCCGAGACTCCATCTGGGCCTCCATCATGGCCACCTCGGCCGCCCCGGCCCGCTCCTGAGCCCTCATGGAAGACTCCTCCATCTCCCTCAAGCGGACGGCTCGACACTGCAACTCCACGGCGAGCGCTGAACCCTGAAAAGACGAGACATGGGCTAAGAAGAGGATAAAGAGAAAGAGAGGATAGCAAGATAACCGAACCTGTTGGAGGATCCAGACCAAGGAATCCGACATCTTGTCGGCCGGGATCTTCTTGAGGAGGCTGCGGTCCCGGGGAGGGACGGAGACCTCGGCAACCTGCTGGGCCACTGCTCGGTCAGCAAACATCGAACTCCCAGGGACGACAATCGAAGCCAAGTCGCTCGCCAACAAGGCCCCGACCCCTGGTGATACGGGCGAAGACGCTGCGAGGGGGGTGGCTGGCAGAGCTATCGAAGGATCCCCGGCGGTCACCACGGGAAGCGCGGAACCTGCCGGGCCGGAGGGATCCACGTCCTCCTTCCTCTTCTTTCCACCGTGGAGCTCTGAAGGCGCCGGAGGAGAACGCTTCCGCCTCGCACCATCCTCACCCCCCGGAAGGGGATCGCCAGAAGAAGAGGCGGGAGGCGCGGCCACCACCTTACCCACGGCAGGCTCGGCTCGGCGCACCTCCTCCTCAACGGTCCTCCGAGGCGCCCTTCCAGAGGTACTACCTCGGCTCCGAGCGGCTCCACGACGGATCAGCTCGTCAACGTCACGGACGAATTCGCGGCCAGCCATCCCTGCAAAGGAGACCGAAATCAGGATGAGTCATAGGGCGATCCGGGGATGAAAAAGCGACCTACCCGGAGACCACAAGACGGCCTTCAGGAGTAGGTCGTCCGGCAAAGACCAAATGGACTTCGTTTCCAAAGGAAGAGCCAACAGAAGTGCAGCGGCTGCCCGGTCGGCGTCTGAGAGAACTAACGACGGGCGAGAATGGACAGAACTGCCCCAGCTTGTCAGAATCTGGGCCTCGCCCATGAAGACCACGAAGACATAATCCAAGTTCCAATCCCCTGACCAGCGGGGTAACCCGATCAGGCATTCCCTCCTCGAACGAGCTCGGAGTAGCAGCCATGACCCCGGACCGACCGTCTGGGCCTGGTAAAAGTATAAGAGAAGGGGGAGAGTCGGCTCCAGACCACGGGTACAGCAGAGCGTTACGAAACCCGTCAATACCGCGATCGAACATGGGGTGAACTGACACAGGGACACTGTGAAATGTTCCATGACCTGGATGAAGAAGGGATGGAGCGGGAAGCGAAGACCCAGGCGGAACATCTCGACGTAGACACCGACCTCATTGCTCCTCGGGAGGCAAATCCGCTCGTCGACGAATGGAACCCGAACCTCGTATGGGAAGCAGAGATATCTTTCCCGGATCTCCGCGGCCACCGAAGGAGGGGTCCTCGACGGCGTGCGGAGGACAACCGGGGGCACATTAAGCCGTACGGCAGCCAACGCCACGTCATCACGGGCGTAGTCTGGAAAAAGTTTCTCCTTCCCCTTATCTTGAAGAGAACGACTCCCGGCGGGGGAACCAGACTCCCCTAGCCGGGGTTCGCCCCGTCCGGACTCCGGAGGACCCCTCGTCCTCCGGCCAGAACCGCCTATCCTAAGAGCAGCCATAGGATGAAAGCAAGAGAGGAATTACCTATTCTCAACTATTTTGGAGAGGACAAAGAAGCGAAGGCGACGGGAAACTCCGGGTTGCTGAAGGCTCTGAATACCGGGAGGAGCGAAGAAGAAGTGGAGATCAACACAACTGGGGATCTTATACGCCAGGGGAGAATTCGAAGCGCCTGACAAGAATGCGTGGCGAGGCTCGAAGAGTCGGCGGCGTTCCGAAATTGGCGCCAGTTGAAGACCAATCGATCCGCCTCATCATGACCTGCATTTATGGCCTCGCCTCGATTGAAGCGCCGCTCGGAATCCCAGGAGACATAACGGGTGATCCGAGCGAGCCGAGGCTGATCGACCCCACCAATGGCGGCTCACAAACCCTTCGGCTTCTCGAATTTAAGGCGACTACGCGAGCGGCGGGGATAAGCTTGCCGCTACACGCGGCAGCATCTGAAGGCCGACGGCGCTTCGGAACCCGCGCCTTAAAAACATCGAACGGGCCAACTCATGATGACGACTAATAAATGAGTCGGCATCGACTGGCGAGCTCGTCACAATCGGCAGTGGTCACATCGGCCGAGCCGAACCGGCCAAGGCCGATCAACCCGACCGATGGGGGCAATTGTTACGCCTATTTGGCCGAGACCCGTAAAGCACGAGCCCAGGAGCCCGACTGCTGGTCAAAAGCCCATCTGCGTCCTCAAAGCCCATTCGACAAAGGCCCTACAAGGGACCTTCTCGAACGCCGATCCGACCCGGCCCCAATAACCCGTTGGTCGCTCGCCCACTCCTGCGAAAACCACTCCCCCGGACGCGCGACCACTAAAGAGCGATAATGGGGAGGTGCTGGCAGGGCGGAGAGAGCGGCGGCAAGGGGGGACTGATGGGGCACGATCAATGGCGGACGTGGGACGTGGGTCAGAGGCGATCACGCCGGGGCTCTACAAAAGGGCCAGGAAGACGACGAAGAAAGGGACCGCATCTCAGGTAACAAAACCTAAGGTACTCCATCAACGACCTCGTTCCCCCAATTCATCTCCTTCCTCCCCCGCTCGCGCCGAGAGACGCCGTCACGATCTCCTCACGAGTCGGACCGTCTCCGCCGGGCCTCCTTTCTCAGATCTCTATCTGACTTAGGCATCGGAGGGGATTTGGCTGGAACCAAGGTCCGGCCCCCTGACGAGCGTTCTCGTCTACGCAGGTGAACAACAGACCAACGGGCCGAGGCTACCCCTCGCCCCTCTCCGACCACTCGATCAACCGGACGGTGAGGCTTCCCCTCACCCTCAGCCTTCCTTGGCCGAGCACGCCCTACCGAGGCCGAGCGTCCTAATCGGGTCTGAGACTCACCCTCGCCACCAGACGGCCGTGCATCTACCCGGGCGACTGAGGCTACCCCTCGTCCCCCTTTCCAGCCGAGGCCGAGCGCGTCTGTCCGAGGCCGAGCGTCTCAACCAGGGCCGAGGCTTCCCCTCGCCCCTTCTGCACCGATTCGAAGCCCCCGAGGGACCCAAAGCGGGTCCCTTGACCACGTTGACCGGGTTCTCCACGGTCAACGCATTGTAATGAGAAAACACTCTGAAACACAAAGGATGTAAGAAGTTCCCAACACGGTCGGCAATCAGAGTAATCGTTGCTGCTGGGGCCGTCTAGGACTTCAGAAGATATCAAGAAGCAGTCGATACCTTTTTATTTTTGAATAAATGTATCGATATTTTATTTTAAAAACAATGATTGAGTGATTGTCACTCAAAGTATCTATGATGAACAAGTTTTTTCATTCTGGATGAAATCGTTGATATCTTGGTAATATATGCTCTGGTGGAAATATGATTTGTTGTGAATGGTTTTTTGTTGTGTATGGCTATCTGAGTTGTTAAGTATGTTTTTTCCTGAGCTGTCATGAATGCTTCTGAGTTAATGAGATTAATTGGAGCTGTCGGTATATTTAACTAATCCAAAGTAACGAGTAAGTCCTAGGAGCGTATAAATTAGATGTGATCTTAATTATGCGCACAATAAGAATAGTTCTTGTTGGACCGCACTTAATACTTCAAGTTAGAAGTTTAATGCAGTTAAAAGAAATAATAGTGTAGAAAGTTTTTTGATTGAGTCAGCTATCATCAAGACTCCTATAGATGGATCTTGATATGACTTATTCGTCAAATCAACCTGACACTGATACATTCTTTTTTTTAAATAAATTCAGCACAAATGGGCTGGTTATACTTAATAAATATTCTAAATAAGATTTAGAAATTTAAGTTGAAGTATTTAACCAGACAGTTTTCAAAGTCAATGGGAGCAAGCATATTACTTAGTTCCGTTTTTGACTAAGTAAAAGTTTCAAGTCATAAAATCGTCTATATACGAAATCAAAACAAAAGAGTTTTGAGTATGTCATAGATATAGAAACTTTGGTGTCATTAATGTACTGGACATAATTGACACAAGAATAATTGGAATATGCTATGATATGTCTGACTTGTAGGAATGATAAACACTACATCGAATTGTATATGCTAATCGTTAGTTGTACAAGAAGGAAAATCGTTGGATGAGATCTAAAGACGGTTTCGAAGGATCGCCCCTATGTGGTCAAATGGTTTATTAATAATAAGACTACATAAAACTACATAATAGATACGTTTTAGCAGATCCCTTTTAGGGTTGACATATGAACGTCCGTAGTGACTGATATGCTGTAGCGGTATGAGATACCGAGATAAATAGCCTAAGTGCAAGTGGGAGATGTAGCAAGATATATGCCCTTGAGGCAATTTATCCTAAGAAACATCTTGTTCAAAATATAAATGGTACCAATTATCCTAGTATAAATTCAATGAATTATATACTTGGATAATTTCCTTAGACTTAAAGTGAGGTCATTACATATCTAGATGTAGATCTCGATTATGGGAAGTGAATGATCGATAAGAGCTTAAGTCTTAAAACGTTCATGGTCATATATGTGTCGAGAAAAGGATATCGACACATCGGATGGACCATTGTGTCTTTGTCTTAACCTAAAGGGCAATGATGATATCATAGTCATTCTAATTGGCGAAGTCGAAGACAAGGTACAGGCGATCATTAAAGAATGAGTCCACTAAATGACCCAATAAAGAATTATTAAATAGTTAAACTTTAACTAAACTGTCATTAATAACTCTATAGTGATGATTGGCAAGTTGGTCCTTAAGATTTGAAGTCATTGTACGAACCTGTGCGTGAATAGTGTCACTTAGATCCATGATCTAGCTTCAAGGCTATGCCTGCTAAAAGGTCTTAGGTTGCGTGACACTTGAAGCATACGAGGTAAGTAAATGACTAAGATGAGATTCGTCTCTTCCGTTAAAGGGAAGTTAGTGTCACAGGCTCAGTATTGCTCTTTGTGCTAAACCTCGGCCGGGGTACGTTGTAAATGTACAACGTGTATATAACAAAGACCGAAGTATGCTAACCGATGCTGGCTAGTAGGGTTGACGGTTTACCATACCCTAGGCCATACAGGGACATAGTCATGACGAATGGACTAAAACTGCGGTATTCATCACTGACACAGTCAGAGTGGTCCCGACGACACTTTTGTCGATCGGTCAATCACGTAATTATGATGCTGAAACAGAGACGACACCTGTTGCTCATGGTTACTGTCATCTTAGGGTTTCGAGCTCCAACCTGTAGTAGGATCAGGCTATAGGGTCTCACACCGAGTTCGGTTTGCGTCTTAGTAATAGGAATAATTTAGGAGGAGTGCAATCGGGTGCACGAGGATAATTGTAGTCACTAAAGAGTTAGTGACATTAAGTCGATCTATATTAAATAGGATTTAATTGGATCACATAAATAGCATATGATGCAAACGGATTTAAAATACATTGTAAATAGTTTGTGATGATATTTGAATCATATAACGCATAGAAATGGATAGATGGCTCTTTGGGATGGTTCCATTCGAACCATGCTTTTTAACGAATCTGAAATCGGCTCAAACGGAGTTGTAGAACTGTAGTTATGGCTCAAACGGCCAGAATTGGGCTTGGTTTGACCTGACCTAGTTGGAATGGGCTAGCCCAGCCCATGCGGGCTGGGCTAGCTCGCTTAACTGGGCAGGGCGAGCCCCTCAGGCCAGAGCTGGCTTGAGCCTGCCCGCAGCCTGCCTGGCGGGCCGGTCAAACCCGCCCGCACAAGAGCGGGCGGGTTAGCCCGCGTGCCAGGCACGAGCTGCACCCAGATTTGACTGGGCGCAAGGGCGCGCCCAGCTGGCAGGTGGGCCCCACATGCGGGACACATAGCCCAGAAACCCTAGGAGGGTTGTGACAGCTACGAATTTCAGCCGAATTGTGACTTTGTGCTCGACTTTGAGCAATTGTTTGAGGGGTCAAACGAAGTCGGAATTCGTCTCCGTTTGTTTCTATGCGTTCACCGTTCATAGCTTTTCGAAATGATAGGTTGTATCACTTCTGAAGCTCAACGGTGAGGGAGAATAAATTAGTTGAAGTTTATCCTTTGAGAAAGACAAACTAACTTAATTAATTCCCCTATTTACTAATAGTCCTACATTGCTCGTGCGACGAGTGTCATGCCCTATTTTGCACTATACGTGTATTCTACTGAATACGTGTGGTAATTCTATCTACGGTGCATACGTAGGCATGAGATAAATGAAGATATCGATGTATGTGACATAGTGAGAGGGGGATTGGGCCGTAATACGTGGCTAAGGGAAGTGAATGCGAAGTGTGAAAGCAGAGAAGTGTGAAAGACGTCGTCGGTGCAAAATAACAGTTGTACTCGACGTGAGTGTGTAATGCATGAATGCACGCATGGATGTGTGTGGATGTGTGTTAGGGGAGCCATGCTAGTGTGGAAAGGGGTTAGTGGTCAATGGCAATCCCCGTAAATTTTTAGAAAGGTCAGGGGCAAAACGGTCATTTGGGCTTAAATTGTTGTGCGTACATACCCAAGTTGTGTGTGTGTAAAGTAATGGCAAACTTGTAAATACTTGGAACATGGGAGGGTATTTTGGTCATTTCCACATGGAATATTCCCTTGGAATATTCCTTTCTTGGAGGATAAGAAAAGAATAAGAAAAGGAAGGAAAAAGAGAGATAAACCTAGAATCTTCTCTCTTTCTCTCATTCTTTCTTCCCCTTCTCATTTCCCCTCTTTCTACCTCACCATAGCCGGCCACCCTCCTCACCATCGCCGAAAATTCTTCACCAAAAAAAGAAAGAAGAAGAAGAAGAAGAAGAAGGAGAAGAGGAAGAGATATGTTGAATATTGGACTCCCCGGATTTGGTTTTGGATGATGAGCAAACATAAATAATTCATGAACTAACAATTTGTGAGCGCAGTATTGGAGATCGTCGCCAATTTCACGTGAACATTCAAAGCGACATCTCAACACTTTCCAAAGCTCATATTCATGCCTAAACCTTCGTTGAAGCTCTTGCGACGCTTTGGAAAATATGAAGATTCAATCGAAGCTATCGAAGACCGTTTATTAAGGTTTTATTTATAGTCTTTTAGCTTCGATATATAGAATGTTAAGCCTTGAGTATATCTTACGTCTATATCTTCATTACGCTCATTTCGTAGCTCTAGGATCCTTGCACAAGTTCATTCTAACTTCCTCGAAGCGTCGCGCTTCGATTCAGACTTTGTTGTGCATGTTAGTTGGTACAAGATCAAGTACTGACCGACTAGATGGTGATCTAGTCGGTCGGTAACTGTTCTTGGACCGACTAGTTTGATTCCTTAAATTCTTGGACTTTACTGTTTACAGTTAGTTGGTCTACTTTGACTCACCGACCGACTAGTTTGTGAACTAGTCGGTCAGTGATGCTTCTTTGACCGACTAGTTGTGACTTACTGTTCACTCTAAAATTCTCCTAAGCTACTGTTTACCGTTAGTCGGTCTAAGAACGTTTGATGACCGACTAGTTGACAATCTAGTCGGTCAACTTTTGTTCTTGGACCGACTAAGTCAACTTGCCTTCAGACTATGTTGTTTTGCCTCTTAGTCGGTCTACGTTCATTGGATGACCGACTAGTTGTGAAACTAGTCGGTCAGACAGTGTTCTTGGACCGACTAGTTTTCTAGGTCTGAAATTCTATCTCTTCTCAGATCTGCTCTTAGTCGGTCCATGCTTTGTGACTGACCGACTAGTTGATGAACTAGTCGGTCAGTGAGTGTTCTTTGACCGACTAATTCTCACAGATTTCTTTCCGTTGGAGATTGACCTAACTTGTGTTTTTGGGTTCCTATAAATACGAACCTAGGTCATTTCTATCTTCAATAGAGCTGCCATTAAGAGATTCATTGAGTTCTAAAGAGATAGCTATTCTCCCTCAAATCTAAAGCTCTATTCCTCACAAGAAACCCATTCTCTCTCATTTCTAGATCTAGAGAGAAGCTTGTTCTTGGTGAGCTCTTCAAGCTATTGCTTGATTCAAGTTTCCAAATCTTCCCTAGGCACCCATTGCTGCTCATTTCCTTGGTGCTAGGGTTTGGTAACTTCATCTTCCTCAAATCCTTCATTCCACCTATTGGGTAAGAAAAACTCAAGGTATAGGATTTTGTGGTAAGAGTATTTATTTCATCTAAACTCTTTTATATTGCTTATTGGCTCTCTCGGTTGTGAGAGAAGTTTGTGATCCCGGGTTGTGGGATTCACTTTGCCATTGCATGTATGATTTGATCTTGTGAAGGTTTTTCACAAGATATTCATAGTGGAAATCTTGAGTTAGGGTTTCTAACTCAAGTATCCGGAAGGGATCCGGGTGGTTGGGACGTAGGATCACCGGGAACAAGTCGGGGAGACTTGGGTGGATCCGAACCCATTAACATCGTTTGTTAGCATTGTTAATTTCATTGTTGTCATTCAATTTAAGCTTCCGCAAATTGATTTGGTAGTTGTGTGCAATTTAATTTGGAATAATACGCCTTATTATTTTAAAGTACTATTCACCCCCCCTCTAGTACTTGTGCAGTAGCTGGTAGGGCATTACATTTGGTATCAGAGCCAGATACTCAGCTATGTCTGCCAACGACAACAAGACCGTGCCTCCACCTTCCAACTACGACACCTTCAGGAACCGTGAAGGAGCGTCATCGGTGATGGAAGGACATTCCTCTACAAGGCCTCCATTCTTCAACGGTACCAACTACGGGTACTGGAAATGTCGGATGGAAACCTTCCTCCGAAGTGCATCTTTATGGAGGACTACAATGAAGGAGTACAACGAGCCCGAAGAAGAAGATTTTGAGAAATGGACTACCGCGGAGGTCGCCGCGGAGGTAAGCAATGCCAAGGCAATGAACGCCTTGCAATGCGCATTGGAGCCCGAGGACTTCAATAAGATATGCACATGTAAGAGTGCATATCAAATTTGGAACTCTCTCCTCATACTACATGAAGGGACGAGTCGGGTAAGAGACTCTAAACTCGTTGTCGTAACCAAAGATTACGAAATGTTTCATATGCAACAGGGCGAGAAGATGAAAGAATATTACGCTCGCTTCGTTGACATAATAAACGAGTTAGAGGCCCTCGGCAAGATCTACACTCAAAAGGAGAAGTGCTTGAAGCTTATTGAAGGACTTCCCTCTTCTTGGGAAAAACGTACCTTCGCCATCGAGGAAGGTAATGACATGAACAAATATACCGTAGTTCAACTAATGGGTACTTTGATGTCATACGAGGTACGCAAAGATAGCAAGGTGAAGCTACAAGAAAAGATGAAGTCATATTTGAACCTAGATGCGCCTAAGAAAAAGGCGATTGCATTCAAGGCGGCTTCATCCACATCTTCCGATGATGAAGACTCGGAAAACGAGTTGGACTTGGAGTCCATGGCACTCATGGCCAAGAAGTTCAACCGTTTCTTCCGGAAAGGTAACTTCAAGACCAAAGGTAAAGTTGGTTCTTCTAACGCCTCTTCCTCTCCTTTGTGTTTCAAGTGCAATAAGCCAGGACACATGAAAGCGGAGTGTCCTCTCAACAAACAAAAGGAGAAGTGGAAGGCGCCAAAATTCGATAAGTCCAAGAAATACAAAAAGGGGTACAAGAAAGGACTTGTCGGAGCAACATTCACCGACTCCGAGGATTCCTCAAGCGGAGAGTCGGATGATGAGAAAGTGGAGCAAGCACATATGTGCTTCATGGCAAGAGAGGAGAACGATCAAGGATCCTCCTCTTCCGATGATAGTAATGACGAAAGCGATGAGGTAACGATGGATGATCTTAGAAATGCTAACTCTCAACTTTGGTCAAAATACACTAAGTTAGTAAATAGATATACTAAGGTAAAAGATGACCTAGCTAGCATTCAAACATCGCCTAAGAATATCATCACCAACAACGACACCGTTGTTGAAGAGTTAAGAAATGAGATTGTGAATCTCAAATCTAAACTTGAACATGTTAGCATTGAGGATGCGGAAGAACATGAGATAGCGGATTTAACTTCTCAAAACTCGACTTTGAGTATTGAGAACAAGAATCTTAAATCTCGTGTTTATGTGCTCACATCGCAAATATCCGCTTTGGATACTTCTTTGCGTTCTCTCAAAGAGAAATATGAGGACACATTGGGCCGAATCAACAAATTCAACAAGGGTAAGGGCCATTTGGATAATATCCTAAAAGATTTACTTCCGGCCAAACACCACATTGGCTTGGGGTATATGATGGGAAATTCATCCAAGTCGGTCACTACTTTTGTTAGGCCAACTTCCGAAGCCTCAACGAGTGGGAGCAAACACTCTATTGGAAGTTCATCTTCCAATGGTGCTTCCACCTCGTCCACACCCTCTTTCGGAAAGAAACCCACTTTGGGTGGACCTCCAAAGAAGGGGCATGCCTACATGTACACTAATAACATGCCACGTAGGAACACACGTCCTACTCCACCGTCTCACACTTATGATGATTTTTATGCAACACATTCTCGGGCACGTGCACACCAAGTGAGACACCCTCACGCACGTGTTCCCACACATGCATATGTACACCCACCTCATTATATGAATAATTCTCGTCGTGCACCATTCCATCATGTCCCGTATGCCTATCCACAACATGCATTACGTAGAAATCAACATAGCATGCATGCACCCAATAGGATGATGGCTCCCAAAATTTTCACTATTTGGAGCCCAAAGGACACAAGCATGGACGAAAAACAAATGTACATGAATGCTTATTTTTCGGATGTTGTGCATAGTAAGAATTATGTGGGGAAGTCTAAGTCCACTTGGACTTGTCTTCCAAAGGTCTAATCCCTTGGACCCAATGACCTTGGGTACCATGATATGAAAGTGTCTATCTTTAGGTACTCAAGGAAAAGAAAAAGAAAAGGAGCATCAAATTTAAATTTAGCTCCAAAGGGAATTGGATACTCGATAGCGGGTGCTCCAAACACATGACGGGTGACGCTCGTTTGCTCTCCGGAGTGGTTCCCATTGCGAATGGAAACCGCGTCGTATTTGGAGGCAACGAGAGCGGAACCATCATAGGTGTTGGTAAAGTCGGTAACCCTTCTAAACCATTAATTAGTGACGTTTATCTTGTTGGTGGTTTAAATCATAATCTTATTTCAATAAGTCAACTTTGTGACAAAGGTTACAAAGTTAGCTTTGCGAAAGGATTGTGTCATATTTTAAGAAAGGATAATGAAAAATTATTATTTTCCGGAACTCGTCGTAAAGACAGTTATATTTTGGATCTTCCTAAGTCATATGAACAATGTCTCGTTGCCAACACAAGTGAACAACACTTATGGCATCGACGCTTTGGACATGTGAACTTTGGAACATTATATAAGCTTTCAAAATTGAATTCTATTAAAGGTTTTCCGAAGCTTGTTTTTGAAAAGAAAAGTTTTTGTGATTGTTGTCAACGCGGCAAGCTTCCTAAATCTTCACTTAAACCTAAGAAAAGCATCTCTACTAAACGGCCACTAGAGCTATTACATCTAGATTTATTTGGGCCAACTAGAGTAGCTTCCTTAGGAAATGCAAGGTATGGACTTGTCATCGTAGATGACTATTCAAGATTTACTTGGGTATTTTCATTGTGTAATAAAAATGAAGCTTTTGAAAACTTCACAATTTTTGTTAAGAAAGTACAAAATCTCTTAGGAACCACCATTGTCACTATTCGTAGTGATCATGGATGTGAATTTGAGAATGAGTCTTTTGAGACATTTTGTGATGAAGTTGGTATTACTCACACCTTCTCTTTCCCTCGTGCACCTCCTCAAAATGGTGTAGTTGAGAGAAAGAATAGGACGCTAGTGGAGTGTGCTCGCACTATGCTTGATGATAGCCAACTTGGCCATCAATTTTGGGCGGAAGCGGTACACACCGCTTGCTATGTGTTTAATAGAATACTTTTGAGGCCCGGCACTAAACAAACTTGTTATGAATTGTTGTTTGGTAGGTTGCCTCAAGTTAAACATTTTCGTGTTTTTGGTTCGAAATGTTTTATTAAGAACACATATGGTAGTTTGGACAAATTCGATCCGAGATCCGATGAGGGGATTTTTGTTGGATATTCTACGCGTAGCAAAGCCTACCGGATATTCAACAAACGAACCTCAACGATCGAGGAATCGCTTCATGTCTCATTTAATGAAGGATTTGTTCCAACTAGAATTTCAAATGATAATGATTCTATGGATGTTTTATGTGATTCGTTTGATAATTCTAAGTCTAATGATTCTATTGATTCTATTGAGACTAACCCAACTAATGAAGTTGTTGAGAATGTTCCAAGTGATCAAGGTATTCCCAAACGGCTTCATTCGGTTCGTGACCATCCCCATGAGCAAGTCATTGGCAATATCTATGATAGTGTCAAGACGAGATCCCAAGTTCACCACTTCGCAAATTGTGCCTTTGCCTCATCGATAGAGCCAAAGAATATTAATGAAGCATGCGAAGATAGCGCTTGGATCTTAGCCATGGAGGAGGAGCTCATTCAATTCGAGAGGAATGAAGTTTGGGAGCTTGTTCCATTGCCATCGAAGAACCACACCGTCATAGGGACAAAGTGGATCTTCAAGAACAAAACCGACGAAAACCAAATCGTCGTCCGGAACAAAGCTCGGTTAGTAGCTCAAGGCTATCGTCAAGAGGAAGGTATCGATTTCGAAGAATCTTTCGCTCCGGTAGCTAGATTAGAATCAATTAGATTACTTTTGTCTTTTGCATGCCATAAGAATTTTAAATTATTTCAAATGGATGTTAAAAGTGCATTTTTAAACGGAGATGTCGTTGAGGAAGTTTACGTTTCTCAACCTCCGGGCTTCGTAAATGAAAAATTTCCAAATCACGTTTTTAAACTAAAGAAAGCTCTTTATGGTTTGAGACAAGCTCCTCGAGCTTGGTATGATCGCCTAAAGAATTTTCTTTTGGATTTGAATTTTAAAATGGGCGAAGCCGATTCAACACTTTTTATTAAGCATGCGAATAATGATATTTTATTAGTTCAAATTTATGTTGATGATATCATTTTCGGTGCTACTAACTTCGCTCTTTGCGAAGAGTTTTCTAATGTGATGAAGGAACAATTTGAGATGAGCCACATGGGCGAACTCAAATATTTCTTAGGTCTCCAAATTCGCCAAATGAACGATGCAATCTTCATCCACCAAACGAAGTACACGGTGGAGTTGCTAAAGCGATTTGGAATGGAGAATGCCTCCGGGAAAAAGACTCCAATGAGCACGACTACGCATCTTGACAAGGATACGGGCGGTAAGGATGTAGACATTCGTCTATATCGAGGTATGATAGGTAGTTTGCTTTATCTTACCGCAAGTAGGCCCGATATTATGTTTGCCGTATGTATATGTGCTCGTTATCAGTCTCAACCTAAGGAGTCTCACTTAGTAGCGGTAAAGCGTATTTTTCGCTATCTAAGTTACACATTAGATTTTGGATTACTTTATCCGAGATCTAGCACATATGAGTTAGTCTCATATAGTGACGCTGATTATGCGGGATGCAAATCCGACAGGAAAAGTACTAGTGGCACTTGCCATTTTCTAGGAAATTCTCTTGTCTCTTGGTTTTCCAAGAAGCAAAATTCGGTATCACTTTCAACCACCGAGGCGGAATATATTGCCGCCGGTGCCGCGTGTGCCCAGGTTCTTTGAATGAGACACACATTGAAGGATTTTGGTATTCATTGTGATACTAGCCCTATCATGGTGGATAACCAAAGTGCTATATGTCTTTCAAAGAATCCGGTGCACCATTCCCGATCGAAACACATAGATGTCCGACACCATTTCTTAGATGATCATGTTGCTAAAAAGGACATCATTTTAGTGTACGTTGAAACCCAAAAGCAAATCACCGATATTTTCACGAAACCCCTAAAGGAGGACTCCTTTGTGCGGTTGCGTCGAGAATTGGGGATTATGGGTGAATCCGAGATATAGGATTCATATTTCAATTCAATCATCTTACATGCTAATATATTTCGCGATATTTCATTCATGCTAGATTAATTGAATTTTTGGGAATTTTATGTGATTTATTTGAATTTATGATCGAATTCGTATTTCAATGTCGTATTTAAGATTTCGACGTTTTATGGGGTAATTTAGATGACTAATGAGTGAGTTAGGATGTTTCATCCAAGTGGTTTGTGAAGAGAAATCAAATTTCTATTTTTGGACTCTTCTAGTCGGTTTCAGTTCACTTGTCAACCGACTAGATGCTCATCTAGTCGGTCAGCAAATGAACTCAGACCGACTAGATCAAGCAAATATCCATCTCCTATCATTTTCTTTCGTTAGTCGGTCATAGTACACTTTCCGACCTACTAGATTGAAAACTAGTCGGTCAGTAAGTATACTGCGACCGACTAAATCTAGCCCTAAAAATCACTCTGAGCTACTGTTTCGACTTAGTCGGTTCAAGCTCATTGACCGACCGACTAGATCGTAATCTAGTCGGTCAGTGCTTGAACTGTGACCGACTAAGTGGGTTAGGGCAGTTGAGTCTTTTCGTCTTCCAACCGACTTAAACTCGATCTCGTCCGACTAAATTCTCATTTAGTCGGTCTTCTCACTTGCTCCAGCCCGAAAACCCAAACCCCCCTCTCGAAGCCCTTTCAACTTCCGTCGTCTCCGGCCGTTTCTCCGTCGATCGCCGCCGTCCGCCGCCGTCGACTCCACCCCCTATGTATCTCCCTCCCTCTCCTAGGTCGATTTCCTATTCTAGGGTTGTCTCTCCTTGTTTTCAAGCTCTAGATCCTAGGGTTTCAATTTCTAACCTAGGGCTTGTGATTTTCGAATTTTCTTGATCTCTAGGGTTGTTAGCTTGTGATCTCTAGGCTGTTTGTGACCTAGTCTTCGATTGATTGTGCTCGTAGTGCTATGGCTAAGACTCGTATTCCGATCGCCTCTTCCGGGGCCTCTCCTATGACCGTAGAACAACCTTCGGACCCTAGGAATCCCCCGAAACCTAAGCGTCGTGCCAAGTCTACCCAAGGCTCTCCATCTTCGCCTCCTCCTAAGAAGCCTAGGACTGCCATAGTCAAACCCCGTAAATCCAAGACCAAAAAGCCTATTCTTCACACTCCGGCTACTCCTCCCGATTCCGATACTGATTTTATCCCAGAGGATGAGCCTACTAGGGAACCTACCCCACCTCCGAAGACCCGTAAGGCCAAGGGTAAAGCTCCTATGCCAGTTGGCGGTGTAGACATATCGTTGTGCCGCGATGACCCTCAGTGTCTCGCCGCGTACAACCGTAT
This sequence comes from Scilla litardierei, assembly GCA_030789695.1. Taxonomy (NCBI): domain Eukaryota; kingdom Viridiplantae; phylum Streptophyta; class Magnoliopsida; order Asparagales; family Asparagaceae; genus Scilla; species Scilla litardierei. The sequence goes on from CM061141.1 coordinate 24,438,488, forward strand.
AGAACACTGTCCACTGTTGTTGGAGCATTACGTTCAGTTCTCTGATTTTCTCGGCCTTGCTGATCTTCTGTCTTATAGTGGCCTTCTAGATTATCTCCGATACGACCCCAAGGCCAATCCCAAACCGTACCCTCGCCTCGTGAAATTGTTCTATGCCAACCGTATTCGAGGCCAGTACGACGCCAGTCACTCCATTGAGACGACTGTCTTGGGAACTCCTATAGTTCTCACGGCAGAAATCTTGGGGGAGATCCTTGGTTGTGCGTCGTGTGGTCTCCTCCCTTCGGACATTTCCGTAGACGACATTTCTTCCTTGGATCAGTCTATTCTTTCAGAGATTTTCCAGGTTATCCCCTCCGCATTCATTGGTGTTCCATCGAAATCTTTTAAGCCGAATGAGTGGGTTCTTAACCTGATTTTGAAGTCATGTCTCCTCCCTAAGTATGTATCCTCTTCTCTCCCCTCTCAGCCGTTTTTGAAGCTCATATACGCTCTTTTCTTGGGGTGCGAGATAAATTGGGCTCGCGTGATACTCGATAAGATGGATTCTTTCGAGTGTATACGCAAGACCAATAAGTCTGCGCACATTCCATACCCCTGCTTGTTGACCCTCGTATTCCGTCATTTTCGAGTTCCCCTCCCTCCTGACGATGAGCGTCCTTTGGGTACGCCTCTGAACGCGACGGCCGTGAAGAAATCTCTAGCGGCTCTTCGTCACGTGCAGAGGTCTACCGCATCTGCTTCCCAGTCTACTCCATCAGCTGCTGCAGCCTCGTCTTCCCCTGCTACTTTGGACGATGTCGTACGCCTACTTCGTCAGCACGACTCCCGTTTGGCTCGTACTGAGGAGGCAGTCTGCCGTATGGCTCGTATGATGGGGATTGAGCTTCCTCCTTCGGTGTCTGAGGCCGAGGAGATGGACGATGAGGAGCTTGACGAGCTTGCTACTTCTTTTGCCCGTGGCGATGAGGCCACTGCTGCTGCTGCTGCTGGTACTTCCACTTCTGCACCTGGAGTTGGCACCACTTCCGGTGTTCCAGAGCCTTCTGCTTCAGCACTTCAGTCTTCTGAGCCTGCTGTAGACCCTGTTTCCGAGCCTGCTGATATTCCTACTGACACATCTGCTGTCGAGACCCATGCTGCTGTAGAGCCTGTTCCTGAGATCTCGACTCCTGCCCCGACGATTCCATCTGTTGAGACACCTCTACTCCCTGCAGATCCTGAGTCCACTCCGTCGACTGGACCCACGGACGCTGCAGATCCAGCCTCCTCCTCGTGATCGTTGTTCTGAGGACTCTCCATATATGCTTTGGATGATATATTTTTAGTGAGAGTGTTTTGGGTTAGGATGGGGTTGAGAGATGCTTTGATGTATTTTTTTTGTGCTTTCTGGTTGTGGGTGTTGGATTTTATGATATGATGATGTTGATGATGATGATGTACTTTTTGTTGTTTATATAGATGATGTGTCTCACTTCATATGATGTACCTCATATATTCGATGTGATATCTTTTTGGATGTACTCATGTTGTCTCTCTATATATATATATATGTTCATCATCGTTCACTTTGTCTTTTATACGTCGTGCAAATTTTAATATTCGCTGAATATATTTGAAATGTGATTTCGTCGCTCGACGCATAAAAACTTGGTTAAATGGATTTAAATTCTGTAATTTTATAGAATTGTTTTCCATGCACAAAATTAACCAAGAATATTGAATATTGAAGAGTATGTTTCTTTATTCAAGAAATGAATAATGATTTGGAGTTTTTGATGATTTTGATTTTTTTTTGATAATGGAAAATTTGGCACACCTTGTTTTGATTTCCACAATTTTCTCCCTTGGTGTCAAGTTGATCCATTGCCTTTGTCTACGACTCCCGATGTTGGATTTTACATTTCCTAATTGTTGTCGTTGTATGCCCCCCATTTTTGGGATAATGCCAAAGGGGGAGAGATAATGATAATAAAATAGCGCAAATGAAAATTTAACTCAATTTTCAAGAATCTAGTTTGATATGTTAGATTCAGGGGGAGTTAAGATACATATAAGGATTTTCAAAATCCGATATTTCAAAAATCAATTCATTTTATTTATCTTACTCGTCTGCTTGATGCAATTCATTTATATTCATTTTGGAATTATCGTGTCATCAATGCAGGGGGAGTAAGTATTTTACATTTGAATTATTATCTTTGATTATTATTTATGTTGGTTTGTCATCACCAAAAAGGGGGAGAATGTTGAATATTGGACTCCCCGGATTTGGTTTTGGATGATGAGCAAACATAAATAATTCATGAACTAACAATTTGTGAGCGCGGTATTGGAGATCGTCGCCAATTTCACGTGAACATTCAAAGCGACATCTCAACACTTTCCAAAGCTCATATTCATGCCTAAACCTTCGTTGAAGCTCTTGCGACGCTTTGGAAAATATGAAGATTCAATCGAAGCTATCGAAGACCGTTTATTAAGGTTTTATTTATAGTCTTTTAGCTTCGATATATAGAATGTTAAGCCTTGAGTATATCTTACGTCTATATCTTCATTACGCTCATTTCGTAGCTCTAGGATCCTTGCACAAGTTCATTCTAACTTCCTCGAAGCGTCGCGCTTCGATTCAGACTTTGTTGTGCATGTTAGTTGGTACAAGATCAAGTACTGACCGACTAGATGGTGATCTAGTCGGTCGGCAACTGTTCTTGGACCGACTAGTTTGATTCCTTAAATTCTTGGACTTTACTGTTTACAGTTAGTCAGTCTACTTTGACTCACCGACCGACTAGTTTGTGAACTAGTCGGTCAGTGATGCTTCTTTGACCGACTAGTTGTGACTTACTGTTCACTCTAAAATTCTCCTAAGCTACTGTTTACCGTTAGTCGGTCTAAGAACGTTTGATGACCGACTAGTTGACAATCTAGTCGGTCAACTTTTGTTCTTGGACCGACTAAGTCAACTTGCCTTCAGACTATGTTGTTTTGCCTCTTAGTCGGTCTACGTTCATTGGATGACCGACTAGTTGTGAAACTAGTCGGTCAGACAGTGTTCTTGGACCGACTAGTTTTCTAGGTCTGAAATTCTATCTCTTCTCAGATCTGCTCTTAGTCGGTCCATGCTTTGTGACTGACCGACTAGTTGATGAACTAGTCGGTCAGTGAGTGTTCTTTGACCGACTAATTCTCACAGATTTCTTTCCGTTGGAGATTGACCTAACTTGTGTTTTTGGGTTCCTATAAATACGAACCTAGGTCATTTCTATCTTCAATAGAGCTGCCATTAAGAGATTCATTGAGTTCTAAAGAGATAGCTATTCTCCCTCAAATCTAAAGCTCTATTCCTCACAAGAAACCCATTCTCTCTCATTTCTAGATCTAGAGAGAAGCTTGTTCTTGGTGAGCTCTTCAAGCTATTGCTTGATTCAAGTTTCCAAATCTTCCCTAGGCACCCATTGCTGCTCATTTCCTTGGTGTTAGGGTTTGGTAACTTCATCTTCCTCAAATCCTTCATTCCACCTATTGGGTAAGAAAAACTCAAGGTATAGGATTTTGTGGTAAGAGTATTTATTTCATCTAAACTCTTTTATATTGCTTATTGGCTCTCTCGGTTGTGAGAGAAGTTTGTGATCCCGGGTTGTGGGATTCACTTTGCCATTGCATGTATGATTTGATCTTGTGAAGGTTTTTCACAAGATATTCATAGTGGAAATCTTGAGTTAGGGTTTCTAACTCAAGTATCCGGAAGGGATCCGGGTGGTTGGGACGTAGGATCACCGGGAACAAGTCGGGGAGACTTGGGTGGATCCGAACCCATTAACATCGTTTGTTAGCATTGTTAATTTCATTGTTGTCATTCAATTTAAGCTTCCGCAAATTGATTTGGTAGTTGTGTGCAATTTAATTTGGAATAATACGCCTTATTATTTTAAAGTACTATTCACCCCCCCTCTAGTACTTGTGCAGTAGCTGGTAGGGCATTACAAGATAGAGAAGAGAAAGAGTGCTTCTTTGAGGTAGGAATCTACTTGGCTTGGAATTCCATGAATTAATTTTTCCTATTAAGATTTTATAGCATGTCTTACTTAATTTGAACTAGTGATGGTGAAATTTCATGAGATGTGTTTCAGTTTCACAATTTTCCCCTATTTTTCAGGTCAGGACAACAGAGTCGGTGGTGGCTTGGAGTTGAGTTTCAGGGAAAGTGTTGGTGTGAATTGGGGTTGTATTGTGACTGGGATGTCTTGGTAGACTGAGAGCGGTATATATGTATTAACACACTTGGGCTATATGTATAAATGAAACATGTTACATATGAAGTGTTATTAATGTTTCATGAGGTTGTTTGATATAACTGTGGAGTTTTACTTGTACTATCCCAGCATGTGCGCAGTAGCCTGCTTGTTCAGTCTCTCCTTTCTCATTCTTTTTCTCTCTCATCACCCTCACTCTTCAGAATGCTTGGAAAAAAAATTAACTAAGTATCGGGTATTCTGGGGAACGGGGAGTGACAACGAGCAAGAGAGTCTGGCTCCTTATATAAATAGGGGTCGACACCCTTTTAAAAAACTTGCATCAAGTCTCTGAAATTGAGTAGCTCCAAAAAGTTTTGAGCATGCTCAGTTCAAGACAAATATTATGTTCTCCTCTTTTCTTCAGTTTCCTTCGCTCGCATTCTAGCAAAACAACGAGAAGGATTTGGATTCGATCCGAAGTCTAAGACGTTGGATCGCACTCAAGTGAAATCTACTTCGGCAAGTGGTAGGCCCGAAGGCGCAGTGTCGGCTCACTTTGGGTGGATCGGTTCGGGCGTGCAGAGGCAGCTAGCTTCGGGGAGCAGAAGGCGGTTCGGTACACTTTGCCGGTGCAAGCAAAGTTCCGGGTATGTAGTTTAGATAGCTTTTATTTAATTATATTGTAGTAGTTTAGATCTATCTTGAGGTGGTCAGATCCACCTCAAGATAGCAGATATCCTGGCTAAGGTCTTGAATCCTTAGGGCTTTCGTTAAATAGTTTAACGATTGTTTTTCCGCTGCATGTTTTCTGTCTCTATCGTCCGTTCGTTGTAGAACGTGCATAGAATAATGCCCTAAGGGTCCATCAAAACCCTTCAAGTTGCCCCCAGCTTTACGGTCGATTGGAATGATCGGCCTGCTGGGGGAGTTGCCCCCAGCCTTACAGTCGATCGGAATGGTCGGCCTGCTAGGGGAGTTACCACCAGCCTAACGGCCGACTGGATGATCGGCCTGCTGGGAGAGTTACCCCGAGCCTTACGGTCGATTGGAATGATCGGCCTGTTGGGGGAGTTGCCTCAAGCCTTACGGTCGACTGGATGATCGACCTGCTGGGGGAGTTGCCCCAACCTTACAGCTGATCGGAATGATCGGCCTGCTGGGGGGAGTTGCCCCCAGCCTTATGGAGGATTGGGCGATCGGCCTGCTGGGGGAGTTGCCCCCAGCCTTACGGTCGATCGAAATGATCGACTTGTTGGGGGAGTTGCCATAGCCTTACGGTCGATCGGAATGATCGGCATGCTGGGTGAGTTGCCCCCAGCCTTACAATCGATCGGAATGGTCGACCTTCTAGGGGAGTTGCTCCCAGCCTTACGGCCGACTCGATGATCGGCCTGTTGGGGGAGTTGCCCCAGCCTTACGGTCAATCGGAATGATTGGCCTGCTGGGGGAGTTGCCCCCAGCCTTACGGTCGACTGGATGATCGGCCTGCTGCATGAGTTACCCCAGCCTTACGGCCGATCGGAATGATCGGCCTGCTGGGGGAGTTGCACCAGCCTTATGGCCGATCGGAATGATCGGCCTGCTGGGGGAGTTCCCCAGCCTTACAGCCGATCAGAGTGATCGGTCTGCTGGGGGAGTTGCCCCCAGTCTTACGGCCGGTCTCGAGGTTTAGTGTGGTGGAACGGAAAAAACAGGTTGCTATGTGCGAACTCGCATTTCATTTTCAGAACTGTGAACACATTCAAAAGAAAACGCATGGAAGATAATGGCGAGCTAGTCTCGCCTCGGGGGAGGAGTTGCGGCTGATTGTCTCGCCTTCTCACTCGATGAGACGCAGAGCGGTCTGGACGACGTTCACCTTCTTTTCTTTGTCCATCTATTTGGACATCCCTTCTCCAGGGGCTGCCTTTGGGGTGTCAACAAAGTTCTTCAGGTGACCACGACTGATCAGCTGGTCGATGTCTTTCTTTAGGTGCCAGCATTCATCTGTGTCGTGACCATTGTCCTTGTGGTACCTGCAGTACTTTTCCTTGTCCCTTCGGCCACCCTTCATCCTTGGGGGCGGCTTGCCGATATGGCCCTCTTTCTGAGCCTGCATCAGGACGGCGTCATGAGTCGCGTTCAGCTTGGAGGGGGCGTGCTTCCTTCCTGCGCTGTTTTTCCCTTGCCTTCTTCTCCCGCTTGTGGTCCTCCAGCTTGCAGCGCTCGCTTTCATCCCGCTTGGAGCTCCGTTTGGTTCCTGCGGGGGGACTACCTTCCTTCACTGCTAAGGCCTCCTCCATCAGCATATAACGTTCCACCCGAGCTATTACATCAGCGAGGTCATTTGCGGGTTCGTTGTGTAGCGACTTCTTTAGGCCCCTGTGTCGGAGCCCTTTCTTCAGGACCGTTTTCACGACCATCTTGGGGCAGCTTCCCACATTTAGCCTCTCGGTGTTAAAGCGTCGCATGTAGGTCCTTAGGGTTTCACCCGGCCTCTGTATCACGTTGAATAGAAGCTTTGAGTCCGGCTTTATATGTCGGCCGGCCATGAATTGCTTACAAAATTTTTGGGTGAGGTCCTGGAAGTTGCTGATGGGCCGGTTGGGGAGGCTATTGTACCAATTCCTGGCAGATTTTCGGAGTGTGGAATAGAAGCCACGACAAAGCAGGGTGTTGTCGGCTCTCTGGAATGCCATGACTCCATCGTAGTCCATCACGTGATCTTCTGGATCTCCTGTACCGTCATATTTCTCTAAGTTCGGTACCTTGAACCTGGACGGTACTCTTGCGTCGGTGATGCTCCTCACTAACAGGCAACAGTCGTCCCTGGGCTTCCTGGGTTTCCCTGGCCAGTTAGCACCTCGACGCAAAGGCCAGGTTGCCCTGGCAGGTTGGCGGGGGTTCGGGGGGGAGTCCCCTCGACGGCCATCCCGGCTGGGGATAGTCGTCGGTCATCGGGTGCTCCTCCTTCCGGGGCAATCTTCCCGATCCCTATGCCTCCTCTGACGAGGGCTTCTGCTTTGACCCTGTCGATCCTTGGCAGTCGAATGGCTGGGTGACTGTCGATGCGTCGAGCGAGGTCACCTGGATGAGATCACGATTGGCTCGTCCCTGGTCCATTCAGCCCTACCATCAGCCTCATCCTGGAGTGAGGTAGGGGTGAGGGACTGCACCAGGATGAAGTTCGGTAGGGTGAACCGTCGCTCCGGGTTGGCGCCCTCCCTGCCGTGGTTGATGACCACGGCCGAGCATAGAAGGGGACGGAGCTCCTGACGGTCGGGGATGGCCACCAGGCCTCCCTCTCGGAGGCGTTGGTGGCCCGTGAGTTGTTGGATGGCTACTGCCAGCGTTTGGAGGTGGGCATTAGTCTCTTGGGCAAAGAGACGAAGTTGTTCTTGGGTCACCGAGCGTGAGTAGTTGGTGTCCTCGGCGGTATGGCTGTGCCTGTTTTCAGGCATGACGTAGTCATCCTCCTCCTAGATGCGGGGCATGCGTTCTGCTCCGTTGCAAGTTGATTCCATATTGGTGGTGTGGTTGTTTTAACGTGGGCATTGTTGCATTCCCATAAACGACGCTAGATGTTTCAGAGTGTTTTCTCACCACATGTTGGTTGACTGGAGGGCCGGAGATCAAAGCGATCACGTGGGACACGTGCGGCCTCTGGGAACGGGAAGTAGCTCGTTCAGCTTGGTGAAGAGCGTGCGGGTCCGAGCGTCGACGTGTTGAAGGGAGTCCTCAGCCAAGCAACAACCTCCGTACAGGTGGAGATGAATGGGCTCGGGGGCGAGCGTGTTTGGCTCCGGACTGATAGGGCGCTGAAGGGTAGCTTCAGTGCAACTAGATTTCCTTGACTTGAACAGACGAGAAAGCTCGTCAGGGGGGTCGGACCTTGGTTCCGACTAACTCCCCTCCGATGCCTAAGTCAGAGCAGATCTGAAGGATACTCGATGGGATCGGTATGGCTCACAGAGAGGCCGATACGCGATTCCCCGGGCCGAGCTGTGGAGGAGAATTATAAGGTGGGAGACAAGGTCGTTCAAGAAGAATACCTCGAAGTTTAGTATCAAGAAAGAGGTTGTTGGGCGCAACGATCTAGGAACTCTAGTTTGATGATGACAAACATGTGCAACCTATTTAACATGTGTGCTAAGTATATTTCAGGAATGACAAAGTCGTTATTCTAAGCGTTGGAGGAATTACTATCCACTAGCTAATGGACTTAGTCAAAGTGCCATACACAAAGAAAATTGGACTTGGTCTAATATGGGTTGAGATGGAGCCCAATTTGAGTTCAAAAGGGATTTGATCAAATCATTTAGCAAGATTTGCAAATATTTGATTCTACCAAAATCCTATTCAAATCTCCTATCCTATTTGAAACACTATTAGCTATCCAATTTGAATTGCAAATCAAATCCCAATCTCCTAGACTTAGGGGATTCATCCAATGCCAACAGGTCTCCTCCACATCATATTTAAACCCCTTCTCCAAAGAGAGAGAGGGTAGCGGCAACATCAAATTGAAGGGGTGGCCGGCCAAAACAATTTCCTTCCAAGAAAAAGAGGAGCTCAACAAAATCCTACCAATATTATCTTCAAGTCGCAACCTAGGAGCAACTTAGAAATCATATACATCACCAAGCCTCCTCCCTCAAGCTCTCTCTCGTACAAAAGACTCCTAGCTGCAACCATCCCAGGAAAATAAATATACAAAGCTCAAGACGACCAAAAACAACTATCTCCCAAGAGCATCACACAAATAAATTCCAAGGGCATTCTCCAGACGATCTCAAAACCTCGAATCATCTCGCCGTCGACGTAAGGCAGCACATCTTCAAGCCACACATCATCAAGCAAGCTGTGACTCTTCCTAGTTCGTGATCCTCGCTGCCATCGTAGAGCCCATCATCGTGGGGTCTCCATCAACTCATATAAGGAGTGACCAAGCTCGTCATCCGAAGTTGTGGGCACTGCTGTCAAGCCTTATGTCGCCATCCAAAGTTGTGGTCGCCGCACGTTGAAGCCCCCACCGCTGTCGAAGAACAACGAGGTGTCGAAGAGCTGCTGAGGGAGACCGTCGTCGCTGTCGTGTGCTCGCCGCCATGGAAGATCGAAGAAGTTGACGTCGAGAAGACTTTGTCCCCATGCATGCCCTAGTTTCCGCTGTCGCCTCCGTCTTCCTTGCAATCAAGAAGAATCCACCAGAGAACACAAAGACTCACCGCTGCCGTGCTATGGTGCTGCTACTGATGAGTTCAAGTCGCCACCGGTGAGCTGGGTAGTCGGAGAATCTATCGCATGCGTGCCCTAGAACGAATCAGAGAAGGGAATGCTGACGTTGCTACTGTGTGAAACAAAGTCACGTGCTAACGAGAGAACGAAAATTCAGCTTGCTGCTGACGTGGAAACGAAGTTAAAGAAACTGTTGTGCGCACAGACCAATTAATATGTGTCTTGTACTGAGATTTCTATGTGCACAGACCAGATTGCAACCAAGCCATATATTGACATCCAGGAGTCGGACCGAGACAGCGTTTGCGTCAGATTGGAGCTGACGACGTGTTGATTGACAGAGACGACTACACGGACACGAACTGAGCATTTCTAAACCATTTACTCATTTTATTCGTGTATTAGTGTAACGTTCTCTGTAGGGGAAAATTTACCTATTTTGTGACTATTTTGGACTTGTCTGGTTGGGCCTAGACAAGAGGACCTTGACGTGTTGTTGCAGTCAAGATACGCATTTACTAGTTTGATAGAGTTCTGCACTTTGTTGAGTGTGGTACAGTCTAGGTGGGGAGTTGGAGCTAGGACCCCATTGCGAGTGTACAGAAGGAACTTATTAATGCTAGTGTTTGCTTGAGGCTAGACGTAGGTCGTTGTTGCGACCGAACCAGGGTAAATCTGTGCGTACTCTGTGATTGTCTCTTATTTACTCTGCTTGTGCTTTTAACCACGTGTGACTTCTCGTGGGTTGCACGAGAATTTTTTATTAGCCTATTCACCCCCCTCTAGGCTAGGTTTCAGATCCATAGAGGTCCTTTCCCACGTTGTTCTTCGAGTTGCTTTATAGGAATCTTACCCGGCCACGCCCCCCCCCCCCCCCCCCCGACGTCCCCCTATTTCGCCCCAAGTATCTGACATTTTTATGGTGCATTCATGGCTCATGAAGGTGAGCGTAATGGGGCTCTTTAATGATGATTAAGGGGGCATGGTTTAAGGGGAGCGGTTAACTCCCACTGGCGTGGGTCAGTGGCTATATTTGCATCGGTCCGAGGCCGGCTTGACTTAGAGTCTTCGTGGGGGCCTTAGGCCAGGGCCTCGTTCTACCCAGGCCCGTAGGTTCGCCACATGGGCTTGGCCCGTTCTGTCTTGGCCCATTTCGGGAGGGTCGTATCACGTCTTGTTATCCAAAATATCCAGGAATACGAAACTTTCCAAGGCTCGTCCGCCATCCCTAACCCCCTCCGCCCCCCTCCCCATCCCCCCGGCGATTTCGTATGCACCGGCATGTTCAAAGATTGTCGCCATCTAGAGTGAGAGAGGGCCAACAAAATCCCTAGCTCTCCGCCTTCTTTCTTTGGCCATGGAGTCTAATCCTGTACGAAACCCTAAACGGCGTCCTTTTTGTCATGACTTTCGACCCCAAGACAACCGAATCGTACGCCATGTTTCGGAACGAGGTAACTGCTTCGACCAACTTATCAGTTGATGTCCCTCCTCTGGTCGTCACGCTCCTCTGGCCTCTTCGATTTATGGTCAGGGTTTTGGATCAGATGAGACCCAACTAATAATCACATCAAAATCTCCTAAAAACTCGGTAAAATTTCAACTTGCATCCAAATTACAGAGCCAATCAGATCGAATGGTAGAAGGAACAAAAGAAGATGACGAAGACAAAGAATCAGGTAAAATCGTCGTCGTTGTACGGGTGGGGGGGGGGGCAATGGAATAAAACCGTCGGTATGTGAGCTGTGTAAAAGATAGAAGGGTTTTTATAAATCAGTCCCCCCAAAAAACGTCTAATTTGAAAAGAGTCCTCCAAATAATAATCTTTACCAAGAGGTCCTCCAATTCACCTAACTCACGTGAAAAGAGTCCATATGGTTAATTTGAAAAGAATATTACTTCTCTTTTAACAAAAAACACAAAGTGACCGTTATATCCCTGCTTCCTTTCTTCCTCCTCTAGCCCACTAACCCATTATTCTGCTTTTCGGGTGGAAAATGGCTGATGTTTTGAGCAAGAGCAATCTATTCTCGGCCCTCTCCATCTCATCCCTCTCATCCCTCTCCCCCCTCTCCCCTCCCCCATCATCCCCCGCCGACATCATCCTCTCGGGTCTCTCCATCTCCTACCATGACCTCGAAACCGCCCTATCCCTATCCCAATCCATCCTCTCCTCCTCCCAATCCAACCCCGCCTGCAAGAACGCCGCCCTGAACTGCCTCGACCACCTCTCCTTCTTCTCCCATCGCCTTTTCGCAACCCAGTCGTCCCTCTAGCCGCCGCCGTCCCTGTCCAACTCCCGGGCGTTCGACGGCGCCGCTCTGCTCTACAAATATGATTGTTGGTCCGCCCTCAAGTATGTTAACATCACCCACCAGGTCGTCTCTGTTATGTCTTTCCTCGCCAACCTCACCTCCCTCACCAGCAATGCGCTCCACATGGTCTCCGCCCTCCAGCGCTACGGCGAAGGGGGGTTGTTGTTTTGGGGAGAGAAGCAGTGGTAGCATTTGTTGGGTTAAGAATGAGTTATCGGGTTTGTTTAAACTTCATCTAAACTAGACCCGAGTTAGCCATAGTTACGTTTTTAAACAGATTTTGTTGAAAGGGACTCCTTTCGCGTAAGTTAGGTGAATTGTGAGACTTCGTAGCAAAAGCTATTATTTGAGAGACTCTTTTCAAATTAGACGTTTTTGAGGGACATATATACGAAAAACCCAAGATACAAACATTTGACAAAATTTGAATGGCAAACTTGTAAATAAGTGGCATGTACCGTGTGCGCGTAGTAAAGCAATCGGTTCGCAAATGAAATCACTATTTGGTCGTGGACGCCCGTTTCTCCCCAAATTTCTCCTGAACTTCAAACAGGATGCTCAAAACCGTAGAAAGATGTTACATATCTAGGGTTTTTGTCCAGTCCCATAAACTTATTTCCTCAATCAATACTCATTCTTCGGAACCTCCCATCTTCTTCATTGTTGATCCATCTTCTCTTAATAAAAATGCTTGCTTTTTCTCATCACTTTCAGACACTACATCTCCAGACCCTAATCCTAACCCAGCTTCAGGAAGCGTTGGCGATGTCAAGGGAAGCACTTACGAAATATCCAGCTGCAACTTCGGAGAAGTCGACGAATTGGACGAGCGAGAGCAATCAGGCTCAGAAATGGATGCCGAAGAGGAAATTGACGAAGACGACTTCAAGGCCTTGGAGTCATTCAGCAAGAACGCCGAAACCAAGCAAAAAGGAGAGGCCTTTGCCGAAGAAAGGGACGAATCTAGGCACCCCTTGGTTAAAGAGACATGCAGGCTGATTGGACTTCGTCACGTTTGGACTCCGCAGCTTGAAGCCGAACTCAGGCACTTACTGAGGAGCCTCAAACCCCAACAGCTGACCGCTGTTCTCCGTTCTCAATCAGATGAACGAGATGCAGTCAATTTTTTCTACTGGGCTGATCGCCAATGGCGTTATCGTCACCCTCCCGAAGTTTACCATACAATGCTTGAAATCTTGAGCAAGACAAGGCTTTGCCAAGCATCACGGAGAATTTTGAGGCTAATGATCCGGAGGAGAATTCCTCGTTCATCCGAATTATTTGGGTTCTTAATGGTATCTTATAGCCGAGCCAGCAAGCTTAGGAGTGCAATGCGAGTACTGAATTTGATGCAGAAAGATGGATGCGCCCCTGATTTGTCTATATGTAACACTGCGATTCATGTTCTTGTGATGGCAAATAGATTGGAGAAAGCGTTGAGATTTTTTGATAGGATGCAGAGTGTTGGGATCATTCCCAATGTTGTTGCCTATAATTGCTTGATAAAAGGTTTTTGTGAGGTTTGTCGCATCGAAGATGCGTTGGAGATGATAAATGGGATGCCTTTTAAGGGCTGTCCTCCGGATAAGGTCAGCTACTATACGGTGATTAGCTTTTTGTGTAAAGAGAAGAGGGTTGAAGAGGTGAGAGAGTTGTTGGAGAAGATGGAGAAAGATGCTAATTTGTTTTGTGATCAAGTAACCTATAATATTTTGATTCACGTGCTATCAAAGCATGGCCATGCTGACGAAGCTCTTGGGTTCTTGAGGGAAGCCGAGAAGAAAGGGTTCGGGATCGATAAGGTTGGATATAGTGCAATTGTGCATTCTTTTTGTCATGATGGGAGGATGGACGAGGCAAAGCATATTGTGAATGAGATGTTTTCAAAGGGCTGTCCCCCTGATGTTGTGACGTACAGTGCTGTTGTTAATGGATTCTGTCGCATAGGAAAGATAGATCAGGCGAGAAAAATGATGAACCAAATGTATAAAAATGGCTGCAAGCCAAATTCGGTTACATATACTGCCCTGTTGAATGGTTTGTGCAAAATTGGCAGCTCATTGGAGGCAAGAGATATGCTGAACAAAAGCGAAGAGGAGTGGTGGACTCCAAATGCTATTACATACAGTGTGGTCATTCATGGGCTCAGAAGAGAGGGTAAGCTGGCCGAGGCATGTGATTTGGCAATGCAAATGATAAGGACTGGATTTCATCCCACCCCAGTTGAGATCAATCAACTTATTCAGGGGCTTTGTAGAGATAGAAAGGTAGGCGATGCGAAGAAGTTCATGGAGGAGTGTCAGAGCAAAGGTTGTATGGTTAATGTGGTAAACTTTACTACCGTAATCAATGGGTTCTGCAAGGAGGGTGACTTGGAATCTGCTGTATCCTTGCTTGATGACATGTATCTGAGTAATAGACATCCTGATGCTGTAACTTATACAGTTATGGTGGATGCTTTGGGAAGAAATGGTAGATTTGAGGAAGCAACTGGACTTGTAATGAAGATGCTTCATAGGGGCTTGCTTCCTACTCCTGTTACTTACAGGACCGTAATCCACAGATACTGCGAGAAAGGTAAAATCGATGAGTTACTGAAGTTACTGGAGAAAATGCTAGCCAGGCAGGATTTTAGGACCGCATATAATCAAGTCATAGAGAAGCTTTGTAGATTTGGTAAACTTGATGAAGCTTACAAAGTGCTAGGAAAGGTTCTGAGGACAGCCTCAAATATTGATGCTGAGACATGTCGAATATTGATGGAAAGTTATTTAAGAAAAGGTAATCCACTGCAGTCATATAAGGTGGCATGCCGGATGTTTCAAAGAAATTTGCTTCCAGATGTCAAACTTTGTCAAAAGGTGAGCAACAAGTTGGTCTTGGAGGGGCTTCCAGATAAGGCGGGAAGGCTTACGACAAAGTTTGTGGAGAGGGGTCATCTTTTACCTCAGAATCAGTAGTGTTGCCTTATGATGCGGAATAAGGATTAGCTTCTGTGATTTTTGAGGGAACAAGATCTTGGAGGAAGCATATCTGGAAATGCCAAAGCTTAAATGTATGACCTTTACGAGACTGCAAAAATGAGAATGGGTGAAAATCCGCATCTCGTCTGTGATTGATGTCAGTGTGCTCGGGTGTGTTATTCCTACAGTATCTGTTTATGTGGACATTTACATAGATAGGCATGTAGAATTACACCACTATCCTAATGTCTCAATGAAGTCTTCAATGTCTTTTTGGCTTATATCATATAGATTGCCCATCTAGTCAATGAGGTCGTGGCAAAGATCTCACCGGTCTAGTGATTCCTATTTTTCCTTTCCAAATAAGGTAGGCAGAAGTGCAGATGCCTTAGCGATTAGATAGCATAATGGTCTTCGTTTGTATCATATATAACTTGATCATACTGAAGAAACCATGTGCTTGCTTGCACAAATGGGATGGGCTTGGCCTCAAAGGAATACATAAATATCTTTTTTGCACTTCTACATGTAAATCCCTTTTGAAAGCAACCCTTCGTATATGCATGCTTCCCCGGTTTGGAATGTGTCAATCAGATAGCCTGGGGATTCTTGAAGTGTTCCTCTTGGTTTCTTTAGTAAATGGTACCAGACTGATTCAAACATCATTTTGAAATTTGTCAGTGTGCATGGTATGAGCTTACAGAGGTCTTGCAGCACTGATATTCCCTGAGTAGTGATCTTATATTTTCCTTGTTTTGTTTTGTAGGCAAAGTTCTCCAAGGACATGAGGCAAGGAGCATAAGGACGAAGCAACGATCTTAATATCTTATTGATGTTCGACAGGTTGACATCATTGCCAGGTACATGTTTGGGGTGCATGGGTGCTAGTTCTATTACTGCATACCCCGAGGATGGTAGATGAGTGCTTACCTGATTTAAGCTTATACATCCCTTTTGTCTCATTCATATTGGTATTCTCTGCTAATGAATCATGACCATAAAAGACATGTTAAGGGAAAGATTTCTAAGATGGGCACAACCTGCCCGTCTTTATGAGTTAGAACATTGAGCAGTTGAGAAGAAACAGTTTCAGAAAAATGAGTGTACTTTACCCCGAAGATGTTGAGGCAGACCATGGGCAATCACGAAATGATGGGATAAGAAGCAAATATATTCCAAACAGGAGATGAGATAGCCTTAAAGATGTCAGCAAATTTTTGAACTTAAAAGCTGAAAACCTGCACAGGTGGTCGCATATGTTTGTGATCGGTGTTGCCTTGAATCTGAGAATTCTTCTTTCGGTTGCCGAGTGGATTGTTGGGAGCCGCTGGGTTTCTTGCCGTGTTGCTCATCTCCATTCTGCTCATCCAATGTTGAAACTGTGTGTTGAAGATGGAGAACTGTGCCTTGAGATCTGCCTGCTCGGCAGCTATTTTTTCCATTCCAAACTGCATCCTAGTTTGGTCGGTGGACAGCTTGTTGAATTGCATTCCAGTATTGAGCACAAGCTGCGTCTCCAAAGCAGACTTGATTATCTGCGGCCTTTCCTTCAATGTTGTTAACTCCTCCCTCGGGAAAATCAGCTCCACGGCTCGAGCCGGGCTCTGATATCACTTGTGAGCTCTTCGTCGTCTACCAGCCGTGCCATTGAAGCCCTCGCTTAGCTCAGACCTCAAAGCAACTTTGAATAATGGTGGAAAATTTCCACAAGCATGGAAGGACAAAAAGGAAAACAAAAACAGAAGAGAATGGAAAATAACAAATGAAAATGTGGAACTCAAAAAAATGAGTTGATTGTATTCATTTTCACGTTAGTCTTCTTGTTAAGATAATTATGAGTGTATCTAGGACATAGTCGAATGTTTCTTTAGTTCTAATAATGTGACAGTTAGGTTCTTGTTGTGCTACTTCTTGATTCTAGTGCAGTGGCTCTTGTGCTCTTGTTCCCAATTGTCTGTTGTGTTTTATAAGTATTTATAAGTATAGAGCTTTCTCTTGTAACCGGAAATTATCATGTAATACAAATCATTTTTTTCTCAATTTGACATGGTATCAGAGCCATTTTGATCTATGCTCTAAGTCTTCACTTTGATCTATGCTCCAAGTCTTCACTGTAACTCTTCTTCTTCCAAGAAGGGGGAAGGGGGACAACCACTCCAGCACTCTGCAATACATCAGCGCCCTCACTCATTAGATCGGCACTCTATCCTCCAAATTGTCGCATTTTAACACTTCAATCATCGGAGCACAGTCTCCTCCTCAATTACCCGTGCACAGCCTCCTCAATCACCAGAGTCGCATCATAGCCTCCTCCTCAACTAATCAACACATGTTGCAACAACAACCTCATAGGCCACATGCGGCACCTCATTGGCCCCAGCGGCCTCTGCCCACTGTGGCACCTCATCGGACCCCTGCGGCCTCTGCCCCTTGTAGCAGTTCATCCGCCCATTGCGGCTTCGGCCCCTTGCGGCCTCTGCCCTCTGCAGGACCACATCAGGCCCTTGCGGCCTATGCCTTCTGCGTGACATTCTCAGCCCCTTGCGGCCTCTCCAACCCTTGCGTCTTGCACTCCGTGGCCCATCCGATGCCGCCATCTCCTCTCATTCGATCTTTCTTTCGATGTCTCCCAACTCAAAGTCAACCCTTGAATTTGAGGAGGTGGTGTAAGATAATTATTTTTGTATATGAAATTATATTATGTCCCTTGGGTTCTTGTGTTGTCTCCTAGTTTAGTGTGTTGTCTCTTGGTTTAATGTGCAAGTGTCTCTTGGGCTCTTGTGACCACTCATAACTTATGTCGTATATATATCAGATCACTCTTTTAACCAAAGCATCAAGCAATACAAGCTATCTTCTTCTCCATCAAACTTAATATTTCTCATTACATCTGGGGTCTTTATATACATTCTCAACTCAACAACCCAACTACTTAAAGACTCTAACATTTTAACAGAATTTAACTGCTGACAGCTGTTCAAACAACGACCTTTAACATCCTAACAGCTGCAAGCTTCTCTAATAGCAAACGGCTTCATTGGTCAATTGATGCAGAAACGAACCCACGTGCCATGGTCGTTGATGGGAAAGAGAAGAGAAGCTAGCTCAGTTGTTGTGAATTAATTGGTCGGGTCACACAGTGTCCTGATCCTCATGGTCTAAGATAGCTTCACTTAACCGATCCAAGGCTTCAGATTAAATCACCAGTTGACTGTATCCTTTGAAATTAACCAAATCCAACGGTTCAAATCCCTTGGTGGGGTTCACCGGGCACTCTGCCCCGGTAGCAGGCATCATCACCTTACCGGTGACCCTCGGTACGTATCCTCAACAAATTACTCGACTAACCAACTTTATGGTGGTAAAGATCAACTCGGTATACAACGGGATCATCGGAAGACCGCTGCTGAATGCCATAGAGGCGGTGGTCTCGACTTTCCACCAGATAATCAAATTTCAGACCCTCGAGGGGTCGGAAGGGTAAGAGGGAATCAGGAGCAGGCACGATCTTGCTACACGCTATCCGCCACCCTGAGGAGGATCGAGCAAACTGACCCAGTCGACCCACGGGTCGAGGATCAGCGACCTGCCGCCGTCGAAGAAATGGAGAGTATCAAGATCTCCGACGAGGAAGGCAAAACCGTCTCAGTCGGGTCGCTGCCCCCTCGCGACCTAAAGGAGCGGTTAATCGCAATCCTGAGAGAACATGTCGACATCTTCGCCTGGACTCCGAAGGACATGCCCGGCATCGACCCAGAGGTAGCATCCCACAAATTGGGGGTCGACCCGACATCTAAGCCCATAAAACAAAAGAAGAGAAACATGGGGGCGAAAAGATGAAAGCTGCTAACGAAGAGGTAGAACGAATTCTGGAGGCCTACTTCATACGAAAAGTCAAATACCCCGAATGGCTCTCGAATGTCGTGATGGTCAGGAAGGCAAATGGCAAGTGGCGAATATGTGTCGACTTCACCGACCTTAACAATGCGTACCCTAAAGATATCTAGCCCCTACACCGAATAGACCATCTGGTCGACAGTGCCTCGGGCTACGAGCTTCTCAGCTTTATGGACGCCTTCTCCGGGTATAACCAGATTCAAATGGCACCGAAAGATGAGGATAAAACTTTCTTCATCACTGATCGAGGTATATTCTGTTACACCAAAATGTCATTCGTTCTGAAAAATGCAGGGGCCACGTACAAGCGCATGATGAACAACGTCTTCGAGGCTCGAATAGGGCCTAACCTAGAAGTCTACGTCGACGACATGTTGGTCAAGTCGAAGAAGCCAACAGATCACCTCGCAGACCTAAGGGAGATATTTGCACAGACCTGGCGATACAACCTTCGACTAAACCCCTCTAAGTGTACATTCGGGGTTCGTTCGGGGAAATTCCTCGGTTTCATGTTGACGAACTGAGTGATCGAGGTCAATCCCGAAAAAATTGCTACCGTCATCACGATGAAGGAGCCCTCGACTCTTATAGAGCTCCAGAGGCTGAATGGGAGGATAGCAGCCTTAGGACGGTTCCTGTCCAAGTCGGCCGAGAGATCGTTGCCTTTCTTCAGGGTACTGAGAAAGGCGATAGCTTCTGACGCGAGCGGCAAGAAATTGTTCGAATGTGATGCGGACTGCAAAAAGGCCTTCTCAGAGTTGAAGGAGTACATACGCACCCCGCCGCTCCTGACCAAGCCAAACAAGGACGACAAGCTCATCCTCTACATGGTCGCCGCAGATGAGGCCATGAGTTCGGCGCTCGTTAAAGAAGAAGCTGGGATACAACGACCCATCTACTAGTCAGTCAGGTCCTCCGAGGCGCGGAGGTCAACTACTCGAGGATCGAAACGATGGCTTTCGCATTGGTCCAATCTGCCAGGCCGTATTTCCAAGCCCACACCATCTTGGTCCTCACCGATACTCTCTTGGAGCAGACCCTGAAGAGGCTCGACCGATCAGGTAGAATGACAAAATGGGGGTCGAACTGAGCGAGTTCGACATCTAGTACAAATCGAGGACCGCCATCAAAGGGCAGGCCCTCGCCGACTTTATTGTCGAGCTCACCTACAACGATGGCCCCCACGAAGAGGTATGTGCGACTAGCAAAATGACCGAGGCTATTCCCCCGCCCTCCACCAGCAGGGCAAAAGACGCAATCGAGGACGATGGAATCTGGATCGTACAAGTCGACGGCTCGTCCATCTAAGCCGAGAGCGGGGCTGGAATAATTGTCCAAACTTCCGGGGGAGACATATTTGAATACGCCCTCCGCTTCAATTTCCAAACCACCAACAATGGTGCAGAATATGAGGCGGCCATCAACGGACTCCGACTGGCTCGAGCCCTAGGGGCAAGAATAGTCCAACTGTTCAGCGACTTCAGCCTAGCCGTCCACCAACTGAATGGGACCTTCGAGGCCCGCAACGACTCAATGCAGAGTTACGTGCAAGTTGCCAAAGCGGAGCTCGCCGCCTTCACACACGTAGAGATTCATTACGTACTAAGGTCGAAGAATCATCGAGCTGATGCCTTGTCAAAACTCGCATCGTCCTCCCAAGCGGGGCTCGGTCGAACCGTGTACGTGCAACGCCTACTCCATCCTAGCGGGCTGCCACAAGAACTTCTAAGCCTCGATCAGGGGGCCATATGGATGGACCAGATAATCCGTTACTTGAACACGGAGGAGAAACCGACCGACCCAGTGGATGCATGAAAACTTGAGCAGAAGGCCTATCATTTCGTCTTATTGGATGGTTCATTGTACAAAAGACGATGGACCAGGTATGACATCTTCACCTATCTTAAATGCTTAGCCCCGCAGGAAGCACACTACGTGACCCAAGAGATCTACGAGGGCGACTGCGGGAACCATTGCGGGGGAAAATCCATAGCCTTGAAGGATGTGAGACAATGGTACTTTTGGCCAACAATGTTCAAAGATGCCGTCGATTACGTCCGACGATGCTCGACCTGCCAAAAGTTCTTGAAGATCAGCTCGGCACCACCGACTGATCTGATCCTCATCGTCAACCCAGTTCCTTTCGCCAAATGGGGGATGGACCTCCTTGGACCGTTCAAACCAGCGAGTGGGCAACGGAGATACTTGATAGTGGCGATCGACTATTTCACCAAGTGGATCGAGGCGGAACCTCTATCTCGAATCACCTGGAAGGAGGCTCGAAGCTTCGTCTGGAAGTGCGTCGTCTGTCGTTTCGGCATCCCACAATCCATAGTAACGGACAATGGGACACAATTCGATAGCGTTGGCTTCAGAGACTTCTGCGCAGAGCTAAAGATCAAGCTACACTTCGCCTCCGTCGTGCTTCCCCAGTCGAACGGCTTGGCGGAATCAGCCAACAAGAGCATCCTTGGGCCCCTACGGAAGAGAATAGTCGAGCTCGAGGGAACTTGGCCAGACGAGATCCCCAGTATATTATGGTCGTACAGAACGACCCACAAAACCTCGACAGGGGAAATGCCCTTCATGCTGGCCTACGGATGTGAGCAGTGACAAATTCAAGAATTAAATTAAGAGGGGGCACAATTTTTTTGGACACAAATATTTTTTGTTTGTTTTATTTATTGGAAAATTGTAACAAAAATGAAAATTAGATTGACTCAAGCGCATCCCTAGACAAGATAGTTGTAACGACTTACAAACAATAAAAAGAATCATTATGACACAAAACGGCTATACAAAGAAGCAATGAAATGATCATTTAACTTTTGAAGTTAAATATAAATAATTGGATGGATAATACTTGCTTTGAATAAAAGAGATCTACGGATTGATATAGCATAGAAAATTAAATTAAAATAATAAATAGCAAGAAGGCATTGTTATTAAAATTAATTAAGTGAAAAAGGACGAATGTGTTTTCATTGTTGTTCACGGCATTATCGTTCAAACTTGAAAATAATAATTTTAGAGGGGGTTTCGCAAACTAGATAATAAATAGTTGGAATTTTTCTTTTTTTGATTCCTCTAAATAATAACAATAAAAAGAGTGGAAAAAAAATCATGATAGGGAGGAGTCAAACCAGCTATGGCAAAGACCACAAGATTTCAAATCGATGCCCGATAACCAACCCAGCAAAATGCACAAGCGTGAAGAGTTGTATTAAGTTTTATTTTAAGATTCCTCTAAATATTAAAAATAAAAGGCATGAGAAAAAGATTGCTCTAAATATAAAAAATAAAAGGCATGGGAAAAATGGAGGCGGCAGGATTCGAACCTGCGATAACAAAGACAGTTTGATTCCTACACCGTGCACCATAACCACTAAGACACAGCCCACTGATGTTGTGATCCTAATACATTAACTATATATATTTATTATTTCAAGAAATTTTTTTCCCAAGCACATATAAGTAATTTCGCTGTCAATTTCCCGGTGGGCACGTGCCCCCCGGTCCCCCATGTGGCTCCGTCCCTGGATGTGAGGCCGTAGTCCCCGTCGAGGTCAATGAGAGACCGATTCGTCTCCAATACTACGACGAAGAAAGAAACTCGGAGGGCCTCGAGCTCAACCTACAATTGGTGGACGAAGTCTGTGAACGGGAACTGGCGACCCTCATCGAGCAGAAAGGACGCATGGCCTACTACTTCAATTCGAAAGTCCGCGAGCGCAGCTTCCGTGTGGGAGACTTGGTGCTACGCAAGGCCGCCTTCACTCCCGAGATTCTCAAGCAGGGAAACCTTGCAGCAAAGTGGGAGGGACACTACACAGTGATCGACGTACTCAGTCATGCCGCCTATCGACTCGCCACGTTGGATGATAGAGAACTCCCTCATCCTTGGAACACGGAACATCTATGAAAGTATTATCAATGATTGTACTGAAGGGGTAAATCGATCGTTCCTTTCTCCTCCTATACATGTCTATGATAAATACATAGTAGGTCGCTCTTCGTCGTTAGTCGTGACACCCTCGTCGGCCGTAAGTCGAAAGGCGAGTCCATCGCCACTGAACGACCTACGACCCTCGATCATCGTCGGCCGTAAGTCGAATGGACCAAATCCCTCGCAATTGACCGACCTTTGTCCCTCGTCCCTCGATCGTCAGTCGTAAGCCTAGGGGCCACCATTGCCACTGAACGACTCTCGATCGTCATCGGTAGTAAGTCGAAGGGACCGAATCCCTCGCAACCGACCGACCTTCGTCCCTTGATCGTCAGCCTTAAGCCAAGGGGTCGCCCTTGCCAATGAACGACTCTCGATAGTCGTCGGTCATAAGTCGAAAGGACCGAGTCCCTCGCCACCGAACAACCATGTCGAGCAATTTCCTGTCAGAAAGCGTCATGACACTCCAACGACCCAAATCAGCTAAACTTACGTCGTTGGGGGGGGCACATACATGCACACATATCTAAACGCTGACGAGGATTCCAAAAAAGAGAGAGAGAACACTTCAGAAAGAACAAACGCAAAAAATTCTTTCTATTCTCTTTAATTACACATGACTCGCTCGAAAGCGGTTTTACAGAAGTGGTGATTCGCAAAAAATTAGGAAGATGAGGCATCGTTGGGTGTAAAAGGTCCTTTATCACTCTCGCCACCCGATTCATCTTGGAGGTGGTCTAAGCCTTGTAAGCATCGACCTCTTTTCCCTTCTCGAGAAGCTTGGCATGAAGGTCAGCAACCTCCTTCCTCGATGCCTCGAGCTCAGTACGGAGTTGAGATCGCTCTCTCCCCCACTGCACTTCCGCCTGCTTCCTGGCGACCGACACGGAGGCGTAGCTGGATTTTGCCTCCGTGGCCGTCCAATCCGATGCGGCCTTGGCGGACATGGTCGTCTACAAGTCATCCTCCAGCTTCCTCACCTGAGCTCGGAGCTCAGAAGCCTGGTGCTCGGTAGCCACCAGCCGGCGCTATCCCTCGATAAGGTCGAGAGCCCTGCGGCGCAAGCATGCGCCCAAAAGGGTCACCTGCAAAAGTGCGACAATCAACGAAAACGGAAAAGGAAGCAAAGGAAGAAGGCCCGGTGGCTACAAACCTGAAGGTCGCTGCGAACAAAGCAGTTGGCCATCGTCTCAAGGTCGACCCACTGCAGGAATTCAAAGTCCCTCAGCAGAGAGATGTTCTCCGCCAGACGAGCCCCTGTCCCAAGGTCTAGGAGGGCCGACTCGTCCCTCTCCACGGCGAATGGGGGCCGATAGGTCTCCCCCTGAGTCCCCACAGGGTGGCCAGCCGAAATGCAGTTCGACAGAAGAAGACGGCCGAATTCCAGAGAGACGGGGCCGACAGGAGAGACCGGAGCAACAATTTCCTCGTAGGGCCACCTGTCGAGAGGTGGGATGGCGGAAGGTTCAGCCCCGCCATGAGGACCTAACGGGGTCGCTTTCAGAGCCCCAGCAGCCTGGCTTGAGGAGCCTCCAGCCCCCCCAGATCCGGAAGGGAGTGTTCCGCTTCCTCCTCTTCCTCTTCTTCCTCCTCTGCCCTTTTCCTCTGCCGATCTTCCTCGTAGGCCCGCTCCAACTCTGAGGTTAGATCTCTGTAGGCTCTGCCTGCCATATCTGATTGCAGGAAGCAAGTGGAAGGAGACGGTTTCTTTTAGTTGCCAAAGGAACATAGGCACAAAAGCCCCTAACTTCGCACCTCCAGTTTATTATACGCGAAGGGACTCTGCCGGCTCAATACCCAATGATCGACACGCATTGGATGATCGCTAAAAGCAACGGTTAAGATCATCGGAAGATGGGAAATTTTGGCTGCATGAATTAAATCAGCCGCTCCGAATGCCGCGTCACATTTAATGAAAGTACTCATCATTCCGCCTCGATCTGCACTATCTCCCGAGAACGAATGATGAGGGCCAATGTTAGTGCATGGATACCAATCCAATTGGGTATCCGCCTACCCGACCCGTTTCTCCGCCGCAACCCGTTACCCTCGCGCCCTAAGCGGGCTATGACTGAGTAGGGCGAACGGGTCAGACGACCGTTGGATAGCCGTCTACATTCAAGGAAGAGTTAATGGGGCTGAGTAAATGGGCAGCCGTTAGCTCGAATCCCGGAGAGGATCCTGCCCTAATCAATGCGGGGCGGTTACGCCTCATCAAGGAAGAGCTGCCTATAAATAGGTCGACAGACAAAGGTAAAGGGGTTCCATCTTCAAGGTACGAGTGCTAATACATAGAACACTATCTTCTCACTTCGCCATTCCATATTCGACGTTGTGTTGTTAGTCAAGGGACGAACCTCAGTGGGTCGATCTCTACTACACCAAGCTCCCTCTCTCCCGTAAGTTCCTCACTAACATTAAGTATCGGAGTGGATTTGGGTCGGAACCCAGATCCGACCCCCTAATGACTCTCTGTAGTGCAGACCGACGATCGCCATCCAACGCACAAGGTCGATATCAAGCTTTTCAACCTCGAACTACCGACCCGACGATCGTTCGTAGGTCGATCAACGATCATACCATCGTCAATTACCAACTACTGACCCCAGTTCATCCAACCGAGGGTCCCACTTTAAAGGCTGACTATGCTCCAGCTCAGCGCCACGAGTCCCCGTCAACTTGACAGCTGTACCGGTCATTTTTGGCCTGAACAAACCCCAAATTTGATACATTGATATATCTGATACATTGACATATCTGATACAATGCCAAATTTGAGATATCTGATACATTGACAAATTTGATATAGATTTTTACACAAATATATTACATTGCCAATTCTGACTATGAAACTTGACATAAATTTAGGTCTACTAACATTTATAGCTTGCTTGTTGTAGCCAGAAAGTTACATAGCGCACAACCAAAATTACTCACTGTGCACAACATGCAAATTTTTTGCATGTTTTTGCATGTTGTGCGTGGTGAGAGTGAGTGAAATGTGATGCACAAACCAAAATTATTCAACGTACAAAAAATGCAAAAATTTTGCATGTTGTGCGCGTTGAGTAAAAATTGATGCACAGACAAAAATTAATTAACGCGCACATTATGCAAACTTTTTTGCCTGTTGTGAGTGGCGATTAAACTGTGATTAACATATCAATATCACTCACCGCCCGGGTTTGTTTTTTTCGTAATACTCTCAAGTTTTCCTTTACATCCAACAAAGATCAGAATTTTTTCTTGACAGATTTTCGTGCCCTTAAATCGTTTGGGTCCTAAAATTTTTCTGCGCGACAACAGATTTCGGTTTTTGTGTTCCTAAACTTGTTTGAAATAATTTTAACACGCTTCAGATCACCCTTATTAAACACATAAATGTAATAACTTTTTTAGAAATAAAATGATTTTGTGCAACGGTATTCGCAATGTAGCATCTTCTATTTACGCAGAAGAAATCAGTGGACTGATGATATAGGGTGTTTTGGCTTATGGATATTTTCGGTATTTCTAGTTGTGCGCCGATCAAAAACTTAAATAATAATATTTAATTGATATGTGTGCAGAGTAAAAATTTAAGCAGTGTGTGGCAATTCGATGGGTGCACGAATCAATGGGAACTTCTTCACGCACCCACCGTTTTACTTGCGCACACAACCGCTAATTCACAAGATTGCCATTCAAAATTTTACCCTCTTTTACCCTTGTCTCCCCCCCCCCCGCTACCGGCCCCGACTGGTTTTAGGGTTTGGAATGGGCCGAGGGGGAAGAGGGAGAGTGGGTGGATGAGGGGGCGTGAGCGGGGGTGGGTTGTCTGAGGAGGGGGCGACAGAGGGGGCAAGGGCGGGGTTGTCAGTTGATGGGGTGGATGATGGTGGGGGGATGAGGACGGGGATGAGGAAGATGCATGAAGATGATCGGCTGAGGGGGCGGGGCAGGGTAGCCGGAGGGGTTGGTAGCATTCATGTCGTTTTACTCACAGGAGGGGGCATGGCAGGGTAGTCGGCAGAAGGGACGGGACTAGTGAAGATGAAAATGAAGATGATCGACGGAGGTGTCGACGGTGGAGGTGGGGATGTGGTATTTACTTATAGCGCATATCGGGACACTTTGGAGATTAAATTTTGTTGTGTGCGATGAGAAAATTTAAGGGTTTTTCTCATATTAGTCCCTTAAATTATGTGTATTTTGATATTAGTCCCTTAAATCTTTGTAAGTTGAATTTAGTCCCTTAAATGTTTAACGTTAACTTAAATAGTCTATTTTGATCACCTAAATAGTCCCTTAAATGTTTAAAGTTTAACCTAAATAGTCCCTTTAAGGGACTAAATTCAAATTACAAAGATTTAAGGGACTAATATCAAAATATACATAATTTAAGGGACTAATATGAGAAAAACCCAAAATTTAAATAGCGGCCTTTGTAAATAAATGAAATTCTGATTGCACCCGGAGTAAAACGGTAGGTGCGCAAAGTGGTTCCCCAAACCAATTACTCATTTGAACTTTAAAGCCTAGTTTGGGGTTAAATACGCAAAACCAAACGAAGGAATTAAAACCCGATCCTACCGTAACCCTAGACCTTCCCGTAGCCTCACCCCTCAGATCGAAGTGAGGAGGAGAATCGACAGCGGTCACTAGCTCTGTGTCATCACAGTAGCCCGCCGGCTCTCGGCTTCATGTAAGAATTCTCTCCCTGCATTTATTTTATTACTTTCTTTACATGCCCTTGTTTTCTCTCCTTTTTTCCTTGTGTGTGTGTGAGTGTGTGTCGGGGCGTGAGTGAGAGAGAGCTATCTTTATTTTTCCAATAATTTCTTGAGATCTTTGTTTATATCATTATCACTTTACTCATTCCATGGCCAAATTTTTTTTTTGTGGGTTTTTGGTGCTGTTTTCACACTAGTTCATGTTGAAACCAATACGAAACGGAAGGATCTTTTCGGTTTCCGCGGAAACCTCTATTTTTGCTATGAACTACTCCAAGGTTGTGACCATAAATGTGCAATGCAATCACCCAAAAATATCAGAATAGTCCGGCTCAAAGTTTGGAGGGTACAACACAAGGGCTCATTAGTTACGTCCACCAAGAGATGAATCAGAGTCCATCATCAACAGATGACACCTGATAATAGAATTTGAAATCCTCATACAGCAGAGGCAGCAATCCTCGCATGATAACAGTAAAGAAATACAACCTAATTCCTTTCATTCTTTTTTCCTTCTCTATTTCCATTCAACAAAGGATATGCACAACCCGGTTGAAAAGAAAAAAGAGTAGGCCATCGAGAGATAGAATTCTGACTGTTGCAAGTCTGTGTAACTTGACATATTGCAAAAATATTGTGAATAAGCCTCTAAAACGCATATGGACATGTTTTCATCACATATTAATAGTAGCATTTGGCAAAGAACAAAGAGATAAAACTGATATAAATATTAACACATAAACTTATAGAAATATGTTTACATCGTATGTTAAAATAAGCATTTGTCAAAGAACAAAGAGATTAAACTGATATATAAAAAACTCATGAAATGAGGTTTTGGCTTAAACCAATTGGGTTCGACCGTTTTGTTTTGATTTTGAAGAGGGCAATATGAAACCACCTCAGATATTGAATATGTGATTATGTTTAAATAAAATATAGGGTTGGGTTTAAATATTCTAGCTGATTTGAAACTGAAACTTAAGTCCAATAAAATATATGATTGTGTTTAAATATCCGAACCTTTTTGAATAATATACAAAAAATTTATTAAAATTCTAAAAAATTATTAAAACTATAAAATTTATATTATAAAATTATAAATTAAAATTCTAAAAATTATATATATACGAAGTTCGCGGACCTTTAGTACCGTACCCTAGCCCCAAACCAGTAGCCTTTGCACCAAGCGACGATATCATGTCATGTAAGAACAAGGTTCAAATCACTCAGGATGCCTTAGTTAAAATACAAATAAATCGTAATCTGGAACTTAAAATGAAACATACAAAACATGTAAAAATGATTGAAACCTAAAAAATTTCTAATGATCAAAACCGAAAATAAAATTGAGTTCTCAAGCTACGATAAAAATATTAACATGGCCATTTTCTATGACAACTAACTAGATGATTGGTGAAGAACCCATAATACTAGTCTTAAATGTTCTTAAAAATTATCAAGATGCCAACCAACCGTTGTGCAACTTGGTTGTTAACTATATGCATACAATCTTTGCTTGGTGAAAACAAATAAAAATTATTCTACAACTAGTTTTTTTAGAGATACAACATATAATGGACATGAGACCTCTTGTCGGCAGATGAGTCTATCATGCACATGAATTTCTTGATAAAGCCGATTTACATGATCACATGTATAAGTTAAATGATTCTTCGGAACTCTAGGTTTCGTCGTTTATCAACAACTCTTACATACCTAGAAAAATCTACCAGCTTGGAGAACATAGAAGTAGGTTAATAATAAGCAATATATCAACTCAAAACATCAGGGAAAAGAAAGATGTTAAATAAACAGATAAATCACGAATCCTCAGACTTTGTTTGTTATCGAATATTTGACAAACGTCACAAAACAGACATGAAATTGTCTAGTTTAGTACCAAGAATTGTTATCTTCCCCTAATTTGGGTATCTAGGCTTGATGAGGGCTACGAAGCCCTTTCAGAAATCATTGAGCAAGCTTGGCAGCTTCATTGAGCTCCTTCAACCAAGAATCCAAGGACAATGCCATCACTTAAAAATACGTATCAAATGTTGTTTCACAAATCATATGATTGAAACCTGAATTATCGTATGTTGCAACTCACTCAAGCTACAAGAATATAAGTAAACATGACAGATTTACGTGAAAATTTCCCATATATTTGAAATGTCACAATACGGATTAATTTTAGAGAACTGCAGGGGTTTAACCAAAGTCATAAAACCGCCATCTTTTATTTTGTCCATCAACTTGACCCCCCTAAAAGGTTTGTACAATAATTGTTCTAACGCACATTGTTAATTTTGATGCAAAAAGATGAAAATGCCTCTCTTTTTTGTTGTTTCCCCTCCTTTTTCCCTCGTTCTCCCTCGTTCCGCTTTCTTCTCTCTCCCACCAAAACAACATTCCCCCTTCCAGTTACTCCTCCTCACTCTAGAAACAATGCTTCCCTCTTCTTTGCAAGCTTTTTCCATCCTTTTTATATAAAAACAAAGTTTTTCTTCCTCTACCGCAAACACTTCGTCCTCTTTCTCCATCCAAAAGAACCATTTCCCTTCATCCGCAAGATCTTCTTTCCCTTTCTTCTTCCATAAACAAACCTTCCTCATCCACTTCAAGCCCTTCTCTGCCCCCCCAAAAGAGAGATGAAACGTTGGTATTACAAATTAAAAAACAGCAACAACTGGACTGTAGCAAAGAGCAGCAACAATAACCTAGAGTTGCTGACTTCTCTTTGTTGGCCTAGGGAGAAAAAGAAATGAACAAGAAGGATGGAGTCAAGCATGTAGAAGATAGAGCGCTCTAAGGAAGAAGAATAAGGGTATTTTGGTCAAAATACTTTATTCATGTGCTTGACACACACGCTTAACTTTTTAATGGAGAGTATTGATGTGATTATTAGTTGAAACGTTAAGGGATCAAGTTGATGGATGAAATAAAGGAGGATGGTTTTAGACTTTAGTTAAAATCTTAGGGGTTTTTAAAATAAGGCAAATAAAAAACCTCAAAGGAAACATAAGATTAGTTGCTATGCGCACGTACCAAATTGCTCTGCGCACGGCTAGAGTTCAAGTTATTTACAAGTTTGTCATTCAAATTTTCTCATACACGCACAATAAATTTTTATTCCCAAACTGTCCCGTTGTGTGCGGTGAGTAAAACGACGGCATGTATCAAACAACCGCCGCAACAATTCGTCACCCTCGTCGACATCTTCGTCTTCGCCTGCTTCGTCTCCTTCTTCGCCTGCTTCGTCTCCACCTTCGCCGTGCCTCCTCTCATCACCGTCATCCGCGACAACCTCAGCCTCATCGTCACCCACATTGGCAACGCCGGCATTGCCTCCGTCTTCGGCGCCGTCATCGACCGCCTCCATCAAGGTAGGCACTGCTAACGGCTAGGGCAACCTCGGCGGCGATGCCACACAGCTCATCATACCCTAGCTCTTTGATCTCAATGTGCACAACAACGCGCACAACACTTTGCCAGTTGTGCGCGGTGAGCAATTTTGGATCTGTGGATCAAAATTGCTCAACGCGTACAACTGGCAAAAGTCGTGCACAACTGACAAATTTTTTCCAGTTGTATGTGTTAAGCAATTTTGCTCCACAGATCCGAAATTGCTCAACATGTAAAACTGACAAAACTGGCAAAATTGCTCCACAGATCAGTTATGCTTGTTGAGCAATTTTGCTCTGCAGATCCGAAATTGCTCACCGCGCATAACTGCAAAATTTTTTGCCGGTTGTACGCGTTGAGCACTTTTGCTCTGCAGATTCGAAATTGCTCACCTCGCACAACTGGTTAAATTTTTTTGTCGGTTGTGCGTGTTGAGCAATTTTGCTCAACGCGACTCCCGAAGGTGCCCTCCACAGTTCGTCGCCCTCGTGGCGATCTCCTCCACAGTTCGTCACCCTCGTATATCAATTTTGTTGTTTGGCTGGTTGTTTGGTTTTATATGGAAGGAATGATGGGGAAAAGAGTAGTGGGCGAACGGGAATGAGGACTTGCAGGTAGAAATGACATGGATCAATCTGAATCGTTCGACCTCGGAATTGCTCCCAGCACACTCCGCCGCTGCCACCCCCTCCGCCGCCACCTCCATCGCCCCCTTCGACCACTTCATCTTCTTCAATCTTCTCCTCTCTCTCTTCCAACCCTTTGGCCTCTTCTTCTTCTTATCGTGCTCCATCGATCTCCCCTTTTTTGTTGCTCTTCTCCCCATTTCGCTCTCTCTCCAATCAAAAAACCCCGTCGGTGTGCGGTGAGTGGTGGGCGGTGGTGGGGGACGGGGTGGGGGTGACGAGGGTAAAAGTGGACTAATTTTTGAATGACAAACTTGAGAATAAGTGGTTGTGTTTTGTGCATATGAGCAATTCGGTACGTGCATGTAGCAGCTCCCAAACATAAGTATTACCAGCAAGGAAAGTAACAAATTGACCCATGTCTAAATGCTATAACTGCTGTTGTAAGTGATGTATTGGCAAGTCTTATAAATAGTCGTTCACAACATTTAATTAAAGAACACAAAAAGCATATAATCTAATCTATATTTAGTTTTTTACAACATTAATCCCATCAGACTTCTAGATGAATTTCAGGCAACAACCTATGCCCACCCCTCCCCCTGTCAAAAAGGAAAAAAGAAAAAAAAAACCCCAAACACCCCTTTACTTCAATCTCCTTTTAAATTACGAAGAATTCAATTTCAAAGTAGTAATTTTGAATCGCATCAGTTTTCAATTGAAACATGTATTAAATAACCTTCAATTATATTATCAACAACGGAAAAGTTAGCAAAAATACGTTTGTGTGTTACACAAACGAACTTCAATCCAAAAATAAATTTGAATCCCTAGGTCAAATGAGTTTAAAATAACCAAAGAGTAATAATTAACAAGGAAATTTAACAAGTAAAACATACCTTTTGACAAGATCAAGTACTTCAATTAGCCCATCTGAGAATAAAGACGTGCCAAGTTGACAAAGAGAAGAAGAAAAAAGATTAGGATTTGAAAAATTAACTTCAGAGTGTTGCATCGATGAAGGAGACGATAGTGATGACATGGGCGACGGTCAGCGAAGAGAAAGCATTTGTTTGCTTTTCTAATTGAGTGTCTCAATTCCTGATTTCAGCATTTGTGAGATTTGAGAGAAGTCAACGGCATGGATCTAACTGCATGGTCTAGTCTGGAAATAGAGAACAAAAAAATATCAAAATGAAAATTTCTTCCATATTAATAATGACAACCGCAGCCTATTTTCCTTTATAGTCTCTCTGGAACTCACTTGTTCTCCTATGCGATGCTTTATCACTGAACTCTAATTTAGGTAAAAGTTAGGATTTCTGTTGGGATTTTTTTTTGTATTTTTATTTCTACTGTTATAATCATGAATTGGAGGTTGATAACAGGAGTTGGCCCATATGTATTTAAAATGTGCTTTGAGGAGTTTGAGATTGAGAGCGAGGTTCTTATATGGCCATAGTCCTGAGAATTTGCTCATGGCTACTCGTTACAGGACTCTTTTTGGTACAAATCCTACTCCTTTGCAGTCAAAGGTATACTTTCTATTTTTCCCACTTATTTTGAGAAGTGTAGTGCTATTTAGTAATTTCCTAGATTATGGACAATTGGCTCATGGATGGCAAATGACCAAATGTTGTGTCAGGGTTGTAATCTACTACTTAAAAAGTAGCTTTTCTCGTTTTACTTTATTTATAAGTTATGGCATGATGTTTGATGTTTATGTGAGAAATTTGTTGTCGAGGAAAATTATAGTTAGATAAATATCATTAGGTTTATAACTATCATTAGACTTATAAGTATCATTGGACAATGAATGTATATCATTCAAATTAGGCAATTTGATGCATATGAAGTTTTCTACTCTTGGAGACTCATTCTGTCATTTTTCTTCATGTATACCTATTTGTGAAAAAAATTGCTTCTTCCAACTTGTGCCTTCAATGCAAGTATGCTTTCATCGTTTGTTTTCATTGTGTGTCTGAATTGAGTATTTCACACTTCGACTGCTGATATCAGTTGTTCTCACGAAGAATTATAATGTTGAATTGGTTGTTTCCATTAGGCTTCTTTAACCTAGTCTTTTGATTGCATGTGATTCACATGCCAAATTACTCAAGTGCATACATCATAATAATCACATGCAGGCTTGTCTTTAATAAACGATAATTTTCTGGATTACCCATGATACTTCTTTGATGCATGCACTGTATTTTTGTGAATTAGTAGGTGTTGGGTTGCAGAGAAACTTTTACGTGGGGTTCACATAGCTTGCATGACATCAGTTATCAGATTCATCCGGATGAAAGTTCCGAAGATGAGGTAATTTCTATTTAAATTTTTAGATTTGATAATAAAACATATCAGCAAGAAAAATTGATATTGAAACTGATAGGTAAAATCTGCAATAGTTGAAGTTTGTCTGGAAAGATTTTTTTTCTCCAAGGGTCTATTTGGTTGGGTGTGGTGGAAGCCACGTGCAGCTCAATCTAATATTCACATTTCTAAAATTGAGTAAAACACCAACTGTACAAGCCATAGTTGACAAGGACATGCCATTATCAAGTACATGAGTTGTAGTTGTGGGTCTGCAGTTTCAAGTGACCAAGTTGCTTCACCGTAATTTGATTATTCAACCAAGTTTGTGCAACCATAGGTATATCGCAGTGTCTTGACTCATGCAGTGTTTATTTTGGTTTTCAAACAAAGACGTAGGCTACTTTTAGAGACTTCATGGAGATGTCCAAACCCCTCGACTTTATAGGTGATATAGTGCTCTGGTTAAGCAACCTTACATGACTTCATCGTGTAGAAACCACTGCGTAGATTCTTTAAACTTCCTACTTGGTGTGTATCTGATATGAAATTAATATGGGTAAGCATTTGATACTTAGATGCATATTGCTCGCATTAGAAAAGTGCTTGGGTTGTTGAAGAAGGTAGATACAAGGATGATTTTTTAGAGAAGAGGATAATCAAGACCAAAAGAGTTTCTTTTTTAGATCTAAAAGCTATCATTCTCCTTATAAATGGGGTTGACTATCGTTCTCCTTATAAATTGGTTTGGATTAAATAGGTTTAGGATATAGAAGGTTGTTATCAGTTCAGATCTGGAAAAGATTTAGTTTGATTTGTTTTTCTCTGGGTTTGGATATTTTGTGTGCACGCGCGTGTGTGAGTGACATATTTAACAATTTGAATATCTGGATCTAGTAGATTTGGCTATGGCAAATCTGGATTGGCAGGCAGGTCTGGTGTTGGCATGTTTGGATCAATTTCCAATTTAAATCATCTGAAAAATATGATATATTATTCTGGCATAAACTGAAAAAAGAAGGAAAACTAAAAAAAAAAACAAAATTAAAATGAATTAAATATAGCTGCATCAACAACATATCAACTATGTAGCACTATACTCTTTATCAAATATGTAGCACTATACTCTTAAGCCACATTGGCCCTATGAATGCTGCAAAGGGCTGCGTATGAGTAGATGGCCCCATATATGACATCATGTCCGTGGTTTTCAATATTAAGCTTTCATAATTTGTCATTTTGATGAATTATGGACCTTATTTTAATCTCAATGTATATTGTATGTATTTTATATGAGATTAATGGAAGCATTTGGTACCTAATAAAAATGATCAGGTGCGCTAATATGATGCATTCCCATTGATTGATGAAAAAACAATTAGGTGCCTACTGAATTCCATTAATCCATATTCATATCTATTATAAATGACAAACTTGTTGACTGGTTAAATTGTAAATTTGTAAATGTTTTTGGTCCTAATAATTAGTTTGAATCGATACTAGTCTTCTATGGTTTTCATGTTTGATATAAATCTCTATTATGGGGCCCACATGGATGGTTTCTGGAGGCTGCAGTGACGGGGTTCACCTGGATTATAGAATTGCCGTTGGACTTGCCCAAATACTGTCTAGTTACATCCTTTATCACACTTGTTGTGTATTTATGAGATAACGGGAGTGAGAATCTCCTTGGATTAAGTGGATGGCTCAACACCTTGAAACCGCATTAGCGTCTGCGTTGGGAACTTACGCCCTATCTTTGTTCGTGATGTAGACACTCAACAAGTGTTTCTATAATATTGGATACTTCTAACCACCAGCTTCTAACTAAATTTTATGATTCATTGTGTCCTTAATGGAGACATTACTTCAATATATGTCTTCACTGAAAGTTTTCAACCAAGACGTTATGGGTACACATACCTTTACGTTCAAGCATTCATTGTTAGTACACAATTAAAATCACGGAGGATGCTAAACTTCCGAGTATATTCTGGCTTCATTCTTCCTAAGTTGTGTGAGACGGCATAAATGATATGATCTAAAGCCAAGAAAAATCAACAAATATTTAATGCAGTTTGCTAATTCAAGATGATATTTGAGCAGAATTTTTCTTTAATGTTGTGTATATGTCGATGGTTATTTTGGGGACACCATATATTGTATAAAAGTTGATCTGTTTTGAATTTGTAAAATAGTGGAAATGATCCAGAGATCAGTGCGTTCTTTTCTCAGGAACCAGTGGATCCCTTTTCTCTGGTTGCAGATGAACTGTCAATCATTGCAGATAGATTACGATCCATGGTGGTTGCTGAGGTTTGTGGTCCTATTATGTTTTACTATGAACTGTTTGGTCTATTTTTTCACGTTCAATACTTATTAAGTAATCCTAGAAATGTATTTTGCTGAGTTGTAATTATCTTTGGATTCTTCTCTATGCTTATAACTCAGATTCTAACTAGTAAGTACCATTATATGTATTTTAGGTACCAAAGCTGGCCTCAGCTGCTGAATACTTTTTCAGAATGGGCGTTGAAGGAAAAAGATTACGTCCTACGGTAAGAGCTTCAATTTCGATTATTTTTAATTCTAATAAAGTATACAAAATGCATGTATACAATTTTTGTAACAGTAGTTCTGCCTTATTTTGGTCCATATTCTCCCCTCTGGTTGTATGTTATGGCAATTCATTCAGAAATTTCAGGCCTATGGTCCGCACTTATGCAGTAGTCTTTATTATAACACATTATTCATGATAAAATGTAATATCTCAATACATAGGGCTTGTTGTTTATTTCTGGAAGGAAAGATTTGGTATATGATCATTTCCATGTTAACTATGTCAATCGGGAAATTATGAAGATGTGATTCTATGCAGGTATTGTTGTTAATGGCATCTGCTTTGGATGTGCCCATTCCAACAACAGTTATTGATGGTGATTTGCATACGTTGCCAAAGGAAGTGCGTGCGAGGCAGCAATCTATTGCAGAAATAACAGAAATGATCCATGTGAGTTCTTTTTAGTTATGGGGTATTTGTCTGTGTCCTGTGTCCTTTATCTGGGAATTCAGTATTAATGATAATCCATTTCTACTAAGGGTACTTCATCTCCAGCTGGATTGCAATGGTTTTAACCTTGTCCTTTGCCCCAAGTAAGGAAACATGTTTTCTTTTCTGTACAGGTGGCAAGCCTTCTGCATGACGATGTTTTGGATGATGCAGAAACTAGGCGGGGCATAAGATCATTGAATTTTGTAATGGGAAACAAGGTAACACCTTGACTCGATATTGTGGGCACTTGATATGAGATAGACCTTACGGTTTTCTATTATATTTGTCGGCATAGATGTTGCTGAGTAAAAGCTTAAGGGGATTGAAGTAAGCATTTATCTAGAACCTAGCTTTTGCATCTGGCAATAATTACCGTTTAAGTAGAGGGGCCTCAAACTTCAAAACATGGGTATAATATATGGTCTCTTTTTCATTGAATGCAGCATTATATTTTGCATTCATAATTAGTTTGATAAAATAAGGTCTCTGCATAATGAATATGAAAGTTAAACAGGAAATAAAGGAGTAACTCAGTAACATACATTATAATGTCTATTGAAGGAATTTTCATTGGTGAAGAGAGATACAACTGAAATAATGAGAGTTGATGATGCTTGAAAGATTTGCTCGTATTGAATACATACATTTTTCATGTCTGTATTGAAGTCTATTTCCACCATGAATTCACTTGCTCAAGCTTTATTTGTTATCATTCTATGTTGCTTCTCAAGTAATCCTACAGCTTTCTCTTATAGCGAGGAGAATTTGATTACGAAGCTTTTATACACGGCGTAAAGTTGATCTTTTTGAGCTGTGAATTACTAAAATCAAACTTCGTTTATTACTAGATATTGAGTATGAGAACTTTTGACAATTTGTTTGATAAGAAACATACTTTTCTGTCACATGCATATGTGGATCGTTTTTGCCTTTATCTTGTCTGAATTACATTTACATGATTAGTGCTGCCTCATTGGTATTCTCTTCTCACAATAATTACTTATTGCTTACCAAGAAAATCATTTGATGGAGTAATGTGTATGCACATTAGTTTTTTATCATGATTTTTGATCCATGATCACACTGATGTTATTTGTTCTGTATCTTGATGTGCTGGCAGGAGATTTGTTACTTTCAAGATTTTTTTAAAATCCATGATCACATTGATGTTCTTTGTTCTGTAGCTTGCTGTGCTGGCAGGAGATTTTCTACTTTCAAGAGCATGTGTTGCGCTTGCTGCCCTACAAAATACGGAGGTATTCAATTATTTAAGTTTGCAATCTCATAAGCAATATGTTTTACAGTTTCATCATCTTCCTGTACATTTCTTACTGTAGGAACTGTGCTCTGATGTCG
Source organism: Scilla litardierei (assembly GCA_030789695.1). Classification (NCBI taxonomy): domain Eukaryota; kingdom Viridiplantae; phylum Streptophyta; class Magnoliopsida; order Asparagales; family Asparagaceae; genus Scilla; species Scilla litardierei. The sequence goes on from CM061141.1 coordinate 24,476,528, forward strand.
CATTGTGAATGATTAACCATAACCATTATTTTAAATGTAATGTACCAAAGCATTGCGAATGTTCCTTTTTCTTAGATATTCAATTTATGTAGAGAGTATTGAAATCTAACAGCATCTGTAGCCAAATCCATATTGGAAACAAACAACAATAGCGGCAGCGGCAGCATCAACAAAGCCCTCATCTAGTTTTTTCCGGTTGGATAAGAGTTGAAACAAATGGAATATAAACATAAATATCTAATATTATTCTTTATGTTTAATCATTAACTTCATAATAAATGCACATTTGCACTTGAAAGTTCCTTTATACGTAGCATAATTACCTAGTTTAGTGTCTAGTGTACATCAATGGTTGCAATGGACTAATATTGAAAGCCAATGCATAACCTTGTGCACTTTTCTTTTAAAATCTTTATTTTTATGCTGGCAGGAAATGAACGTTCATTTCTAATATATGTGTGTTCACAGCTAACAATTTGTGTGTGTTTGTGGTGTGTTTACCCGTAACAGTTATGTCCATATGTTTTTAAATATATAATCTATTTATATTTTCATTTTCATTTCAGATCTGTAATTATTAAGAAAAAGAGACGTGTATACTGGATGTAAAATCTATTGACCTTGGTGGAGTGAACATGGAATGATGATGTTCTATGATATCTCGGCGTCCTATTAGGTATGAATGTAGGATCGATGAGACCTTTTAAGTTTATAGTTTTATTTTTGGTGTTGAGGTCTTCATAGCGGGAACTATTACCAAGTTTGTTGGCTCAACTATTTTGGACAATCTATTTTTGGACTTTTTAACCCTAGGCATATACACAAGTTTCTTCACCTAATTCACATATCAATGTGATCACTAGGAACCATAGTTCGAGCCACCTGGAGATATTCTTATGAGGTCCAACGTACTACTTATCAACATGCCAGTCATTGCAGATGGGACCAAGCTTAAGCTGCTTAACTGCTTAAGGTAAATAGTAAAAATACAAAATACATTCTATTTTTATAAGGTAAGTTAATACTGACACAATCAGATATTTTGCTGTCTGCGATTGAGTGCTAGCTGATTTTATAGATAATTAATGAAAACGAGGTGTTATCGCGTCTCAGATTATGTGCTATCTGCCTAGTTTTCTTTGCATGATTGGCAATTTAATCACTTGATTGCATTATATTTCTAACTGTGCCCCTGCAGGTTGTATCACTGCTTGCAACTGTTGTGGAACATCTAGTTACAGGTGAAACAATGCAAATGACAACAAATTCTGGGAACCGTTGCAGGTATATAGTTTTAGCATCTATACTATCTGCTTCTTTTCCTTTTGACTTAAAATTTCAGTGTTGAGTGTGTGTAGGGTTCATTTGTATCCACTTTGTTCCCATGTAGCCTTGTTATCTCTATGTTATTTTCGATCCATAAACGGTCTTTTCATCGTAGCTGAAATAGTTTCATGTGGTATACAGCATGGAGTATTACTTGCAAAAGACATATTACAAGACAGCTTCATTGATTTCCAACAGTTGCAAGGCTATTGCAATCCTTGCAGGTCAAACTGCTGAAGTTTCAATGCTTGCTTACGATTATGGTCGAAATCTGGTCTGTATCATTTCTGATCTTTTTGTTATCGTTCTTGCTATCAATTCATCTTTTGTTCAATATCAGATGACTCTCTAGCTTTTGCGTAATTGTAGGGTTTGGCATTTCAGTTGATAGATGATGTTCTTGATTTCACTGTCATGTCTGATTCTCTTGGGAAGGACTCATTATCTGATATTCACCACGTAAGCATCTCTCACATGAGTACTATTTTGGCACCCTATAAAGGAAATCTGTTGCTTTTATATTAGTCATGAAACTTAAAAAGGAAGGTCCAATCCATTAATTTCTTTCTTTTACAAAAGGTTAACATGATTTCCTTGAGGATACAAGTAACTGGTCACATAATAGTATGTACTAGGTGGTATTCATCCTTATCACAATCATCAGTGCCATCACTGAAATCTTATCTTCATAATATTAAACATAGATTTTTTTTCTCCCCCATTCTCATCAATTAAGATGGAGTTACCTATGATGAATCAATGAAAGAATTGACCACAGTTCCAATGTTCTGCATGCTGCATGTTGGTGGGTTCCTAGCATATACAAATAAAGGAGATAGAAGGGCTTTCCATAATGCTTTGCAGTTGGACATAAAATGTATCACATATGGACTTGATATCTATATGCATGCTAGTACTCTATATGATTGACTGGATATCGATTGGGTAGAAGAGTGCATATCCATTTTGATATAAATATGCATATGTGCTATTAACAGAAATGCATATGGACTGTATATTGCTGAACTCCATATTTCTTTAGTATGAGTTGGCCGACATGAAAATCCATCAGCTTATAATACATCAAGTGCTATAAGAACCATATAACTAACATCAAATATTTTTACTTAAAAAATGGGATTCTTGCATGCATAACAGCAAAAATAATATAAATGAGAGCTGTTCTGCATAGTAATTGATACTTGGATCTGTCCTCGAGATTTGCATTCTGGTTCATATTTTGAACTCAGATTTTTAACAAGCATGCATATATCCCTTTTGATATGCTTGTGCATATGAGTACCTGTTTAACAAGGCTGCAGAGATGAATGGGGTTGATTTTATCCAACCTGCTGGCGTGGAGTGAAAAATGCATCCTTTGTCATGCAGTTCAGCTTATGCACTTAAGGAACCACCAAAGTTCCTAGATTAAGAAATGGGAGTGGCCATCAGTAAAGATGAGATGGTCTAATATATGTTACTGCAATATAGTAGATAAGCCAATGGAATAAACTGAAACATATCCTATGGTGCCAATGCTGGCCCTATTTTCTACTAGATTGGGCCTTGTGATGTTGATTTTGTTAAATGAATGATGCATGACATTTAGATTTAGGTGTCCCCCGCTTTAGTTTATATTGTCAGATTTTATTTTTTTGCCCGGGGGGCGGGTGGCTTTTTTTTGGTTTGTGGTGTTTGTGGTGGTTTTTTGGTTTTTGGTTTTTGGTTTTGGTTTTTTTTTGTTTTTGTTTTTGTTTTTGTTTTTGTTTTTGGCCCGGGGGATGAGAACCTGAAACGTGAGTTTGTATGTTTTATGTGTGGCCACATATGCACTCGGTTTAGAGCATGAAACATGAGTTTTAAGGTAATACTGTTCTTAAGTCCGCACGTATAAGCATTGGAATTAAAGCCTGAAACATGAATTCATAGGATCATGTAAATTTTTATGGGTTTCTAAAATTCAAGATCATTAGTGGTCATTGCAGTCTTATAAAGACGTTCAGACTTGATTTGATAGGGTCACCATTGGATCAAGTCCTTTAGGAGATCATGTCATAAAGTTATTTCACAATGCATATCTATATTACATTTGACAGTGTTTTTTGAATCCTAGGGCTGACTAGGACAAGATAAAAGACGGCTGAGATATGATCTTGGTAAATCAACGGTTGAGAATGGATTTTGTGAAAATTTTAGTGGAAAAACTTAAATTTTGTTGGAAAACGTGTGTTGGAAACCAAAATTTTGAAAATAGAAGTGCCTTGGGAAAGATTGTGGAGATTAAATTTGGGGGGAAAAGTGCCTTGGGAACCTAAACTTTGAAATTAGAAGTGCCTTGGGAATTGTAGAGATTAAATTTGGAGGGAAAAATGCCTTGGGAACCTAAACTTTGAAACTAAAAGTGTCATGGGAAATATTGTGGAGAAGCATGATCCATTAAATTAAACAAAATAAAAAATTTAGCGTAAAACAATTTAGCGAAACAAAAAATTAGCGTAAAAATAACCTGAGGTTTGTTGTTCCGCGCCTGCGCCGAAGGCGCCCACTAAATTTTTTTACGTTAATTTGTTATTCCGCGCCGAAGGCGTGGGCGCCAAATTTGTTATTCAACACTGAATTTGTTGTTCCGCGCCTAAGGTGCCCGTGCCACTAAATATTTTTACGCTAATTTATTGTTCTATTAAATTTTGGCTGTGTAAATAATTTAGCGGAACAAAGATTTTGTGGGGAAAATCTTAAATGAACCGTGCCCGCGGGCACGGGTTATGACTAGTCTATATACATTTGACAACTGTTTTTGAAGCATATGGCTGACTAGGACAAGCCGATGTCATGCTGATGTATAAAGAGGTTGATAGTAGAATGGATATGATTTAATCTTGGTAAAAGAAAGGTTGAGATGAGTTTCAAAATTAATTATGAGGGTTGAGATAAGGGTGTAATTATGTAACGTTTGATTTTTTTAAAGATCCAGGCCCACTTACGAGCCCAACTCATTTTATAAACTCTCCCCACTGTCTCTCTCTCTCTCTCTCCATCTACTCACTCATTTCCTCACGAGCCCAGGTCGCTTCCTCTTCTCTCCTTCGACCCGAGCGCCCTTCCTCTCGTGCGTGGGGCGAACAGCGAGCAGCATCGAGAAGGGTTTTCGAAAAACTCTAACCAACTCATTTCCGCTGCGGATTCTTCGGGATCCTCAACTCGATAAGATCTCTCTCTTTCTCCTCTTTTATTTATGCGCAGCAACTTTTAGGGTTTCGATGTCATGCGAAATTGTTTCCTCTTCTCAACTTTCTGATTTGCTTCGTATTGGGTTTCTGGAATCTCGATCTCTCGGCTTTGCTTTCTACACTCTCGGTAAACCTTATCTGCCATAAATTTCAATTATTTCCTTCGTGCTTTTGAATCTGTGAAAGAAATAGGGTTTCGGGATTTTCGATTCATAGGAAATGAAGATTCGTTAGTGTAAAAAAGGGATTTTATCCCTTAATGATAAGAAAAAGCATCCTACGAGCGAGGCGGCACTTTGCCACGGCTTCGTACATATTGATTTGGGACCATTGGCCGCCGAGCTTTTTCCTCCTTACCAGGGTGCTCGGTTGGTTGTGGGTTTGCTGTTTTGGCCTCCTGTTAATGTTTGCGGCTTGTGGCTTATGGTGTATGGCCACTGTTTGCTCATTACTCGCTGTTTTGTGCAGTTTCTCCCTGTTCGGTTCGTTATATGCTATTTTTAATATGCATGTGTAGATCTGATTGTTCGATAGTATATTTTGGCTGATTTGTGAGATTTTAAATGAGATTGGTCCATCGTCCTACTTCCAGAAATTGACGGAAAATTCCATTGGGCTGGTAAACCCTAGAAACCTATCACGGATGCCTAAAAACACGAATCTGATCCTAATGCTGTTTAATTCTTTTATTAATGATTTATTTGCAGTTTTAATTGTTTAAAAGTCTTGCTTGATCGAATGCCTTGTAGTGGAATGTGTAGCGCTTTTTCCTTACTTTAGAAATTGATAGAAATAGCTTGCTAGGGTTGTTACGGTTAGAGAATAAACTTGTTAGAATTGTGCAATAATTCATTATTTGTGAAATAATGTTACATTGGACTTGTCTCTAACGACATATTAGTTTTGTGCAATATTCTTCCTACGAAGTTTATAAAGTATAGAACTAGTGGATAATTGAATGGATAGTTAGCATGACATGGGGTTGTGAACTCATAATTAAAGCTAGAAGAGTGGCGGAGACTATGCTCATTGACAGAACTGAATGACTTGATTGAGTTCCTTGATGAATACCTTGGACCAATAAATGTAAGGCACCGGTGAGCTCGCCTGTGAAACCCGAGGTTGTTCTTTGGCCGCTCTTTCTCTTTACATTATGAGGATAATAAAAGATTGGAATGTATTGGTTAGAAAGGTTCAGTCTAGCGTTTACTGTTGTTGGCTTGCTTAGGACTAGGGTTGCATGAAAAGATTTAATTGTTGTTTATTGCAAATATTGTTTACTTTATCCTTTCAAATGTTTTCTCAACAGAGACTGAACCAGAGTACGAGGAGGCTCCAGTTTTTAAGGAGTCCGAATTCCCAGTGGAGAGTGCTGATTTCTGAGACAAGGATTAGTAAGGAGAGTGTTCTTCTACCGTTTAGTTGCTTTCTTATTGTTTAGGAATAAAGACTAGTAGTTTATCTCTTGTTATGCTTTTGTACCCTCTTCGAAGGATGAATAAAGTTAATTCTGTTATGAAAATATCTGTTTGCTCTATGTTGGCTTCACTGGAATTTTGCAGGGCCTGTACCAATATGGAAAAGTAAGGGTACCCGGAAACGGGGCGTTACAAGTTGGTGGCCCATGCAGGGTCCCCGCAAGACACCTCGTGAACAGTATAGAGCGAGCAGCAATGCTCATATATGAACAATTGGACTGACATCATTCTTTAGAATACAGGATGTCGAAAGCATACCATCGTCGACGCGGTATTGGGAGCAATCCAATCATTACACATGCAGACTTGGCGGAAAATCACAGTGAGGGGTGTAGAGCTGGGACCACGAACCACGTCTCCAACAACGCCAATCACATTGCTCATGAGAATGTTGACCATGGTAATGACTACAACTACGACGTCGAGGACCAGCTTAATGATCAAGTCGACAACGGGAATGCTGACAACAACGTCGACCTCAACCCCAATGATACCGTCAACAATGGGAATGGCGAGAATCATCACGTCGGTAATGGGAATAATGGTAACAACACTGGACAACCTACAGCGACAATCCAGATTACAGACCAGGCTCCACGAGAAATGGTTAGAGCTTTGCAGAGACAACCTGAGCAAAGGGAGCCTGAGCACAGACGGGAAGGTGGAGTTCAGCAATTCAGATCACTGCGACCACCAGTTTTCAAAGAGACAGAGGGATCATTAGCAGCAGCAGAGTGGCTACGTCGCACATCTGTTATGCTGAAATCTGCACGGATCGCACCAGATTCATGGGTGGACATGGCAAAGCTACAGTTGGTTGAAGACGCTATGTCATGGTGGGATTAGAGGAGGATCACTTGATCCAGCCAATTTCATGGAGCACGTTCACAGAGAGGTTTAATGCTCTGTATTTCTCTCCTGAAGCTAAAAGGACACTGCAAGCCTAATTTATGAACCTGAAGCAAGGCTCCATGAATGTGGAACAATACAACGCTGTTCACAGAGAGGTTTAATGCTCTGTATTTCTCTCCTGAAGCTAAAAGGACACTGCAAGCCTAATTTATGAACCTGAAGCAATGCTCCATGAATGTGGAACAATACAACGCTGAATTCTCCAGACTCAGCAAGTATGTATTACAATTTACACAGTTAACCTATAGATGTATGTAACTTACTAATAAGTGGTCTTTTTACAGGGTTGCGAAGAATGTTGTGTCCGATCCTTGGGACAGAGCCCATCGTTTCCAGGAAGGGCTGAATATGAAGATTCAGAAGCAACTAGTTGGGCACTGGTAGAAGACCCACACTGACGTACTCTTTGCAGCTCGAGATTACGAGTACGTGCAACAGAAGGAAGATCTGGAACGACAAACGAGTGCTCCTCAGAGGCGACCCCTCCACCACCTAGTCAACAGGCGTCCCGATCAGCTCAGCAGACATCTTCTAAGAGGCCAGCCCCACCACATCCACATCAGCCACATCAGCGCAGACAGCAGACCGTCTGTCACTATTGCAACAAGCCATGGCACGTCAAGTCAGAGTGTCGATATCTACTGAATCAGTGCCTGATTTGCAGAGCAGACGACCACGTTGCCAGAGACTACACCCAGAAGGGACAGAGACCAGCGGCTCCAGCACAGACATCTGCACCAGCTACAGCTCCAGCGGGGAATACTCAGCGTGGACCCCCACCAGAGTGACGGGGATTTCAGCAGGCACGACCACAGGCTCCACCTCCGAAGCGCCAAACGTTCACCATGACAGTTGAGGAGGCCGAGGCTACAGGCCAGGTCATTTCAGGTACAAGCTTATCATTATCTTTTAATTTGTTTTATGGTATGATGTACGCTTAGACATAGTTTTTGCGATCATAGGAGTTGTGTTGGTAGCTAGCAAACCCGCTCTTGCTCTTTTTGATTCGGGAGCTTCGCATTGTTTTATGGCGACATGATTTGTCAATCAACACGCTATCTCCATTTCACCTCTCACCTCTGGCTGGGATGTCAAGACGGGAGGTGGTGTGTTGCGGACGACTAGTGGATATTAGGACTGTCCCGTAGTCATATGCATGCGAGAGTTCTATGATGACTTTTTAGCCATCGATATACCGAGTTTTGATGCCGTATTCGGGATGGACTGGCTAGGGACCTTTTATGCCACAATTGATTGTCGACGTAGGAGAGTGGTGTTCGAGATCCCAAACCACCTGAAATTCGAATTCATCAGCGGGAGCCGATCAAAAGGACCAGTGAAGTACAGAGCCAGACTTTCGAATGCCGTGATGACTTCTATGGATGCTACTACAGAGAGACCGTCGATAGTGCATGAGTTATCAGACGTATTTCTGGATATCCTTACAGGCTTACCCCTGGACCGCGCCGTGGAGTTTTCGATCAAGCTAGTGCCAGGAGCTCAACCTTATTCCAGGAATCCTTACCGTCTAGCCCCATCAGAGTTGGTTGAAGTCCGGACTCAGACGATCTTTTGCAGAAAGGTTGGATTCGGTATAGCGCATCATCATGGAGTGCTCCGATACTTTTGGTAAAGAAGAAAAACGGGACCAGGAGGATGTGCGTGGACTATAGAGAGTTGAACAAAGTGACGGTGAAGAATAAGTACCCTCTATCACGCATCGAAGACCTGTTTGACCAGCTTGAGAGTTCGTGCATCTTTTCTAAGCTGGATCTACAGAGTGATTATCACCAGCTGAGAGTCAGGAAGGATGATATATACAAGACAACGTTCATCACCAGATATGGACAATACGAATTCTTAGTAATGCTATTTGGTGTGACCAATGCACCCTCGGTATTCATGAGTCTTATGAACCTAGTGCTGAACGAGTATTAGGATAAGTTCGTGGTGGTTTACCTTGATGACATCCTGATATATTCGAAGGGCGAGCAGGAGTACACAACGCACTTGAGGATGGTCCTATGGACTTTGAGGCGATACCAGTTATATGCTAAGTACAACAAGTGCGCATTTGGGATGAAGAAGGTGGGATTTCTCGGTCATGTCGTATCAGGAGAAGGGATTGCAGTAGACCCAGAGAATGTAGCTGTCGTTCTGAAGTGGCCAGCACCTAAGACAATGTCTGAGATTCGGAGTTTTCTGGGTTTGGCTAGTTATTACAGGATGTTCATTCCGAACTTTTCGAAGATCACAGAATCTATGACCCGATTAACGCGGAAAGTGTGGTCTATATTTAGTCTAAGACTTATGATGAGGCATTTCGGAAACTGAAGAAGAGATTGACTACCGCGCCAGTGCTTACTATTCCAGACCGATCGGGATGATTTGAAGTTTTCTGCAATGCATCCGGTAAGGGTCTCAGATGTTCCTACATCAGCATGGACGTGTAGTAGCCTATGCATCAAGGCAGCTGAAGAAACATGAGCAGAACTCCCCACCCATGACTTGGAGTTAGCAGCCGTTATTTTTGCGTTGAAGATTTGGAGGCACTTTCTGCTCGGAGAGCATGTGAAGATTTTTACGGACCATAAGAGCTTGAAGTATATCTTCGATCAGAAGGACCTGAACTTGCAGCAGAGGTGATGGATCGAATTGATGACAGATTACAACGTTGATATTCAGTTCCATCCAGGAAAGGTCAATGTTGTACTCGATGCACTGAGTCGACTTCCAGCGGTGCTTACCCTTACGACTCAGTGGAGGCTTCAGCAGGAGTTGCGGGAGTTGGAGATTGAGGTGGTTCTACCTGGACTGGCTTCCTCATTGATGGATCTTCAGATACAGTCCAGTTTGGTAGACATGATCAAGGCTGCGCAGGCAGGAGATACTAAGCTACAGAAGATCAGAGAGTTGGTGATGGCAGGGCAGCGACCAGAATTCACGATACATTCAGATGGATCCTTGAGATTTGGCACCAGGCTCTGTGTACCCTTTGGAGATGTTAGAGAGGAGTAATTGAAGTAAGCTCACAGTTCGTCCTATTCTGTTCATTCGGGCGGTATGAAGATGTATCAGGATTTAAAGCAGCACTATTGGTGGCACGGAATGAAGAGGAGCGTTGCACGGAACGTGGCGAAATGTTTAGTGTGTCAGCAGGTGAAGGCTGAGCACCATAGAGTTGCAGGATTGTTACAGCCACTGCCAATTCCTGAGTGAAAATGGCAGCATATCACGATGGATTTTGTGACTGGCTTGCCCCGAAGCAAGAAGCAGAACGATGCCATTTGGATAATTGTGAATCGTTTGACGAAGTCTGCATACTTCATACCTTTCAGAGTTGGTCAGTCTACAAAGGTTCTTGCTAAGAGATATATGGAAGAAATTGTGAGGCTACACGGAGTACCGGTGAGCATAGTTTCAGACAGAGACAGCCGGTTCACATCGCATTTTTGGAAGAGCCTTCAGAAGAACCTTGGCACTCACCTCAAGTTTAGCACTGCCTATCATCCTCAGACAGATGGACAGTCAGAGCGCACCATTCAGATCCTTGATGACATGTTGCGAGCATGCATGTTGGATTTCAAGGGGTTGAGGGAAGATCACCTGCACCTTGTGGAATTCGCGTACAATAACAGTCATCAGGCGAGTATTAGGATGGCCCCATTTGCGGCATTATATGGAAGGAAGTGTCGGTCCCCCTTGAGCTGGGACGACGTTGGAGATCGAGAATTGATGGGACCCGAGATGATAGTAGAGGCAGTTGAAGTGGTACAAACGATCAGAGACAGACTGCAGTTGGCTCAAGACAGATATAAGCATTGGGCAGATTCGAGAAGAATACATTTGGAGTTTCAGCCAGGAGACAAGGTATTCTTGAAGATTTCACCGAATTGTGGTCTGATTCGTTTTGGCAGACGAGGCAAGTTTAGCTCATGCTACATTGGACCGTTCGATGTACTTGAGCGAGTAGGAGAAGTGGCTTACAAGATTGCACTGCCTCCATCCTTAGAAGGAGTGCATAATGTGTTCCACATTTCTCAGCTACGTAAATGTGTGGGAGATCCAGCGCACATGGTGGACCATTCAGAGATTTCAGTGCGCCCAGACCTGACGTACGAGCAGCAGTCAGTGGGGATCATCGATCGACAACAGAAGAATATTAGGAACACGACAGTCAATTTGGTGAAGATATTATGGCATCACAATGCACCAGGCTAGGCTACTTGGGAACGAGAAGTAGAGATGATGGAGCGCTACCCCTATCTTTTTGAGTAAGTCTTGATTCTTCCAAATTCCAAGGACGGAATTTATTGTTAGGGGGGAGGATGCAACGTTTCATTTTTTTTAAAGATCCAGGCCCACTTACGAGCCCAACTCATTTTATAAACTCTCCCCACTAACTCTCTCCCTCCCTCCACTCACTCATTTCCTCACGAGCCCAGATCGCTTCCTCTTCTCTCCTTCGACCCGAGCCCCCTTCATCTCGTGCGTGGGGCAAACAGCGAGCGGCATCGAGAAGGGTTTTCGAAAAACCCTAACCAACTCATTTCCGTTGCGGATTCTTTGGGATCCTCAACTCGATAAGATCTCTCTCTCATCTCTTATTTATGCGCAACAACTTTTAGGGTTTCAATGGCATGCGAAATTGTTTCCTCCTCTCAACTTTTTGATTTGCTTCGTATTGGGTTTCTGGACTCTGGATCTCTCTGCTTTGCTTTCTACACTTTCGGTAAACCTTATCTGCCATAAATTTCAATTATTTCCTTCGTGCTTTTGAATCTGTGAAAGAAATAGGGTTTAGGATTTTCGGTTCATAGGAAATGATGATTCGTTAGTGTAAAAAGGGATTTTTATCCCTTAATGATAAGAAAAGGCATCCTACGAGCGAGGCGGCACTTTGCCGCAGCTTTGTACATTTGACTTGGGACTATTGGGCACTAGGGTTGGTCGTCGGGCTTTTTCTTCCTTACCAGGGTGCTCGGTTGGTTGTGGGTTTGCTGTTTTGGCTTCCTGTTAATGTTTGCGGCTTGTGGCTTATGGTGTATGGCTGCTGTTTGCTCATTACTCGCTGTTTTGTGCAGTTTCTCCCTGTTCAATTCATTATATGCTATTTTTAATATGCATGTGTAGATCTGATTGTTCGGTAGCATATTTTGGCTGATTTGTGAGATTTTAAATGAGATTGGTCCATCGTCCTACTTTCAGAAATTGACGGAAAATTCCATTGGGCTGGTAAACCCTAGAAACCCATCACGGATGCCTAAAAACACGAATCTGATCCTAATGCTGTTTAATTCTTTATTAATGATTTATTTGCAGTTTTAATTGTTTAAAAGTCTTGCTTGATCGAACACATTGTAATGGAATGTGTAGCGCTTTTTCCTTACTTTAGAAATTGATAGAATTAGCTTGCTAGGGCTGTTACGGTTAGAGAATAAACTTGTTAGAATTGTGTAATAATTGTGAAATAATGTTACATTGGACTTGTCTCTAACGACATATTAGTTTTGTGCATTATTCTTCCTACGAAGTTTATAAAGTATAGAACTAGTGGATAATTGAAATGGATAATTAGAATGACATGGGGCTGGGAACTCATAATTAAAGCTAGAAGAGTGGCGGAGATTACGCTCATTGACAGAACTGAATGACTTGATTGGGTTCCTTGATGAATACCTTGGACCAATAAATGTAGGGCATCGGTGAGCTCGCCTGTGAAACCCGGGGTTGTTCTTTGGCCGCTCTTTTTCTTTACATTATGAGGATAATAAAAGATTGGAATGTATTGGTTAGAAAGGTTCAGTCTAGCGTTTAGTGTTGGCTTGCTTAGGACTAGGGTTGCATGAAAAGATTTAATTGTTGTTTATTGCAAATATTGTTTACTTTATACTTTCAAATGTTTTCTCAACAGAGACTGAAATAGAGTACGAGGAGGCTTCAGCTTTTGAGGAGTCCGAATTCCCAGTGTAGAGTGCTGATTTCTGAGACAAGGATTAGTAAGGAGAGTGTTCTTCTACCGTTTAGTTGCTTTCTTATTGTTTAGGAATAACGACTAGTAGTTTATCTCTTGTTATGCTTTGGTACCCTCTTCGAAGGATGAATAAAGTTAATTCTGTTATGAAAATAGTGCTCTATGCTGGCTTCACTGGAACTTTGCAGGGCCTGCACCAATATGGAAAAGTAAGGGTACCTGGAAACGGGGCGTTACAAATTAATTATGGGAAAGCATTAATTATGTGGAATGAGTTAATTACATGGTATTAATTAATTATGCGACTGCACGCGCCGAAGGCGCCCGCTAAATTTTTGTTCTTTTAAATTATGAAGTGTGTTGTGAAGGGAAATATAGGGAGAATAGGTGTAGAGGGTTAAGAGCCCCTACCCTTGTATTTATAGCTTTCAATAGTGGGTTGGATACCCAATTGGCCCAATGGGCCTATTCATAACACTTCCCCTTATCCAACCAATCATTGAATAAGGGGTGGATTCTTCAGGATCCGAGTTAGGGTAACTGTCTTGTTAAAGAAAGAACAGTTAACCCATAACTTCCCCTGTTTTAGGGATGTGTCTAGGGGTGGATACTTCAGGATCCAGAGTCAACTAGGTTGCCTCGTCAAAACCTTGACTACGGAAAACCCAGTGGGAAAAAACCTGTAGCCAAGGGAAAAGAGTACAACTCTGCAGTTGACTCCCCCTTATCTGACCAAGCTTCAGGCTTACAGATTTCCTATGAATCTATACATCAGTCTCCTATGTATCTATGAGTTCATAGTTCTCTCATCCTGACCCAGTTTACATTTACTCACTCTCCTCATCCCAATCCCATATACAAGTTTCTCAAAGATACTAGTAGGCAGGGATTTGGTAAGCAAATCCGCCAAGTTATTACATGATTGGATCTTCTGTACCTCAATCTGCTTTTGCTTCTGAAGGTCGTGCGTCCAGAAGAACTTGGGGGAGATATGCTTCGTCTTGTCACCTTTGATGTAGCCGTCCTGTAGCTGGGCTATACATGCTGCATTGTCCTCATGGAGTGTAGTAGGTGCAAGAACGCCGGTCGTCAGGCCGGTGGAGGTGAGGATGTGCTGGATCACCGAGCGTAGCCAGAAGCATTCCTTGCTTGCTTCGAAGATCGCTAGTAGCTCTGAGTGAGTGGATGAGACGGTCGTCATGGTCTGCTTCACAGATCTCCAGGATATGGCAGTGCCGTCATATGTGAACATGTATCCGGTCTGAGACTTCTCTGTATGAGGATCGGACCTGTAACCTGCATCAGCATAACCAACTAAACCAGTTGATGCCCCTTTCCTGTAGAATAGACCTAAGTCTATGGACCCTTGGAGGTAGCGCAGAAGATGCTTAACTTCGGCCCAGTGCCGCTGTGTAGGTGCAGCACTATATCTGGCTAGTAAGTTTACTGCAAATGCTATGTCAGGGCGAGTGCAGTTAGCCAGGTAAAGGAGTGCACCGATAGCACTTAAATAAGGCACTTCGGGGCCTAGTACTTCCTCCCCCTCTTCCAGCGGCCGGAAGGGGTCTTTGTGTACATCCAATGATCTGACGACCATCGGAGTGCTGAGGGGGTGGCACTTATCCATCTGAAACTTTTTCAATAAGTTCGATGTGTAAGTTGACTGGTGTAACAGGATCCCATCTTTAAGATGTTCTATCTGAAGACCTAAACAGAATTTTGATTTTCCGAGGTCTTTCATCTCGAAGGTTTCTGTCAGGCTTCTAGAAATCTTTGCGATCTCTTCAGGAGATCTGATGAGGTTTAAGTCGTCTACATAGACGGCTATAATTACAAATCCTGTTGCCTTTGCTCTTATAAAGATGCAAGGACAGACTGGGTCGTTTTTAAATCCTTGCTGTGCAAGGAAATCGCTCAGTCTGTTATACCACATCCTTCCGGATTGTTTTAGACCATATAATGATCTTTGCAGTTTCACTGAGTAGATGTCACGTTCTCTCTCTTTTAGTGCTGCAGGCAAAGAATAACCGTCAGGCAATCTCATATAGATGTCTCGGTCTAGGTTGCCATATAGGTATGCAGTAACCACGTCCATGAGTTGCATATCTAAACCCTCTTGTGCTGTTAAGCCAATGAGAAATCGGAAGGTGATCGCGTCCATGACTGGGGAGTATGTGGCTTCAAAATCCACCCCAGGATGTTGGGTAAAACCCTGCGCTACAAGCCTTGCTTTGTAGCGTACGATCTCATTCTGTTCATTTCGTTTTCTAACAAATACCCATTTATAACCCACAGGTTTTACACCTTTTGGTGTCTGGACTATTGGTCCGAAGACCTTGCGTTTGGTGAGTGAATCCAACTCCACTCCTATTGCCGCTTTCCACTTTGGCCAATCATCTCTGCTTTGACATTTTGTCAGAGAGCGTGGTTCAATATCATCGTCGCAGTACGCGACGTTGATGGCAATATTACACGCAAATGTGTCATCTATTGTTGTGCTTTTTCTGTCCCAATACTCCCTAGTTCGTACATAGTGTATCGATACTTCATTTTCTCCCGGTTTTTCCTCTTCATGAGAGTTTGGGAGAGATGTGGTAGCAGGGCTTATATTAGCATCCTGTGGTGGTATTTGTTTACCATTGCCAAGGGTCCTACTCTTTCGAGGGACTTGGTCCTTGGATCCTGGTGGTTGTCCTCTCTTTTTGAGAGGTCCAACCATTTCTGCTGCAGGCGGATTGCATCCATTTTGCGGTATGTCAATCCTAGCTGGAGTGTTAGCAGCAGGGACGTGTGATTTGACAATCTTCTGGTTGTCAGTAAATTTGTCCGGCAAGAGATGGACAGTGTTTTGGATGTGGAGACTCTTCAGGACCTCCTCCTCACACTGGCTTGTTGGCGGATCAAAGTGACATAAAGTTTTTGTATCCCAAGTGATACTTTCTGAAGCTTCGGGCTTCTTTGTCTGTGAGCCTAGTCTTGGAAACGATGTTTCATCGAATTCACAGTCTTCTAGACGTGCCTTAAAGACGTCCCCCGTAAGGGGTTCTAGGAATCTAATTATGGAGGGGTGGTCAACCCCAACATAAATGCCTAGGCGACGTTGTGGACCCATCTTTGTCCTTTGTGGTGGTGCTATGGGGACGTATACTGCACAACCAAATATTCTCAAATGTGAGACAATTGGTGGGGCTCCAAGTGCTAGTTGCATTGGAGAAGATGACTGACCTCCAGAGGGTCTTAATTTTATTAAAGATGCAGCATGCAAAATTGCATGACCCCACGCATTCACTGGCATCTGGGATTGAAGTAATAATGGACGAGCGATCCATTGCAGTCTCTTAATTAGAGATTCTGCTAACCCATTTTGGGTGTGAACATGCGCTACAGGATGTTCGACTTCAATTCCCTGAGCTTGGCAATAGTCTAGAAAGACTTGTGACGTAAACTCCCCCGCATTGTCCAGACGAAGTTTCTTTATCTGATAGTCGGGGAAGTGGGCCCGTAACTTGATTATCTGAGCTAAAAGCTTAGATAGTGCTAGGTTACGGGTGGACAGTAGGCACACATGTGACCACTTAGTAGATACGTCTATCAGGACCATAAAGTACCTGAACGGACCACTTGATGGGTGAATCGGCCCACAAATGTCTCCGTGGATTCTTTCCAGAAAACTGGGGGACTCCACATCCACTTTCAGTGGAGAGGGTCTCGTGATCAGTTTACCCTTGTAACAGGGTGGACATGAGAATTTGCCTTTTTGAAGAATCTTCATGTTCTTCATGTCAATGCCCCTGGAGTTCTTTATGATGCGGTACATCATAACAGAACCAGGGTGTCCCAGTCGACTGTGCCAGAGTTGGAATTCTGGTGTTTGGGGGCACTGCATGTACTCCACCATGGATGTTTCTGGAGTTTGTATACTTGTTTGGTAGAGTCCCGATGGGAGTCCCTTGAAACGTTCCACAATGGTTTTTGAACCATTTGTAAGAGCCGTTACAAGCAAGTATTCCCTTTTATCTTCCTCGACCGTCTCTAAGTGATATCCGTTTAAACGGATGTCTTTGAAGCTTAGGAGGTTTCGGATGGATTTAGGGGAGTATAACGCATTTTTAAGTGTTATTTGTGTGTTGCCGGGGAGCAATATAATTGCTTCCCCTGATCCTTCGATTATGTTTGCTGGTCCTGAGATTGTTCTCAGTGGGCCAGAATAGCTACTTACGCTCGTGAAGTAGTCTATGTTTTGAAGGATCGAGTGCATCGGTGCACTGTCCACTAGGCAGATAAGTTCCATATCTAAAAAGGGGAAAGACATTCAAGCAATAAATGAAGAGAAAAGATCTACTTTCATAAAGATAAATGCTCAAAATATTGTTTTGACATGGAAATAAAACTAGATACGATGCATAAAAATAGAAGATACATTGCTAGTGCATAGAAGTGGTCCAGATCTAGAGAGTGTCATCTCCCATGAAGTCTTCAGGAGTCCATGAGGTCTCTGGCAACGCTGCGCTCTCAATCAGGTTTGTCTCAGCTCGAGGCTTGAGGCTTGCCTGGTAGAGGTCCTGGAGGTGTTTTGCTGTGCGGCAGATTCTGGACCAGTGGCCCGTCATTCCGCATTTAGAGCACTTGTCCTCCCAGTCTTTCTTGGGAGTGCCACCTTTGTTGGGAATCCTCTTCTGCTTCTTGTCCACGAACTTCTGGTTCTGAGGAGGAGCTGGGGGAGTGGCCTTCTTCCGCTGCTTCTGTTCTTTCCATTTCTGGAATTTTGCCTTTTTGTCCGTCTTCTTCTTCAGGGAAGACTGGAAGTGAGCCTCTGCAGGAGGTGGCAATAGAGCGGAGCCAGGAGGGCGCAGGTTGTGGGTGGCAACCAACAGGTCTCTGTTCTGTTCAGCCATAAGCAGGCATGAAAGCAGGTCAGAGTACTTTGTGAACTTCCTCTCTCTATATTGTTGCATAAGGATCATGTCCTTTTCGTGGAAAGACGTGAACGTCTTTTCCAGCAACATCTTCTCCGTCACTGGTTCACCACACAACTTCAGGCGTGAGGTGATGCGGAAGAGAGCTGAGTTGTACTCCGCTACGGATTTGAAATCCTGTATGCGGAGGTGAGTCCACTCGTACTGTGCACGGGGGAGTATGACATCCCTCTGATGTCTGTACCTCTCCTCGAGTGCATCCCACAGCTCGTAAGGGTCCTCTACAGTGAGGTACTCGTCCTTTAAGGTCGAGTCTAAGTGTTTCCTGATATATATAATGGCTTTCGCCTTTAATATATCGGAAACTTCCTCTGTATGAGGTGCTTCCACTGAAGCCTCCTTGTTTGCTGGGGCAGTACTTGTTGCCTTTTCAGTCTGTGTGAGACTGAAACCATGAGAGCGCAGATGGAACTTCAGGTCCAACTGCCAACTCAGGTAGTTTGACCCATAGGCCTTCAGGACCGAGAAGTCGACATTTGCGAGTCTGGCCATCTAATGATCTAGCAATGTAAAGAAAAACATCATGTATCATTAAGACTGATTAAGATAGACATCCACGCATGTAATGTAAACATTTTCATAGCATGAATTTAATTAATGTGATTTTAACATACATGCTTTTTTTTCCAGATAATGTGAATAATTAATTAATAAAGATTACCATTCACGCATGCTGTTAAGAAGCTTCATTGTGACATTAAACATGGTATTTAAGCTAATTAACAACCACACAGTTAATGCATAAACAATGAAACAGAAAAATGACTTAGGACTATGGGGATCAGCCAGCCGACACCGAAAAATAAAAAGAAGTACAGTCCGAAGTTACATCAAAATAAATGCATGAAAAATAAAGTACAACTCGGGAACTTCAGAGAGAAGCCCCTATCTTCATTGAGCGAACGCCTTCATCTTCTTTTTGGTGTCCTTCGGTCTTCTTTTTACATTTTCATCCTCACATACAAAATTTCTCTCAAAAAAATAAAAATTGCAGGAATTTAAAACGGTGTCGGAAACCTGGCTGATCCCTAAAAACATAGCCTAAAATTGCACATCCACGCAGATAATATATTCGAGACATACAACCACGCAGATAATCAAAACACATGCATTTAAAATAATTTAAATTTGTGTGCGACGTGCAAAAAACGTTTTTTTTTGAAAAAACTTTTACCTTTTGATCCATATTTTAATGTTTTATTTTACTGCTATAAAACCCTTTTAAAATTTCTTTTAATTATTTTAGGCTTTTTCGGGCCAAAAATAAATAAAAGAAAAATAATTTATGTGAATGGGCTAATTTTCGGGCCTTTGGGCCATGAAAACAACCCATTAGGGTTAATATTGGGCCTCCCCCGAAAAATGGCCCGTTAGGGTTAGGGTTTCAGGAAACCCTAGGGGGGGCCCGCGGCGTGTCGCCGCGACGGCTGGCGGCGACGGGACGCGGCCTGCAGGCCGCAGCTTCAGGCCGCGGCGACTGGCCGCGGCCTGAGGCCGCGGCGACTGGCCGCGGCCTGGGCCCGCAGCGCAGTGCCGCGGTCTGAGGTCGCGGCGTGCGATTTCCGCCGGCGGCGCTAGAGACGCGCCGCCGTTCCGCCCTACGGGCGTGCGGATTTTTGGATCAAAGGCGGGGGTAAAAAACGGATTTTTCAACTATTTAGATCGCTAAAAACAGATTTTTATTGTTTTTAGGCATGCAGATCTAATAAAAAATTGAATTTTACCGTGTTTATAAACTTTTTGATCCTAAAACATGCAGATCTAATGAGAAAAGCAAGTTTAGATCTAAAAAGTTTTGATTTTTACCTCTAGATTCGACGAGGAATCTAGGCGACGGTTGGTGAAGGATGCCCTTTTCGCTCCCTGTTGAGAAGATTACGATCTTCTTGAATCTGAGCGATTGATGGATCTCCTTCCCCGCGAGCCGCCGTCTCCTCCAACGAGCGTGATCGTGCTGATAACGTGTTGTGAAGGGAAATATAGGGAGAATAGGTGTAGAGGGTTAAGAGCCCCCTACCCTTGTATTTATAGCTTTCAATAGTGGGTTGGATACCCAATTGGCCCAATGGGCCTATTCATAACAAAGTGGAATATTATATGTCCCAAAATTTTGTAGGGGGAAATAATTTTTGGGAAAACAAAGATTTTAAATGAACCGTGTTCGAGGGCACGTGTTATGACTAGTATTCCATTAACGAAGACATTAAGGAGGTTCACAAAGATATGCTTATGTTTGTGTTGCTATCCACTCTACTCCTAATTCTAAGTTAGTAGGTTGATGTGTTTTACATTTAGGCCCATCAGGGGCATTTTTAGAATTTTTATATCTTAGGGGGGTCTTTTTGTAATTTTCAGTTTTAGGGGTTTTCTGCAATTTGTGTTATTTTCAGATTAGTATTTGTAGGTAACAGCTAGGGTTAGATAGGAATATCGAATATTGTGGAAGAAACCATAGATTTAGGATGTTAAGGCTTTTCATTCGAATTAAAAGCTAGTCTTGGGAGATTTAGGCTTTGATCTCGAATCCAAAGCCAGAAGAATGGCATCCTCTCGAATCGAGGCAACCTATCTTGTATTCACTTTATTTCTATTAATAAAATTATCTCCTTTCTTCTTGAAATCTCTTCTCTAGCCCTAAAAATCCCACATTTACCCTAAAATCACATCTTTCACCCTAAACCCATCAAAACCCCTAATTTTATCCCCAAAATCAGATCCGGATCGCTTCAAATTGGTATCAGAGCATCCACGATCCATGTCGACGACAAGATCCAAGTACAAGTTCGAAGCTTTAGATGAAAAATACGACGATGAGATTTAAGATTTGAATAAATCCAGGGAGAACCTCAGATCTGAGGTTAGGGCATCTCTCGCGGAGGGACGGAGGGTGTCAGAGGCAATGGAAACAAGGTTGGGGGTTATCCTGCTAATCCTAATGCAAAAAATTGGTGTCAGAGGCAATGGAAACAAGGTTGGGGGTTATCCTGCTAATCCTAATGCAAAAAATTTCATATAAAAAGCTGTAACTTTGGCGCTAACGCAACAAATTTCAGATTTGAAGGCGTCGAAAAATTCAGATTTTTGCGAAAACCCAAATATAGGACAAAAGTCGATGGCTTGATGAAAGGAAAGAAAAAGGCAGAAGATTTTGTCAAAGGACTCCTCGATGATGCAGATCATTACTTCGAGTAGGATGAGGAAGGTGAGGTGGAGGGCGATGAACCCCGGTGTGTGCGTTTGCATGGCCGCCTAACTCCTGTTGATGCCTTGCAGGTTGCCGCAACCCCTGCAGGCCACTACATGTGGTCGACAGCCCCTGCATGCTCTGCAGCCCTACGTCAGGACCCCAAGCCCTCTGCGGTCCCTTGACGGCCCGCCAGCAGCACGACGAGCAATAGATGTATCATCTAGGCTTTCGGGGGCACATCGAGACTTTGACGACGATTTTGGGCTTCTTCTTGTGCTTGACGATGACTTTAAGGACCTTTAGGTCCTTCGTGGGCCTTGATGCACGGTAGAAAGGCGACGACGTCACGTACTTCCTGCTTAGGAGGAGTTCTGGAAGGATTATGATGAGGACCAGGGTTTCGAGGAGGATGTGGACGACAACAATTAGAAGGAAAATGGCTGGAGCGAGCATGGAGACAGAGGCGGTGGTCCTTTTAGGTGCTACGTGCGACTGAGGAAAGGACGTCATGACACTTATCATCCCGATCACTATGGACCGGCAGTAGATTTCAACACCGATATCAGGATCAGAAAGCTAAAGATGCACCTATTTGAGGAAGAAGACCTGGATGGATGGATATATGGAGCAAATAGATATTTTGAGGTGACACATCTTACTGAGACAAAATATTGAAGGCGGTTGGAGTATGCTTAGCGAGAAGCTTTATCCTAGTACCGATGGAGACAGCAACACCGGCTGATTCGCTCGTGGGAGTTTATAGGTTGTCTGTTAGACCAGTTTCGAGAGACGGGGGGAGATCTATTTAAGCTGCTCTACGCATTGAGGCATAAGGGTACGGTGAGGGGATTATATCAAGAAATTCGAGATACTGGCAGACCATGTTCATGGAGTCTCAGGTGAGTTCTTGGAGATATGTTTCATGAAGAGACTCGAACCAAGCATACGGACGGAACTACGCATACAGAGACCCAAAGGGCTGCTAGATAGGATGCGTTTGGACTCAGATGGTGGATGACAGACTTGCTGAGGAGCAGCGCCAGGGGAGTATGGAGTGGATCCACTTCTCGTAGTCAGGTAGCGTCTGGGAATGATAAGACGTCATTAGGAGGGCTCCGGTCCATCCAATAGAAGAACGGTCAGCCACGACCAGAAGACAGTTATGTCGCATGACAGATGCTGAAATGAGGAACACGTAGTCCAATGGATTGTGTTTCAGATGTGATGAAAAGTTCACCCCAGGACATCGTTGTTGTGATCGCGCTCTACAGCTGTTGATAGCAAGCGAAGGTGAAGATGAGGGAGATGAGATAGTCAGCGACGAGCATCATCACTTGGAGTATCATGCCCCCACGAAGTACGTGCATTACCTTGAGGACAAGGTGGTTCTTCGGGGGCGGAATAATAATGTTTTTTGCATTTCGGCCCAATAGATGCATTTTCGGAATTTTCAGATTTTAGGTGGTCTTTTTGTAATGTTCACTTTAAGGTGTTTTTCTGTAATTTTGGTTATTTTTATTTCAGTATTTGTAGGTGACAGCTAGTGTTAGAGAGGAATGTCGAATATTGTGGAAGAAACCATATATCTTGGAGGTTTAGGCTTTTTCTTCGAAGCAAAAGCTAGCCTTGGAAGATTTAGGCTTTGATCTCGAATCCAAAGCTAGGAGAGCTGCCTCCTCTCGAATCAAGGCCTTTTTTCTTATATTCGCTTTATTTCTATCAATACAAATATCTCATTTCTTACCCAAATCTCTTATCTAGCACACAAAAATCTTATCTTTACCCTAAAAATCACATCTTTCACCCTAAACCCATCAAACACCTAATTTTATCCCCAAAATCATATCCGGATCGCATCATAGGTCTACATTTTAGTTAAGTTTGATGTTCTTGCTGTACCCTCACATGGAAGAAAACAACCTCTATTTGGAATAAATTAGGGGTGTGCGGGTCCGGGTACCCTGTTTTTTTTCTGTTACCCGGACCCTACCCGGTAAGGGACCGGTTCCTAAAGTTTGGAACCGGAACCTACCCAGTTGGACTTTATACCCGGACCCTATGGTTCCGAGTAGGTTCCGGATACCTTGTAAAAACACCAATGAAATAAAGAGATATAACAAAACTAGTCCTCGCTTTCAAATTTTCTTAATATCCCAACCCTACCTCTGTTACTCAAAAACTATTTAACCCATTATCGCCTTTCAAAACATTATCAATCAATCATTAAGTAACCTCACTCTTAACTACTACATCAAAAGTACACAATCCCTACAAACCCACCCATACAACCAAATACCAATTCAATTAGTATAAAAGATGAAATCGTCTTTAAGGAGAAAGCTGTCGAGATGAATAAAGATGATATTAATAAAAACCATCCTGACAATATTATACCGTAAACTATCCTTAGTTCCAACACTGTGTTGCCACTTCCTTGTTGGAACCTAGCACTATATAGTTTGTGCAATGTATCTGAGACCTTATGGCAAATAAAGATGCACATGCAATTAAAATGGAAGCATATAAAACTCTGGAAATGTAATCTTGTGTGCATTGTGTCCACCATTTTCATTTTTAGTTAAACCAGGGTCTGTATATTGGGTCCTGGTCCGGGTACCCGTTCCCTATAGATGGGAACCGGAACCGGACCCGGACCCGGACCCGATTCACACCGGTTCCTAATTTTCTTACACGGAACCTACTCGGAACTAATGGGCATCTACCCAGAACCTACCCATTCGGGTAGGTTCTGATCGGATATCTGGGTACCCTGTACCCGTGCACACCCCTAGAATAAATGTTGTTTACAGCACGATTTGAACCTTGGACCTTTTCAACCCTCTATTCTGTGATACGACGTTATAACCTGTAACCATTTTAACCATCAGCTTAAGTTGATTTCTCGAAGTAATATATATTTGCATATATGGCCCCCTCAGCGTCAGGGTAACAAATTTTGCTGAATGTTAAGAATTTAATTTACAGCCTCCTTTAGGGTTATCATACTCTGGCCTCTTTTATTCATTTCATGCATTAGTGCAAGGTGTTCTGGAGACTAATATATATTTGGATCATATTCAAGTTAGTCTTGGAGTATCTCAGAACCATGCTAATTAGCAAATTTAGGTAGTGGGGGAAATAATATATTGCAGTAGTGGTTATCCTGTATAGGATAAAGAGGCGGATTTTAATAGTATGATGAACTGGAGAACATCTGTGCTTGTTCAAGGTCACATTCTCACTATTAAGATTTCAGAAATAAGACTGCTCATTTGAAGAAGAAATCAGTGGCGAGCTTGTTGAAGCTTTAGATAGATGATTGCACCTAACGATGAGAATGATGTTTTTAAGTCCGATGATGGATGGATTGGCTTTTTCTTATTTTTATAATAGAATCTCATGTTTTAGCTCAAGGATTGTTAGTAGTTAGCACGAAGACAGTATTGAGACATGAGATAAGAATCACAATTAGTTTTTTAAATTTCTCGTAGTTTAGTTTATGTTGGTTAGTTGTGAACAAGTCGATATAGCAAAAATTTAGGATTCTAATGTAGACAAAGTGTATGTTTAGTGGATTTTATTGGCGGTTGTAAAGCTTAAGTTATAGCAAAGCATTATTTCCATTTTTGCTCAAGTCGATAGCAAAAATGCCGGCATATTATAAATTTGATCTGCACAATTTTCTATAGCCCATCCTGCTAGATGCTTAGATTAAGGTATATGCATACTATTAAGGTATTGTATTGAAATTTTCTGCTAATATGTATGTCACAGCATTCAGAAACAATAAGATATGTATACTTTATCATTATTTGCATTGGAAGAATTCCCTCAGCTGTATGAGCATATTTGTAATAAGGTATTATGATATGCACTGAAGAATTGTTAGGTTTATTCATGTACAAGTTATCTCACCGTATACTTGATTATCATTGTACAGGGAATTGTGACAGCTCCGATGTTATTTGCAATGGAAGAATACCCCCAGCTGCGTGAACTTGTTGATCACGGCTTTGTGAATACTGAAGATATTGATACTGCAAGTATCTTAAGGTTCATGCTTATACATTTTAGACCGTGTTCATCTATACTGTTAGAACATGATTATGTTCCGGAGGAATTTCTAACATTTATGTATATTTACTTATAATCATTGAGGATAGTTAAGTTAGAACCAAGTGATTTTGCAAACTATTGTCAAAAATTAGGCTTAATAAGTTAAGAATGGTTGTTAAAGAAAATGAAAACCGGGAGAGATATTGGACCTGAAATTTAAATTTAAATTTGAAATGTGATGGGAAGTACAAGGGTTAGTATGGCTAATTAAGTTTGATGAGTTTGTAGAAGCTATACAAATTTTTAATGAGTTAAAGAGATCACTTTGGTATATATTAATAAGAATAAAAAAGACTCTCGAAGTTGTACGAGTATAAAAGATATGCAATTTACTTACCAGCCGCAAGATGAAACCTTAGGTGTAGCAAATATTAAGGAAACAAATGATTGTGTCTGAATGTCAATGTGGATTTATTCCAGGGAGGTAGACACGGTAAGCCATTTATTGGTAAGGCGTTCAAGAGGGGGTGCAAAAGAAATTTATTTATTCCTTTAACTGATGTAGAAAAATCTCATGATCAGCCACGTAGGAGATAATGTGGTTAATTTTAGAAAAGAAACAACTGTCAAAGACTCAAATTGATGAGAGTTGAGTAGGGATTAAATGTTGGACTACTGGTGAGTATGACAAAACCAGTCTATATAAATATTGGCTTACAGCGGGGATCAGCACTAAGGCGTTACTTTTTTGTCTTATGATTGAACTTATTAGGTATATTCAGGATAAAATTGCACGGCATATGCTGTCCACTAATTAGTTGATGTAACAAGGAAGAGATAAGTTTTTGAAGGAAAAAAGATGAAGAAATCTTTAGAGACTTGAAGGTTTAAAATTACTTGGATGAAGATATAAATTGTGGCATGTAACTTTCAGCAAAATTGCGAGGAGAAAGGAGTGCACTTTATTGGTCAAGAAATGCCTGAGTGTTTAATTTTCACGTATTGCAAGAAATTATTCTCATGATGACGCACTTATAGAGGGTGTTGTCCATTGAATTGAAGCATGATGGGTTAATGGCCAACTTCTTTCCAGGTACTATGTGATTGTACAGTAATCTTGAAATTAGATGGGAAGTCTAATAAGTATGCCTATACGAGATCAGGTTAACAGGCCACTAAGAAAATGCCCAAACAGTTTCAGATAATGTTTTAAAGAACCCCCTGGGGCTGCTTAGGAGGAAGCAGCATCCAGATCATAGAACCTAAGGCTTAGGCACCATTTGCAATATGAGGATTAAACGCTTCACCTGGGGCCACCTAATCCTTCAATTCGTATGTGTCTGTCATCATTTAAATATTGCATGGTGAGGTTTAATTGAGTTGGATTCGTTTGATTGGTCCAACCAGATTAAACAAGGAGGTCCAACCTAATTAAACTAGGGCTTCAATCCTAATTTTGTGTACTTTGTATCCTGCTCAAATTTCCAAACCTTATTGTGACAAGATTCTGATGATGCTGCCACTGAAGACCTCTTACGAGCTTTGACTTCCATGAAACTTAGGTAACTTTGATTTTCTCTTGGAAATTTTGTACGTATAGTGGTATAGAACAAGATGTAGTATTTTACTCTTCTTTTCTTCATCACCACCATCTTCTGCTGTCGTAGCTTTGCTGCTTCTTTCTGGTTCTTCTAGCAGTTTGATGCATCTTTCCGGTTCTTCTACTTTCGTTGCTTGCTGCCCCATGGCTCATAGACTTATAGTGGATAAATGGTTATGTACCACATCAAGAGATTATGCAGCATTATGCGAAAATGAGTTTTTAGTGCATAACTGCATATATAATATTGAACCTTGAGGATCCATAAACATTAGTAGAAATCACAAAAAATATATTATAATATTTCTACTTGGGATGTCCAGTGCCATGGCCTTTGACAGTTTGATGAGATCACATCCTAGAAGAAAAGGGCATATGTATAATTTTGGCCCATCAAGGGTGTTTTCGTAATTTTTGGGTTTCTAGCGTCTTTTTTGTAATTTTCAATTTATTGGGTCTTTTTGTAATTTGGTTGTTTTCATTTTATTATTTTTATGGGTGTATGAGGATTACATATTCTCATGCTAAATTATTGTGAGAGACTTCATAAAGGTTGGGAATTCCATTTTTTCGTTGGAGAGTGCGGCCGTCCTCTTGAATAGAAGGCTGGAGAGGGAGAGGGGGAGGGGGAGGGAGAGAGAGAGAGGGTTCCTCTCGAAAGAACTCATCGGTATCCT
Source organism: Scilla litardierei (assembly GCA_030789695.1). NCBI lineage: Eukaryota > Viridiplantae > Streptophyta > Magnoliopsida > Asparagales > Asparagaceae > Scilla > Scilla litardierei. The sequence goes on from CM061141.1 coordinate 24,503,944, forward strand.
TTGTATCTCTTTTATTTTCAGCTTTTCATTAATATAAATCCTTTTTTTCACAATTCTTCTTATCAAAACCATAAAAATCACATCTTTCTCATAAAAATCCCATCTTTTCCAAAAAAAACCCCAAACTTTATCATCAAAATGTAGAAAAATTCTATCAAGTGATATCAGAGCGGTGCGATCCTCATGGCGGGAACAAGATTGAAAGAAAAATTCGAAACTTTCGAAGAAAAATACGACGACGAACTTAAAGAATTGAAGAAATCCATGGAGAAGCGCTTCACATCGGTGGAATCAATGACTTCATTGAAAACATTGATGGAAGGGTTTGAAGCGCGGATGGATGCGAAGTTGGTAGTATTTATGCAAACCTTGAATCAACAATTTGTGGATCTAAAGGCGGATTTGGTCGGGAAACCAAATCTAGGGTAAAAGGAGGAACATTTAGCGAAAGGGAACGAAAAAGCAGAAGATTTTGTTGGACTCCTCGAGGACATGGATCTCTACTTCAAGGAGGACGAGGAAGGCAAGGTGAAGGGCGGCAAACCCTGGCGAGGGAGTCTGTAGGGCCGTCCATCCCCTGGAGGGAATCTGCAAGGCTGACAGACCTTTGCATGGCCATAACGGGGCCGCGACAGACCTGCAAGGCCATTGTAGGGTCGTTACAGGGTCTCGACAGGTCCGACGTGGCCCTCGTAGACTCATGGCGGCCCCTAGAGGCCCGTCGAGCCTTGGACGAAATATCTGGATCCCCGGGATGTTCGGTGGGCCCGATAAGCCTCGACGATGATTTTTCAACAGGTTCCAGGAGCTGAGGATGACATGGAAGAGATTCATGAGTTTCGTGGGTCTCGATTTGCGATGGAAAGGCGACGACGTCAAGTTCTTCCAGCCTATGAAGAGTTTCAGGATGCTGATGACGGGGACCCGTGCTTTGAGGAGGATGTTGATGACTACGCTTTAGATGATGATGACGGGGGTGGCAATGGGGACAAAGGCGGCCTCCGTTGAGGAGCTTTGGGCAACATAGGGATGTACGACACAACTTATCATCCCATATACTATAGACATGCAGGTGGACGAGCAGATCAGGGGAATCCTGTGGTGGAGGCAGAGTGAGGACGCTTAAGTTGCCCCTATTTGAGGGCGATGATACTTATGGATGGATTTACAGTGTGGAGAGATTTTTTGCAATTACGCGCATGACGGAGAGGCAGAAGCTGGAGGCAGCCAACGTCTGTTTCGAAGGGGATGCACTTTCTTGGTTTCTTTGGAGAGAGCAAAGGCGACCTGTATGCTCATGGAAGGGGCTCAAAGACTGTTTAGTGGACATGTTTCGAGATACTCGGTGAGAAAACCTACATGAGCAGTTACTGGCCATCAGGTAGGATGTATTAGTCAGGAAATATAGAAAGAAGTTTGAGACACTCTCAGGACGAATCAATGGCTTTTCGGAGGAGCCGTTGGAGGGGAGATTCATAAAGGGGCTCAAGCCAAACATTCACGCAGAGCTCTGCACTCTTCAACCAAGTGGTTTGATGAAAACGATGGACAGAGCACAGCTGGTAAAGGACCGTCTGGCAGAGGAGAGGAGATCTAGAGGGGCTTAGAGTGGACTCAATCTTTATAGTTAGGAACCAAGTGGGGGCAAACGGCACCATCTGAGGAACAACATTACAGTAAGGAGAAGAATGGTGAACCACGACAGATGAGACAGTATAGGCTCATGACGGATTCTCAAATGAGACATGAGGGCGAATGGGTTGTGTATCGACCGCAATGAAAAGTTCATCCTCGGGTATTGTTGTCGCAACTATACTCTCCAGCTGTTGATAGTAGGTAAAGATTGTAAGGTAGAGGAAGAAGAGCTAGGAGGAGACGAGTATCTTCGCGTGGAGTAGCATGCCCATGGTTTTCATGCATCGCCTTGAGGACAATGTAGAATTTTCAGGAGCGGAGTGATGATGAGATCGCATCCTAGAAAAAAGTCATGCAATTTTGGCCCATCAGTGATGTTTTTTAATTTTCGGTGTTCTATGATCTTTCGTAATTTTTACTTTTAGGGGTCTTTTTGTAATTTGGTTATTTTCACTTTATTATTTATATGAGTGTCGAGGATGGATTCTCATGCTTGATTATTGTGAGAGACTTCATATAGGTGTTGAGAATTGCCTCTTTTGGAGAGAGTGGACGTCCTCTCGAATAGGCGGCTAGGGAGAGAGAGTTCCTCCCGAAAGAACTCATCGTTGTCCTTTGTATCTCTTTTATTTTTTACTTTTCATCAAAAAAAATCTTTTTTTCCCAATTCTTCTCGTCAAAAATCCTTAAAATCACATTTTTCTCTTAAAAATTCACCTTTCCCACAAAAACATTAATCATATCATCAAAATCTAGAAAAATCCTATCACAGTTGTGGGCACATGGGTTAGATAATAGTAGCTATTATTGTTTCTTTAAAAAATGCACAACACCGTTAGGTCATCACCATCGTTACATTACCTAATCATCGCCATCTGGTTGTCAACTTAATGTCTACATGCATGCCATCTCGTCAAGCCCTAGATATGATTGAAATAGTGTTTTAAATATCAGCCGATACAGTCGATTTATCGGCCGATAAATCGGTAGTAGCCCCACACCGATACTATTTCATGATTTTTTGCGGGTTGGGGAAAAACCCGATATATGCATTTATCGGCCATATTGGCCGATATATCGGCCCGATAAATGTCGGGCCAATATCGATGATATGGTCGATTACTGTGTTTGGGGTTTTGAATTTTTTTAAATGGTCTTGGATCGAACCTGATCCAAATCTGTTTGATAAAATATCAGAAGACAACATCTCTCTGCCCTCTCAAACGTTACACGAGCTCGTCGAATTTTCTCTCTCTCGATTGGTCGCCGGTGTTTGGGTTTGGGTTTTCCGTCGAATTCCAAGGGAAATTGGAGGTAAATCAAAGGAAACAATAAGTATTTTTTATTTATGTTCTTTATTCTACACATTTTCCAGCTTTTTCGGTTCTTCGGTGTCAGGGTTTGGGTTCTTTGGTTTTTTCGTTCTTTCTTCTTCTTGTCGCCGATTCTATTCTTTATTATTATTCTTCTTTTTATGCCGTCAATTGGGCTGTCACTCTGCCGGTAACTGTGCTCTGTCACTGTCGGCTCATGCCCTATGTCCTCTAACTTATGTCCTCTGTCTGTCGACTATTGTGCACAACTGCAAAGTCACTCTGTCTGTCGCATCTCTCTGTCGACGACTCTGTCATCTTTCCGGTTCCTCTGTCTATCTACTCCTGTTATAGGCTCAATGCAATTAACAGAGCAAATTTTAAACGAGGTTTTAAATTTTTTGGGAATATTAGAATAATAATTTCGATGAAGACATTGTTCTGAGAAACTTGTGAGATGTACATAGATGATTATAAGATGAAATTGATTCCAAAGATTAATTAATCTTTGTATTCAATTATTGGGCCATGCGTAGCAACCTATTGCCTGATATAACACTTGGATTGGATGTGGGTTCATGCATTCACTTGTAAAGTTGTATACGTGAATAGCTTTGGCTAGTTAGCTTATTGGATTATTGGATGATGAATACTGTCCCTTACAGGCAAATGGCTATAGCATAGGCACGATTCTTGAATATAGAGATTGACACGATGATATTGTCTTTGGGCTACAAATAGAGACGTTGTCTCATGATTCCTATATTATGATATGTACATGTAAATCTCACAATTAGTTGTAAATCATGAGTCATGATATGTTTTAATTTTTTAGATTTGTTTTAATTTATAATTTTTTAAAAGTTATTGTATCTTAAATTTTGATTTAATAATTTTCTAATGTTTGTCCTCTTTGATAATAGCTTTTGAAAATGCCTTCTAGAGCATCTAGCAAGGCATCATCCTTTGCGGAAACAAATTTCTAGGATCATAGGGGGAAGATGACTTCCAATAAAATGAAGTGTAAGTTTTGCAAGCATGTGATGAGCAACGGTATTAGTTGTTTCAAGAAACACCTTGCAGTAGGGAGATGAAATGTAGCTCCTTACACGAAAATTCTTAAGGAGGTTAGGCTAAGGCCATTGCTGCATTAGATGTCATATTGTCATTGAAAGAGGTGAAGGAATCAAATATTCACGCACTTAGAGATGATATGGTTGTTGGAGATGAGGAGGTAGAAGTGATATCTTCTCATGAAGCCAATCAACGTCCTGTAATGTTCAGAGGACCGATGGACATGCATATGCAGGCACATGTTTAAGAAACGAGGACTCCATCTCTGCTGGAGAGGGAGAAGTGAAAGGGGTGCAATCCGCCCTTAATGAAGCATTGGAAGAAGAATGAAAGAGAAGATGCGTGCGAGTGGATCACATGATGTATATTTGAGATATGATAACCATTTTCCTTGGTGGATCACCCATCTTTTGGGCAGATGCTGCAGATTGTAGTCAAATATGACCCTAATTTAAAATGTCAAACTTCATATGAGATAGCTGAGAAGTATCTTTCTAAGAAAGTTGCTTCTAAGAAGAAGTTACAAGATTTTCTAGACACATGTAGACTGCATAGATGTAGTCTGTTGACAGATTGTTGAAATGACACGAGGGATATGAGCATAACGAACCTTGCCATTCATACTTATGCTGAAACAGTGTTCTATGATTCTAAAATATATCTACTGATGTGCATGATGGCAAAGTAAATTTATGATCTGAAGAATGCAACAATTGAAAAGCTGAGAGAACAATCTAACGTTCAAATTGTGACCGATAACGCATCAAACAATATGGTTGCAGTGAAGTTATCTTTGAAGCGTCCCTCTATTTTCTGGACTGCATGTGTTGTATACACTGAACCTCTTATTGCATGATATTGAAAAGCTGAAGCTTATCTGCAATGCCATTTTAGATGCAAGGATCGTCACAGTCTACATGTATGCCCACACCATCGTGCTTGATATGATGAGGGCAAAGATTAGGGACGATATTGTTAGTCCCGATGTTACCCGTTTTGCTACCACTTTTTGTCATTCCAACGCTTGTCAGAGAAGAAGTCCAGTTTGAAGGCTTTTGTCAACTCCGTTGAATGGGATGAGTTGAAGGTTTCCAGGTCTGTGCAAGCAAAAAGGGTATAACTCTAATATCTTGATAAGTTTAATTTCATTTAGTTAATTGGTTCACTTATTTAAGAGTTAAATAACTAATTCATGTTTTGGATTAAATTTGTTTTTTGTAGATATACATAATCATCAATAGCCGTTCATTTTGGAAGAACGTGACACCTGCATTGAAAAATTTTGAGACCATCGTTAACGTTTTTCAAAGGGCAGACAACGACACTGCATCAATGTGGTGGTTGTATGGAGATTTGAACATGTACAAGGAGATAGAGATTAACTTGAAGCATGACGAGAAAAAAGTCAGGCCGGTCTTCATGCGTATTGATAAGAGATGGAACAAGCTAAGGACTCATTTGCACTTGCCGGGTCATTTGTTGAACCTTTATTTTTATTACAGATAAGGGATGTTATTGATGGAGATAGTGCATTTGCTGATGGATTCACTGAGTGCATGTACAAGATGTATTGCCATGATATTGACATGCAAGACAAAATTAACTCCCATCTGCCTCTACCTCTATATGAAAATTCAAGCGGATCTTTTGGTAGGGATGTAGCTCAAAGGCAAGCAAAAATCGTGCACTTGATCCAGGTAATATCAATTTCATATTCATATTATTGCAGTTTCTGATATTTTAAAGTTTAAACAAATAGAAATTTTAATCTAGTTTTTTATTTTCAGTTAATTGGCGGCATTTGCATGGTGGCTCGGCGCCTGAGTTGAAGAATGGCCATGAGAATTTTGGGATTGACCACTAGCTCAAGTGGTTGTGAAAGGAATTAGAGTGTTTTTGAGATGGTAAAACTTTAAATAAATTTTCTTTTATATCATCAATAGAAAATCATATACATATTTCTCGTGATGGCTAATTGATTATTGTATTTTCATTAACAGATTCACACGAAGAGAAGAAATAGACTAAGTACTGATAAATTAAAAGACTTGGTACATGTCAAATTCAATGCCCAGCTGCAAGAAAGATTTGAGAGCATAAACATTGATATTCTAGCTGCATGTTCTATTTCCGAGGACAAGGTGGCCGAATGGATGTCTCAAGAAGCAGCAGATGCTTCTGTAGCTTCAGATAAGGAGGAGGATGATGAAGTCTTCACTAGGGAAAGGCTGACATGGAGGAAGGTTAAAGAAGCAATGTTGGCTGCTCCAAAGTCAGGGTAGTAAAAGATTGAAGACTATAAAGGTAGACAAAGTCATCACATCATCATCTTTGGGGAAGAAGAAAGGGAAGGAAAAGAGGTAAATGCTTGAGGAGGGAGCTTTAGACTCTAATTCATGGGCCTCCTCAAATTCATCTTCTTCAGATAGTTCTGGATAGTTCTGATTCTGATGCGGAAGCAACTGCATATGTCGAAACATTCATGCCAGAAACGTGTGCCAACTGACCTTGTTACATAATGTGGGGGTAAGTCACTGTTTCTAGAAATCTTTTAATTCATTTTCTATTTATGCAGCATTTTAAGCTTTAATATTTTGTTAATTTGTAGAGTTGTAGTATTAGTATATTACATATTCGTATGTTAGTGTTAGCGGTTATTTAATGCATTTATTGCATTTATTGTAACATCATATTGATGATATTTTGGTAATATGAACAATCCTAGACATTTATGATATTCTAATTGTATATTTATTCTACCCGATATGACCAACCCGATATTTGCGTGTATCCCCAATGTATCTCCCGATATCCAAAATCCGATACTGATATGGCCAATCCGATACGATACCGATATCCGATAGATATTTAGAAATGCGTATGCATGATATATGACATATTTACTTGGGGTTTTTGTTTTGATCCTTGAAAACTGGTTGGGCTGGGACGTCCGTCGAATACACACTCACATAATCACGTATGCGGATGAAGACCAGCCATTGGGTGGGTAGGAGAGCTTAGTTGATGCGAGTACGGAGGATAGGACCAAGAAGTATATGGATTAAGGCAATAGAAAAGGATATGCTGCTTATTAAATGTAAAGGAGGCATCTATGGGTGGTGAATGAAGAAATAAGGATTCTTGTAGCCAACCCCACCTGACCTGGGATAAAGGCTTTGATTTTTTTGTCATTGTTGTAGTTACCTTTAGCAATTATACTACTTGCATGTATTGAGAAAATAACATTATTCTGGTACACTATCTTTATTCTGGTACAGTATCATGCAGTTTTATTTACTAATATTTAGCTTGCCTGCATCATCAATATTGAATTCATTAGCTTGTTTTACACTGTTAGCACTTGGGGAAAACCAGAAGGAGAATGATGGGTATTGTATGTCATATGAGTAAACTCTCATATGACAATCGAAAAGGAGAATAATGGGTATTATATGTCATATGAGTAAACTCTCATATGACAACTGAAAAGTCAACCATCCACATCTTTTGGACTTATGGTGGTCGGCATCTTGATCTATTATCAAACCCAAATACATCAACAATCAAGTGAATTTCATGCAGGGATGGAAAAAGTTGTATTTGTTGCTTGATGCATGAATACACATCAAGAAAACCAAGATTTTTGGTGTATCGATATTTTAGGACATGGAGATCAAGATAACGGTACCAATTGGCCGAAAATGATGAGAGAACGGAACACCTCTTTCAAGAGCACTTCAATCCCCTACTCACATGAGGATTTTCCATACGTGTAAAAACGATGAAGAATTAGTTTGACATTACTTTTCCTTACTCCTGAAAGATAACATTATTCAGTATTTGTCCAGCAATACTGGGTTTACAGTGCTTACACAAACATGTAAGAAGCTAATTATGGTAATTTTGTACTGACAATTACAGGCCCTCTGCTACCTGGGAAAGAGTCGGGGCATCCAGAGGACGATAGAATTGGCTCAAGAACATGCAACTCTTGCCGTGAAAGCAATTGAATCTTTTCCTGAAACCAGTAGTGAAGATGCTCGGATTTCAAGGCGAGCTCTAGTAGATCTCACTAAAAGGGTCATTACTAGAACAAAATGATTTTTTTTTTTTCACAGTCTAAGAAAATAAAAAATTTGCATACATATGCCTTCAGATTCACTTTTTTTTCCGCCATCCACACAAGTTTCTGCAGGACAGCGGTCCAATTTAAATCTTTTTTTGGAAATTCGAATTTCATTCTTTGTATTATTGTATGGCTTCGGATTGGAGGTCGAGTAGTCCATGCAGTCAGCAATACAGTTACCACTGATTCCAGATGTAATGAACTGATGAGAGATGGACGTTTTGTATCATCTAATCGCTGCTCGTGGTGCAGAGGATCAGATTCTTGCAACATATACAATGGAATTAGGCATGTACATGACTGGGGTTATAATGTAAATGCTGATGGAAATGAATGGTTGCATAATCTCCTTTATGACACGTTATGTTGCGAGGAAATTGGGGATGTGTGTAAAATAGTATGTCAACTGCTACGAATGTATACAGTAAAATGCTTTTAGCTGCGACAGTCTCTCGTGACGAGCTATCCACAAGACAAGGCTTATTTACATTACAGTCTGCAAGGCAACAGCTGTATTGCATCTAGCTTCCGTTCTGGATCATCTGCTTGAACTCCTCGTCTGTGCTCTTCAACATCATTGGCAGCGGCAGCCTCGCGCCGCCCTCCTTCATCTCCTGATGCCGCGGCTTTATCCGCTTCTCGAGGCTGAAAGCGAAGAACTGAGGGAACTCCTTCAGCTCCTCTAGAGTACCCCCCATCTCCTTAACAAGATAGTCGTACTTGGGCTTGAAGTTGTTCTCAACGCTGAATGTGAATAGCCCTGGGCACCTCAACACCATCCCCACGGCCTCCTCCCTCGACAGTCCCAGCCCCATGAGAAACCCCAGCTTCGGAATCAACGTCTTCTCTACGCTGGACACCAGGAGGACCGGGTCGTGATACGCCAGCGCGTCGGTGTCCTCAAACCCGAGTCTTTGGAGGTAGATGAGCGCAGGCCGGAGCTGGTCGCGGACGCTCGAAGCAAGCAGCCTGGGGCACTTGTTGATGACCCTTCGGAGGCTGTTGTCGGGGACTTGCAAGTCTTTTGAGAGGAAGACGAAGACGGGGCTGAGGTCGGACCGGACGTTGGAGGTGAGGATCTTGGGGCACATGCCGAAGATCCGGGGGAGGTCCTTGTGGTGAATGCCCTTGGATAGGAGGAAGGAGATGACGGAATGGATGGAGTCGGGGGTGGCTTCGCGGAGCTCCGGATTCCGGGTGAGGGCACGGCAGGAATCGATGCCCATGATCTCTAGGCTGAGGATCTTCTCTTTCACATGGGTTGGGAGGTCAGGAAGAGGGAGGGTCAGTTCAGAGTGCTGGAAGGTCTTGAGAGGGCTCAGTGACGATGGCTTGGAAGAGAAACTGGCTGATAAGTTGCTGGAGAACGAGGAGGAAGAAATACAGAGAGAATGAAGTGCTGGCATGATGGAAACTGAAGATGAAAGAAGAGCAGCAGATGATGATGATGATGATGGAGTACCATGATCCAGGTATTGGCAGTTGGTCTGATCCTTTTATCAGTATCCGATAGCCAATGACGTGGCATCACGCTGGTTGCTCATTGGTGGCATAGAGATTTCACAAACTTCCAGACATGTGGCTGTTATCCTGCGTGTTAAAAAAACATCACATCCAGAAGAATCTGGCAAGTAACAACAGCATACTCTAGTCTGCAAAATAAATATATTTTGCTTGCAAGCAAATAGGGGGGAAAGGAGAATTCGAGGAGGATGGTTTTACAATTAGATTACAAAAGGCAGATGCAAATCTAAGAACTGCTCCACAATCTTGTACCATACAGCAAGATACGGAAGGAAATCCAACGGTTTGTATAGCAACTAGCCAGTTTTTATTAACGCAAAATGACTTTATGAAATTACAAAGAGACTTGTACAAAGTCTCCTATGACTTCTGCATATCATTCACCAAGTACTGGATGCAATCTCATGTCAGTTACAAACACAGATGCAGGACAATTCTTCATTCTTAGAAAAACCACAGAATTTCAATCTGCCCACTAAAGATCATCTTTCGGTCCTCTGGAAACAAGAAAATGGAAAGTATAACAGATAACGGTAACATTACATTATAATGTAGAAGCACGGTATATTTCCTCTTTCAAGCTTCAGTTGCATGATCAAAGTCCATGCAAAATAGCCCTCCGGCAAAACCTGACAAAATCACAGATTTAAAGTGAGATATCAAAGCCACATTTCCCCCCTACATGTTAAATTAGATGCATAGATAGAGCTGAATTTATAAATGAATCTGGGCATCTCTCGATTACATGAACACTGTTTACTTTTAAAAAGGAGAAATTTTTAGTAGGCACTCGGTATCTAACAAGGATAAAAAGTCTGAATACGAGGTTTTGTCTTTCAGTTTCTGCAGATTTTGAACTTTCTAAAAATTAAACTATTTTGTTATACAATTAGAGTTGAAAGATTAAAAATGTATAGATAATGAGCTCTTGACACCACCCCTTAGAGGACCAATGCCAAAAAAACAGGAGGTGACGTTCGAACAAAAGGTACAAAACTGAACCTTGGCATGCCAGAACAGTGAGTACTTCAATATTGTTTTTATTTAAAAAAAAGTGGGACAACCAACCATTATAAAGTTGAAAAGACTATTTTTGTCATGAGGGCTCAATCAGTGATGTCCCTGGCTTTTGCTTTTGCTCACAGAGTGGTGTGTCGGCAGTTTCTGGCGAGAAGCCAAGTGATCATCCTGCGCACATGAAGCACCTCTTTTTAGATTTATAAATGAGTAGCAAAATCACAGCAGCTAACTATAAAATTTGAAATGATCACAAGACCCAAATAACTAGGCCAAAATACAATGATAATGAAAAAGAAAAAAATAATCTATTCAACATACATGTGGGTTAAAAACCTCATAATCATGTGCATAGTAAAAATTTAAAAATAAGTCGCACGCATCACGCTAGTGATGAATTGATGAATGCAGCAACTCCAGGCCTAGTATTACTAGCAGCCATCAAGGTGCTCAGCAGGTCCGATTCACCTAAAGCAGAGACAACTGAGATAGCCTCTACAAGCACTAACATGGGGGCAACGGGCTTTATTCAAATGGTAAAATAAAACAAATTACTAAAAAGAAAAGAGCATGGACATTTTTTGCGCGTACAAAAACCCATATTAGCTCGCTTCAGATGTAATCCAGTTGATGTCTTATTTTTCTCCTCCTATCGTTTCTAAAATACGCAGCTCCAATTAGCTAGCTATTGCAGATAGTCAAGGTTTTAAATATCAGATAGCAGGATGATAACTAATTATCATATCGGATAACAGATATCGAAGGATATATCAGGGATATGCGTCGATATCGAATTGCAACATTATAATATACAAATCTTAATGATTGCATAGTAGCTATTACATCCTTATATGTCACTATTTAATTATATCATGAAAGTATCGTCAATATAACCAAGTATTGTCATAATAACATATTAAAGTTAATCAATAACATATTTCGTAAAGTGATAAAATTATAAATATAGCATGCCTTGCTAGCAAAGACTAACCTCATAGTTGGTATCTAATCAATTAATTGTGTTATTAGATGAATGCAAAAAAAATTAACATGACTTGCAGAAAAACACGTGGAAGATCAAGAACATGCCAATATAAAATGGAAAAAAATTCAAACATTAACATAAGATGAGCTTTAGTTAAATATTCTTTAAAGTCACAACATTAATATAATTGAACATTCTTACAAATTAAACATTGTTTCAAATTATAATAATATAGTAGTAATGTATATATTAAAACATTGTAACAATTGTAAGTTCGTAATAATAAGATTATAACTTAATTAAAATAAATATACCATCCAGTATTGGCCGATATTCGGTCAATTTTTAAAACTTGATAAATTAAGACATCGTATCGTTTGGGACCGACACCGATATATCGGCCATATCGGCTAATATTTAAACAGTGGCTAATACACAACAAAATATTAGTAAATAAATAAAAATAAGCCATTACATGATAAATCTCTCTACCATTTAATGGAAGGTCAAGTGATCTTCAATTTGATACCCGAATGTTTGCTTTTTCGCTTTTGGCATTTCCTAGGAAATGATAAAAGCATATGCATTTAACGAATCTCATATAATTTAGTTATGTATATTCACAACTTTAAATGAAAAGATGGATCACTAAAGTTGAATGTATTTAATAAGTTTTAACAATATACTTGCATGTCCATTAACATGCTACATTCCAACTCCTACGTATTTTTTAGTGCTTTAGCTTTTGCATGTGCCAGTTCTAGTTGACATTATAGCTGTGAGACATTATCTAAGTTTTATCCCTATTCACAAGTGATGTGGGCTTAACACATGCACGCCTTGGATAGATTTTCAATTCCAGTGATCACATTCAAGCCTGGGATTGAAAGAAGCATTTCAAACTCTACAGTCACATCAACCCCAACGAAGTTTATTGTATTCATCCTTTTCTGTTACTTTTGAAAAAGTGACTATCAACTCCTTTGCTTGATAATCCTAGCCTTTTGGGCACGTGCAACACGTCTGATTTTTTTGGAATTAATGGCATTGTTGTTGTTGTTTTATTTCTGGTTTTTTCATACCGTGCTTTCACTCACTCAAATAGAATGCATCTAGTGTAACATTTATCGTGCCCATGATAAACATTGGGTAGCCCAGTGCAGAGCAAGGTAAAGAATCTAGGGTTAGTAACAATTAAGAAGTTAGACCAACTTTGAAAGTACTAGTATTATTAGAGAAGCATGGGTGTGAGCATGCATCTCATTTGGCCCAACCTACTTGTCCCATCTACAAGAACTAGCAGGGTTTTTGTGACAAGCAGCTCATTTTGCCAAATGAGCTGCCATCTCATTCACATTAAATCCTTATTATTAGATAATAATGTGTATCATGACATAGAAAGATCTTTCTCACATCATCTCTTCCACATAATACAAGAGATCCCATGGCTGTATTTCTTTGTCCCACCTACTTTTTGTGGAAGAGAATGTGTCAAGTTATTGTATATAATTTATCTTTTATAAGTCATATAATGCACATTATTCTCTTGTTATTATTCTCTTATTATTATTGTTGTTATTGATAACAATAATAATAATCTTTACTATTAATCCCACAGTCTTTCTCTCTCCCCCCACTCTTTTCCTCACGCGTCCGAGCCCAGCAAAAAAAACCCCCCGACCCCTTTTCTCTCTCTCTCTCTCTCCCTCGCGGCGAACCCAAACCCCGGACCCCTTTTCTCCCTCTCTCTTCGACCCGAGCCCAGGTGGGCTTTTCGACTCGATTTCCTCGCACGAGCGACAACAGCGAACCCAAAGAATCGCGACGGCGGCGAGACAATGGTTTTGAAACCTAATCGAACGGCTTCCGTATCCTTCGATGCGAGATTTTCTCATGATAGGATCCCGGGGATTTCGACTCCGATCTTTGCGCGATAAGCCCCCTTCTCTCCCCTATTTTATATGCGATGTTTCTAGAGTTTTTGTGTGTTGCGAAAATTGTTTTTCCCCTCTCCAGAACTTTTCGATTTTGGTTTTTGGGGTTCGGATCTTCCTCTTGGGTTTTCGATTCTGCTTCTGAGGCTCGGACTTATTTCAGTAGGCTTTCGGATTGGTCTGAGCATTTCGGATTTGTTCTATTTGGCTTCGGGTCTCTTATTTTCTTACGGAAACTACGGTGAAGGTAGATTTTAAACCCTATTTAAACTTCTAATTATTTATTTCCTGGATGAAAGTGATGATTCATGAAGAACTTGAGAGGATTTTCTTCCTCCGATGAATATTTCGGCACTAATCTAAGTTACGGCCGTTGTTGGCTAATGTTCATGTGGACCCTTAAGTTGATATATGGTTGTGGTTGGCCGCCGAGGTGGATGGTTTGGACGTGGGTGGCCGGTTAGAGGCCTATTGGGTTTAGCCGATCTGTTTTTAGGGTGTTAGTGTTCAACATTCCACTGATCGAATTGTCCTCTTACTATCTTTCATTGCATGTTTGACCTGCTGGTCGCTTTCAATTGTCCTGCATGTTTATTTGGTTCAGACTGCTGTTTTTCTGGATACTAGTTGGTTCTATTAGATGTCTCTGTATGTTCGTTTGGTTCAGTTAAGGTGTATCTGCATGCGTGGTGGTAGTTCAATTTTTGTTTTTCCTTGCATACTTGGTGTTTCAGCCTGCTTGATGATTGCTCGCGGTTCAGGTGTTCAGTTATTGTTGTCCTTGTTCTTGGTTGCTTGGGATTGGGCTCGGATTTTACTTCCTACTTTGGGTGCTGTTTTTGCTCTTATAAGTTCAGCTCTGTCTTTTTCCCTTATGAGTTCAGTTATGTTTTCCCCCTTATAACTTTTCTGTTGCCTGTATAAATCCCGTTTTAATATACACCTCCTTTCGTCACTATGTTTTCGACTTAAATTGGTTCCATCTTTTGTTCGAAATCTGGGTCCAAGCAACCCCTCTAGGCAGGTAGACCACAACTTAGGAAGGTGCCAATATGAATCTGATTCATCTTTATGTTTCTATGCAATTTGTCTTTTACTCTTTGTAAATTTTTATCACTTTCCATTTTACCATTTTGCCAGCTATTATAAATGTCCTCTTTTATTCTATGCTTTAAAAGTGCTCCTGGGAAATTGCTGGACAGATTTGATAAATAAAGTAACTATTCATAAAATAGATATGCGTATCTAAATGCCAATTCCACTAAATTATATGTTTAGGAGTTATGCAATGAAATTATATGATAATATTGGAACGACTGATTTTCTCCCTCCTAACATGACAACCTGGACATAGAGTTTGCATAGCTATCTAAATATATAATTTAGAGAACAATTACATGAATAAGATACTTGACACCCTAGTATTAGAACAACTACACATGACAACACGGGTATGGGGTAACTTATAAATTGAGAGGGTGCGGGAGCGATTGAAGCCATGCTTATGGCCCCTATCTGGGAGGATTTCCTTTATGGATCCAGAGTTCTCGGTACAGTTTGTCCTTATACTCGGCCCGGGGTAGCACCCCGCGGTCCAAGGTGGACTTCACGTTGCACATCGTGCCCTCCTTATATAAGTCACAACACAACAACATTTCTTTTTGTTAATTGTTCATTTCCTTAATGCTACTCAAATCATGACAGGTCTGTAATTTTTCTTTTACAGTTTTCAGTACCTTTCTAACTTCCTGCAAAATAATTAATTAAATATTTAATACGGTTTGCAATCTATTTTATTAATGGTGGTTCAACTCCATCAGGTCATACTCAGCTCGAAGAGGAGGCTCCGCAGTACGAGGAGTCCGATTTTCCTGTTGAGGACGCAGATTTCTGAGCTTCTGTGTCATCAGGAGAGTTAGTTCTTCTCTTAGTCGTTTTCTTTTCAGCATTGTTTTATTTTTGAGTTGTAGTTGTCATTGTTGCCTAGACAATGTAATTCCCTTTCAAGGTTTAATAAAAAGAGTATTCTCCTTTATCTTTGTCCTTAATATTTCCTGTTTAAACTATATTGACTTTAATGGTACATGCAAGACCTGCAAAACTATTAAGAGTGTAACGGCTCCCGCTTCTGGGGCGTTACAATAACAACTATCCCTCTCCTCTCACTTGACACCAATTAAGTTTGAGATGTCATGGACTAACATTACACCTTTAAAAAAATAAATCAACTCTATTATATGTCATTGTCCTCACGAGGTACACAATTTGATTATCCTACATCTTCAAAAATTAAATTTGAAATTTAACTCAAACTCAATTCGATGTTATTTTCATCATTAACTATCCTTAATTGTTGCAAATCATTTTACTATACACAATAACTACATATAAATAATCAATTTTATTACACGTGCAAATGCATGTCTTGAAATCTAGTAATAATAATATATTTTGGATATAGGCTGTAGCTTTCATACTTTATTGACAAACATTGAGCCGATTTTGAAATTAGGACCCGTTATAATTCAACCATCCGCTTTACCATTGGGTTAGCGGAATAATGATGAAGATGAGGACAAATCAATCTTTATCAAGTGGCTTAATTTATTAATTAATCCTACTTATATAAAATTATCAAAGTAAAGATACAAAATCTTCATAAAATAATGATTTCATTGGAAAAACTAATCTAAAATTTTTGTATCAGGCTGGCTTCCTAAATAGTTAATAACTTTAATAATCACCCCATTTAGGGACTTTGTTTAAAGCAATAATTTAAAAGAATCCATAATTATATTTCGAACGTTATTGGTTTCAAATAAAGTAAAATTTCATAAATAGTAACCTGATCCTAGCTAAATATTCTTAATTGCAATCAGATTGTTAATTAATGGGGTTTCTTCCTTTTTTTCCCCTTATTTCTTCTTTCTCAATGTTTTTTATTTCTTTTTTCATACTTTCCTCTTTGGCGGTTTTCTTTCTTTATTTCTTTTAAACTTTTCAATTAATGGTTTCCATTATTTTTTTTATGTTTCTCATAATTAAAAAAGAAACTCTAAAATTAGAATTCATTTACCAATTCTTAATTGATCTATAAAATACTTCATAAAAAAGAAAACGCCTTGAATTAGAAGTCAAGTATAATTGAGACCCTATGTTTCTATAGAATTGCAAAAAAAAACCTTATATGACTAGCATAAATTAGTTAATTATGATTTTTTAATTGGAGTCAAAACCTCTTCAAATAAGAATCTTATTGTAAGAGTAATTGGTTATGATCACGTAACTAGAAGTAAATAGTTATATGAACTTTTACTTGATTAGAAAACTTTTAATATTAAAAGTATAATTAAGGATCGTTTTAAAATAATGTTCTAAACAAATCCCCATAATGGATTGACCATTTAAAATCACAAACTATTTTGGAAGCAAATCTGATTAAAAAATATAGATTAGTTTTGCTACTGAAATTATTATTTTATTGAGATTTCCTATCTTTAGTACAAAAAATCTTATGTAACAAGAATTACTAATAAATTAAGTCCCACAGGCTACACAAAAATGCACAACTGCATCCTTTTATAAAATTGGTCTGTTTTGTAGAAAGCAAGGGTATTTTTGAAAATTATTGATAGACTGTAATGGCAAACTCAAAATTCAAAGCTCGCTCTTTTTATAATGGCATAGGTATCAGAAAACTTGAATTACAGATGCTAGCAAAGTCCAATAAGTTATATGGTAGACAAACTTCAGGCAAGAGTACTTACAACAAGTCCTGAGAAATCATATATATCAAGGAAGAACAATGCTCATACAAACGGTTGACTGTATCCAAGAAATTCTAAGAAGCCGAAGGAAATGCAACAGAGGAACAATAAACTAAAATAAAACAAAATTGCCCAATTCTTTGCAGCATACATTGCAAGCTACACAAAACAGATGCATTGCAAGCAACACAAAACAGATGACTTTCCTATGTGCATGATCGTGTCTCTTGTACAGTATAACTAAAAGAGAGAGTGAACAGAAGATCATTATGTCATGTTCTTCGAAGTATTTGATATGCATGTCAAATGAATTTCCAAAGTTTCCTGGAGAAGAATAAATGAGTTAAATTTTACCTTATATTGGGAAGCAGCAGACTCAGATTGCATTGTCTGATTGGGATCATGGCCAAGAGATTGATAAGTATCGAGGGCATCCAGCGTCAGCTGCCAACCACAAATTGCTGCAGAACTGGTTGAACCAGAATCACTATTAATGTTACAACCAGCAGCAGCAACATTTCCATTTACCCATGGACAAAAGGTGTTGTGATGCTTAATTGGATCAAATTCCCCCGCTTCTGCTTCATAATCATTTTCCCCATTTGCTGGCACTAAAAATGAATAAGAGGAACTTCATTATTCACAAGATATTAACCAAAACAGGGACCAAAGTATATTAGGTTTAACTAAATGCCACCAGCTGAATCTGCATGAATGAATGAATATGTCCTTGCAAGATGTAACCACTAGGAACAAAAAAAATGTAAACGAGATATGAAAGCAGGATCCTCAAAACGAAACCATAACGTATGTTAAAACCTCACGAATTGCATAAGGCCCTCGAAACATCTGAAGCCATAGAATAAATTAAGGAATCAAAGGATCAAAAGCATAAATATCTGAGTGTGGATAAATCTGAAGCTTTCATGCTGAACACAAATAGATAATCAAACGACAAATTAGTTCTCCATGCATTAGGATCTAAACGCAAGACTGGTGTAAAATCTTTCAAAACTAAGAACTGTATTGGCGCATGTTAAGAAAAGTAGTTTCACAACGTAAATAATAAGAAAAAAAACAGAGATCATAGATTGAAGTTCAGCATTTACCTAACAACTTAATCTTTTGGGTTAGTGTCTCAACCAAGATTATAGCTTCACTATTTTTACTTATCAAGTGCTATCCGATCATGTTCGACCAATCTTAAACCGGTACCAAAGGCAGGTTCAACGTTTGGGACATTCTCCTTGCCCGATTCTCATCCGATTCCATCTGGCACTCAGGTTATCGTTCATGTCATTCCATTTTAATGCCTTCCCTAATCAGGTTTCCAAACTCAAGGTGGACTCTATTTAATAGCTTAAGTTTTGGGTTAGTATGTTCCATCACAAATTGTGTAGTATTATGTTCCATCACAAATTGTGACTTCATCCATTTGACTAACATGGACATCCTGATATTCTCATATTCTAACATAGTATCAGAACCAAGCTCCATCCTTTTATCACTCGATTCCGCACAGGTACAACGTTCCATCCGATTCCACTTGACTATACCCTGGTTCTTACTACACGAATATAAAGATGAATCCACGTTGAGTTTGAAGAAGGTGTGCCAAGAAAACTAGTCCAAAATGGAAAATACTAGAAAGTTGAAGAACATAATTTGAAAGTTAGGTTTAACCTAACAACTTAAGCTTTTAGGTAAAGTGCCTCATTTAAGATTATGACTTCACTAGTTTAACTCGTTGAGGGCTCTCAGTTCTTGTTCTAACTATCCTAACATGGACCTTCACTGCACCGACATACATTGTTCAATAACTAGCAAACTTAAATCAAATACCATAACAATTCACGTAAACGGTCAGCAAAGAATATTAAATATATATACCTATTTTAAAGCAAATAATCCTCCTTTTTCTCTGATGGGTATATTCATTGTCAAGCATCTTCTCTAATCCTCCAATAATTTGAAAGTACCTTTACAATCTATCTAATCTTAGACTTGTGTCAATGTATCTCTAACCTTCATAAACAATTCTATTCAGTTCTATAAAAATCTAATTAACTTATTGTATTCCAACAATAACAATTCTAAACATTATAAAGCTGTCTTCGAATAAATAATTTAAAAATAAAAGTAAATAAAAAGAAAAAACTAGTCAACTATCATTAAATTCCTCCCATATGTATATTTTATATGATGAAAAAGAATTTTAAATTGTAAGAATAATAAAATCAGCTAGTTATGAGAAATATATGCACCTAACGACTTCCTTATTAACATTTGTCCTAAATTTCTTTAAAAAGTCCTGACCATCTGTCAATATCTAAATGATCTCATTATTCCCAATTGTTCCTATCAAAATAATATGGTTACATGCACAAAGGTGGCCCGCAAATTAGCCTTTCCAAACGTTTCCTTCATCCTACGTTTCCTTCATCCTATGTTTCTCTTTCTCCCACACAAGCCAACGGCAAAAGAGGACTGACTGTCCAAAAATAACAACTAAACAACAAATTAGTAATAAATGCATACATAATACACAAGCTAGGGGA
Organism: Scilla litardierei; assembly: GCA_030789695.1. NCBI lineage: Eukaryota > Viridiplantae > Streptophyta > Magnoliopsida > Asparagales > Asparagaceae > Scilla > Scilla litardierei. The sequence goes on from CM061141.1 coordinate 24,523,877, forward strand.
TATTCACAAGTACATGGAAGTACTTGTAGGGGTAGCAATTTGGAAAAGATCCAATCGGTCAAACTTGAACCAGATCTAAATTTTTAGGTATGGATCCGGACATAAACAGGTTTAGGTCGCATCCAGATCAACCCTCTAGGTACAGGTTTGACAATCCAACAATGTTCAATCGGCATTCAGCCCGAATATATATGAAGGTTCAAAATTCTCAATTTTGGTTTCATTAGCGGGTGGTAGTTTTTAGCATCGGAAACAACTGTATTAGAAGTTTCTAAGTTTCTGGTGATATATGTATCGAAAGTATTAGCCTTGCATATCATTTATCTTAGCTATACATAGTATCAGTTGTAGGTAAATATGCATCTTCATCTATCTGTAGATTATCTCGATTGTTTATGACACTATTTTCTTTTTTTCTAACGCATTCAATCAATATGCCAGTATTTCAAACATTGAATTTGATAGTTAAATGAGATTTTTCCAAACATTATGTGAAATAAGATAAAATTTTAAGTTTGATAATTCATCCGTTTTCATTACGTAATAGCAGTAGTTTCATCTAGTTTCATATTGATATTGTATAGGCATGTTCTTAATCTGACAATACGAGCGATGCATATCGGTATCGAAATTTCAAACCTTGATATATGTATGTGTGTATCTGGGTATCAGGTGGCCAAGGAGGGGATTTCCTCATTGGCCACCATCTACGCCGCCCATCACCCATCATGGGTATGGAAATCACATCATTGGCCACCTAATACCCATATATATATATATATATATATATATATATATATATATATATATATGAAAATTTTCAAATGCAAACATTTCGCATGGAATTTTCTGTGTGAAAATGTTTTTATTTTTTTGAAAAAAAATTCGAAATTTTTTTCCTCCTTCACTTTAAGTTGTTATACACCCCTAAAAATAATGGTTGAAAAATAATGTGATTTGCCTTCGATTAAGTTATTACAAAAAGTTATATTGTTCTGAAACAATTAAATTTTGTACCGGGTGGATCGGTGTTCAAATCTCCCTAGGCGTCGTATATAATTGTATGGATTAAACATCAAAAAAATTTGTTAAAAAATCTTTAAAATGATAAAATGTTTTTCACGCGGGCTTTTGCACCATGTTTTTCGCACCCGAATACTACTATATATATATACTAGTCATAACTCGTGCCCGCGGGCACGATTCATTTAAGATTTTCACCCGCGAAATCTTTGTTCCCCAAAAATTATTTCCACAGCCAAAATTGCGCGAAACAAATTTGCATAAAATATTTAGTGGCACGGGCGCCTTCGGTGCTGAACACCAAATTTGGTGTGTGCACCTTCGACGCGGAACAACAAATTAGCGTAAAAAATTTCGCGGGCGCCTTTGGCGCGGGAAATTATTCTCATCTTTGCCACATGCGTCGAAGAGACGGTGAGCCTCGCGTTGAAGGAAAGATCATTCGATCTACAGCAGCATTCGATCTGCATCATTAAGTGCAAGTTAAAGTTTCTTTTCCCAAATGCATTAATTGTGTGCACTCTGCTATTCCCCATAAACTTTCATTCCCCATAAAGTTCATTTCCCCATAAACTTCCATTTCCCTAGAAATGTTTTTCCCTCCAAAACTTTCCACAAAGGTTAAATCTCAACAATTAATTCCTCAAGGTTAAATCCAAGCCGTATTTCTATCAACATGTTTGTCCTAGTCAGCTTGTCCTAGTCAGCCCTAGAATTCAAAAACAGTTGTGTTTTAATATATAGATATGGATGTGCTGACAACATAAGAAAATTTCATATGCCTGCACTCATGTTTTAATAAAAGAAAAAAATTCGAAATTTTTTCAGTGTAGGGGAATTTGCCCATTGATCCATCCGTTATAAAAAGTTCTACTCTTCCAAAACCGTTGAATTTGCAACGGGTAGATCGAAGGTGAAATAGCATTGGATTCACTTAATTTTTGGTGTGGTAATCATCCATGAGGTGTAGAACAAAACACGAAACAATTTTCGAAATTTTTTTCAAGTATAACTGGCTGCAAGTATAGGAAATTTTCCTATGCTATCAGCACACGTCCATATTTCTTATATATATATATATATATATATGAGAATAATGGGTATCATATGACAATGGAGGCTTAGCCTCATATACAGACACAAAAAATGGGCAATACAAAAAGTACAATCCCATTTGGGACTTGTACTTCCTCACTTTTGTGTCTTGGTATATGAGGCTAAGCCTACATTGTCATATGCTACCTATTATTCTATATATATGTGTGGAAAAATGGGTTTCATATGATATGAGGATTGGTGTCATCTACGATGATGTGACGTAATCTTATTCATAAAAAGATGAATTGCATTGGGGATAAAAAGTAAATACACGTATCTTTTTTCTGAAAGATGAGATTGTGTCACGTCATCGTATATGAGCTAATGTACTTGTATATCATATGATACCTATCTTATATATATATGACCATTTTTGTGTGAAAATTTTACATAGAAACATGATACGAAAAAGTTTTTTATTTTTTTTTTGAAATTTTTTCTAATATTTAATCAATACTAATATATACCATAAATAAATTATGGGTGAACCATAGAGTGATTTGACCATCGATCAAACTGTTACGAATTCAACAATTTCAAAACAATAGAATATCATGTACCAATCCGATCAAAGGACAAATGAGTGGATTTTCTTAATTTTTGGTATATGTAATATATGTAGAACACATTCAATTGTTTAAATCTATGGAAATAAAATATTTTTCTCATGTTTTTTTGCACCAAAGACATTTTGCACTTGAAAATTTGCCGGCGTACGCGCACACACATATATATGAGTTTAATGTGGGTCAGCGGGCCAAGGAGAATATTCCTCATTGGCCCACTCGCGCGCCCCCAAAAGTTTTTTTGAACTTTTTTTAAAATAAATGTACACATTAAAATCCAAAACCCCCAAATATGGGTGAACCCTAGGGGCATTTGACCCTCGATCCACCCCTTATTAAAAGGTCTATGTTTTGCAACCATTGATTTTGTAACAAATACATCGAGAGTCAAATAGCATTGGATTCACTTTATTTTTCGGTGTGGTGATCATCTATAAGATGTAGAATGTATCCCAAAAAAATCCAAAATAATTAAGGGAGAGGGCATAAGATGCCAAGGAGGAAATGGACAGTTTTTTTGAACCCAAAGTTGAAGATTGACAGAACAGAAAGGAGTAAAGAATAAACTATGAAGCCCGGTGGGCCAGGCAGTAGGCACAGTCCAATAAAACTTATCAGGCTTTATATAATAAAATAAAGCAAGCACAACAGATTTATGCAGCACTTCAACTAGATGGTAATTACCTGATCCATTGCCTGTAATATAGTCTGAACCCAGAAATGCCTTGCCATTCTGTGTCACCTCCTCTTTGGATGCATCGTAGCCAGAAGATATCATTGCATTACAAGAAAGTGAAGGATGAGCACTGCTGTAATGGCCCATGTCACGGCTCATCTTTTTCCCACTTTCAGTAGAATCAGCCTTTGTTGAACCACAAATTTTTGAGCCGCTGTCAGCCTTGCCTACTGACCGAGACATCACATCTTGACTATCACCTTGAGGATCCTCCCTACCCATTTCTTCAGGGACAAACTCCCCCATTAATCCAGGTCCTGGGCCCGATTCACCAGTTTGCCCCAGAGTCTCAGTAACTTCAGCTATTGGCTCAGCTTCACCAACAACACTATTTGCCCTGTGAACCGATATATCAGCCCCATGAATTTCAGCTTCATGACTAGCACCCATACCAATACTCCCCGCACTAATACCTATACTCAGCCTATCCCTTGCAAAAGCAGTAACAGTTTCTGCATTCAAAATTTCTTCCCCTTCATTGGTACTGCTTCCTCCCATTTCACGACCAACACTTCCAGCAGCAGGTTGTAGACAGGTGCTCTGCTGTGCCTGATTGCTGTAATTTGGTTCATCCAATGCATCATTCATGTCAAGGTTTCTGTACATACTTGGAGAGGGTAAATGAACATCATTAAGATCGCCAGGATAATTTTCAACACTTTCCATGGAATCTTCATCAGCACTATGGCCAATGGTATCCATAGCAACAACTGATGATGCCCGAGCAGAATCTCTAGTCGATGGATGCCCAATAGCCAAGTCACTCCCTTCCTTGAAGCGGTCAACTCTGTTTACATCTATATCAATGTCAAGGCTTAGATTATGACTAGGACCAGCACCCGAAGAATCTACCCTGCGTGAGGAATGATACACATCAAAGATATCGAACCTACGAGAACGTTTTGTGGGACCATCTGAATCCTGGGAATCATCTATTTCATCAACATCACGATCTATAACAGTCCCTTCAATGCTATCTGCACGCTGAATCCTGCCCTGTGGCCTGTCAACTGTGCTTCCACCTTCTTCCAAGTTGCGTTTTCTAGTACTTGGACCCCGAGACTCATAGGATGCTGCACGATCACCAACCTCACTTCCAGAAGGCTGCCCAATTATGAGATCTCTACCCAGACCGCCATCATCTATATGATCAAACGTTACAGGCATGGTAGACTGTGTAGCTGGTAACCCTCCCGCCATTGTGAGATTCAAATCTACACCAGCATTTGAAAATGATTTCCTCTCATCAGTTGTTGCTGCTTCATCACGGTCCTCTATGCGTTGCTTATCTATTTCATCTGCGGGAAGACATCCATTGATTCCACTGGCTGCACTTATTCCGCGTGTCAACACCGGCTTTTTACCAGTATCGGTGTTACCAATGCCATTGGTGCCAAATCGAGCAGGACGAGGAAATGTGAGAAAGTCCAAGATTCTGACAGTAGCTCCACATAAGCTACAGTCCAATAAAGGTGACCTCGAATTGCATCTAGACTCCTGAGCAGATTTTAGTTTCTTCCCTTTGTCTTTCTTGGTTAGGGTGGATAATGTATCCTTGCTCAGCATGGGACAATGAGAATGGTGTTGTTCATCTCCAGTTGGGCAAAAGGAGCATGCATTTTTGGTGGATTGAGCTGAATGTTCTTCACAGTCTTGCACATTTGGGAGCCATCTAGGTTCCCATCCACACAAGCTTATAAGCTTTTGAGCCTGCCCACGGTTAAAGGATGGAAGTGAAAAAATAAACATAATTTTATATGTTTGAAGATAAATAAATGTAAACTGAAATCCCTATAATAGAAACCTGAATGCAGTGAATAGTACATTAATTGCAAAGTATCCAAGCATACATGTAAATAGCTACCAAATACATCCTCTCGAGAAAATTCCAATGGCGGCATGCTATCTGCTCTAAAGCTCAATTCTCCAGAAGAAAACGTGTGTGACAGAGACAGGAAACGATCAATCTGTGTGCCCCTTGAGAGTCTCATAATCTCAATTGCAGATGAAGCTATTACAGGAAGACACTGAAATTGCAGCAGCCCATCACACCGGTCTTTGTAGCCTCCAATAAGTGCTGATGTTGGAGTTGGAGGGAACTGCACCAAACTATCAGCACAGCAATTTCCTTTCCAAGGACAGGTCACTTTGTGGCCTGCATCTAGCTGGTCTGAAAAAACTTCTCCAGCACTACCGACTGCAGAATGAGAAATACAAGTCCAAGTTTGCAGATCTTAAACTCTCATTGGAAATTATAGAAAGACTGCTCAGGAAAGAGTGAGTTGGGCGATACTTCCCGATTTAGGAGGACAAGTTAAAAACAGATAAAACCCATGAAATCAAAAGAAATTTTAAATTGAGCACACCTTCAGACATCAATGATGATAACACAGGAAATGTAAGGCGTGCGCCACAAGCCTCACATTCAATTTTGTCTGGATCAACATTCACCCAACCTCTTCTGGCACAAGCCAGAGAACTCGCTCCCTGCAGGTTTGGCACTAAAAGGATTACAAAAAGAATTCAATGAAAGAACTACTGGTATATCTGGGAAGTTAACGGCATAAAAACAACTGAAATTTTCCAACCATGAAGCACAAAGAATCTGATACCAGATAAGCAAAATTATGCAGATAGATTACAATACATCTGTATAAACACAAAAAATTTAAGGTTTAAGCTTAAAGTGCAATTCCGTTGCAGGCACAGGTGAAATCAAACTTATAGGCCGCGAGATTTTGAAAGGAATTCTGGTCGTCATCCTCCAAGGAGATAGGGCCTGCCATTTTAATTTTGGATTCTTTTTGTTGTTTAACGAACTTGGGAAATATGGAGAAAGTGTATTAAGTTAGATGGGTGTGATAATTGTAAGGACAAATACTTTTTGCATCTTTTTTGTTGGGCGGGCAGGTGTGAGTGTGACAAATATGCAAATAAAATTGAATTCCAACCCCTTAGAGGTTTGTATTAAATATAGTAAATGATTATATATACAATTATAAATTCAAAACAAACATTATGGAATTACCAACAGTGGGAGTCGTAATGAGACTATAGAAATCAATTGTTCCAGTGAAAACCATATATACAAGTGAAAAATGATGCAATTACATTTGAATTTGATCTGGCAGATACTTTTCAGAGATTAGAAATGTGTGTCAGATTTTGCCTGGCGCAAATGCCATACAAGAGAAATGGTGAACGTATATGTTACATTTGCTAGTTACCATGCATATCGCAGAAGAAGTAAGGCTGTCGCCATAATCATCAATAGCTAGAATAACTAGCAGTTGTAACCGAGGTGTTAGGTCTCAGTTTCGGTCTGGGAATCATTCTTCCCAAAATTCAGGTTTCGATTTCGGTATCGCCCATTTTGGCGGTTTCAGAAATGAGTTAGCAACGGTAGTTTTAAATACTTAAAAACATATCATATACTATCAAATACTTTTAAAAATAAAGTATTAATCTCATGCTATCAAATATTTATCATATTTGTATTGCTAATATGTATTTATAAATTTGTACACATATATTTTTATACAAGTTTGCCATTATTAGTATTTATGAGGGGTTGATTTGCAGCACCCACCATTTTACACTCCCCCCCATACCACGTATTTACACGTTTGCCACAAAAATATGTCTTCAGTCCGCGAGTTGCTTTGCGCACCCCCATTTTACTTTGTGCATATACCACTTATTTACAAGTTTGCCAAAAAAATCAAATGGGTGTTGATCTACGCACCCACCGTTTTACTCTACGCACTACCACTATTTACAATTATTTACAAGTTTTCCTTTAAAAAATCACCACCACTTAATTCACCTACAAGCGGATCATAGAGGCTCTTCCTCTCTCTTTTGCTCTCTCTCTCCCCCTCTCTCTCTCTCTCATGTGATCATCGAGGCGGGGCGGTGAAAAGCTCGTCGAGGCGTGGCGGCGAGAACCTCGGCGAGGCAGCGAGGCGGAGAGACGACGGGTGAGGACTTCGTCAATGCGGTAAGTTAATTTCTTCATCTACCTCCTTTTTTTCTTGTTCTTCTTTTTTCTGCATCATTTTCCTGTTTACACCTCTTCTTCGTCTAGTTCTTCAATTTGTAACATCTTAGTTATCGTTTTCAAGCCGGAACCCTATGGTTCCAGCCAGTTTTGACCGAAACTAGCTGGAACCCTAGGGTTTCGGCCGAAACAGAGAAATACTACTCGTTTCGGTTGCCCCCAAAACCGAAATGATACGGCCGAACCGATACCTAAAACAATGGTTGTAACTATAGCGACTACATAGTTTTTCTGCCAATGCTAACACTTACACAACAAAATTCTCCACTTGGCCAGAACATCACTGTAGCAATAGGGAATGTAATGTTGCAAGATCCGATGGATGTCGATAATAAAATGCCTGGAACAAAATTCAATATGAGCATTCCCCACTTGATATGCAACTATGAAATTGTAAAATAGAAACAAAATGTTAGAGATTTTAATGCTGGTCCGTGTTTACGTCAACACCACAATAGAAAGTCGCATTAGTGGCATGAAGCAGTATTGTAATTTGTAAACCCAGTCAAGGCAGAGACTTGGGCTTAGGCACTCAAATAAGGTGCACACCCACAAAAAGAGAGCAGGAGACAAGGACTTGGTCGTCATCGCCATTTGCTAACGCTATGTCATCCTCAATCATCTCCACCCAAGGTTAGAGTACTTGGATTCGGATTCGGTCTTCCGAGAATTTAGGTTTCGGTTTCGGTTTCGGTTTCGTCCATTTCGGTGATTTCAGAGTTTCATTTCGTCCGTATTAGTATTAGTATCATTTCAGGTATTGATTTCAGTTTTAGAAATACTATAAATATATATACACACAGTGATGTATTTATATATAGTTATATGGTATTTTATACATATAAATGCACCAATAATTTATATTCAAGATATATAATTTTACAAAAAATTTAGTTGGAACTTCTCTAAAACCACAGCTAGCCATTCATTATTTTATTAATATAAAACAATAACAATACAGAAATGATTAGGTACAAATCTGACCAAATAAAATGAATAAAATAAATCAAAAGATATAAAAAGAAATCAAAATATACAACATATATCATTCTAAGTTAGTATCATCCGAGTAAGATGTAAAGTAGTTATGTGGATAACAATATTACATATGTTCCGAACTTAAAATGATATCATCATGTTATCATATGTAGAGGGCCGGCTCGACTCGATAAAAGGCATGTATGACTACCTTGACCGTTGGACTGCCTAGTCACATTTGAACCGTACCTATATTACTAGTATAATCTGCATATTGACTACATTTGAACCGTACCTATATTGACTATTATAATCTGCATAGACATCAGAGTGTCGATACAATGTGTAGTAGTCGTCATGACTGTCTGCATATTCACCAGAATATGATTCATAAATGACAGGGTTATTATAACCTCTAAACTAATCAGAACATTGATCCCCAGGATAATCAAACTATCTACCATATGTATCGTCCCCTCTTTCTTCTCTTTGATGCTACCTATCATGATCTCTATACTATTGCATATGAGTTATATGATAAGCATGGTCCCCACTTATTTGAAGAGTGTGATTGTATTCTGAAGCATCACAACATTCATCTGTAGGACCTTGTTCATCGGGAGACGAATCATCATCGCTTTCTCGTCGAGTGACTATCTTCTTTCGCTTATACGTGAGATTCACTTTGTTGTGACTTGGTCACGGCTAATTGCTTCTTGTCAGTGCTGCTTCCCGCAAGTGCTTCATCCAACCAAAAATTGTCTATCATCTAGCAACATGCCTTCTGTCTTCTTGATCCATTCCGCCTATTGATCGTCCTCATAAAAAAAATTAACCTTAGACAATCGTTTGAACATTATTATTTCTCTCTTGTAATGTCTCTCTCAAGCACATATTATATTGCATATAAACCGGTTTTTTAAGATTTTTCATTGTTAACCTTTTACTGGTCATTATGTGAAAGAATGAGAATGTGGTCCAATTCCGTTCAAAGCTAGAAGAAGAGTGTGTCTGGCTCAAAACACGCGCAGCTAAGCATGTAATCTTTAGAGCTTACTTACTCCTAATTATTGACCACTATACAGCTTCAAAAGTGTTGAGATATTGAGTCTCACCCTGTATAGTTTTGATGACGAGCAAACGTATCATCGAATATCTATAAATACATGTATAAAAGCTTAAGGCAAATCAAAAAAGCACTCAATGGATTAGTGATGAGCTCTATAGGGACCAAATTGGAGCAAAGACAATGAGCTTGGAGTGTCAAAGAATGCATCAATGGTCATCATTGTAATATTTATTTGCTGTATTTTTTCCATGTCTGAGCCTGTTAAAGCATTTGCTAGAAGCTCTTGCACACATAGGAACACTTTAAACTTATTTTAAAATCATTTAGATAGTGTATCCTATTGGTTTCTAATACATATCTGTGTATCAGAACATGAGTCAACTCCCAAATGAACAGGAGTCGACTCATGAGGCTTAGGCTGCCCCAGATAGCTATTGGACTCTGCTGAGAGTAATCGACTACTCCCAGAACAGACTACTCCCAAAACAGGAGTTGACGACTAATGACTTGGCAGCCTATAACGGTCAAATCTCTACCCGTTTTTCTGCCCATTGGAGGGGATTTTTGGACCTCTGATTAAGCATATTTTTGACATATATATAAGGATTTGGTCTCAGAATTATTACCAACATTAATGATCAAGAACCAAATTCTTTCAAAAGAAAACCCATTTCATTGGCCTTATGTTTTAAATCATCTCTCAAATCTTTTAGCCTAAGTTTCTTGATCTCAAAAGCCTTCAATTCACATCCATTGGAGATCAATCGCTATAGCCACTACACATCCACAAGCTTCGAAATAGGGCTATATATAAAAGTATAATCATCTTGGTAAGGAAAACGTCTTAGGAAGAGGTGGTAAGTTTGTTTCTCTTGAAAAGAGATTGTAAGTTGTAAATTCCTCTTGAAAAGAGGTGTTGTAACTATATGTGATGATAATGGATATAGCCAATTGGGACTTAAGTGACTGGATGTAGAGTATGTGATACCTGAACCAAGCTACATCTCTTGTTTGTGTTAGCTCTTTTTCTGTGTTGTAATTATTATCTCTTGTGCTCATTCTTGTTGCATACTCTATTACTTAAGATAATTCTTGTTGATTAAGTTTAAATTGAGTAACTTCAATTGTAAACTTAGGTAGATTATCTAAAAAATTCTACACTAATCGCCCACTTTTAGTATCTTGACTTTTACAGGATCCTAACAAAAAGTTCTCTTGGTCAGAAAATATAGAGCAGTTGATGGAGAATAGATAACGAACAAAGAATCTTATACACAGAGTGACCTGTTTAATCGACATACGTGTCTTTTTGAGAGATGAATGCACCAACTCTCATCTTGTATAACTCCATCTATAATTATCATGCATAATTTTAAAATGTGAATGACTGTATTGAATCATATATCAAAATAAAAATATCTGCAAATCATACAACGCTCTATCTATTTCAAGTTTGCCTCGAGATGTTTAGTAAAAGTGGGCAAAAACCCAAAATCGATTCCGATTCCGATTCTGAATTATCCAAATATTTGGAATCGGATTCAGATTTGGGTTTTAAAATGTCAACCGATTTTGTATCGGAATCGGAATCGAAATTAAACCTGAAAATCCATGTCCGGTCCGATTCCGATTCCTAGGTATCGGTACAGGACTGGTTATCATCATATCGATAGATGATTCCTAAGTCGGAAGTTCGTAACCATAAAACCAAAGCGAACCCTTCGAGCCATGTTGCCCACTTTTAGTATCTACTTGACTTCTACCGGATCCTAACAAAAAGTTCTCTTGCTCAGAAAATATAGAGCAGTTGATGGAGAATAGATAACGAACAAAGAATCTTATACAGAGAGTGACCTGTTTAATCGACATACGTGTCTTTTGAGAGATGAATGCACCAACTCTCATCTTGTATAACTCCATCTATAATTATCATGCATAATTTTAAAATGTGAATGACTTGATAGAATCATATATCAGAATAAAAATATCTGCAATTCATTTAACGCTCTGTCTATTTCAAGTTGCCTCAAGATGTTTAGTAAAAGTGGCAAAAACCCAGTTCTGAAACTGATTCCGATTCCGAATTATCTAAATATTTGGAATCGGATTCAGATTTGGGTTTTAAAATGTCAACCGATTTTGTATCGGAATCGGAATTAAACCTGAAAATCCATGTCCGATCCAATTCTGATTCCTAGGTATCGATAAAGGACTAGGTATCATCATTTCGATAGATGATTCCTAAGTCAGAAGTTTGTAACCATAAAACCCAAAGCCAACCCTTCGAGCCATGTAGCCCTCTGTAGCCGCATCTCGCAAGAGACTGAAAGAGATTGTGATCCAAATCCACCGGCAACCACATGAGACTGAGATCCAATTCCAACACCGGTGGTCGTCCCTCACTGCATACACAGTTCATCACTCTGCCAGCCCGTGCAAGTCCCATCGCAGCCCCCTTCTTCTTTACTTAAACCAATCGAATCTGCAGGCCCGTGCTGCTAGCCGCCGTTGAAGACTAATCGCCACCGGAGTCTCTCGTCAGTCGCAGAAGGCTCTCCTCATCCGTCTGAGGCTTTTCCTTTGACATTGTGCCTCAGCCGCCAGAGCCACTTTTCTGCTCCCGAAGTGTCTCCTCAGCAGCCAGGATCTAAAAGAGTAAAAGGTGACTTCTTTTCCAAATTTTCTCAATAAAAAATTAGTATAACCTATTAAGGCTCATTAGTTGATATCCAAATTTTCAAAATGTGGAAAATGTTTAATGATCCATATGTGCTCTTTATCCATACAATTATTAAATTTAAGACAACAAAGTATACAAATAATCTTCCCTAAGCTAAATTGATCATATCCAATGAGTTTGAAGTTGTGAAGGTGATTTAATTGAATTCCATCAAATAAGATATTTGATTGAAACAATTTTGTTTATGTACATTATAAAGTTTTGCATCCATCATTCACTTTAATTATGCATTGATTGGTTTTTAAAAGGCCTGGATATTCGGTTATGCAGCGGTGGTCTTGGAAAATTTGGAGACGATGAAGATAAGAATGGGAAGCGCCACAAGATGAGACTCTACTCTACTCAATTGTAAGAAGTGCTCTTGGGGACTTTGGAGACTCAAAACTGTAAGTTTTTTAGTTTTCCGGACATCTTCTAGTCTAAGAATTTTTTATGTCCACTGATGATGAAGTTAGGATCATATTCTAGTGTGAAAAAGGATAGATTTTCATACTGTAATAGCCGTTGATCATGCTAAAATCAATGACCTAAATGAAATTTGAACTGCATTGACAATTAGCAATCAGTTTTTATTATAATTTACTTTCTCCTTAGAATTTGGGGATGATGGAGCAAGTAAAAGGACTTTACGTTTGCTACTTATAATCTTGGATGTTAATATAAATTATCAACCTTTTGATTTGTTACATTTTCTTCAATTATAAAGGACTTTGATTTGTGAAGTCTGTTTTTGCCATGTTTTATATAAAACTCCTTCCATGTAAAGTAAGTGGTTGAATTACGAATCCAAATGAACTAGATTGGAGGGGGATTATGTGAAACAGTCCGCCCACAATATCTTTTATGTTTGACATAGATTTGAAACCGTAAACTCATAATAAGTGTATTATTTTTTTATATGGCCTATTAATACATGTATTTTAGTTTTGTTTATGGGCTGCAATTTTAATCTCTAACTTTCTGTAATGTGTACATATTAACTTTATGTAATGTGTACATATTAACTGCCTTCTTTAAATGTATCAGGTCTCTCTAATTTAAATGTTGCTGCTACTGTTTCTATTTTCATATTTTCTAAATTTTTTTCATATCATGCATTTCCAATTATCCATGACAGTTAATTCTCTTCTATGTATATGGATCATCCATCATCACCTGCTCGTCATGTCGAGAGTTTAAATGCAGCTGAACCACTGAATGATCATCCTCATCCTCTAGTTGGGGGTTCAAGTGGAGCCTCAGCCACTTCAATTTCACCATCTCATGCAACTGGTCGGGTAGGGTTAAGTCCAAAACGATCATTAGAGAACCCAATTCCTCAACCGCCAAAAAGAAAAGGGAAGAATGCATTTTTAGTGTGCAATCATTTTGCCAAATTAGGATATAATCATGATCCTGAAGTTCAATCATATGAGGCACAATGTGACTACTATGGCAGCATTGAAATCCAACTCTAAAACCTAAGGCACTACAACATTGCATAAACATTTGGAAAATTGCAAGGATTATAATGATTACCTTGGGATTACTCAAAAGAGTCTTCGGCCATTGACATATGAATTAAGAAAGGCATCTGCACAGGCGAAGTTGAGACTTGGCTTTAGCCAAAATGTTGCGAGAACAGCTTCGGCTCGGTTTTTGATTATGGATGAACTTCCTTTTACAACTGTGGAGAAACAGGTGTTTATTAAGGTCATGTCAGATACTAAACCTCATTTTAAAATCCCTTCTCGCTACACAGCCAAGAGGGTGTTTTGAAGATAACCGATTTGAGAGATGTTATAAAAATCAGCCCATCATGGGTGTCTTACCACGGACACTTGGTTATCTTTAAAAAAACATCACGTACATGTGTGTGACAGCTCATTTTATTGACAAGAATTGGAATTTACAGAAGAAAATAATACCCTTAGATGATCATAATGAAGAATGCATTTGGCCAACACTTGGAAGATGTACTCATAGATTGGAGTATTGATAAAATTCTCATGGTGACAGTGGATAATGATTCGGCCAATGCTGGAGCAATTGCATACCTTAAGAGAAGCGATGTACAGACATCATATAGATTGTAATGGCGACTACATGCATGCCAGGTAGAAATATTATGTGTGCATTGATGGTTACATTATTTACATATTTACCATAATTTATGTAGGTATTGCAAGTTCTAAACTGTTTATTGGTTGTTATTGAATATGTGTGGCGCATATAATAAATCTCATTTCTAAGAAGGGCTAAAGGACATTGGAGATTCTGTGATTCGGGTCTGCAATTCGGTTAAATTGGTGAAGTCATCACCACGGAGATTTGAGAACTTCAAACAATGTATAACATGTGCAAAGATTACTCGCAAGTCTTTCCTTGAGCTTAATGTTTCTACTAGATTGAATTTTACCTGTCATGTTGGAGAGGGCCGAAAACTTCGAAAATGTCTTTAAGCAGCGTATATGCCTAAAACCTCTTTCCTACATATTGATAAAGCAGAGACCTTGGGAGAACTAGAAAAAGGAAACTGAAAGGACCCATTTACAGCTGAGGATTGGGAGAATGTGAGGTGTATTTCTAGCTTCTTGAGCCTTTTTTATGGCATCACAAAGTGTGTCTAGTTATATATGGAATTGGCAATTGTTTTATGATTCATATTTACATATGTTTTGATGAACTAAAGTTCAGGTTAGGTATCTTTCCAGGATCATTGTACACTACATCAAATTTTCTTTATGTTTTGATGAACTAAAATTCAGGTTATGTTTCTTTCCAAGTTATGTGAGATAGATTTGATATATGGACACCTAAAAAAGAAAAGATGAGTAATAATCATAGTCTTGTGGACAAGTCATATACTATGCAGCCTAAGTATGACAAGTACTAGAAGATCTATATCAAGTAAATAAAGTATTGTTTTTTGCCGATGTCTTATATCCCCGATATAGATTAAATGTTCTTGGAGTTTGGTTTAATAATATACTTGGAGAAGTAATTAATGAAGATTGCTTGAGCAACTTAAAGACTGAGGCATATAAGATTTATGATGTGTACAAGACAGATTTGCCTACACAAGCGACTCCAAGTAAAAGATCCTGAGAGCAGCTCATCTAATATGGCTTCGAGAGATGAGCTTGACCCGTTGGCTATGCTTCTTCGTCAACAATCAACAAATCCAGAACAAGTGGGAGAGGATCGTTATATCACGATCAAATATTAATCTATTAAAGTACTCGAGTTTTGCTTTATATAATATCTACTTGGCTTATTAACTAACAAATTAAATTTCATTGTTAGTTTGTAATATCTCGACAGTTTGATATTTTGACATGGTCTAAGTCAGACTCTAATGATAAGGTGTTAGCAAAAGTTGCTCGAGATGGCCTAACAATTCCGATTACAACTGTAACTTTAGAGTCAGCTTTTAGCACGGGATGGTGGATACTTGATGTGCATAAGAGTTATTTGGCTCCAAAGACTAAGGAGGCTCTCATTTGTGCAAAAGACTGATTGAAATCTATACTGTTGGACCCTGTGAATGGCAGACAGCACTAGAAGGGGATTGAATAGGGTTGCCAACAAATAATAATCTTTTTCGCGTAATTGAAAATCCTTCTAATAGTTGCATAAGTCTCAAAATAGAGTTGCCTTAATTTGTACTTAATCAACGACTATTATATGCTTAATAAAATCAGAGTTGCAGCGATGCAAGCAATGATAATAAAGTAAGAAAGTTAAAGAGATATAAGCACAGTGCAAACACACAGCTTTTACCCTGGTTCGGCCTAACCTTGGCCTACGTCCAGCCACCAATTCCACTAGCTCTCCACGAGAGCAAACCTTGCCTCAACAACCGAAGAGGACTGCGTACAAGCACCTAGCTTCCTCTTGCCAGGAATTTCAACACACTCACCTAGTTACAACCAACTAGGAATTTCCAAACTTCCCTAACACGTGGAAATTGTAATAACCAAGTCCTCTTCAAAGACTTTACAACAAGTATAGAATTTTGCGAACAATGATTTCCTACAAAGCCAATGGTATATGAGTGTATAAGTGGCTTTAAGAAAATCGATAAAAAAACTCTTGAACAAATAATTGTTTATGAATTAAGCACAATTTGATCAAATGAGTTATCTTGAAGTTTGATCTTCTAAAATAAGCACTTGGGCTTTAGAGATCAAAGATCAAGTTTTTAATCTTTGAAAAAGAATATAACTTTTTAAAACACAAAGATTAACAAGAGACTTGTATTTTGGATCTTAATGGAAAACAAAAGGCTTCAAGCTTTGGAGATAAAAAACAAGTATTTGAAAGGCTAAAAATAGTCTGAAAAAGCAATTGAGAAGATTAAGTATAAGAAACTTAAAATAAGTAGCCTTTAGAAAATAAGAGCAAGATTAGAACTTTTGAGCACTTGAGCAAATAGAGATTTCTTTTCGTATATAATTGTTGTTTTAAAAACTTTTGAAATCACGGGTATTTATAGAGAGATAATAGCATAAAATCTGCACAAAATCAGCTTAAAATAAGCTCAAAAAAGTATCCTCATACTGCTAGTTAACGGCTAACACCAATCAAGCAAAACTATCAAATCTGTCAAGGGTTGACCCAGATAGTCGGCTATTATGAAGAATAGTCTGCTACTTCACCCAGATAGTCGGCTATTTCCAAGGATAGTCAGCTATTATTTTAACAGAGAGTTGGCTGCAAAATCTGCCTGTCAGTAATCGGCTATCTGACCCAGATAGTCGGCTATTTTTGGATACATGAGTTTTTATACTTAAAATACTTGAAAAATAATTTATGAAAATTATATTAAAGTATTATACTAAGTAATGATTTTTCCATAAATTTTATGTGATATACTATGGCTTTTACATTTCTAAGCAAGTAATTACCCACATCACTAGCTCTGAGCTATCTCCTCTTGATCTTAAGTCTTCATATGCTTTATAATTCTGAGACGTCATATGCTTCATTTTATGGCTCGAGAGTGGACTTCCGAACTTGGCTCTAAGTCGTTCAATTTTTTTCACAATGTGCCAAAAGCTTCATGGCTATAAAATTTATATGCATACTTGAAATAAACAAATTAGTACACATATCATTTGTGTACATCATCGAAATCCACTAGGGTGGGTTTCAATATCCCAACATAGACCATTTAAAAATCTCGAAAGTGTTTTACACGATGGAGGATGAGATGAGTGCAAAATTGGATGAAGATAGATTATTTTTTATTTTTTAGAATGATTAAACATTATAAATTTATAACATCAAACATGTTCTTTCTGCAGTTTTAGAGAATGACGGTGAGCTTAGCAAACTGCTTAGTGAATCTGTTATAACCAAATTATGAGACAAATTTACCAGATAGATCTCTGTTTTGCCAACTTCTTTAGCCGTGAAGTCTGTTTTTGCATGTTTGGTTTACTAGTTTTGCTGGTTTCTGGTCTTCTGACTGTTTGACTATTAAGGTGACGATGATGTATTGTTTTTGCAACATGTCAATAAGCTGAGCTTGCAGCTTTTTTCAAGAGCTATTTGTTTATTGCCGGTTTCAGCTATTGTTTTTGCAACCAATCAATCTGTTGTAGAGATCACGTTTTTGTAATTGTCAACATGTGAATTCATTTTTTGCAACTGGTCAACCTGCAAACACGCTGGTTTCAGTTATTTTTGGTTGTTTTATACCAGTTGCCTTTCAATTCGTTATGTTAATGTTTCAGATTTTCAATCAAATTTTGTTCTACACCACGTCAGTGGGTTTTATAGTTGTTTAGTGTTATCCTCTCAATTTTGTAAGGGTGCAATTTGCAGATTTTGAAAGGATGCAATTTGTAGATTTTGGAAGGGTGAAATAAGCAAATACAGCTGACATGTTTTTCTGGCTCATTTTGGAAGGGTGCAATTTCCATATTATGACGGACTTGAATCTTCTTATTTCTTATTAGCGTGAGGGTATTTGCATATTTCATAGGTGAGCTAGCTTTCTCATGCAGTAGCTTCATTTTAAACCATTGGGCTAATTTTCCATTATGAACTCATGTGACAAATGATTTTGTTGGTCTATATGTCTACAGACAGCCTTCAAAAAAGAAAGACGGGGAAAGAGTGCATATTCATGTTTGTGCTCAAATTTGTTTAGTTACTTATAGTTCCTCATTATGTTCATTACTGCGTTTAGGACTCACCCAGCAGAGACACTTTATAAATGGAAAGAGTATGCAGTTATTGGACAAAGATCTACATTTTGTGAACTGTGAATTAAAAGAATTTTTGGCTGTTGCATTTTTGTTAATTGCTTTTATTTTTCTATGTTTCCTATTGTATTAAAAGATCTATTTGTGAACTTATTGCGATTTTGTGAACCTTACTGTGAAGTTTGAACTGTTAGTGAGTTTGTATTTGAAATGTTAGGATGAACCTTACTATGAAGTGTGAACATTATATTGGTGTGAAACTCTGAATTCCAGTTTCTTGAAATGTTGGTGGTTTTGTATTTGTATTTTGAGATGCCTATATTAGAAATTTGAAAGTAATTGAGGTTTTGATGTTCCTAATTAATTTTAATTTTTTTGGGATGCATGTATTAAAAATTTGGAAGTAATTGAGGTTTTGATCTGGTTTTGAATTTGGATTCGGAATCAAAACTGGAACTGGTCCAATTTCGGAAATAAAATCGAAATCGGATCAAATATCGTATTTCGATTCCAAAAACAAAATCGGATTACTCATCAGAATCAAAACAGGATGTTTTTTCCGTCTGAATTAAAAATGGATTCGAAATCGGATTTTAAAAAAAATTCGGATTTATCCAAATGCCCACCCTTAATGTCTAGTTTCAACCCCTCGACCACATGTCTAAATCCAACCAGCACCTCGTTGTCATTTGTACCTTGGTGGTGTATTAGAAACGAGGATTCAGAAAATAACTTGCAATTGAAGCAGCATATAAATGATTTGTATCACATTAAGTTCTACCACAAAAAATATAATATTTGCATGTGCCATGTATATCTTGACGTAGCTTACCATCCCATCTTTTGGCGTTCATGTTCCACCATTTTATGTACCCTCTACCAATATTGTTTTAAATTTCTTATTTCACCCAAGGCCTTATCATCATTGCCAACAACTCTTAAAACTTTCACCAACAGTTTAAATACGGTGATAACATTAAGGATGTCTTGCCATAAACCATTACTGTAAATCAGATTATACACATTGATTGCAACGGTCCTATATTTTAAGTCTGAGCGTATGAAAGTTTTCAGGCCATTCTTTTGTGGTGGTCATTCTCATATTATCTCGATGCACGTAGATAAAGTCTACTGCAATAAATTGGGTTACAAATCTTGTGATTGCATGCCTGATGAACTCTTTTTCACCTGTCACTTTTCTTATCAAGATAAGCACATAACCTTTATTATATATAAATCTCGTTACCTTTGACTTTGTGCGATGATATTTTTGACATTCTTTTATTTTTCCATATCAGAATATATCAAGTCAATACAACGCATCACACGTGGAGTCCAATAAAGATGCATTTTTCATCAATAATTGCCCAGCTGATTTGTAGTTGCTCCGTTTACATGGGTGACTTTATGCTTTTCAATTATTTCTACATATTTATCCATCAAGTCAAATATACATACCACCCTAGAAGCTATCGGATGCATCTACCGAGTCAAGGAACATTGTCTCGTACGTTGAATACCCAATTAATTTATAATTTTCCGTATATTCTATGTTAAAAAACCATCGCACATTAGTGTTCAACCATGTTTATCTCAATAATTATGAAAGTTGGAATATATGTTTTGATTTCATCAATCTATATATTTAAATATGTGTAGGAAAGCTCCCGAGCAGTGTGTGGAGGAACACCATGACCCGCTTCCATGAAAGCGTCTACCATAGGATGATAGTATGAATTATTGACCTCATTGCATGGAATGTGGTTGTAGTACAACCATTTGGCAAAACGTCTCCCCTACAAAGCTCTTGGCATTTTTCTTGCCACCGGTTATTGCAGTTTTTACATTTGAGTGGGTTTTGCACTTCTTGACCTCATTGCATGGAATGTGGTTGTAGTACAACCATTTGGCAAAACGTCTCCCCTACAAAGCTCTTGGCATTTTTCTTGCCACTGGTTATTGCAGTTTTTACATTTGAGTGGGTTTTGCACTTCTTCGTTAAAATAAAAGGATCGGGACTACCTACTTCAGATTCAAGAACACCAGACGTATGGCTCACCCTCGAGCCCTGGGCAGGTCGGCCAGGTCGGCCAGGTCTTTCGCTTTTTGCTGTTGTTTTGTTCCGACTTCCCGCCACGAGAAAGACGCTGATGAGGTATGGTATGCCCAGGTATACTGATAGATACAACAACACTAACAGAACCACATTTGAAGAGACAAGACAATCTACCTGTAGGTTAAACATGATTACCCGATCTAGTTAGCCAAGACAATCATACTCACATCTTTTGCTAGCAAGTCTTATCTTATTTGGCATATTCTTGCATACTCACTCTCCATGCTCTTCCAAACTCTCTTGCCTCCTCGGGCTCATGCATCCTCGGGCTCATCCACATCCTCATCTAAGTCATCTGTGTTTGCCTCTATATGCCTTGCCATTAACTATTTCTCAATCCTCTTCTTCTAAAAATTTTGCAGCTGTTTTTCTTTTTTCTTTTCAAATATGTGTGCATTAATATCTCCCTGCACTTCTTTCGGTACTTCGAAACATGTCCCAACAATTACTGCCAAATGTTTCTTAAGGTGAATCATGTCGCCAAACATTTTTTCGATGATAGTTGCACATTGTGTGTCTATTGGTCGTTTCCAACCATTTTACTATGAAAACCGTCAATATTCAACTATTTCTCCTTTGAAGTTCTCTGAGACATTTTAATTACCGTCTATAACTGAATACAATATATAATGAGTTAATTGTTCATTACCATTTAACTATTAAAATTTACTCATCACAATATAAACCATCTTATTAAACTATCTTAATGATAATTGTATAGTAAATTAACACACTACAAAACATACTACAATGTAATTTTTAAAAATTAAAATTTTAAATATCTAACACTGTTTCAACACATTTATCAGTAGTCACAACAGGTAACTTATAACTAAAAAGAGATAAAATTCATTCATATAACAGTATTTTTAAACATTTAGTATTATTCTTAAATTTTAACAATGAAATTTACGTGATTTGTAAAGTCTACCCAATGAACATTAAAATAAATATTGACCGACAAAGATTAAATTACTATAAGAATAAAATTTACAGTTAAAGTTATAATGACAATATAAGGTAAGAATAATTTTTAAAATAAATATAAAAAATTGTAGCGCAAAATACAAACAATTATAGTGCAAAATATTAAACTTTATAAGAAAAATTGATGTATAAATTGTTGTACAAATACAAAAATTATGGTGTTAAAATGCAAATTAAATATGAGAGGCTGAATTCTTAAGACTTATGCTCTTCACGTTAAACATTTTGCTAAATATACGCTCTCATCCAAAGATTATGGCAAACTTGTAAATAAAATGCAATACGTTTAGCAAAATGTAGAATGTGAATTGCAGCACTCCACTCAAATCCAGAGCAGCTGTCAGTCATAGTTCACACTTCGCTCAAAACATTACATATGTTTACAAGTTTGACATTCAATTTATTAACAAAGTTTAAAGGCAATGGAAAACGTGTAAATATACGCAATATGTTGCGCAAAACGTGAAGTGACCAGCAGCTGTCACGCTCTGATGTCGTTCACACTACAAACTTTTCTCAAATTATTACGTCTTTTACCAAGTTTTCCATTAAGTATATTAGGTTTAAATGTAATGGCAAACTTGTAAATAGGCATGGGATTTTGGGTAAAATGTGTACTAGAATGGCAACCATTGTAAATAGCGTGGGTTCTCTCTTCTTCATCGAAAATTCATGACGAAGCAAAAATTGTGACAATTTTTACCTAGGGTTCGAAGGCAAAATTTTTACATAAGGTTCCTCCGCCTCGCCCTCTCCCTCGCGATCGCAGCTCAGCATCGCCCTCGATCTCAACCGTCGAGATCGATTGAGATCAGACGATCAACGCCTCGTCCTCACCCTCAATCATCACAGTCGAAGAAGCTCATCGGCGATGTTTTTTCAAACTAGTAGATAATCGGTGAGACATTCTTCAAATTTACTAACGGTAAAATATTTGGAGCTACTTTCATCACTTTCTTGACTCTAGTGTATACTTTCTTTCCCCTATTTTTTCATATTATATTTCTTCACAAGTATGTCCACAAGCATGTTCACTCACGGGAGTATGATTTTCACGGGCTTGTGATGTTCACTCACAAGAATTTCGATGTGTGATCACATGTTAATTGAAAGGTTTCTTCCCCTCTGTCGTTATCTTCTTCCTCTGTTTCATGCGGAACCCGTACAATTTCAGCCACTTTCGGTTGGTACAATATGTCAGTTTCGGTCTCGTTGGCCTTTGAGACCAAAACGATACAGCCCACACTAGGGGTATCGGCCGAAACCTCTATCCATGTCTCCGCCTCGTTCCCAACTATGATGGAGACAGTTGCAAACGAGAAGAAATGTCAGTAAATGTGGGCCCATCAAGCAAAGACAGTCAAGAATCGAGATGGTGACACAAGGCGACAATGACGACGAGTCAACGAAGAACCAGTTTTTTTTCTTTTCTTCTAAGTATATTATTATTTTCTCTTCCTTCTCCTAATGCATAGGTGCCGCCTAGCAACTAGGTGTCAGGCAGTGGCTCCAGCATTGTGCTTTGTCCCGCCTAGCATCATTTATAACAACGGTAGAAAGTGCCATTAACGGATAGAAAAATAAAATTCAAAGCCCCGCAGACTTAGAAAATAGAGAAGAAAATAAATAAAAACATAAGGCTTCTGAACTTTCACAGTTCCCAAGGGTTAATCACATGTGACAATGCACAATTTGCTTTTGCATATCATAACTTATTTTGATTAATTCAACTTCTTTCAGGTAAAGGGATCCAATATGGTCCATATTCTGCTTGAATGTCACCTGGCATTTCTCAAATTTAAAAAATAACCGTTCTTTATTCAATATGTGGGTAAGGTCAAATACACATGTATGCATATCTAAATTAATAAGGCATATATGGTGTGCCCTAATGACAGGAAATGGAGATAGAATATCACATGGAAAAGAAGTATAAAACACAAATGGAAGCAAATGGAGAACACGGGGTCAGTCCACAAGGAGATACTGCATGTCCTCATGAGAAACATAAAAAAATTGGAGATACTTGTGTTGAATATATCAAAGGCACTTATTAACATGCTCCAAATATGTCTAGTTAACTCTCTATAGCTCCCCGACTTGATGATCAGCAAGTGGTCTGAATACTCACCTTTGGTTTCCCAGACCAATTAGATGGTTTAAAAGTCGCAAGACGGCAAAGCAAATCCCCACGTTCCCATGGTCTACATGAAGGTTGTGATGAACCCCGAGTAGAACTACAAGCAATAGCATTTGTGCTCAAAGATGTTTTTGGCGGTTTTGTACCAATGCCAGATTGAGAACCCGCTTTGGAACCTTGTGCACTGCTGAACCAGTCCATGCTTCCTACGTTTGTAGGCATAGCAGGTGAAGATGCCCCAGCGGAACTGGAGGCAGCAACAGCACGATTAGTATAACCAAGAAAATCACTATAAGACACGAATATACTTCCATAATTCCAATAAAGAACTTCAAAAAGCACCAAACTCAAATAATAAATGAATGCTTGATCAGCCACTGCATCCTTTTAATAAAATAACTGTCCAATAAAACAGTCAGGCAAAATAATTCATGCATCAACTGGAAATTACATGTGGTAGAAAAAGAGATGCATTAAAAAAAAAAGTTAAACACCATAAACATTGGGGTGTACAATAGTAAACTGGTAAAGCAGTAGGAGGAAGACAAGTGTGTAGAACGACCCATCATAACAAGAATTCTACACCGAGTCCAGAGTCAAATTTGCCACATGTCAAATCAGAAAATGAGTCAAGGCCAGTGACTCCATGAAAGAGAATTCCTTATCATTTCCACATATATAGCACAAATGTGACTACTAACATGGATACAACATGCCGATACAGGGAAAATTCTTAAAATTCATAGGACACGTGTGTCCCATGCTTGTTCAACACAATCAGCTCCAAGTTAGAGGCGCTCATGCTACATGTATTTTCATGGGCAGTCAAGGATTATATTTGAAACTATTTATTTGCAAGTTTTGTGGTAAATTCTTAAGTTCCCTGTGATATGTGTTCTCACTCATGACCTTTTGGTATGAAATCTGTGTATAAGAGGCAAATCAAAGATTAAACTGAAAAGAAAATACCATAAACGTACAGACCTTTCATAGAGGTTTACAAATTTTCATGTATAATTGTTAGGAACTATGATGCACCGACACTTCTATTGTAAAGCCATCTTCTATTGCACAGATCTGCTACACATAAACATGAGATTTCTAGCACAAAATTGTAGTCGCATGTGTATTTTTTAGAATCATGCAACAATCGCCAATAATTTATCTAATCATTTAGCAACTTCTCCACTATTAAAAACAAAGTTATCAAGATCCTCTTGTTCTTCTCATTTTCTCATTTCAAATTTTAAAACCCCTTACACCTTCTCCTATAAACCATTTGAGCCCAATTCTTTGCACTTCGTCAAGTCAATTCAAACAAAATCAAAAACAACCCTCTTTAGAATCACCTTTCTTCACACCCACAAAACATGATAAAACATCTCCTCTTTGAACATATCGTCTACTTCAAATCCATTGACCAATCAAAACATTACATTTTTCATTCCATCTTCTTCAAGCCCATGGAAAATTCAATGAGAATCACTTCTCGTTGAATTAAACAGTGTTTTTGAAGGCGCTAGGCAAGACGAGCTTTAGGAGCCACCACCTAGTGTCCCGGTGGTGTTGACCAAAAATGGTGAAAAAAGAAATATAAAGATAGATATAGAAAGAGAGAATATGCATATCTCCACATACCTCACAATCCGCACCACCCACATCACAGCTCTTGGCCCTCCATTGCAGCTATCGGCTACCCTCCTTGGCTTTGAGGACAAAATAGGGAGAGAAAGACAATGGTTATGATTTCGTACCTTATATTACAAGCAATCAGGTTCACCCACTTGTAATTATTTAACCCACTTTTGTAAAATAATTGTTTGATCCGGACCTGTTTGTAATATGAAGGGGTTAGGAAACCCATACCACTCTCTATCTCTCCCTCTCTGGCGCTCGAACATAAAGATGGCAACAACAACATTTGTGACTGGATCGTGCATGAGTCTCTCTATTTCTCTCTTTCAGGCAATGTTGCCTAATTGGTGGCACCTAGTCCCTGGGTCATCTCGGCCTAGGAGACCACATATGCCATTTTTAAAACAATGTATATTGAACTTTACATCTACAAATGTATTAAGATTAAGATTTTGATAACTCAGTTTTGGTTTCGATTAATTCAAGATTTTTTTGGTTTCAGTAAGTTTTGACTGTTTCATTTTAAGTTTTGATTTCGGATTTACGGTATTCAAGTTAATACTACAAACCCCAGACCCATATGAAGGGAATTAAAACCCGACCACACCTAACCAATAACCCTAGTGCACAGCTTTCTGGTATCCATGTTTGAAGTAGGAGATTGTAGGCCATCGTCGACTCATCGTGTAAGCTCTCTCTTTGCTTTTTTAAAAGTGCCTAAAAGTAGTTTTTCTTTTCATTATTTTTATAATAATTTCTGGAGTGCTTTTACTTATATTACATCCAATTTTGATTCATTAGTGTCTTTTAAGGGTTACTCGACTTGTTTCATACCGGTTCCTCCTGAAACCGATATGAAACAACCAAAACTGTTTGGTTTCAATTGAAACCTCTATCTATGACTGAGACCCAATCAAAATCACTAATGCAACCTTATTGATTGGGCAACATACAATCAAAACAAATAGATTGGGTTAACACCCAATCAAAACAAATAGATTGATGACTTCAGAGGATTAGGTCGCAACCACAGCCTTCATTGCTGCAAAGAACAAAGGCGGCATGAATGTAGATTGTTCTCTCTGGCTTGAAGTGAAGATATTAATCATGCAAAGTGTTTTACTCAGTGGGTGAACAAGATGGTGATGAAGGAATACCATGGACTACGAATATGGCATCTTCATCCGTGAAGGCTGACCACAAGGTGTTGAGATATTGAATCTCACTCCATATAGTTTTGATGATGTACAACAATTGCATCTAACATTTTCTGAGTGCAAGAGCTTATGGAAATCAATTATAGCAGTCAAGTGGATTAGGTGATGAACAAATAAGGCAATGGATCAAATGAAGCAATACATGAGCTTGAAGACTCAAGAATGCATCACACTGGACTTCAATGTAGTAATATTAGTGAAGTGTTTTTATTTATTTTGTCTTTAATGTGTTAAACCCTTGTTAGAAGCTCTCTCCCACATAAGGTCACTTTACAAATGTTTTAAAAATGTTTTAAAAGGATTTTTAACTTAGTATCCTACGTATCAGACAGGTAGCCCACTACTCCTAACACAGGAGTCGACTACTTTCATGAGGATTTCCATGTCCCATGAAGTAGTCAACTATATTTGTTGTGGTAGTCGACTACGGTTGTTTGAGTAGTCGAGTACCAGTATAACTATAGTCAACTACCGACAGCTTCAACAGAAATAAAACATACAATTATGAAATTTTTGCAAAGCTGTTTTTTAATCCATTAGAGGTTTGTATTTTGGAATAGTTTAAACGGTTTCTCCACTCCTATTTAAGCTGCATTTTCTGAGGTTTTTGAGCATGAATAAATGAGCAAAAATTAAGTTTTAAAAGCTTTCTCAAAAACCCTAAAGCTCTCTTTTCTTTGGCCAATGTTTTGAAAATTTCTAAATTTCTTTAGCCAAAGTTTTCTTGATCTTAAAGCCGTGATTTTCACCATCTTCATATATCAAAGATTTCCATTATAGCCAACACGTTCACAAGATTCAAAGCAAGAGTATAGGTAAAAGTATACTTCATTCAAAAAAAAGTAAGTAAAATCCTCAAGTGTTCAGATTGTGAGTTTAATTTTCTTGATAAGAAAATTGTTGTAAGCAAGACCTCTTGAGAAGTGGCAATTGTACCTATTTGGAAAATAGTGGATTGAGCCGAGTGGTACTCGGTGACTGGAATAGGATATAGAAACCAAGTGGGACTTGGGTATCCAAACCAGTGTATTTCTCGTGTTTGCATTGGCTATCTATTTTCTGTGATTGTTTTTTATATCTTGCTTGTTGTTATTCGATGCATACTCTATAGCAAGTGATAATTGTTGTTAAGTTAAATTTGGGTAACACTATTTGTTAACTTATGTGAATTTTTAGAGGAATTTTTTATACACTAATCACCCCTCTCTAGTGTCTTCTTACCATCATCATCATGTATTAGGAGGAGATCCCAACATGTGGTATCAAAGCTTGGTACTAGGATAGTGTCAACAAGCGACATGCTTCTTGGAGATGACACAACGAGACCCCCAATGTTTAACAACTATCCCTATGGTCTATGGAAATTCTGAATGACGATCTACATCAAATCCATTGATCATGATATGTGGAGTCTCGTGGAGAAGCTTTATAGTAACCCCACAAGACGCATCTCCAAGTGGACAAATGAGGAGAAAAGAATGGTTACTCTTCATGATGAGGTAATGAAAACTTGATTTCCTCTCTATCTGACAAAGCTTTAAGTTTTGTGTCAGGAGCCATTAGTGCAAAACAAGTATGGCGCAGGCTTAATGATTATGAGGAATCTCTCTCAAATGATTCGCCCTCAAATGATGAAGAAGATGAACACAAAGAGAAAGGGCTAGTGTGTGTCTCATGACACAAGGAAACGAAAATGAGATAATATCTAACTCCAGAAATGATTACAATAAGTTAGAAGATAAATATACGTTATTGCAAAATAAATTGAGTTCATTTGAGCGTCATCATGAATGCTTAAGGTTAGGTATGATTATTTGATGCATGATCATGATATTTTACGTAGTGAGCAAAATATTTCTCTTGCAAAATTGAATGATGCAACTTTATTGATTAATAAACTTAGAATTGAGAACAATTTGATAATGAATGATTGCAATGCTAGAATTGATATGCTTATGAATGATTTATCTTCGTGTAAGTTGAAGCATGAGGAATGGTTGCTTAAGTGTGCTAATGTTAAGAGTCATGGTAGTTTAAGCACGACTCCTTAATGTACGCATGATTCTATTTCTAGTAGTGTTGTGTTAGGAACTAACAAAGATGAAATTTTTATTAGAAAACAAATAACGAAGAACTAGATAATTGAGCACAAAAGAGGTGTGCTCTCCTCCCAAGACGCCGAAGAGGACGTCCGCACTCGTCTACCTACGGAATCACACAATAACAATCATCAAAAGCACACCCCATAGGTGACGGCTACCCCCCTTTAAATAATAAGAATTAGGGCACAGAGGGGGCATGCGGCTGTGTTATGTCGGCCAAAGGGGGGCCACTCCTGCGGCTTGCGCTCGCGGGCCTTTCCTGCGGGTGTAAACCCGCAGGGGCCCAGTAGGCCCCATCAATACACCCCCCAAAGAGTCACCTTGTCCTCAAGGTGAAAGTCTGGAAAGCGCGCCATCATATCATCCATGTCCTCCCACGTGCTTTCGTGCTCTGTTAAGCCCCTCCACTGCAACAGCACCTGCCTCCCGCCGGTGACGCTCTGCCGCACCCCTTTCAGCACCTCGGGCTCCATCCTCACCTCCATATCAGCAGTAAGGGTCTCTAGTAATGTAGGGGGAAGAGGTGTGGTCGCCAATGGCCTGACGCAACTGTGAGACATGGAAGACGGGGTGAATGGTGGATCCTGGGGGTAAGCGCGATCTGTAGGCCATCGGTCCCACTTTCGCCTCGACCTCGAAAGGCCCAAAATACCGTGATGCCAGCTTTTCATTCCTCCTATGAGCCACTGATCACTGCCTGTAGAGTCTCAGCTGCAGATACACCATGTCTCCTACCTCAAAATGTACGTCCCGACGGTGTAGGTCAGCCCGGGCCTTCATCGCCTGCTGAGCCCTTGCCAAGTGGAGCTTCAGCTCCTCTAAAATCCGGTCCCTCTCCGCCAGCTACTGCTCCACATCTGACACGGGAGTCGTCTCATGACCATAATGAAGTAAGTGCGGAGGATCTCTGCCATACAAAATCCTAAAGGGTGTAGTCTGCGCCGCCGTGTGATATGAAGTGTTATACCAATATTCCGTCCACGATAGCCAACGCACCCACTCCTTAGGATTCTCTGAAATGAAGCAACGCAGGTAAGTCTCCACACTCCTATTTACCACCTCCGTCTGACCGTCAATCTGGGGATGGTAGGCTATGCTCCGCTTCAAGGCCGTCCCCGTGGTCTGAAAATCTCCTGCCAAAATTTGCTCTGGAATACCGTGTCTCGATCCGAGACTATGGACTTCGACGGTCCATGCAGACGAATGACCTCTCTCACAAAAACCTCCGCCACAGAAACTGCGATGTAAGGATGCCTAAGCGGGACAAAATGTGCATATTTGCTGAGGCGGTCGACCACAACAAAAATGACGATGTATCCACCCGACTTTGGCAATCCATCTATGAAGTCCATAGAGAGGTCCTCCCAAACCCGGTCTGGTAAGGACAGCGGATGTAGTAGTCCCCCTGGGGACATCGCCTGGTACTTGTGACGCTGGCATACGTCACACTCCGCCACCATCCTCGCCACCTCCTTCTTCAGTCCCTTCCAATAGACCTCCCTCGCCAGCCGCTGGTAGGTCTTGAGGACCCCCAAATGTCCTCGAATAGCACTGCCGTGGAACTCTCAGAGTATATCCGGTATAAAAGCAGATGTCTTTGATATCACACGTCTCCCCCAGTAAAGTAGCCGCCCGTCCTGAAGAGAATACCCTGGGTACTCAGTCGACCCCTGTAGAAGGGCCTCTCGTATAGTTGCCAACTCCGGGTCCTGCTCCACCTCCTGCTGTAGTGGGCCCCAATCTTCCAGTATAGACATCGTAAGGGTCGCTAACTCTGCCTCCTCCTCCCACCGGGATAACGCATCAGCTGCCTTATTCTCCAATCCCGGGCGGTACTCAATCTCGAACATGTACCCCATCAACTTCCGCAGCCACTTCTAATGCTCCTCCGCTACCATTCGCTGCTCTAACAGGTACTTCAGGCTCCGCTAATCCGTGCGAACTATAAAGCTCCGACTCAACAAATATGGCCTCCACTTCTGTATGGATAGTACTATAGCCACCGGCTCTCTCTCATAGACCGACCTCAGTCGGGCCCTCGCGGTCAATACCTGGCTATAGTAAGCTACGGGCCGCGCTCCTGCATCAGTACTGCTCCCAGCCCATAACCTGATGCGTCTGCCTCTACCACGAAGGGTCTGGAGAAGTCGGGCAACGCCAATACTGGCACAGTGGTCATCCTTTTCAGGGCCTCAAATGCTGTCTCGCCTCCTCCCCCCAGTGGAACTGATCTTTCTTCAATAACTCCGTCAATGGCCAGGCAATCGTCCCATAACCCTCCACTAACCTGTAAGCCCCAGGAAGCCCCGTAGCCCTCTGAGGATAGTGGGGCGCGGCCAGTCCAGCATGGCCGCTATCTTAGCTCTATCTGCGGCCACACCTCCTGCTGAAACCACGTGCCCCAAATACTCCACATGTGGATGCCCGAATAGACACTTCTTTCTGTTCACATATAGCTGGTGGTACTGCAGCTCCTGAAATACCACCTGTATGTGGTCCAAATGCTCCTCCAGAGTACGATTGTACACCAAAATATCATCGAAGAAAACTAGTACAAATCGCCTGAGATAGGGCCGGAATACCTAATTCATAAGAGCCTGAAAGGTGGCCGGGGCGTTGGTCAGCCCGAAGGGCATGACGAGAAACTCGTAGTGACCCTCATGCGTCCTGAACGCCGTCTTGAGCACATCCTCCCGTCGCATCCTTATCTGGTGGTAGCCCGACTTGAGATCTAACTTGCTGAACCAGGCTGTCCCATGTAGTTCGTCCAAGAGCTCATCAATCACAGGTATAGAGAATTTATCTGAGACCGTCTCCTTGTTCAGGGCCATGTAGTCCACGCAAAACCGCCACTACCATCCTTCTTCACTAATAATACTGGGCTGGAGAACGGGCTCACACTCGGCTGGATCACCGCTGCATGTACCATCTCTGAAACCATCCTCTCTATCTCGTCTTTCTGATGCTGGGGGGTATCGATAGGGCCGCACGCTAATGGGGGACACATCCTCTCGTAGAACAATGGCGTGCCCGTGGTCCCGCAGTGGTGGAAGACCCCGAGGCTCCTGGAAGATCTCCTCAAACTGCTCCATCAGCTCTGCACCTCTCCTGTAATGGGCTGCTCCGTACTGGCCTCTGCGCCTCCCTCACCTGTCAAAGAGTACAGCTTACTTAATAACCTCCTCCCTCTGTCTGGATGGTCCTAAACATGGTCTTCAGAGAGACCAAAACCCTGCAGAGGCTGGGGTCTCCCTGGAGTATCACTGCTCTCCCCGCCTCCTGAAACTCCATCCGTAGCAGCTTCCAATTTATTGTCATCTCTCCTAACGTCTGTAGCCAAGTCATGCCTAAAATGACGTCGGTGCTCCCCAGGTCCAGAGGTAAAAAATCTGCAATAATCTGTATCCCCTGCATGGTCAGTACCAGTCCCCTGCAAACTCTCCGGCTGCTCTCCTTCTTCCCCGTCCCCATCATCACACTGAAGCCGCCGCATTCTGTCAGCTGAAGCCCCTGCTGTGCCACCACCCTCCTGGAAATGAAATTGTGGGTAGCCCCACTGTCAATAAGCACAGTCACCAACTGGTCACCGATCTCCCCCCTCAGCTTCATGGTATGGTTCGGTGTGAACCCTACCACGGAGATGAGGGACACCTCCGTCACGTCCAACTGTTGGCCCTCCAGCTCCTCTGCCTCAGCTGCCTCCTCCTCGACATCGGCCTCGTCCAGAATCACCTGAAGCTTGCGTCCCGCACACCGATGGCCTGGTGAAAATCGCTCATCGCACTTGAAACATAAACCCTTCTGCCTCTTTTCCCTCATCTCAGCGTCGGTCATGCGCCTGAACTGCCCCCCAGCCAATGGTGCACTACCCTTCTCCCCAGTCTTCTCCCTGCTCGTCTGGGCTGTCACCGTGGGGGTACCTGCTCCTCCTGCCCCAGACGGGACGTCTCTCGATGTCTGACTACTGTAGCCGCTCCTGACCCACCTATCCTATGTCTGCGCATCCTCTACCATCTGTGACATCTCTATGACCTCCGAAAGCCCCCTGGGCTTGTAGGGTCTCACTGCGGTGCGGAGGCTGGGTCACAGCCCCTTCATGAAGGTGCCCTACAGTGACTCGTCAGACACGCCATGTACTCGCCCTGCCAGTATCTCAAATCTCTCGATGTATTTTCGCACCGGCCCCTCCAGCCTGAGGGCATACAGCTGCTCGTGTAGGTTCCACAGACGGGAGTCTCTAAACTTCTCTAGCACCAGGTCCTTTAGCTCCTCCCAGCTCCTGATCTGCTGCCTCCTCTCCTTCCACTGGAACCACCCCAAGGCTCTCCCCTCCATGCAGATAGCGGCCGCCTCCAGCTTCTGTGCATCGGACATGTGGTGGCTGCTAAGTATCTCTCTGCAGTGAACAGCAAGGCATGCGGATCCTCACTAGTGGCATCGTCAGCTTCCGTACCCTGCATTCTCCCCCAAAGTGCCCCTACTCGGGCCTCCCCACCTCTCTGTGATGCGGACGGTAGTGTTGTCTCCTCTCGTCCAGAGTATCGTAATGCCTAGGTGGCCCGCTCCGCGACCCACATAGTCTCCACGGTAATCTTTCCGCCGGCCCTCAAAATCGTCCCAACCTGCATCATCGCCGAACTCCGCTTCGTAGCCACCCCTGCCGTCAAAGTATTGATCTCTCCCGCGTTCGTCTTCGTAGAATGGGTCATCAGCTGCTGGCCGACACTCCGAAGGGTCGAAAAAGCCTCCCAAAAATTATCCGCGACCCCCATCTACCGCTGTCCGCTGCCCGGGGGGCTCGAAAACCCTCCACAGGCCTTGGCCGTGAGCATCACCCCCCTGGCGGCTGTCGGGGGGTTCCCGCCATCTGCGGGACTCGCCAGAGACATCCCCCCTGGCGGCTGCCAGGGGGCTCCTGCCCCCTGCGGGGCTCTGGCGGGCCCCTCCGGCAATGCCGGAGGGGCGGCAGGGCATGCGGGTTCGCCGGACCCAGCCGACACCCGGCAGGGCCTGGCCCCCCTGTCGGAAGCCGGCGCAGGCGGGGGAAGGCCCCCCGCCTCTCTCCTCCATCGGCCGAACCCCCGTGCTGTTTTGGAGGTTCGGCCGAGACTCCTCGTTGGCGCGACGCTCCCAATCGGGGCAGCTAGGGCCGTCGTCGCCTCTTTGGCTCTCCACCGCCTTCCGCCGTACCTTCTCGCGGTAGTCTACCCTCCATGGCTCCCCGTCGTCTTCCTCGTCCAATTCCTCCACGTAATAGGCTTGATTTTGGGTTAAAACTCCTCTTTTTCCTTCTCCTTCTTCAAAGGTGCCTCCTTTGGTGTCGGATTAGGGCTTCCTTCCCCTTGTTATTTGTTGCTAATTGATTAAGGGCTCCCATCAATTGCGCGAATTGATCATCGTGCTTTGCTTGATTTGACACCAATTGGGAGATGGAAGTAGTTAATTTCGCCATGGATTCGTCGTTCCCCGCCAACGCCTTTTTGATTGCCTCGATCTCGCTCGTAAACTTGGCCTCCAAAATCTCAATTTTGTCGTGCGATCTTGTCGAAGCCGCCATGGATCGTCACGTGCTCTGATACCAAATTGTTAGGAACTAACAGAGATGAAACTTTTATAAGAAAACAAATAACGAAGAACTAGATAATTGAGCACAAAAGAGGTGGGCTCTCCTCCCAAGACACCGAAGATGATGTCCGCACTCGTTTACCTATAGAATCACACAATAACAATCATCAAAAGCATACCCCATAGGTGACGGCTACCCCCTTTAAATAATAAGAATTAGGGCAAAGATGGGGCATGCGGCTGGGTTATGTCCGCCAAAGGGGGGGCCGCTCCTGTGGCTTGCGCGCGCGGGCCTTTCCTGCGGGTGTAAACCTGCAGGGGCCCAGTAGGCCCATCATGTTGTAAAAGCTAAAAAGAATCATGTTCATTCTTTGCATGCTAAGAGAAAGAATTATGCATTCATGTATAGATCATTTGCATGCTATATGCGTATGAAATCTAATGCTTCTATTGGTACTCATCATAAATTGGATTTTAATAATCATGTTGTTATGCATCCTTATGTTAAGAAGAATTATATGTACATGCACAGAGTACATGATAATATATGTTTTAGGTTCCAAAGCATTTGAGCTTTATTGATAGAAATGCATATATACATAATGTTGTGAAGTATATGCATGATTCTAGAAATTCTTTGTATGCTAGGAAAACAAATCCTAAATGTGTTTGGGTTCCTATTGGATGATTTTGCTTGAACCCAATTATGCTGAGTATATATGCTTAATGTCTATTTTTTTATACTCGTAAAATTGACCCACAAACTAACCTCATGGAGTCGAAATAAAATAGTACCAAAATTTTGATTTTAAGGTACTCAAATATTTTTGTGGATTAGAAGATTACTTGCTTGCCTCCTAAATTCAAATTTGCATATTTGCTGGGGAAGAATGAAAATTAAGAATATTATTTGCAGGAAGAGCTAAAGCTTTTGCTTAAAAATTTATAATATTTTTCATGCACTCTCTTTAATGTTTAAGATAGTGAGGCATACTCCTTTTTAGACTCGTGCATATGTTCAGCAGGAGATTTGCACGTGGGGGAAAATTTTGATTATATGTTTTTTTAAAAGAGAGATCATTTTTAATTGAATATCTTCTTGTTGATAACAAATGGGAGAGTGATATTAGATGTCGTGCATAATTCCATATGTTTGCATATGACACATGGTATTTTTGGTTATTATGATGCATTGTTTGTCATCGTCAAAAAGGAAAAAAATGTTGAGATATTGAGTCTCAATGTGTGTGGTTTTGATGCTGTACAATAATTGCATCTAACATCTTATTAGTGCATGATCTTAAGAAAATCAATTATAGCACTCAAGGGGATTAGGTGATGAACAAACAAGGCCATGGATCAAATGGAGCAAGGCATAAGCTTGAAGACTCCAGAATGCATCACATTATACTTCAATATAATAATATTAGTGATGTATTCTTATTTATTTTGTCATAGCATGTTAAAGCCTTGTTAGAAGCCTCTCTCTCTCTCATATAGGATCACTTTACAAATGATTTAAAAATATTTTAAAATGTTTTCAAAGGTTTAAACCTAAGTTTAAACAGGTAGCCGACTATTCCTAACACTGGAGTCAACTACTTTTATGTGGATTTCTATATCCCATGAAGTAGCCGACAACAATTGTTCTAGTAGTCGACTACAGTTGTCTTAGTCGACTACAGATATAATTGTAGTCGCCTACCGACAGCTTCAACGAAAATAAAACACAGTTCTGTGATTTTTGCAAAGTTGGTTTTTAATCCGTTGGATGTGTGCTTTTGAAATAGTTTTCAACGCCTATATAAGATACATTTTCTGAGGTTTTGAGCATCAATTAATGAGCAAAAATTAAGTTTTAAAAGCTTTCTCAAACCCCCCCTAAATCTCTCTTTTCTTTGGCCAATGGTTTGAAGATTTCTAAATTTCTTTAGCCAAAGTTTTCTTGATCTCAAAGCCTTAGATCAAAGCCTTGATTTTCAACATCTGCATATATCAAAGATTTCCACTATAGCCAACAC
Source organism: Scilla litardierei (assembly GCA_030789695.1). Classification (NCBI taxonomy): domain Eukaryota; kingdom Viridiplantae; phylum Streptophyta; class Magnoliopsida; order Asparagales; family Asparagaceae; genus Scilla; species Scilla litardierei. The sequence continues at coordinate 24,560,124 of CM061141.1, forward strand.
ATTCACAAGCTTCAAAGTAAGGATATAGGTAAAAGTGTTCTTCATTCAAAAGAGTAAAGAGTAAGTAAAATCCTCAAATGTTGAGGTAGTGAGTTTATTTTTCTTGAAAAGAAAATTGTTGTAAGCAAGACCTCGTGGAAAGAGGCAATTGTAACTATTTGGGAAATAGTGGATTGAGCCGAGTGGGACTCGAGCGTCTGGATTAGCATACGGAAACCAAGTGGGACTTGTGTATCCGAACCAGTGAATTTCTTGCTTTGCATTGGCTATCTATTTCCTGTTATTGTTTCTTTATCTCTTGTTTGTTTTTATTCCATTGCATACTCTATAGAATGTGATAATTGTTGTTGATTAAGTTAAATTTGAGTAACACCATTTGTTTGCTTAGATAGATTTTTAGAGTGATTTTTTATACACTAATCACCCCCTCTAGTGTCTACTTGCCATCATCCACATGTATTAGGAGGAGTTCCCAACACAAGACCCTTGATAACTTATCAAATAGAGGGTGACCGAAGAGAGTTTTCTAACTAGTAAATCCATAAATTAATGGAGTCACATTAAAACAAGCTTATAGAAGTTTTATGCATATATGTTGAAAGTTCATGAGGTGTACATCTATGTATGAAAATAATGTGTATCGTATGTCATGTTAGAAAAATTCAAATAGTCCACTCTCCACCCCTTTCAGACAATCAGCTAAAACATGGGTACACAAGAAACTTAGTGAAGTTCACATTATTCGTTCTTGCATCAAGTGGTTGGAAATTGAATAGTTGCTCAATAAAGGAAAATGTGACCAGCCCTTACCTTTTTAGGTGAAATTTCAAAAAACCTAGAGCCAGTCATCGGTTGAAACCCCCGTGGGTTTAGGACTCACGTAAGGTTGGGAGGTGATGCAATAATTTGGTGTCCTAAGATCACTAGCACATATGCTAAAGGAATGTATATGCAATCATATTTTAGGAATGTAGTGAATAATGTAAATTATGTTGGGAAGCCTAAGTCCACTTGGACATGGTTTCCATGGGCTAATCCCCTTGGACCCAACATGCTTAGGTATCATGTGCTTATGGTATATTCTATAGATACCCAAGAAGAGAAAAAAAGCAATAAAGGAAAAGATTGCTCCAAAAGCAAAAAAGAAAGGATGGATACTCGATAGCGGGTGTTCCAAATATATGACGGGATATCCAAGGTTGCCCTCCAAAATCATCCGCATTAAGAATGGCGGAACGGTGGCCTTCGAATGCAATGAAAATGGTTCCATCATATTTATTGGAAAAGTCCTCATTTCATATCATTATTTCAACAAGAAAAAAACCCAAAACCTAAAAGGCAAAATCTACGAAACCCAAATTTCTTCCATCTCTTAACAAAAAAGGATCCTTAAACCGACTCATTCCTTGTCTCTCTTCACTTTGAGATAGATCGGAGTGAAAATTAGTTTGCAAAAAATATTCTATGTGCTAAATTATAGTAATTCTCTATCAACTACATGAAATGATATTCCTTCCTTCCACGAAAATCGCTTTTTTCCATCAAAGTTTTGAGCACATAACCTTATCAAATTTCATCATTTTTTATTAACGATCGCATGGATTTGATCGAGAAAATGGAAAAAAAATTGGAAAAAAATTCAAAATTTTGATGTGTTTGAGCAACGTTTTTATGCAAATTTGTGTCTCTCAAATGTAATTGTATGCCTCTGATATAAATCTATTCATCTTTCATATGAAACTACCCTTGCTAAAGATGCATCCACCTTCCATACGAAACTATTTATTTTTCATATATGAAATTATTTACATCTCCTATGAAACAGATCTCTTTTCATGTGAAGCTATCTTTCCTATGAAATTATACATGTTTCAGACGAAACAGTCCACCTTTTATATAAAATTATCCATCTTTCATATGAGATTGTTCTCCTTTGTTATAAATCTATCTGTCGTTTATTTGAACCAGTCTACCTTGCGAATGAAACTTTCCTCCTTTTATTAAAGATTGATGGTATTTCTTATTAAAATAATAAATATCGCTATAAATGTATGTAGTTTATCCCTTATATGTTTGTTATACTGTATTCACTATAAATACAACCATCAAATCATACCAATCGCGTCATTTTAGGACTAGTGCAATGAAGGTGGAAAGATTTTTAAGGACAGTCAGTTTTATGTTGATGTTGATTTCTTCAACCCAATAATGTGGGACGAATCGATTAACATTTTCTTTCCAAAAGTGGATAAAATTCTCAAAAAATTACCATTAAAACACTATGAAAAGTTGCAGAATTACTATGAAAAGGTCGATAGAATTCAGCTTGAAAATGTGTAAAATGTGTGACTGAAAAAAGATGCTTGCTATGAAAAATGGATATGTTTTCCTTTGAAAAACGACCTTGCTTGCATGCACCCCTAATGTTGACCGCTATTCTAGGAATAAAGAAAAGCAAATGCATGAGTAAAAATATGAATACACAAACCATGTGTACCTTGTATAGCCTAAAAATTAGGCCAGGTACCGAGGGATTAGGTCCAAAAGTTCTTCAACTTTGACCCAAAAAGCAAGATGCATGTCACTTTTCCCCTTTTAACAATAGGACATTTTTCACCTAAACACATTGGTAAACCATGCAACAAGATTTTTATTGTAGTTATATTTTATTAGAACACAAAGATCAACATGAACAATGGCGATCATCCAAGAATAAAGGGAGTGAAAATTTGACCGTAATATGGTAAACTTTCTTCGTATGCAATACATAAAAATACCCATTACTATATCTGCATGTACATGTGTGTGTACGTCTATATGCAAGTGATTAAAAAGTTGTTCTCATTTGCATCTATTTGGTAGTAGTGTTTTCATCTATTGGCAGGATTTAGAATTTCTAAAATGCTTTAAAGATGGTTATACTGATATACTTTCTAACTTGATAACATTCTCAAAGATGAGCACATTGCTAAGACTCCACCACATATCAAAGACATGGCTAGCATAAATTTGCCCGATGTATTTCGGATGTTTGCTGCAAGTCCATGTTGCTCGCCACGTATCCCAACTTCATGCATTCCTATTTAGTTGGCATAAAAGTCATACCAAAAATACTAGAACGAGACATTCCACGGGACAGGTAAAGAACTAGCTGGTAGCAAGTTTCAATATATGGAAGGGTAAATGAACTAGCTGGCACCAATCCTCTGAGACCCAATGTTAAGCTACGACTACATATAGAACGCTGTTTATACCACTGAAATTCTAGACCTCAACTGCAGCAAGCTAATAAACGCCCTAAATAAGTACCATGCCCTCAACTGACCGGAATAATTTCACAAATCTAATGGCTTCAATAACAACGGTAAGTGAATAGTACTAGTACAATACTTCTAAATAAATTGGCATGAAAATAAGCCATGTTACGCTGAGATTTGCGAGTTAATTACAAATTTTACATCAACGCCCCATCAAAATAGATACCAACATGGCTCAAAATCATATCAAACCAAACGCGAGAGTGAAGAAACACTGAACAAAACACGGCCCTAACAATTATACCAGTGCAATTCTAGGGTTTGATGAATAAAAAAGAGGGCATAAAGAGCCAGTGAGATGAGTAGCTGTTACCTCGCCGCGGTAGTCGGAGGAGGGGAAGCGGATCTCCCAACGGGAACTGGATCTACCGTGCCCGAGCTTATTACCTCTTCTCTCATCTCTCTCTCTCTCTGAAGAAACAAGATTAGCCCTCTCTGTTTTTCTTTTCGGGCAGAATTGCATTTCATGTATCGAGAGCGATAGAAAGATGCCGCTGTCTTCTAAAATGCGCTTGGTGGTACCATGCGCACTAGCGATGTGGGCATATGACCGCAAGGTCGGATTTCAGGGCCCACATGTATTTACTCGTTCTCGAAAGAGAACTCGGCTCGGATGTGGACCCCGATACTGCCTTTGTTTGGCGTACGGGTGTACGTCGTAACCGTATTTTAGGGCCCGTATGGGCCGTATGGCTGTTGTTGGGGCTGTTGGGGCCCCAACTCCGCTCAACTCATGTCAAATATTCGTTTTTTGGGCTGCGATTGTTATTTATAAATAGCTTTTGAAGAGGATGTCGATGGTCAACTTGTACCGAATTTTATGTAAGAGTTATGCTTGGTTTCGCAAAATAGCTTTTGAAACTAAGGTATAATTTAAGTTGAAATAAAACCAATATTGTTGTGAGTGGGACTCCCCACCACTTATCCATCCTATACTCCATCACTCTTAGTATAATGTAGACCTTTGGTATCTAGGTGTCTCTTGGTATACCCTATGAATTTTATAAATATAGAACCATGGATATTTGCCATGGCTCGGGTGTCCCCCCCCCCCCCCCCCCAAAGACTGTGGGTTCTGCGCCCCACCCCCACCCCCCGACGGTGGGGGTCTGCGGCTCAACCCCCCCCCCCCCCCCCCCCCCCGCGGGGGGGGGGGGGGGGGGGGGGCTCCGGCGAATCACCCACCGCTCCCGCCCCGGGGGGGTGGTGGTTTGTATGCCATGCCCGACACCCCCACGTCGGGGGGTGTTCTGTGTGCCCCCCCCCCCCCCCCCCCCCCCCAAAAAAAAAAAAAAAAAAACGGGGGGGGGGGGGGGGGGGGTATGTCGACGAAAGGGTGTTAACAGCGCCTGACACCAAAGGGAGTTGTTTTGCGTAGATAGAGGGGAGAGGAGGGGACACAATCTGTTAGATGAGGGTTTGGGGGGGTTTTTTGGCATTCATCAACCCTAAAATTTGTTTTTTGGGTTTGGGTTAAAATTGATTTTGAATTTTACAGCCCAAAACTGTTTAATAATTTTTTTGGGCTGTTTATTAGGCCTGAAGCCTAGTACATAAAAATGAAAATTAAAATGTGCTTAAATTGCCTTATGGGCCTGCAGTCCATATTACAACAATAATTTATTTTGTTTATTTGGGCCAGAAGCCCAGATAATTTAAATTGCTAATTAAAATGATAATTATTTTACTTATGGGCCTGCAGCCCCAATCATAATAATAATTCATTATAATTTCTTGTTTGGGCCTGAAGCCCACTTAGTCAACTTTCTATTATTATTTTAAAAATTACTCTTGCATTATTATTTATGGATTATTAGAATTTTTCAAAATAAAATTATCTTAGGGATCCAGCGACCGCTCTGCCGTTAGTCATGTAACCTAACGGTGTATGACGTCTCCCCGTGGTCCGAGAGATTATTATATTTTATAGTTTCTTTTTCCATATCATATATGCATGAGTTATATGAGTGGTTGTTTTCTTTGTGCCTGTAGCATATTTAAAACTGCGTGGATGTTTATATAAGTTAAAATGTGTTTTTGGGATAGGCCAGTTTGATACCTTTAAAATTACTTGCACTTTTATTTTCTTTTGAGAGAATTTGTAAGTGAGGATTGAATGTATTAATGCCACAGACCGGTGTACCAACATATGAAGACGTAGATGAAATTTGCAAATGATAGGGACCCCTTCTGGGTTTCCAACTTGTATTTTTTTCTTTTCTTTATGAACTGTATATCGGACTTTGGACTTTGTACGATTTTGGGTATCTGGCCGATCCCCACATTTTACTTATTTTATTCTTTAAGCATGAATTTACATCTTAATTAATTCATGCTTGTTTTAAATTGCATAGATAAATTGGCAAGCGTCGATTTCGAGGTCCTTGATGCTGGAGGAAAAAATTACCTGAGTTGGCGAGTGGACCTGAAGTTCCACTTGCATTCGATGGCCCTCCTTGGCTCGATTTTGGCTCCTTCATCGGACCCAGCAGCGGCCGATACTTCTGCTACATCTAGCAGCACTCCTACTACTGTCTCCGATGTGGATAAGGCGGAAGCCATTATCTACATTAGGGGACATATAGATCGGATCTTAAAGGCCGAATACCTTATGGTATATGACCCAATTGAATTGTGGACAGCGTTGGAGGCACGGTATAAACATCAAATTGATGTAATATTACCACGTGCCAGTTATGAGTGTCGTTGCTGAGTATAACTCTGCACTTCATATTATCACCTCATGCCTAAAGTTGTGCGGTGAAGAAGTGACTGAACAACGCATGTTGGAAAAGACATTTACCTCGTTTCACGAGAAAGATGCAAGTCTTATGCAGCAATATCATGAATGCAACTTCACAAAATTCTCTGATTTGATCTCTTGCCTCCTCAGGACAGAGCAGAATAAAGACTTACTGGTTGCTACTCATAATTTACGTCCTGCTGGTACTGCTCTTATCCCTGAAGCCCACCACGTTTCTCCCCAGAAGTGGAAAAACAAGAAGACTAAAAAGAATAAAGGGAAAGCTGTAAGAAGCAAGCACGAGGATCAGCACCCCAGAACAACAACAACAACAAAGGAAATAGAAACTTCACATGGAAGCGTAAGAACACTGATCAAGTGTCAATTCCTAAAAAGAACTGGGAGGATAAATGACATAGATGTGGCATGACTGGACATTGGTCCAGAAACTGCCGCACTCCTCGCCACCTCCAGGAACTATATCAGGCGAGCCAGAGGTCTCTTCCTGAAACTAACTTGGCTGCTTTTCAGCTGCCAACGATTTTCAATGCTAAAGACTTCGAAAATGACGACCTGCTCGATTGAGCCCTATCTTTATCTATGCATTTTACATACTGTTTCATTGTTAGTTTGCTTTCGTACGAACTTTTAGTTAAATGTCATTTTACATTTACGCAAATAAAATTTCGTTTTGCTTATATATATGAAGTATGATTGCCTAGTGGACAGTGCCTCGACGCACACAATCATTCGCGAACATTGCTGTTTTAATAGCATAAATAACTATGACGGTCCTGTTATCACAATTTCATGCCTGTCCAAAATAATTGAAGGATCTAGTGAAGCAATAATATTGCTCCCAAATAACACAAGACTTCAAACAAAGAATGCATTATTCTCTCCTAAATCAAATAGGAATCTCATAAGTTTCAAAGATATTCGTTTAAACGGATATCACTTAGAAACCAGAGATGTAAATAAAGTTGAATATCTGTATGCAACTCGTCAAAAAGATGACCAGAAGATCATCTGTGAACGATTCAAGGGACTCCCGTCGGGTCTCTACCATACACACATTCAACCAATAGAAGCCAATATGACTGAGCACCAGACGTGCCCATCATTGCCAGAGTTCGAACTCTGGCTGTAATTCCCGTATGTGTAAAATGCTATTTGCGTGTGTGCGTATAGTAATTTTGTTGTGTGTATAGTGATTTCCTACATGTATGGCTCTAAGGTGACCATGATATGCTTTGGATATATGGGTGAATGTGTGTGGTTGGATAGTAAATTGATATTATTGTTAGCGTGCTATTAGTGTTCATTAGCGTGCTTGGCGATTTTAATCAAGTATCAACATGTTGACTTGATTAATTGTTAAGTAGAAGTTGCTTGCTACTTTGGAGTTGCTAGGAATTTGGGCAGAAATACATGCTTAACGTGTTGATGATTTCTCCTAATTTAGAATTAAGAATCACCTGGAAATTTTACGACATAAACTTGGGACTAATATCTCCAACTTTCATGTTGAACACTTTTCCAAATTTGGATTAGAAATTGGATTAAGAATTTCGTGAAATCAACATGTCTGTTTTTCCTCAGCTTTGACACATGTTACGGCAAATGCAATCAGTCCCTCAATTCTTAACGAAATGATGTGTTCTTGGTCTCGTTGGAAATTTAACTTCAAGCCCTATAACTTTGTAGCTTTCCATTGTTCCTGAATCTGTCCGCATTTAGGAGCAATCTGGTCCTCAAGACAGGACAGTTTCTGTTTTACTTTCCAGCACAGTTTCAGCACATACACCCTTCGCCGTAAATTTTGTATTAAATTGAATACTTGGTGAAACATCATGAAAATTGATATGTGAATGCATAACACCTATATCTACAACTCATAAGAGGATTAAATTTTAAGTGTAGTTCAAAAATATTGAGTTAGCTGCCCTTGTTTGGGACTGCCCTGCAAATTCCAGAAATGAATGTGATTGAAAATGGCAAACTTGTAATATTTCCTTTTCCTTTCCCCACTTCTTCTTCCCCAAGCATCTTGCCCAGGCCGAAAACCCTCGTCATGCTGCCAAATTTTGGGGGATTGGAGGAGTAAAAGAAGGGGAAAAAGAAAGAGAAGAAGAGGAAGAAGAGAAGCCCTAAGCCCATCACCCCTTTCTCCCTTCATCTTCTCCAAGTTCTTTCCAACCCCATGGCCAAAAGCTTCCCCCAAAAACCCCCAAATCTGAGTTGGCCGAAATTTCTGGGTTTATTTCCAATCTCAAGTGGTTGTGGGAGTTGGGATCAAGAGGAGTTAGGATTAGAAGCTTGAAGAGTGAGATTCATGCTTGAATAGGGAGATTCATGTGGGAATTTCGAAATTAGGGCTTGAGCTTGGAATCAATGAGGGATTTCATCAAATTGGAAGAGGAGTTGAGCTTCCACAAGAGGTAGGATTTCAACCCTACTCATATGATTCATTTCATTGCATGTTGGTGAAGAAAGTTTGCATTTTTAGGGTTTTGTGACAATTTCTTGATATGATATATCCTTGGTTGAATTTATATGTTGTGATGAGTTGTATGATGTCGTGATTTTGATTTATGATGCAATTGGACAGCCTTGCTACTTTAATTTTGTGAAATTTTGATACTACTCTCATTATGAAATGTTGGAAGCTTCTCATTTAATTAAATTTAAACGATGTGTTGAACTTAAAAGAGGCCAATTTTCTGATTCATGTTGCCTTGGGTGTTTTGCTTCACCAATTATGTTGAATCGTTCTCTTTTGGATTAAGATGTTGTCATGTGGTTGGTTAATATGTTGGGATGGGTTATTTGCTACCGTGAGTATGATTTATGTTGTTTGATTAATTTTATAATGCCACAATCTTGTCTCAAACACTATTGATTGCCTTGTTTCAATAGTTTATGAAATTATTCTCATTTGGGGTGTGGGAACTAAGTAACCAATTTTCTTGATTAGCTCGAAACAAGTTAGAGGCCTATTATTCAATTGGTGCTACTAATTAGGTGAAATAACTCTCATCTAGCATGTTGGAAGTTATAATTGCTCTCATTTGGTTATATTGATTAAATCAATTGCTCTCATATTGTTACATCGCCTAAATGAAATTGTTCCCATCGTCTTACATTGATTATCAGAGATCGCTTTCATTTTGGGTTGTTGAGAGTTAATTATTCACCTTAATTTGTATAAAAAGTGAAAGATGTGAACAATGAATTGAGATGGGAAATTGACGGTGTGGTGTTGGACACACGTGAAATGTGGAAGGATGTGTTCTAATGTTATTAGAACACGAACGGTGGAGTGCACGGGCATGGACAAAGTTGCCACGGTAGGAGGCGGGTGAAATCGCTGTGGGCAACCTCTTGATACCATTAGGTGGCTCCACGTGATAACGGAGTAGAATCATTTGCACGTGCACGCCGGCACATTCATGGGATCCCCTTGCATTGCATTGCATCGCATTACTTGTGCATCATATGCATCATGGCATCATTTAGCATTTTTGGTGATTTGTGGTTATATGTGTTGGATATGGAAGACGTTAGTACACCCTTGTAGGGGATGTACGAGGGAATACGGACCTCGAACGTCGCGTACACGAAGTCGTGTGCAAAGGGAATATGTTCCCTTGCGGAGAGGATCTCTAGATTGATGGGAAAGTCGCATTATATATGCATAAGTGCATGCGACATATGGCTAATAAAGGGGTAATATCTTAAGCTTATGTTGTACCATGCATATGGTACAACTTAAGCTTATAATGTGCCATATATCATGGTACACCTTAGTTAAATTGTTCCTAAGGAACAATTACTCCTAAAATACCTTGGGGGCTATAAATAAGACCCAAGGGTAAGCCATTTTCTAACACTTTTGCATGGCATTCTTGCATGCATTTCATTCTAGCGAAGCTCTGCCGAAATCCTTCCTCTCTCTTTATCCAAGTTTTTAATCTAAAAGTAGAGATTTAGATTGTGGATTTAGTAGCCTTACTCCGTTCGTGAGAAGACTCGATCCGTCGTGGCGAAACCGAAGGCAAAGTTCCGAGACTACCGTGCCGCATACGCAAGCGTAAGTCTCAACTTTATTTATCGATCCTAACGCTGTTTTGACAGGATCCTACATTGGTATCAGAGCCATACGGGTTCGCCCCGGTCAAACCGCCGTCCCGTCGAAACTATGAACGAGTCGTTGTCTTTTTCACGAATGGGTATCCTACCATTACGGATATGGTAGGAACGCTTCGTGACGGAGAGAACGCAGCGGTTGTTCTTTTCACGTTAGGGTCTCCTATCATTACGGATATGGTAGGAACTCTCCGTGACGGGAAGAACCGACCGTTCACGTAGTATGTTATTTTTCTTTTTTGGCACACGGCCATTAGAAAATAACCATTTTCTCGACGAACGGGTGCTTCATCGACGAACGGGTGCTTCATCGAGGAAGAAGGTGGTGGTTATTCCCATCGGGGAAGATGAGTTTTAGTGCATGTGCACTATGGCCAAATGGGCTATGAAGGCCATGCACCCCCCCTCCCCATGCGGAGGGGGTTGGTGGTGGGACCGGAAAGGTGCTCTCTCTCAAGTGCAAGAGTCCGTACAAGTAGTAAAACCTGGGAGTCCAGGTGTCGAATCCACGGGAAGAAATCTGTTGCAACCACAGTTCAAATCAAATAGAAATCTATCGGAAAGAAACTAAACACTTCAACAATGGTGACGGTGATGGTGATGTGAGCACGTGAACAAAATAAACATAGAAAATCGTGTATGAAAATATCTATAAAGAGTTTGCACATGGTATAGGTTCGCTAGGGTCAACGATTCGTATTAATTTGGTTGATGAATATATCACAATGAATTCTCTTTTTGAGAGCAATTCACCGGGAAAATATCCAATATAACTCAATGAATTCTCCTTTTGGGAGCAATTCATCGGAAGATGCCCTTTTGGGGGTTCAAACACAAAATTCAATGAGATCGTCGCTAAGATTATAATACGATATGAAACTCTCTTTTGGAGAGATCAAAACTACGGGATGAAACTCCCTTTTGGGGAGATCAAAACTCACCCTTTTGGGGCGATCGTCAACTTAATTAATTCTTTTGGAATCTAAAAAAGTCGATTTACGAACAACGATTACAATTTTAGCGACGTTTAACGATTAAACACAAGGAATTTCAACCAAATAAACACGAATAATATCCCCTAACTACTCCATACCATGCACAAATAAGTTCTAGCTACTCATACTTTCAGAATAAACAAGTTTCATAACAAAATACGTTGAGATTATATCAAAATACGGAAGAAAAAGCATCAAATAAGGAGTTTAAGTTAAGAATTCTTCACCAAACATCCTTTAAAATACATCAAAACTCTCTGGAAATAAGAAAATAGCCTCTGGAATTTTACAGAATTTTTCAGAGGGGAAATACGGCTCCTAGAGCCTCCAATACGCCCAAAATACGCCCCCAATCTGCTTGAATACGCCCAAAAAACCCTAAATACGCTTATATAATAAGATTGCGGGTTTGGGTTGCTTAACGGGTTCAAACCCGCAATAAATTCGCACCCGAATCGATCTCAGCCGCAGATCTAAATCGGCGCAATTTTCAGCCGTTCGATCAAAGCGGGATTTGATCTGGGCTCGACACGTGTCCAAGCGGGTCGGAGTTTCGCCCGCTTCACATCCGCTTCGCTGCGTTCATCCTCGCTTTCCAACCGTTGGATCGTGATCCAACGGCTCCTGAAGCGCCGCGTCGCCCGCTTAATCGCTCCGCTGCTTCGTCCGAGCGGGGTTGCTCCCAGCCGCAGGATCATCATCGAGCGGCCCACGCCTCGCCACGTCGCCCCGCTTCGTTTCTTCGATTGGGAGATGCGATCGACCGTCGGATCATCGATCTGTGGTCCAGATGAAGCCACGTGGTGCTCAAGATGTGCGCTCCGCTTATTCGATTCGGGCTGCTGATGGCCGTTGGATCAAGATCCAACGGCGTACAAAAAGCCACGTCGCCCGCCTCTGTGAGCCGTCTGATGCGGGCGGGAATCGCTCGATGGCCGCCACGTGTTCATCAAGATTCGTGCCAACTTTATTTTATTTCCAATAAATGGTATTCTGCATTCAAAAATTCATAGAAATTAGCACAGATCTCAGAAAAATACAAATAAATAGTCGTTGGAATCGTGAGATCGAGACGGTGCTAGGAAAAATATAATAAGTGCAGAAATACTTCATTAATTGCTGTTTTGTGCTCAAATAGTGTGTTTTCTCTAATAAATAAATGTGTAGAAAATACGTATGAATTAGAGATAAATTTAGCATCATGTGAGCACAAAATAGGGCTAAATGGGGGGTTAAATATGTAATATTGAACCCGAATCAGTTGGCTACGGCCAATAACCACCGCGGCAACCCCCACCGACGGGGGTGTGCGGCCACCCCACACAAGGGGAGGCCGGCCATGGCCAAAGGGCCATGGCCGGCCAAGGCAAAAAATGGCCTTGGCCATGACCGGCCATGGCCAAAGGGCCATGGCCGGCCAAGGCAAAAAATGGCCTTGGCCATGACCGGCCATGGCCAAGCCATGGCCGGCAATGGCCAGGCCGACAGTGGCCGGACAAGGCCGGCCTCGGCCAGGGCAGAGGCCGAGGGGGCCAGGGCCCCTGGCCGACCAGGGCAGAGGCCCTGGCCGGCCCTTGGCCAAGCCTCGGCCAGGGCAGAGGCCCTGGCCGGGAGAAGTTGCAGACCAAATAATTGGTCGACCAATTTGGTTGTTTTGGTCGACCAATCCGGCTGTGCCGATTAGCCCGTCTTCTTGCGAGATTAGCCATGTCATTGTGCTCTACTCTACGGAGATTAGCCAATGTACTTATGACATTGTGCTCTACTCTACGGAGATTAGCCAATGTATTTCAAATTTTTGACAAAGATGTTTTCAAATAGGTTATGTCCCGTCCTTAAATCGGGATAGCGCAATTTAGAATTCCAAGTCCTACCACGATCTGGCCATGGTCATCTAACCCATGGGTGTGTAGAACAGGTCTCGTGGCTTGGCAATTGTTGCGCTAAAATTCTTTGCGCAAACTCTCACCTATTCCATTTTGAAAGATATGTTTTTCAAAAATATTTTTCCGCTGCTGGTACCATACGGGTATCATTTCTGATTTCTTTTTACTTGAGATAAGTAAGAGGGATACTTTGAAAGTTACTTCTAGATGGTAGTTGGGAACGTAGTGAACTTCTCGATTCTAGAGTAACATTTCAACGCATCCAAGGAACTTATCAAGTGTTTAAAGAATCGAAACTTTATGCATAGAATTTTGATCGTGTTTTTCATTCTCTTTGCAGTTTTTTGATTCGAATATGTCTACCGCTTCTAAGAACATTGTCGCAGAGCTTAACAAAGGTGAAAAGCTCAACGGCGACAATTATAAACTTTGGTCAATAAAAATCCAATATGTTTTGGAGGAGCAAGATGTGCTTGAAACACTCCAAAACATAATGAAAGAACCTGAGTTGGGCAATACGGCCCAACACAAGAGGGACCGGGAAGCTTATGATACTTGGACTCGAAAGAACAAAATAGCACGTATTACGTTACTGTCCACAATGGACAATGACATAATGCGTCTATTTCGGGAATTCGACCTAGCCAAAGACATATGGTCTGAGCTAGAAATAAAGTTTGGTGGAACTTCGGTTACCAAACTCCGCTCCTTAAATATTCAATTTGATTCGTACAAAATGCGGCGAGATCACTCTATGAAAAAGCATCTCCGCCACATGGCGAATCTCATATCTGAATTAAAGGATGCGGTTGTTACGCTGTCTGACGAACAGCAGATCCAAGCAGTCATTCGTTCACTCCCAGATAGCTGGGATAACATGAAAATGCACCTCACTCATAATGAGTGCATTAAAACTTTAAGCGATGTATCGAAACACCTCGAACTCGAGGAAGAGCGGATTCAAGCCGCAAAACCAAGTGCAGAAGTGCACATGGCCGCTAGTTCCTCACATGGAGGAAATAAGCGGAAGAATAAACGCTTAAGGTTTGTGAACGAACGAAAGCAAGAACCGGTAACCTCAAAGAAGACTAAGAACAAAAAGTGGCAAAAGAATGTGCACTCAAAGAAGAAAAACTTGAAGAAGATCAAGTGCTTTAAGTGTAACAAGTACGGTCACTTCGCCCGTACGTGTACGGATGGAAGTGATAAGGTAACTTGTAGGGCTAGTTACATATGTGTTTCTAGTTCCGTGTTTCTTGCTGAATCTGACTATTTTTGGTTGATTAATTCAGGGGCCATAGACCACGTAGCGAAGGACAGAAGGTTCTTCGTAGAGTATCGAAAGATAACTCAAGGAACAAAGTGGATATACGTCGGCAACAACACTCGTGTTGAAGTCAAAGGCGTCGGAACATGCAAGCTAGTTCTCGACAACGGCCGGACTTTATTATTGCACGACGTCCTCTTTGCTCCAGATATTAGAAGGAATATCGTATCCGTGGTCATGTTAATGTCTTTAGATTATGAATGGAGGTTCTATAAACAAAAGGTTGACCTTGTTTGTAATAGTTCTTTAATTGGGTCGGGTAATGTTTGTAATGGATTAATTGTTTTAAACACAATGTATGATGATTCTTCTTCTATTAATGAAAGTTTCCATTTGACAAATGCTTCTAACTCTGAATCTGAGATCATTTGTTGGCATGCAAGACTTGGTCATATTGGACCAACTAGAATGGATAGACTTGCCAAAAGTGGCTTGCTATCTAATGTTTCAAAAGTTGAAATGTCAACTTGCGAACATTGTCTTGTCGGGAAAACTTGTCGCAAGCCGTTTGGAACTGGCACAAGGGCCGAAGTTCCATTACAGCTTATCCATTCGGACATTTGCGGTCCAATGAATGTTAAGACAAGACGCGGGAAGTCCTATTTCACCACATTCATTGATGACTTCACCCGTTTCGGTCATATTTATTTGATTTCCCACAAACATGAAGCTTTATCTTGCTTCAAAAACTATATGAGTTTAGTGGAAAATCAACTAGATCGCAAGATAACGGTCTTGCGAACCGATCGGGGTGGAGAATATCAATCAACGAGTTTTAAGGAACTCTGTGATGAAAAAGGCATAGTTCATCAAATAACTATGCCTTATACTCCGCAACAAAACGGTGTTGCGGAAAGAAGAAATAGGACATTGATGGAAATGGTCCGATCAATGATGTCTCAGGCAAATTTGACCATCACCTTTTGGGGTGATGCATTATTGACGGCAGCATTCATCTTAAACCGTGTACCCTCGAAGTCGGTAAGTTCGACTCCTTATGAGTTGTGGAACAATAGAACTCCAGACTTAAGCATTCTAAAACCTTGGGGTTGTGCCTCTTACGCACATTTATCCTCTCACAAATATGGCAAATTTGGGCCACGTGAGAGGAAGTGTATCTTCATCCGATACGCTGAAAACTCCAAAGGATATGTTTTCGTCGGTCAAGAGGACAATGTGGGTCTAATAGAATTCGAATCGAGGAATGTTGTCATCTTGGAAAACGAGTTTCCAAGACAGGGTGAGATAAGTCAAGACTTATCCTTGTTTGAGAATTGGGATCAAGAAGGATCGGAACGTTCGAGTGGGAGAATTCTTGGTGAAAAAGAAAATACGTTTCAAACTTCACCAATGGATGATACGAACGATACCAATCCTATTCCGAGTGGGAGTGATATTATTCCAAGTGGGAGTGATGTCATTCCAAGTGGGAGTGATCAAACTCAAGCAAGACGTAGTAATCGAACGAGGCTAACACCTCTGAGATTTGAGGATGAATTTCCTCAAACATTCATGACATTACTACAAGATGATGACGAACCTGCAAATTTCAAACAGGCCGTCACATGCCCTGCTAAAGATAAATGGATAGCGGCAATGGAAGAAGAACTTCAATCTATGAAAACAAGGCAGAAGAACTTCAATCTATGAAAACAAACCAAGTCTAGGACTTGGTTGATTTACCCAAGGGACGTAGAGCCATTGGGAACAAGTGGGTTCTCAAAATCAAGCATAAGGCTGATGGCTCCATCGAGAAATATAAAGCTCGCCTTGTTGCGAAAGGTTTTACGCAACAGGAAGGAATAGACTACGAAGAGACTTTCTCTCCTGTCGTGCGTTTTACCTCCATTCGCTTAATTCTGGCAATGGTGGCTTGTTTGGACCTCGAGTTACATCAGATGGATGTAAAGACTGCTTTTCTTAACGGAGAACTAGATGAGGAGATCTACATGGAACAACCAAACGGGTTCGTACAAGAAGAAAACAAACATAAGGTTTGTAAACTTCGTAAATCCATATATGGTCTTAAACAATCCTCGAGGCAGTGGTATATGCGCTTTCAAGAAGTCGTTTTGTCGTATGGTTTCTCCATGCTCGACGAAGACAACTGCGTATATATTAAGAGGATTAAAAACAAGTATGTAATTATGTCTCTTTATGTAGATGACATACTTATAGCCGGAAATGATAAGCGTCTTATCATGGATATCAAAGCTTGGCTTTCATCCGTCTTTGAAATGAAAGACATGGATGAAGCTGCATATATCCTTGGGGTTAAGATCTCAAGGAATCGTTCCAAGAAACTTCTTTCTCTCTCTCAAGAGACATATATAAAGAAAGTTTTAGAACGATTTAATATGCAGGACTGCAAGCAAATTGATACTCCAATAAGCAAAGGCGAGGGTCTATGTTTGGAAATGTGTCCCAAAGATCCAAAAGAAAAGAAAGCTATGGAAAAGGTTCCATACTCCAGTGCTGTCGGGAGTCTGATGTACGCCATGATGTGTACCAGACCGGACATTTGCTATGCTGTTGGTATGGTAAGCCGTTACCAATCCAACCCAGGACAGGCACACTGGAAAGCGGTGAAGAGGATATTAAGGTACCTCAAAGGGACTGCGGACTATGCGTTGTGCTATCAAGGCAATACCTTGAGACTCGAAGGCTATACCGATGCTGATTGGGCAGGTGATCTCGACGAGCGAAGATCTACCTCAGGCTTTGTTTTCTTGCTCGGGAATGGTGCAATATCCTGGAGCAGCAAGAAGCAAACCTGCATCGCCTTATCAACCATGGAAGCCGAATTCGTAGCATTCAGCATGGCGGTCCAAGAAGCTGCTTGGCTTAGGAAATTCTTAGCCAGGCTGACGAATGCCTCTGACTCGAGCACTGTTCCTATATACAGTGATAGTCAAGCCTCGATTGCCTATGTCAAAGATCCTAAATTTCATTGTAAGACCAAACACATTGATATTCGATTCAAGTTTGCGAAGGACTATGACAAACGGAAGGAAGTAGACATAAGGATACATATCCACGCATGAGATGATAGCGGATCCCCTTACTAAGGCGATCCCCAGAGATGTGTTTTTCAAACACTTATCATCTATGGGAATGCGTAGGTGCTGAGCTGTATCATGTAATATTTCCCATGTCTATAGAAGATCGAAGTTTAATTTGCATACAAGTTTCTTACAAATGATTTTATATACATTTGTGTTTAAGTCTCAGCTATTTTATTGTGTGTATGTCGGACAGATTAAGGTTGGCTCTCTCACATGAGCAACCGCCTTATCTTATCAGATGGATAAGATAGAGATGAGACTAGTTTAAAGTCAAAATCATTAAATGATTTAGAGTCATGACTTAAACAAGATAGTCGAATGAAAGATCTGCATCATATGGATGCTTACAAAAGATCTGAGATCTATATCACAAGGATATTTGAAAGAGATCTCATATGATTTTTTAAATCCTATCTGTCTTATGCAGGATGAGAGTCCGGGAATATTTCATGAGTAGTAAGGGGACTCAAAATATAGGCACTGTGGTGTCTGATCTTTCATCCGTACAACATCATTAAGACATACTCTCCCTGGGAAAGGAGTGATGTTGTAATACGTGTTCATACCACGTATGCATTTCGACCACTGAGTTAGTAGCAATAGTGTTTGCTATTATGTGAGACTCAAAGGCCATACGGGTCTTAACTCTTACCCTCAAGGACTCCAATTGGTTCCTTTAGATTTGACGAGATGATCGCTATCTTAGCGTGTTGCTAATGGGCTATGATAATTCGGCTCGGCGGGGCACGTTAGAAAAGCGAATCAAGTCAAGATCAGAAGGTTCGCAAGAAGAGGAAGATTGATTTCATATTCACATTTGGACTTTAAATGATTCAAAGCTGGCCAGCTAATTGTAATCCAGATGGGATTCAATTGTTGAATATAAAGTATAAGAAATGTGAAGAAATAATCTAGGGTAAAGCATGCGTTGAACTACTCAATTTTGCACCTTCGAGGTCGTTGTGTATCTTTAACAAGTGCACAACAACAGACTCTACGCGCATGACGGTCGCACGGTCTATTTCTCGGTATGATAGATGAAAGAACTAAGAGAAAAACGTTCTCTTACAATCCCCTCAAGTGTGAGTGGGAGATGTTGGATATGGAAGACTGATTCTGGAAGAATATTGCGTTTATTTGCCCCTCATTTGATTGTATTTTGCGTATATTTAATGTCTATTTGGTCTCTAATACGTGTATTCTTGAAATATCATTTAATTTTAGTGCATAACGCTTGTTTATACGCAAAATACCATTTTTGGGCCTAATTTTGTCTCTATTTTATTTTTCAGGAGAAGCTTGCAATTTTCCGAATCCAACGGCTATTTTTCCATATTTTTCGGAGATCGGAGCAATTTTTAGGGATTTAAAAGGCCCAATAAAGCTATTGGAAAAGAAGAAAAAGAAAAAAAAATAAATAAACTAAAAAAATAAAAAATTATATCTATAGGGGGCCCACAGGCGGGCCCACCCGCCTGTTACAGGCGGGGCCCACCCGCCTGTACAGGCGGGTGCAGGCCCGCCTGTTAACAGGCGGGCCCGCCAGGCCCGCCTGTGGAACAGGCGGGTCAAACCCGCCTGTTGAACAGGCGGGTCAAACCCGCCTGTCCACACAGGCGGGCGCCCGCCCGCGTTTACCACGCGGGCGGCGCCCGCCAAGACCCTCCAGACCCGCAGCCTTGTTTTGACTGCTGACTGGGTTGCGGGTCTGTAGCCAGCAGACCCGCAAGCCCAATAAGCCTAAATTTTCTATAAATAGTGGGTTTTGGCTCATAACTTGATAATCGATGCTCCAAATTGAGTGAAACAAGTTTTGGGGGCTTCTCCCCCAAATTCCAGAGGAGTTGGAGCAGCTTTGGGAGAAGTTTGGAGACGTTTGGGCATCGTTTTGGCATCGTTTTGGGTGATTTCCTTCCACTTTTCTATGTTTTAATTAGTTTTGTATTGAAGTTTGTATTAAACGATGTTTGTATTAATGAAAATCGTTGTTTTTATTACCATGGCTAGCTAAATATCATGTGATTGTGTTGTGTGGAAGCTAGTATTGATGGGTTTCATATTTTCATTTCTTCATAGCACTCGTTTTAATCGAAAACATTGAAAATGTCGTTTTTTCACTTTCTTAATTAATTACGCATTATCCGTGAGGAATCCGCTTAGGATGACATGCCGCGAGGCATCGTCTACGTGCACAAACCCGTAGAGGGGCCCAAGGAGGGTGATGAACCGCGATGTTCATCTATTTATACGCCATTGTCTTGAAAAACGACCGATTCAATGTTATTGTAATTTGCTAAAAAAATCACCGTTTTCAAAGTTAAATCATCCGATCCCCATACCTTGGCATGGATGAGGGATTGAGTTACCCATGAAGAATGATTACCATGAGACCCTACAACACTAACTAAAACACAACACACTCACATTTTTACCTTATTATTTTTTTACATACCCGTTTTACCTTAAACAAAAACCCAACTAAAAATTCACCTTCAAAGGGTGGTTCATACTTTGCTAAATCACTTCCAAAGCAAGTTTCAGATTGTAAAACTTGTAGACTACTTTGTCCCTGTGGAATACGACCCTGGTCTCACCAGGTTTACTACTTGACCGACTTCCTATACTTGGGAATTTAAACTGCAACATTTTGGTCCAGTCAAAGACGTTAGTACACCCTTGTAGGGGATGTACGAGGGAATACGGACCTCGAACGTCGCGTACACGAAGTCGTGTGCAAAGGGAATATGTTCCCTTGCGGAGAGGATCTCTAGATTGATGGGAAAGTCGCATTATATATGCATAAGTGCATGCGACATATGGCTAATAAAGGGGTAATATCTTAAGCTTATGTTGTACCATGCATATGGTACAACTTAAGCTTATAATGTGCCATATATCATGGTACACCTTAGTTAAATTGTTCCTAAGGAACAATTACTCCTAAAATAACTACCTTGGGGGCTATAAATAAGACCCAAGGGTAAGCCATTTTCTAACACTTTTGCATGGCATTCTTGCATGCATTTCATTCTAGCGAAGCTCTGTCGAAATCCTTCCTCTCTATTTATCCAAGTTCTTAATCTAAAAGTAGAGATTTAGATTGTGGATTTAGTAGCCTTACTCCGTTCGTGAGAAGACTCGATCCGTCGTGGCGAATCCGAAGGCAAAGTTCCGAGACTACAGTGCCGCATACGCAAGCGTAAGTCTCAACTTTATTTATCGATCCTAACGCTGTTTTGACAGGATCCTACAATATGTATGTGATGGTTAACTTTAAGAATGAATGTTGCCATGGATGTGTTTGGTGCTTGAATGATGGTATGTTGGAGAGCATGGTTTGTTAGTTGTTGGCAATTATTTTTGTTCTTGTTGTTCTTGTTGGTAGTGATATTAATGATATTGGTGTTGGATTGGTGATATTATGAAATGTCTCTTAAGAATGAGGTTGTGTTGGTGTTTATAGTGTTGTTGGTGTTGTTGGGATATTATGCCTATATCATGTTCTCTTTAAAAACTATT
The DNA here is from genome assembly GCA_030789695.1 of Scilla litardierei. Classification (NCBI taxonomy): domain Eukaryota; kingdom Viridiplantae; phylum Streptophyta; class Magnoliopsida; order Asparagales; family Asparagaceae; genus Scilla; species Scilla litardierei. The sequence continues at coordinate 24,581,125 of CM061141.1, forward strand.
TATGTTGTATTGGGAAACTTTGATAAATACAAGGGAAACTCTGCCGAAATTTTTATAAGCTTTTTCATAAAAATCCGAAGTATTAGAAACTTAAGTTAGGAATTCTACACGCTACCTCTCTCAAAATTTCTATGTTTAAAGGGAATGTATTTATCATAATTATAATTGGAAAGTTAGTAAGAGGGTTTTATGTTAACTTGCAAGTTGGAAGCTTTAGAGAGCGTAGGAACCCACCGTTGTGCAGCAAAGATTAAATTGGGGTTGCTGTGATATTTGCCACATCTATTAATTCACTGTAGTATGATAAATTTGTAGTTTTAGCTAAGAGTCCCTTAAAGTTAGTAATTTTATATGTAGCATGCCAAATTATACAAGATGGACACGTACATGGCTTGTTCTCACTTAAACTAGCAATTTCAGCAACCCATGGAACAAAGACAATGCGTTTTCTCATTAGTTAGATATTTATTAAAACATATGCCTTGATTGGCTATCATGCTAATTAGAATGGTATGGATTTCATTCAATTTCCATTGACTTTCATGAAGATTGCATCTTATGATAGGTTACATGTAATCTTGTAATTTGCAAAAGCATGCATTTGGGTTGATAAATAAAATTGTTACCAATTTGCCCAAACTTGTCTAAATTTGTAGGGGAAGCTCTCTCTTCGTTACCAACTCTCATATTCTTTTATTCTGCTACATTTGTTAGAGTGATTAGAAGGTACGAAATGGCCTTGAGGTTGCATGTTGTGTTAATAATTTGCTAGTGTTACACCTTTGATGTAGAAAGATACATCTTTACATCATCTATTACACTCTTGTGGATGATGCGTTCAAAGGTTGCTTTTCTTACTAGTTGTTGCATTTTGACGTGGACCAGTTATAAGTGTTGCTTTCTCACATTAAATAATACTATGGTGTAGTTGCTTAAGCTTGTCCTAAGCTGAAGCTTAGGACAATAGAAATTTTTATTGAAAGTGGTCCGTGTTGGGAGTTGTTGATTACTTTTCCTTGTGGTACTCACTTTGTTTTGTAGGTTCTCATATACCGCAGGTACGTAATTTCATTTTATATGTCATTGGTATTTCCATGTGTGTTGAGTCTATAAAATTTAAGATACGACATCGGTTAGTTCCATTTTGTTGTATGATAGCGTGTTATTCATGTGAACCATGTGAGTGGGGCTTGGACATCCTACTGGGTCACGCTGTGACGTGTCCCGTTGTTATTTTTCAGGTATTGGATCTTGGTGTCAGAGGCCCACGAGCCCAGCTGGTTGGATTTGAGTGTGGGGGTGAGTGTGAGAGAGATTTGGGTGTGATAATGTACCTGGGCGAGTTGGGTTATATGCTGTATATGAGATTGTATAATGATGTTGTATATGCACTGTTTGAATATATGTATATATCCGTGCTTCAGTTGTTGGTTCTCTTTGTGCTTCTGTATTGATTGGAATGCTTCAGGTACTATCCCAGTAAAGCGCAGTAGACCTGCTTGTGTTGTATTTGGTATTTCCTCCGTAACACTCGCTGCTCAGGGTATCCTGGGGAGTGGGGTGTTACACTGGCACAACAGACTTGGTCACCCTGGATCAGCTATGATGCGACGCATCATCACTGAATCCCGTGGACATAACTTGAAGAACCTGAAGATTCTTCATAAGGGTGAATTTCCTTGTCCTCCTTGTTTCAAGGGAAAACTGATAACGAGACCCTCCCTCCTGAAAGTGGGATTGGAATCTCCTGGCTTCCTTGAGAGAATTCATGGTGACATTTGCAGGCCTATTCACCCCGCAAGTGGACCATTTCGGTACTTCATGGTACTGATTGATGCATCCACTAAATGGTCTTATGTGTGCCTCTTGTCCACCAGCAACCTAGCTTTTCCAAAGCTATTGGCACAAATAATAAGGTTGCGGGCTCATTTCCCTGATAACCATATCAAGAAACTAAGTCTTGATAATGCGGGCGAATTCACTTCATAAGTCTTCAAAGGCTATTGCCGGGCAACGGGTATTGAAGTTGAATATCCAGTAGCACATGTTCACAACCAGAACAGATTAGCTGAGTCCCTTATAAAGAGACTCCAATGGATTGCACGTCCATTGCTTATGCAATCCCAGTTGCTGGTGGATGCTTGGGGGCATGCTATTTTACATGCCGCATCACTTATTAGGATAAGACCCTCTGGAGGTCATACATTATCCCTGATGCAACTTGCATATGGCGCACCTCCGGATATCTCTCATCGAGAGTGTTTAGTTGTGCGGTATATGTCCCAATAGCACCACCTCAGATGACCAAAATGGGTCCTCAGCGTCGTCTATGTATCTATTTTGGGTTTAATTCACCCTCTATTATCAGATACCTTGAACCCCTCACAGGGGACGCATTCAAGGCACGTCTTGATGACTGTGAATTCGATGAGAAAATTTTTCCTAAACTAGGCACACAGTCTAAAGAAGCCTGAAGCTACTGAGACCATTACTTGGGACCAGAAGTCTTTATCCCTATATGATCCGCGTACTAATCTGTGTGAAGATGAGATCCTGAATATCCTTCACATTCAGAATACAATACATCTTTTGTCGGATAGGTTCACAGACAACCAGAAGATTGTCCGTTCACACGTCCCTGCTGCTAACACGCCAGCTAGGATTGACATCCCCATAGATGGATGCAATCCACCAGCAGCAGAATTGGCTGTACCTCAATTGAAAAGAGGACGCCCACCAGGTTCAAAAGATAAAGTTCCTCGAAAAAGGAAGATTCATGGAGATAATAAGATTATCCCTCCACATGATGCTGAGCTCAGACCAGCTACTTCTCCCCTCCTTATTTACCCTGCAAAGGAAACAATAGGAGAACCATCATTAAATTTTGTACGTACTGGAGAGGTACTGGACAGACATAGCACAGTCGTCGTCGTCGATTTTGCGTTCGATATTGCCGTT